>CM054819.1:14298971-14898971 GCA_028984105.1 Lavandula angustifolia
AATCAACAACACACGTAAATAGGAAATGACAAATACAACTTGAATAAGAACTAAAACAATAACAAAATATCAAGCCGAGTCGAGTAAAGCTCTCTATACGCCGAGAGATAAACGCCCGGTAGTGCTCTCGGTTTATGCGTGATCTCCCCAAAGATGAAATGACTTTCATCTTGTTATAAGCGACTTACCGCAATATAACAAGCTCCGTGAACTAGACGAATGGTGAGGACCAAGCTTTGAACTTAGAACTAATGCTTTAGAAGATGAGATGAATAATGCTTGTGGTGCGTATGAAATGATTTCTACCAACACCTATTTATAAGGACTACACCACCTTAGAGGATTAAATGTCATTCAATCACCATAATGGCGATTACACAATCATGACCATCAATGGAGACAATCATGACCATCAATGGAGACAATCATAACCATCAATGGAGACAATCATGGCGCGTCGAAAGGAGAATTCCTTTCAAATTCAAAAGATATATTATCTCCACCACTTTGTGCGACAAACTTGAGAAGCTATTTCTCACTCACGAAAATCGGAATTGAGAAACTCCTCTATCTTTGCATTTAAATGCGGATTTTCCAACAATCCCCCGAATGAGTGGAAATAGCCTAAATGCATGCGGACAGCTAAGCTCGAGTCCTCAAGAGACAACAAAGCGTCGGGGTAGGTGGCTTGTGACCTTGAACCATCCTTAGTTAGTCTTTATCGAGTATCTGGCGGACTAGTGAACACAAGGTTTTGAACTATTCCTCCCTCATGTATACCGAGACAATAACACTAACACTATAAAGTCTCAACCTTCGTCCGTTCTCACGTTTGTGTTTGTTTCTGGCCATGGACAACCTCTTTGGATTCATAAGTATCAAATAGAAGCGGCACTCACTTCTCACTTACATAGGTGATTCTTACACGAGTATCCTGCCATACTCCACATCCTCGAGGTATCCAAGAATCATTAAAAGTCTATGACTTAACCTCACCACATAACAGGTCAACAACACTCTACTGCTCTTTCCAGGGAATAATTTTTAGAGTGTTGTTACACAAACAGACTCTTATAGCTTAGTTTTCCCATTGAATCAAGTTTATGGGATCTCCACTCTACAAGGTTGGGTTACCACTATAATTGTCTTAAGTTGTGGATTTTACTCCCATTCCCTCTTGCAGTTTATACATTTGATCTCGATGCAAACTTTTAGTAAGCGGATCCGCTAGGTTATCTATAGACTTGACATAATCTATAGAGATAACCCCACTCGTGATTAAATGTCTTATGGTATTATGTCGACGACGAATATGTCTCAACTTACCATTATACAACCCACTCTTGGCCCTACCAATAGCCGCTTGGCTATCACAATGAATCATCACAGGTGGTACGGGGTTAGTCCAACGTGGAATATCTTCAAGAAAATTACGTAGCCATTCGGCCTCCTCACCGGCCTTATTTAAAGCAATAAATTTAGATTCCATGGTGGATCGGACAATGCACATCTATTTCTTGGATCTCCACGACACAACTCCTCCCCCTATAGTGAACACATAACCACTAGTAGACAACGTGTCTTTAGTGTTGGATATCCAATTCGCATCACAGTACCCTTCAAGTACTGGGGGATGTCTCGAGTAGTGCAACCCAAAGTCAAGAGTGTATTTCAAATACCTCAGAACTCTTACAAGAGATTTCCAATGCTCTCTACTTGGATTACTCATATATCGACTCAGTTTGTTCACCGGACATGCTAGATCGGGCCTCGTACAATTCGTGATGTACATAAGACAACCAATGACTCTAGCATAATCCTCTTGAGCAACATGATCTCACCCCTATTCTTGCTCAAGTGAACATTAACTTCTAGAGGAATCTTTACCGGCAAACCATCATAAGTATTGAATTTCTTAAGCACTTTCTCAATATAATGAGACTGTGATAGAATAATTCCCTCGGGAGTTCTTTGGATTTTTATTCCAAGAATAACATCAGGCACTCTCATGTCCTTCATGTCGAAATTTCTTTTCAACATGCGATTGGTTTCATTAATCACTTGACTGTTACGTCCCATAATTAGCATATCATCAACATAAAGACATACAATAACAAAATCGTTATTCGTATCCTTTATGTAAACACATTTGTCACATTCATTTATCTTGAATCCGTTTGACATCATAACTTCGTCAAACTTCAAATGCCATTGTAAAGGGGCTTGTTTTAATCCATATAGGGACTTAACCAACTTGTATACCTTTCTTTCTTGATCAGGTACCACAAAACCTTCAGGTTGTTCCATATAAATTTCATCTTCTAAATATCCATTTAGAAAAACAGTCTTCACATCCATTTGGTGAATTTCAAGATTGTGCAAAGCGGCAATCGAAAGCAGCACGCGGATTGAAGTTATTCTTGTGACAGGCGAATAGGTATCAAAAAAATCGTACCCTTCCCTTTGCTTAAAACCCTTTACAACTAAACGGGCCTTATATTTATCAATTGACCCATCAGCCTTATATTTTCTTTTTAGGATCCATTTACATCCCGAGGGCTTACAACCTTCTGGTAAACCTGATAACACCCACGTATGATTTTGCATAATGGAATCAATCTCACTTTGGACAGCTTCTTTCCAAAGTGGACCATCAGGTCTCGTAAGAGCTTCATTAACAAACCTCGGTTCCTCATCTAAGAGGAACACCACATAGTCCGGACCAAAGTCCTTAGCAATTCTTACTCTCGTGCTACGTCTCGATTCAAAAGCTTCTAGGTCGAGAACCGGGTCGTTTTTTGTGAAAGCCCGGTTCAACCGCTGCCAAGCTTCATAACTAGTAGCTTCATCTCTCGTTCTAGCATTAAAGCTAAATTCAACATTATCCTTACATGATAAATATTCTCAAAGAAAATAGCATTCCTTAATTCAATAGTTGTTCCCACATTCATATCAGGAACTTCCGACTTATGAATAATAAACCGATAGGCACTACTATTCAAAGCATATCCGATAAAGATACAATCGACAGTCTTAGGTCCGATTGTAACTTGCTTAGGTAGAGGCACTTCTACCTTAGCCAAACACGCCCACACTTTAAGGTATTTGTAGAAAGGTTTCCTTCCTTTCCACATCTCGTAAGGAGTTATATCCTTACCTTTAAGGGGAATCTTGTTCGAGTAAGTAGTTAGTTTGCTTTAAAAACTGACTTCCCCCACATGTTCTGGGGTAGCCCCGAACTAATTAACAAGGCACTCATCATCTCCTTAAGTGTTCGATTTTTCCTTTCATCAACGCCGTTAGATTGTGGCGAATAGGGGGCAGTGGTTTGATGAATAATACCACTAGATTTACACAACTCTTCAAACGGAGCTACATATTCTCCCCCTCTATCACTTCGAACATTTTTTATCCGACAATCTAGTTGATTTTCGGCTTCCGCTTTGAAACTTTTAAAAGCTTCAACTGCCTCATCTTTACTTCTTAGAAGATAAAGATAACAATAACGTGTGCAATCGTCAATAAACGTGATGAAATACTTTTTACCAACTCTTGTTTGCACAAACTTCAAATCACACACATCTGTGTTAATAAGTTCAAGAGGCTTAGTGCTCCTTTCTACCGAATGAAACGATGGTTCAACCATTTTTGCTTCTACACATACTTCGCATCTTTTATTTTCATTAAACTCATTTACCCTTAATAAATCGAGATTAGCTAGACGTTTTATCGCATTTAGATTAACATGTCATAATCTACAAGCCATAAATCGGAGCACTCGGTCAAGTAAGAAGAAGTAGAAGCATTATTATTAACGCCTTCATTCTTAGGCACTTGGCGAAGTGCCGCTACATTGAGCTTAAAAAACCCATCGATAAGATACCCCTTGCCAAGGAATACACTAAACTTAGATAAGATAAACTTACCAGCTTCAAACACTAGTCTAAAACCACGTTTGACTAGTACGGAACCTGACACAAGGTTCTTTCGAATATCCGAAACATGAAGCACTTCATTCAAAATCAATTCTTTACCGGAAGTCATCCTCAGCACAACGGTTCCAACTCCAACCACGTCGGACGATGCTTGGTTCCCCATGTTCAGCTTCCTCCCTTGACAGGGACGATATTTCTTGAAGCGACTTCTATCACCACACATATGTGCGGTTGCAGCAGTGTCGACGAACCAAATGCCAGAGTTCTCGATAATATTCGCCTCTTCCATGATCACAACCGCTAGGTCCTCTAAAGTGAGGTCCTTTTCCAACAAGTTGGCTTGTCTCGCCTTCTTCTTCTTGGGCTTTCGACAGTCCTTGGACATGTGACCCGCTTTGCCACAATTGTAGCAATCTCCGTCAAACCTTCTAGTTTGACCTTTACCTTTTGCATGGTCTTTGCCGTTGGGACGCCCTCGTTTGTTAGAGTCACCAGTTTTCTCCAACAAGTTGACCATGGGGTCCATCGGGGCTTTAGATTTTACGTCTTGAACTCGTACATCAGCCTCGATGCGAAGCTTTACAGTCAAGTCTTCAAGCGACATCTCCTTTCGCTTGTGCTTGAGGTAGCTTTTGAAGTCCTTCCAACTTGGAGGGAGCTTCTCGATCATGGCTGCTATGGCAAAAGCGTCGGGCAATAGCATCCCTTCAGCATAAACCTCGTGCACAATTAGTTGGAATTCTTGCACTTGGTCCATGATGGGTCGGGAATCCACCAACTTGTAGTCCAGAAATCGGGCTACAATAAATTTCTTTGTACCTGCATCATCAGTACAATATTTCTTGTTTAGTGCATCCCATATTTCTTTTGAGGTCTTCATGTTTGCATATACACTATACAAGCTATCCACTAGACCACTTAACAAAAGTTTTTACACAAATAATCGTAAGTACGCCAATTTTCGTAGGCAATGGAGACTTGCATGTTCTCCTCATTTGCACTTGGAGGTGCGGGACCATCTTCCTTAAGGATGTTTCCAAATCCTAGTATTGTTAAATAAAACATCTTTTGTTGCCAACGTTTGAAGTCGGCCCCACCAAATTGTGGTGGCTTTTCAGCGGCAGGCAATGCTCTCGAAGAGTGCAACGGTGCCGGTAAAGTTGGGGTCGAGTCCCCCACCCCTCCAAGGTGGTTCAACGTCCCAAAAGGGATAAACGGTGTCGCCGAAGACGACATAAAGACATGAGTTGCATCACGTAGATTGTTCACAATCCGGTCATTAGTAGCGGATGACATGGCGGCCAAGGTAGAGATGGCAGCCATGTTGGATGATGATAATATAGCACTTGATGTTGAAGAGGCCACAAACGAAAAAGGAGAGTTGGTCCACCAAATCCGGCAGCGAAGATGCCGACGGAAGTGACCGCGGGAAAAGGGACTCCGGTGGAGGATGATGTAGTGGATGAAGACGCCATTTCCAAATTAAGGTAAGTTTAAGTTTCGGTTTTTGTTCCCGGCAACAAGGTCAATTTATCTCTTGCGATTGTTAGAAAATAAGATAAGTGTAATCTGCCGAAAACAATCAACAACACACGTAAATAGGAAATGACAAATACAACTTGAATAAGAACTAAAACAATAACAAAATATCAAGCCGAGTCGAGAAAAACTCTCTATCCGCAAGAGATAAATGCCCCGATAGTGCTCTCGGTTTAGGCGTGATCTCCCCAAAGATGAAACGGCTTTCGTCTTGTTATAGGCAGCACCGCAATATAACAAGCTCTAGCGAACTAGACGAATGGCGAGGACCAAGCTTTGAACTTAGAACTAATGCTAGAAGATGAGATGAATAATGCTTGTGGTGTGTATGAAATTATTTCTACCAACACCTATTTATAGGGACTACACCACCTTGGAGGATTAAATGTCATTCAATCACCATAATGGCGATTACACAATCATGACCATCAATGGAGACAATCATGACCATCAATAGAGACAATCATGCCCATCAATGAAGAGAATCATGACCATCAATGGAGACAATCATGGCCATGAAAGGAGAATTCCTTTCAAATTCAAAAGATATATTATCTCCACCACTTTGTGCAACAAACTTCGAGAAGCTATTTCTCACTTACCAAAAATCGGAATTGAGAAACTCCTCTATACTGCATTTAAATGCAGATTTTCCAACATGCGGAAGTGAATATTATTTAAAGGAAAAAGGCATATAAATACAACAGAAAACCTAATCCTAGGAAAGTGTCTAAGAACTAGGTCTAAGAAAGATATTTTTATGTATGTCGGGTTAGACTACAAATTGTGGAATAAGCTTATTTGTGCTTGATTCTACAAAAAATAATACTCTCTCGTCCCAATTATCTTGTCCACGTTGCTTTTTGCATGGTTTTTAAGGAGAGTGGATAATTGTGTGTAAAGTAGTGTAAAGTTGTGGGTCCTAAAAAAAATATGTGTAATAATTTATCATATTTGAAAAGTGGACAATATATTTGAGACATTCAAAAAAGGAAAAATGGACAAGATAATTGGGAAAAAGGGAGTACTAGATCTTTTTTGCTAAAAAAGAAGGAATATATTTCCTCTAACAAGGGCAATCTGTTTTACTAGACTTTCTCGGTATGTTTGATGCTAGGGGTAGGAGTAGTGGTCATCTCATCTCAAATTTCGATTCTTGCATATATAATTATATAAGTAATTTTACAATAATATATTCTTGTTGAGATTTGTTTACCTTAGGATATAAGTAAAATTTTGGTATTTTGAGGTAAGACCACAACTCCTTCCCATTGCATCAAAATTTCCAACTTTCTCATAGGGCTAAAAAATACCATGCATTCAATGGAAACTATATATGTCAAACTACCATATGTGTATTATTACATGCAAGAAAAAATTCTCTCGTGCTTCAGAATAATGTTGCAGGTACCAAGTCCTCCATCATCTAATTTAAAATTACATGAATCTTCCATCTTTGGATGTTCACATGCAACGACGGAGTTTTCATCTTGCGCTGGGTGTGTGTTGTCCTGTTATGTCCCGTTCTATTGAGTCTTTTGAGCATGTTTTCCGATGGGGTGTGTTAGCAAAGCCAGTGGTGATCTTACTTTCCTTCTTAGTTTCCTTTTGCACACATTTTTCCTCACACGAACACTGACAGTGCACTTAGATTAGTTGATGGTTAGCCCTTCTAAGGGCTTCTTCCACCCATATAACTTTTATTATTGTGCTTGGTAGTTTGGTAGTTATGGACGACGAGGAATGATGTTATTTATAGCGTAGTTCCTTGTCGTTCGACTTCTGTGACTTGGCAGGTGGATCGTTATCTGTTCTTACTTGTGGCTGTTGGGAGCATGCTCCCTGAGCAGTGGGCGGGATGTTCACCCAAGGTTTTCTTTTATGCCTTCAGACCCGCCTGTCACCGGGATATTACGATCTTTGATGGTCTCGTGGCTCTTGACCTTGGGTGAAGTTTAATACGGATGGTTCTTTTGAGGTAGTGACGACGCGAGCAGCAGGTGGAGGTTTGGTAAGGGATCACTCTGGAGCGATCCTTACTGCTTTTTGTTTGCCGGTGGGGGCTTCTTCCGGCTTCGAGGTTGAACTGTTAGCACTTCATCAAAGTATTTTGCTAGCAGTTCAGTATTCTTAATATATCTGGACAGAGATAGATACAACAATCGATCATTTCATTACTCACTTATGGGCGCCATGGTCCTACTGTTATGCGACATACTATTTCGAGGATTCGCTTGAGACTTCATGGATGCCGGATTCGTTTCTCTCATATACATCGGGAGAGGAACAAGCCAACAAATTATCAGGCACATCAGGGATATCAGGTGCTACTAAGCTTACTTTGTTTGATTCTTCTGCAGCTACGCGATATTTCAATCTTTAGTTAAGATTGATCAGCTTGGATATCCTAACTTAAGATTTTAATATCGACCTCCTTGAGTTTGGATGATGGTTACCTTCAGAGGCTTTTATGGGTTTGGGATGATTTTTAGATTTATTGGTAACATGTAATACAAGAAATCTTGTTTTTACTGACGGAAAAAATATGGGTCGGCTTACTGACGGAATTGGATATGATGAATTTGGCAACGGAATTACGTAGTCGGTGTGTTAACGATGGAAAATTCCGTCGGCAAATACCGAAATAAGATTTAAATATGTTATTTATCATTTTGCTTTTCTAAATTTTTTTGTTTTTACATTAAAAATATAAATTTTCTTATTATACACGGCGAAATTTTCCATCGTTATATTATATAGGGTTTACCGGCAAAAAATTCCTTCGGTAAATCCGTTGGTAATGCCCTAAATTCGATTTAGCCGCAGAATTACGGGCATAAGCCATTTGCTATCGTATTCGGCAAAATTGCAAGAGAATCGCCTGTCTCCGCCACGACGCCCTCTCCGCCTCGACGCCGTCCCGCCGCCACGCCCTCTCCACCGCGACGTCGTCCGCACCGTCACACCATCTCCCCCTAATTCGAGGTAGGCCATCCGTTAGTTTTCTTATACCTTAACGAAACTTGTGCTATCACCATAAACAGAACACTAGAACTAATGGAGCAGTTGTTTTTTTCCATAAACAAACCCCCAAAGACACCTACAACTACATGAACTCTTCAAATTTTGTGTTTGTCACTTTGTGTTATATGGTGAATATGATTGGTTCTATTGAGGTTTATTGTTATTTTGTTGGCAATATATGTTTAAGCCTTTCTTAATTCTCATTTTAGTTCATTTCTATTGTTGGGAAAAAGTTACTTTTTGACTTTTCCTAAGTTTGTACGTTTAATGTTTTTATGATATAGATCCCAATTTCTTTCGAGCGTCTATTTTAGTTATCCGATTTTTACATTGTAATTATATAACTAAATTAAATTAAGTTAAAAATAAAATTCTCACAATTAAGCCCTTTTAAGATATATACTAGTCTATAAGTAGATGTGATAATGTGTTATTTAGAAGACTAGAAGAAGGCAAGGACTTGGGAAACATTCTTTTCTTTTATTAGTGTGGACGGTCGCAACTTTATGCTTTGACAGCAGTACTCTTTTATTCCTCTATATTTTGTAGATTTCACATTGTTTTGTTTTTAGATTGTGTATTAAATTAATAATTTTATGTACCTATACAAATTAACTTTACAGTATACGTTTTATTGATAATTTCATTTTGGTTACTATAAATTACTAAAATTCAAAATTTTATAATTATGGGACTAAAATCGCAGATAAGTGAAAGTTACATAACTAAAATTACAATATTAGAAGTTATAAAACCAAAATTGTCATTTTCTTATCTCAACTTTGTCATTAAAATGACCCCTTACCATTTTCTTAATATAACTTTGCAACATTTTTCTCTTCCTCGATTGTTGGAGAATTGATGTATGGGTAAGTAGTTTTGTAATCTATAGTATTTTGTTTGGAGTAATTTAAACAATAAATGCAGAATTAATGATTGTAATCTATATATGACTGCATTCACAGTTGAAAGGAGGCATCAGGTGTATTCGAGTATGGTACACCCCTTAACCAATTTATGGCTAACCCCATGAGTGTATGAGGATGGTGTGTACGCTTGAAAGTGACAAATTAAAATGCAAAGGGTGTTGATTGAGGATGACAAATGAGGAAATAAACCAATCATAGTACAGCCAGCCGCCCAATAGGCCCTCAACCTAATCTATATTCTACAGATATCATATTCGAAGAAACAATTCTAATTTGGACTGTATCTCTCGACTTCTACTTTCTCTCTCTCTTTATCTCATCTTCAAGACTAGTAATGTTCTTCATGTTTTCTGCAAACAAGTAGTTGTTCCAATTTAATCTCATTCAACTCTCGCATTTAATCTCTGCTCAAGTGTTAAATACTCGAAGATTTGTCCAATGCAAATAATACGTCCAATTTTCATTTGTTTAGGATTACTTGGCTAGTCATAATTAAGACCCAAAACTTATGGTAGTTACTAAACGAACTTTTTCTGCCTTTAGGGATAGTAAGATCTAGTCTACCCATTCAATGTGGATCGACTGTGTTTAGGTCTTGTAAATGTGAAGGAAATATAGTTTGGACTAGTGTGAGTCTGAAGTCCGAGTCAAAGCATAAGAACTTGTCTTAATATTTTCACGTACACCGAGGAGGGTACGGTTAGGTGTGGTTAGTTTAGTTCGACTACATGCCGCGACGGTCACACAAGGGGAACCATCACCACGGTTTGGGTCAAAGAGGAGGAGGTTACGGTTACCTTTCAAAGTTCGTCTGCAAATAAATCATTATACAAATTCCGAGTTCATTACACCAGTCAAAGTTCGTCTACACGAAATAAAGATGATTCAGTGGGATGTCAACTGACGTAGTTTTGTACTTTGGTTACAGTTGAAGCACTCAACAGTTACAACATATAGTATCATTTTAAACATTTTCTTTCATCATTTTGTAATTAACTAACCTCATATGATGAATTTGTTAGACCTCGAAGGATTTCAAAATCCCCTGCACAAAATTGACAGATATTATTTAGCCATACAAAAAGGTGTTGCCTCAAGTTGAATCATTCCTGAACCACGGGAAAGCCTATCAGCAAGCTAAGTTGAATGACAACTGATAAATGAAATCTCAAGCTTCAGTGAATATGGAAGTAAAATCGCAAATAGATTGAATGGAGCTTAAAAAATGGGCAGAAGAAAGGAAAGGATTCATTATATCATATGCAGAACAGTAAGACACATTATATAAGGAACATGGCTCCCAAGTGAATTGATCATGGACTAAATCATTCACCATAAACATAATGTCCCTAGAGTCTAGCATACACTAACCTTGTCAGCACGTCTATAAGCAAGAACACTTCTTTCGTAATCTCTTGGTTTCTTCTGCAGATAGAAGGATGCAAAATTTAGAAGCAGAACCAGGCTCGACAAGGTGTGCAATGTTCAAATATGAAGAATAAGTAAATAACCTCTGTCAATTTTTCAAGAAATGTTGCAGCTCTTTCATAGTCTTGCATTTCTGCTAGGGTCACTGCCGCTCCCCATAAAAAAGAAACAAAATTGAAAGGGTTGGCTAAAGTGTTGAATCACATCATAAAGTTGCAATTTTCTTAGTGCGTTCCAAGTCTCATAATGTTAAAATAGCTAGGCAGAATATGAAAGTCATTTGTTTTCTGCATCTGCCTTCGTGATTCAATTTTTTTTTTAAGTTAACTATCATTAAGGCCAGTCATAATATGTCAGTCGGCTATACTATTCTAGGGTGTAAGCTGTAAACATGCTTCTCTCTTATTTGCTAATTATCAAGCAGCGACATTTTCCACAGGACCATCCAGTTTTTAAGTTTTGCAATGCAAATGCAATTAATTGTCTCCACAAAAGCACATGTCAAATTGATCAGCTGGTTAACCTTCACAATGCAAACCACATATATGGCGATTTTATTAGATTCAAAGGTGTTATAAATTTACACACAGATGCCCCTGTATATTGATATCACACTGTGGATCCAGCCAAGTTAGTAAATTTCATACCCAGCCATAGTCACCCAAAACAATGAGTTTTTCTTGGGATGGTCTTCAAAATTAATACATCAGACTTACTTCAAGAGCATTGGAGTCTTCAGGTGAAGTGGTAAGTGTTTCTTCGAACTCCTTCAGCCTCTTCTGCAAAAATATAAAAATCTAATATTAGAAAGTTAATATTTTGAGATATTGCATAGTTAAAATCCTAGAGTGATGCAGAAGGGAGAGGTTTAAGATAGGACGCAGTTGAAGGGCTTTATAGTTATACTACAAACACAGAAGATTACAAAGTCACGGTCCTGAACAGTAGCATACATGCAGCATGAAACAGAAAAAGGCCATCATGCAAGAATAACTGTATAAGCAATCAATAGAAAAGCTTAAAACGTGTTGCAGTATATGAGAAAGTGGAATAGAAAAAATGTTTCTACGGTCATCAGATTTTACATCAGAAATTAAAATAAAAAAGTGATAAGCACTAAATGGAGTCTGGAAACTGATATAAGACAAGTCTAAGACTAAAGTTTATCATTCTCACCGCAAGGATTGCTCTTTCTTCTTCAGAAATTTTATTTACTGTGGCAGCCTTCTCTGCAGGGCTAACACTATCATTCCAAGTTTTTGTTCATAATAAACCATCTAACCAAAATAAGTTGCTAGAAGTGGATTTCCACATTATGGCATCAAAGTTGGATGAACAAGATTTAGAAATTTGATTTCTTAGTCAGATGTTTTAAATTCAGGTTCCTCCACATGGTGGGGTTTGGGGCATTTTGTTACGGAAAATCCCACCAAATCTCCTAATTTAGGACCAACATGAGGTTTGGGGCATGACTCGAAAGCCAAATAACATTCAGGAAAACCTGCTATAATAATAGTACCAGAAGTGCTATTCTGCTATAGCTCTAGCAACTATATTACAAGGAAATTGAGGACCTACGTTTTGGTCGTTCAATCACTTCTATGCCAGAAAAAATATTGTTGAAAATACGGAAAACATATACCTTCCAGAAGGAAGAAAGTCTCCAAGGGCAAATACCAAGCCAAATACAGCAACTGCAACTCCAACTCCTATCTACCATATTCCGTTCTAAAATGTGGAATCAGCAATCACAGGACAACTATTTCAGCACCAAATATTTCTTATGTTTAAGGACTTAGTCATAATTTATTATCTGTCAATCAATTATGTGATAATGTTATGTTATCAGGTTATAGGAAACGAGATATATATGCAGCTGATTGGTCTAGCTGTCAACTTGACATATGTCTTATCACAAGAAGGAGCTCAGATGTAAGCTGACTATGGCACAAACGACTGAATCATCTAAACTTCATGGCACTGAACAAACTTACTAGAAAATCCCTCGTTTGAGGTGCACCTAATGAAGTCTTCAACAAAGAAAAAGCATGTGAAGCTTGCTTAAAGGGAAAACAAACTATCTACAAACAACGATAAAGAAGTTCCCTCCACAAGTAGAGTACTAGAACTACTACACATGGATCTATTTTGATCCGTAAGTCCAGTCAACATTGCAGGTAGCAAATATACCATGGTGGTGGTAGACGATTACTCAAGATATACATGTGTTATATTTCTACGGAAGAAGAAAGATGTCAAAAATAAATTTCCTAGGCTACTAAATGAGCTAAGCGCTTGAGAAAGACATCAAAATAAAAAAGATACGATACGCGAGCTCGAATTCAACAACTCGCACCTCGGCGAGTATGCGAAGGAGCATGAAATCAAACATGAGACATCGGCTCCAAGGATCCCGAGCATAATGGACTTGCTTTGAAAGAAGGAACAAAACGATAAAGGAAGCGATCGAGATCCATGCTGACGGAATCCCAATATTATACAAAAGTTTTAGGTTGAAGCTACTACCACAACTTTGCGCCATACTCGAAACAGAGATCCATTTTGACTCGACTACAACAATGCATACCATATGAATTATGGAAAGCGAGAAAACCTTCTATCTCTTATTTTCATATTTTTGGTTGTCAGTTTTTCACTCATAACAATGGGAAAGATCAGCTCAAAGCTTTTGAAAGCAAGTCGACTCCGCAGGTTTTTTAGGATACTCCTTTGTTAGCAAAGCCTTTCGCGTCGTTAGTTGTTGGACTCTTTGCATTGAACAAACACCTCATATTGATTTTGTTAATGAGCACAGAAAACAAGATAAGATCCCAAACACTGATCATGAAGGAATCAACAAATTGATGGAGGACCTGAACCTGAATAACAAGAATAGTCAAACTATTCTTCCAAAACCAAACCTGGGGTAAAGGCGATGAATCAACGACAAACGAACCTGAACCTCAGAGTCAACCAAAAGATAAGATTGAGTTTACTGAACATATTTAATGTCAGGTACAAAGAAACCCCAGTGGTAATTGAGACTGCAACTGAAGTCACAAATTTTGGGGGAACGTCTAATGATCATAAAACTAACAACCCTAAAGCAGACACAATTATTCCAGATTCAATAGCTTCTCTCATACATCAGCCTAACAATCTTATACTAATCTAACAAAAGCAGGTTTTTTCATCTAGTAGGATTGTGGTTTGGAATCGATTCTTTATCAATAGCCCACCCTTTCTGTTGGGTGATGATTCTATCCTCAGCAATATTGAAAAATAGTGGTAAATGACTCAGTCTTCTGTGTTGATATTTACTCAGTAGCCCTGTGCTCTGAATGAGTCTATGAAGATTTGAAGATCCCAAAACCTTATATTGATTGATGAACCATTACGTTGTAATCTATTTTTGTCTCTAAGGTTTCAGACTCAGCAGACACTCTGCTCACGGCTCGAGGCGCTCGGTGGATTATCCGCCTCGGCACCGAGTAGAAAACTTCGGTTATCTTGGACTCGGCGGGAAGCGATATACTAAAAGGAGTCAGTGGAAATGAACTCAGCATGAGTTGTTCACTGAACTCAGAGCTGATCTTCAGTAGAGCCGACTCAGCAGCTGTGTTTTGAAACCCGGCCCGGACCAGCCGGTTCGATCGGTTTAGCTCGGAACCGGTCAAAAATTCGGGCCGAGGCCATGTTAGCTCGTTTTCTTAATTGACCCGGTGCGACCCGGCCGGTTCAGCCGGTTGAACCGGTACCGGTGATCGAGTCGACTTCGGATTGACTTTTATAAAAAAAAAAAAAAAATTAAAAAAAGCCTTAAAACATTCAACATTAAAACGTTGAAATGTTTTGAAGCAAGCTACTTATCCGTGTGAAGTGAGCTGTGAACTTGAAGCGGCTACGCGGCGCCTGCAGGTCCTCGCTCGTCGCCGTCGGCCGCTGCTCGGGAGTGAGAAACGTCGCAGCGCCTCTGGTCCTCTAAGATCCTCTCTCGGTCTCTCCCTCTTGGTCCTCTCTCTCGGTCTCTCCCTCTTGGTCCTCTCTCGGTCTCTCCACGTGTTGACTAGTGCAATTAGCGGCCGTGCAGTCGAGCATTGAAGGTATTGAATCTTGTGATTATCGAATTTGGATTTAGATAAACTAGGTTAAATTGATTTGGGCTGAATTATGACTAATTATTTGGAGAATCGGATTTAAATTCTCAATTTGGATTCTCTGAATTTGGATTCTCAATTGTAGCTGTGATTCGGGCTGAATTTGGATTCTCAATTGTAGCTGTGATTCGGACTAATTATTGTAAGAATTTGGTTATTTTTGATTTAATTATATATTTATGACGTTACAAGGGTTGACCCACGGTTGAACCGGTCGGCCGGTTGAACCGATAAAAAATATTTTTTGAGTCGATGGCCAAGGGCCGGTTTTAAGAACACGGCTCGGCAAGAGCATGCCGGCTGAATCGAGATCGGACTTCGGCCAATGGCCGGACAATCTTCGTTTGTCGGGATCTTTAAGAGTCAAGTCGGCGGGAGTCAATACGAGGAAGAGAGAAGTCGGCTTCATATCTCCTTGAAGTACGTTGCGCCTTCGACCACTTTACGAACCTCGGCCAATGACAAGCGGCCACGTACCCTATATCTACTAAAGCGCAAGTCGACAACTTTCTGAAATGGAGGGAAAGGACAACTTGCCACCATACTTCAAAAGAGCCGTTAGCCACCCAAAAGAGAGAGACAAAGGATCGTCGTCTCCAACGGATCTATCCTAATCTCTTCTTTATAAATAGAGGGATAAATAAAATTTGAAGCTCACGAACCTCACCAAGAACTCACGAACACACGAGAGAACACATAGAGCATTCAAGCGAGCAAACTCGAAAAAGCCTAAGTCTTCCGCAAGAAGTTCGAAGAATCTATCTCCGGCGAAAGACTACATTTACGCTCTTAGGGAACCAAGTTGAGCCCTTAATACTGACCTCTAGTATCCAAACGACGATACACGAACCCAAAGCTTACACTTCAACTGTTCGTCATTCTAAAAGCCACATCCTTGTTCCCTATCCCTCTAACCTAAGCTCGATAGAATATATCCATAGCTTAGACGAAGGAGTTCACTTCGAACTAATCCTTATTGTAAAGGACTCCTTCATTTGTTGGAGAGTTTTTCAAACACTTAGTTTGATAACCGGTGTAAGCGAGACTTGCTCGAGTATAAATCTCAAGACCGGTGTTTGTCCTGCGTTACAAGCCGGCGAGACTATCTCGGTATAATAAATAGCTTCCGATCTTTCGGGACGGTGGACGTAGGATTTTTGTGTCCGAACCACTTTAAAAATCTACGTGTCTTGTGTTGCATTTTTCTTTTTTTGCATTGATTTACTTGTTCATGCTGAAAATCTTCTTTAAATCATTCAAGCGAGTTTCGGCAAACTTAACGGATGCACTAATCAATGGAAACGGTTTTCGATAAAAATGTTTTTCTAAATCAGCTGAATTTGGGCCTACACTATTCGGCACTCACTGAACTCTATCCGGAAGATATTGAATTCGACTCTAAGTCGGCTAAGCGGATCTCGGTAGAGTCGGTCACTCTCCACCACGATTCGGAACAACATGCAGTGCTGCTTGAACTTGTTCGATGCGACACTATCCCGAAAAGGATTTGTTCGTGTTTAAGTTGAGAAATCGGTTTTCGGGTGTATTCACCCCCCCTCTACACGTGAACGTAATCTCGGGACCAACAATTGGTATCGGAAGCGGGGAGTTCTATAAGACTCTCGTTATTCTTAAAGCGGGTCTACTTGAGCGGATCCGGAAAACGTTTTCCTTTGCATATCATTCTTCATTCATATCATTCTTCATCATGTCGATATGTCGGGGATAAGGATGGTACCCATGTTCTCGGTAGAGAACTATGGCGTATGGCGGGTCGAGAATGGAGGCACGTCGACCTCCCTCCACGATAATATGATAGAGGTTACGGAGGACGGACCTATCATTCTTATGATAGATAGCGTCGTAGCTCGGGGATCCGGCGGGATGGAGGAGGAATGGTGGCCGGGGAAGAAGATCCCCAAGGACGAAGTCTCTTCACCCCCGAGGAGAAGAAGCTTCACAACTTAGACCGCGTCGCCGAGAAACGCCATACATCTTGACCACCACGAGTGATTCTTATCTCGAAAGAGTTCGGGGCCGTAAGTCCGCGAAAGAACTACAGGGATGCTCTAGCGCTACTTGAGTCGGGGGACTTAGAAGATTAAAGCAAACAAACTTGCGCGGGAACTTCGAAGCTGGAGAGGCTGTCCCTCATGCTGGTGACACCATTGAAGATCTCAACGTCGGTTACGAATCGATGAACTCTATCAACGAGTTTGGGAAAAACATTCTCCAACCGAGAGATGAATCTCAAAATTTTGAGGGCACTACCGGACGGAAGGCTGGACCCCTTTTACTACTCTATTACGTCGTTCGATTTAGATATTGTTACTCCCGACCATATCTTCTCGGAACTTAAAGCGAGAGGAGTTTGAGTTCGTCTTACCTCAAAGGAAGCGACGGTGAAGGGCGACACTCAAATCGACCATGCTTTTAAAGCATCGGTCGGCCACGGCGGCTCCGGCGTCTAGCAAGGTGAACCTTCACTCGATGACATACAAGAAGGAAATCTAGCCAAGAAGTACACACTGCTTGCCGTGAAGTACCAGAAGGAGAAGGAGAGGCGCAAAAAAGTGACTAAAGCCCTCAGAGAATCCAAGGGTAAGTCTGAATACACGCCTAAGCGCACTCCTGACTCGCATACTTCTGAATGCAGGAAACAAGATGACTCAGCTCAGTCGAAAGACAGCAAGAGCAAAGAAGAAAGAGTCACAACCTGCTATAATTGCAAGAAGCCAGGACATTATCAGTATGACTGTCCTGAGCTCGATCTTCTTGAAAAGAACGAGCCGCGAAGCAAGAAGGGAGAAGTTCATCAAGAAGAGACAAGCATACATTCTTTGGTGAACTCTCGGGGCGACTCGAGATGAAGTCGATTCCTTCGTAGATTCATCTGACGATGAAGCAGCTTTCATGGCCTTAGAGATTGAGCTGAAGAAGATGCTGAAAAGTGTCTCATGGCTGGAGAAGAGGATGAGGTAAACTCACACGAACCATTTAATTCCTCTTCAAACTGCACACACGACACTCTTTCGGGGTGCGGAGACGAGAATACGGACATCGCGATCGCATACGAAGAACTACTCGACGAGCGGATTCGAGATGAGTTTGCGGCTCGGTAAGACTCTTCGGGAGGTTGGATACCACGAAAGTGGAGAATCGAGACTTTCTCGGGAGAGTCGGGTCGCTACTTAGTCGGGAAGGACTTGTGTTGAGACTCGGGGAGGGAGATAAACTCTCGATGGCCAAGTCTCGGCATCAAGAAGATCGAGATCTCGGCTTTGACCAAAGACTTGACTCGAGAAAGATCTTGGCCGAGTCTCTTGAAGCAAGAGTTGTCGGGACTTCGGGCCAGAGGCATGAAATCTTTGAAGAAAAGTGATGATGTGCGGAGGAACGTGTGACGGAGCGTTACATGGGCGCTAAAAAGAAGTTAGAGGCTACGCTAGCAAGCAACAAGCCCAAGCATTGCAAGGAGGGACTTGGATTCGGCCGGGGGAGCCTCCTCTTACGCCCCGTACGCTCGAAAACCGGCTTGGCGATAGGTTTGTTCAAGGGGAGACCATTAATGCAGACATACTGAACCCTCTAGCCAAGAACAAACAGAAGATGAAGGCACCTCATCCTAGTTATCAACACTCTGACAAGAAGATCAGCACAAGATCACCCCAGTTCAGTCAAGGGGGAACCAACAAAGCAAAATGGGTTGATCAGTATGGACCTCCATAGCTGACTCATCCAGCTCAGTATGGGTTATATTACTATGATCCTATAGTCAAGAGAGGATCCAAAAGTCAGAAAAAGAAGAAGAAAGCCATGCAGAAGGCAAAGGTCAGCAGTCCACCCGGTCAGAAGATCAGGACTCCTGAACCTGAAAAGCCTCAGAAGTTAGCAGCGACCAGTCCAGTGGTCAAATATGTTGACAAAAGTGGAAAGAAACTGTCTAAGACCACCAGGGTCATATATGGGTTACCAAAAACTAATATCTAAGGACCAAAAATAAAAAATAAAGGGTACCTAAATATAATTCTGTTTTGCAGGTGCACAAGGACCCTTGGTATGTGGACATCGGATGCTCAAGACATATGACATACCAGAAGGACTTGCTGAAGAATTATACTACTGAAGAAGGACCCCGAATCAAGTTTTGAGACAACGCAAAAGGCTACACCAGAGGCTATGGAACACTCAACATTGGAACAGCAACAGTTCCAAGAGTATCATATGTTAAAGGACTTCAGCATAACCTTCTCTCTGTTAGTCAATTTTGTGATAACTCGAATAGAGTGATTTTTTACGCTGGTTTCTGTGATGTTATTGATAAATCCACAGGGAAAACAGTGTTATCAGGCTCGCGCAAGAAAAATATCTATGTAGCTGACTGGAACTCAGCTGAACCTGAAGCTTGTTTGTTGGCGAAGAATGACAAGAGAACGGGGTGGCTTTGGCACAGAAGACTCAACCATCTCAACTTCAAAACGCTCAACAAATTGGCTAGAAACACTCTAGCAAGAGGACTGCCGAATGAAGTATTCAGCAAAGACACTCAGTGTGAAGCATGCCTGAAGGGAAAGCAAACAAGGAATCAAAATCCACCTATTCCATCTCCTTCCACTGATGGAATCCTTCAGTTGCTACATATGGATTTGTTCGGTCCAGTCTCTCCAGTGACGATCAGAGGCAAGAAGTATGCATTAGTGGTCATTGATGACTACTCGCGCTACACATGGGTCATATTTATTGCCAACAAGTCTGACGTCAAAACAGAGTTACCAAGGCTTCTGAAAAGGCTCAGTGTCGAGAAGAACACCAAGATCGTCAAGATACGTTCGGGACGGAGGGGCGAGTTCCCGAATTTCTTGGTGGAGGAGTTACGCAAAGTAGAAGGCATAGAGCGTGAGGCGTGCCCGCGCGCGCACGCCTCGACAAAATGGGGTTTTACGAAAGGAAGAATCGAACACTCAAAGAAGCGAGCAAGAACCACCGCTCGCGAGACTCGGGACTCCCAACCAAATTCGGGCGTGGAATGTAGGTTGAGTTTGGGCGTGGAATGTAGGTTGAAGACGTGTATCCAGCCAGCTCGAGAATGAGACAAAACATGTGTCAAGACCACCCATTCATAGCTGAAGATCCATCTACTGAAGTTCAAAATGATAAGTGTAAAGAGGATGGTGCGATAATAGAGTCATAAAATACAATGCACGACAAAGAGATGGCCGACACGAGAGATAAAAAATTATGCAAAAGATGTAAGTGTCATTTTGTCTTTATGAAATGTATCAATCCTCATAGACAGAGTGTTAATTTAAACGACTAAAAGTGTAAATTTTTGTATTATGTGTTTCATAGGGTTTGAATGAGATCATTTTACTTCTTCAAAGGGATCTTAGGGTTATCACACGTGTTCATCTCGAGAGATTGAGTATGTTGACCTTCAAAGATGGCGAACGGGACCAAGGAAAATCCGACAAAGCGTCTCAGTCTTGCCCCGATGGTGATATTGATGAAATCCTACAAAATCCTGATTTCTACTCTCATATTGATATGATTGTGGAACAATTCATCAGCATGAAGAACTCTTCAAACCAAACAGGTAATAATGAAAGGAATAAAAATGTGTTATTTTTAATCGACGCTCCACACCAATATAACTGACACATTTTGCATAGAAAATGACACTTCCTTCTACACATTCATATTTTCCATATTTTTGGGTGTTCGTGCTTTATTCACAATAATGGGAAAGATCAGCTGAAGACTTTTGATAGCAAGTCAGATCAGGGAGTGTTCTTAGGATACTCCCGGGTCAGCAAAGCTTTTAGAGTCTTTAACTATCGAACCCTTTGCGTGGAGGAAAGCCCTCATGTTGTTTTTAATGAGTTTGCTACTGAAGACATGAGCAAAAACTCTAAACTTGAATCTGAGGACATCAGTAAGCAGCTACAGGATCTGAGCTTAAAAGATAAAATTGAAAAGATCCAACTATGTTGGGATGATGATTCAGACGAGGAAACTGAAGATAAATCTACTGAATCTCAGCCAGCAACAGAAGTAGCTGAACAGATTGACTCTCCTGAACAGAGTCAATCCCAGGTAACTCAGGTCGATGAAGAAACCCCAGTGGTAACCGAGACCTCTACGAGAATAATAATTCGGGGGAACTAATGATGTTCTCGAGGTTGAATGCCCCTGAACTGGTGACTCGGTAGATCACACTCTTGTAATCGAATTGCTTCAATCTCGAGATAATACAATCTGAAATGCCTAACTCACCTACTATTTGTGTTGAACAAGTTTCAGATGAAGAGTTGAAACATCGTAGATCGTAGCTGGATGCTCACACTTCTGATTTAATTATTGGAGATCCCTCAGCAAGAGTAAAGACGAGATCTAGATTCTGTCAAGGAGAAAGCGCCTTATATTCCTGCTTCTTGTCTACTAAAGAACCTCAGTCGGTTGAGGGCGCCTTGAAAGATCTTGGCCCGGATCATAGCCATGCAGGAGGAGCTGAATCAGTTCACGAGAAACGAAGTTTGGGAACTTGTTGACAGACCCCGGCATCAACATGTGATAGGAACAAAATGGGTCTTCAAGAACAAGCGAGATGAAAACGTTATAGTAAGGAATAAAGCAAGACTTGTGGCAAAAGGCTACTGTCAAGCTGAAGGGATAGATTTCGATGAAACGTTTGCTCCAGTTGCAAGATTGGAGGCAATCAGACTATTCCTAGCCTACGCAACACATCAAAGATTCAGAGTATATCAAAGAAGATTCTCCGCTATCTCAGAGGAACACCAAACATGGGTTTATGGTATCCAGCTGATGATAATATTGAACTAACTGGTTATTCTGATGCTGACTATGTAGGATGTAGAATTGACCGAAAGTCAACGTCTGGAACGTGTCAGTTCCTCGGCAGTAAGCTGATCTCATGGTTCTCAAAGAAACAACATTCAGTAGCAACGTCAACTACTGAAGCTGAATACATGGCTGCCGGAAGTTGCTGCGCCCAAATCCTTTGGCTGAGACAGCAGCTAGGCGACTATGACGTCATTCAGAATGAAGTACCGATCTTCTGCGACAGTACCAGTGCCATTGCAATCACTCAGAATCCTGTACTTCGTACAAGATGCAAATACGTGGACATAAGACACCACTTCATTCGTGACCATGTCGAAAAGAAGGATATCAGGATGGAAAAGATCCATCTCCGACCATCAAAGGGGCGATATATTGACCAAGCCTCTAGCCGAAGCTAGATTCGAGAGAACTTTCGGTAGAGCTAGGTCTGGCTTTGGACCCTACCGACTCTAGTCGAGTAAGAGGATTCGGGAGAGGAGCATTCAAGATAGGGGAATGTTCACTCTCGGTATAGAGTAAAATCGATGCGTAGAGACTCAACAACCATCTACACGAGGTATCAACTGACTACGATGTTCAGCTGACAGGTTTGCGTATCTCTACTCAGTAGCCTATAGAACAATTCTGTGCATTTATGAATTAGATTCAGCATCGTATTCAATGCCTTAGAAAATGTCATTTAATTTTTAATGGACTATATTTAATACACGACATTCTATGTAAAAACATGCTGAACTCTGCAACGCATTTAATGCATGTCGTATTAAGTTACTACTTAGGCTATATATAACTGGCTTTTGACTTAGGCGGCTAATATGATCATTACCTATTTTATAAAACTTAATCCTAGCCATCCATCTCAAAAGCGTTCAAAGCCGAACCACTGATATTTAACTGTTTATCTTCTCTAAGATATATATAAGCGTTCAAATGTTTGAAACCGCCATTTCATCTCTCGCAAATAACTTAAGTACCACTAGATTTTTATCGAGAATATCACTCGATTAGTTACATATTTTCTATCCATTAAACCTCTCGGGAAAATCTCTTGGTAATCTTTCAATGATCTTTTTAATATCGCATGATCTTTCAATGATTTTTTTTTCCGGATGCTGGCGATACTTGTGTTTGCGGATTATTAAAATGACGGGAATTCAAGTAGGTGCTCCGACGGATATGCAAGAGATCCTTGAGAAGGATCGTGTCTGGTGCGAGTCAGTCATGGAGTTTGACGAGTGCGATCTAGATTTCATGGAGGAGATTTTCTACGCCCTCCGCGAGACCGGATTAGAAGGATTCTTGACGAGGAAGCCGACCTTCCTTCTCCCGCGACAAGTGGCAAAAATCTATCTGAACTCCAAGTTAGTGGACGGAGACATCAGAGGCAGATTCGTCGTTCATACAGTATGTGATCCCTCATGGACAGGTATAGAAGTAAAACAGATGTCAATCCGGGAAGCTCTTCAGAAAAGCTTCAATCTGCCCAATGAAGGACTCAGCACCGTCGCATACAAAGACGATCTGATGGATGAGTACCTCACTGAGTTCTGCAGAAAGCCAACAGTATTCAGAGCCGCCTTTCCAAAGAACTTAATGCTCCCTCGATGCGAGCATTAGCGTACATAGTGACTCAACTACTGACGAGTCAAGCAGGCTCATTTAACCAAGTGTCAAGGCCCAAGCTGCAACTGATGATGGCCATATATGATCGGGCTAAGATAAACTGGACTGAGTTTTTCCTCAGAGAGTTCATGATGCAATCAGCCAAATTTGACAAAACTTCCCAGAGGCTAAGTGTCAAAGGAAAGCTCCTATACGGACTGAAACTCTCAGTCATGATCTAGGACTTCTGCGCATCTGAAAAAATCACCTTCGCCGACAAGTAATATTTCAACGTGAAGAAAGTCAGATTCAAGAACAGGGCAGCGACCCTTCAGCAAATTGGCTCAGGGCCCGCTGCACCTAAGGCCGGGATTCAGCAGACCTCAACACCGAAGAAGAAGAGGTCCCCTCCTAAAACAATGCCTAAGGCACCAACCAAAAGGATGAAGAAGGTCAGTGAGGTTGTGCCTACTGAAACTGAGGCGGAACCAGAGGCTGTCATTGCTCAGCAGCCTCTACAGTTGAGAGACGAGCCAGAGTCTTCTGAGAAGACTCAATCAGTGGAGAAGGCCGTCTCCACTGAGAAGGGTGAAACCGTGGACCAAGGGGTCCAAGCTGAAGATGTCCAAGCTGAAGAAGTTCAGACATTGGAGAGCCCCTTGGATGTCCCTCCACTCAGCAGCATCCCGTCTGCTGAGAAACAAGCGTCTCCAATTGAGGTTGAGGACTCGGAGACAGCCTCGGAGTCAGAATCTATCGGGATGGAGGCCACAACTCTAAAATCCAGAGCCTCCCGAGAGATTGCTGAAGTGATTCCGGAGATCGCCAGCCACTCTGATCTTGTCCTACTTGCTAGGCAGGCGAGGCTCCATATGCTTATTAGGTTCCAGGAGTGGCACAACCTAAAGCGACTGATTATTCACCACTCCTGCGAGCAGCTTCATGAGGAAGAGCTGCTGATCAGAGGGAAGATTGGCTATTCTGAGCCATATGACATCGGCACACTCGAGGATCTAAGGGCAACCATGCTTGCCATGCTGAGCGACAGATAGCCTGTCTCAGCACCAGGGCCCTCAGATGGGTCCGACCCCGATGGTCAGGACCCACCCCGTGGTTCAGGCCCTGCGAAGCCTGATGAGGGAACTCAACCGGACAAGGATGCCACTACATCTACTGTTGATCCTCCACTCAGCATCCTTGGTCCCGGCCGGAGACGGTGGTGGTACTTGACAGCGGTGATCCTTCTCAGCTCCTTCTCGAATCTGCTTTGGAAGTAGCGCCCAACCCAAAGAGCCGTCGATTGAAATCAGTGGCCAGGGCGCTGAGGAACCAAGGCTCTCAGAATCGCCTACTCGCCCGAACCGTCCACAAGACTTGGCGGCAAACCACTGAGGCTCAGACTGCAGAGTTGCAGGGACTCAGAACCTCTATCTCATCATCTCCAGTCCCTGACTTCTCCAGCACCCTAACGAATGCCTTAGGCTGCGCGAGAGGCGACTTCGAGCTCGGCAAGAAGATTCGGGAAGGCCGGGACAAACCGCTTTGAATGGTTACAAGGCCGCTCAAACTGCTCACACTGAATCCGTCAATGCCATCTCTCAAGCCAATGAACTTAGAATGGAGAATATTCAGAAGGCCCTTGAAGAGAAGGTAGAGAAGCAGCTGAAAGAATTCAAGGCTGCGGCTGATCTCTCACACAAGAAATACAACGATCAGCTGACAAATGAGAGAAACGAGCTGCATGAGGCACTGACGAAGCTACATAATAAGCTGGAAGATCTGTCAGACTCATACAAAAGCCTGAATAGAAAGGTATCTGCTCCGCCCCCAACCCTACTTGCTGATGCCAAAAAGGGGGAAGGATTTACAGAGAAAGCATCTAAGGAGCTGTTATTGAAAGCAGCAAAGAAAGCAAGGACAGTGACAGGGGCATCTCAAACTTCATCATCTGCCCCCACTGGACCTTCACAAACTGGCGAAGCCCAGGGTGTCTCAGCTGCAGCTGCAGCATCAACTGAGACTGGCCCAAGTGGCTCAGGAGACAAAGAAGTCATAGCTCAGGCAACTCAAACTCCTCTTGATATTATAAAAGAAGTTGCTGAGTATGTTGACGAGGACTCAGAAGAGGAAGAAACTCTTCTTCCGCCTCCAGTTGCCGGTAAAGGCAAGAAACTACTGAAGCTCCCAACCCCTCCCTCCAAGAAGAAAGGACCCAGGAGGTTCATAACCCCGGAGGAGGAGGCTCAGATAGCAGCAGATGAGAAGCTGGCTAGGGAGATAGCCGAAGCTGAAGCCGCCAATAAACCTAAGAAGAAGCCTATCAAAGGCAAAACTAAGGCTCCAGCTGGTGGCAAGAAAACAGGTGCTAGGCTGCCTCCTAAAATGCTCAAACTCAGCGACGAGGCTGATAAAGAAAAGGAGCAGCAGCAGCAACAATCAACTGGGCAGCAGGGAACATCCAAAGAGAAATCATCAACGCCTGCTGACTCAGAAGAAGAGCCACCTCACAAGCCCTCCTACACTGCCTCAAAGGCACAGGAACAAGAAATGGATGAAATATGGGCTCAGTTAGATAGATATCTATATAGAGGTGAAGAGGCCAAACAAATAGAAGCAGCCAGAGAGAGAATATGGATGGCTGATCTCGAAGTTCTCAGGCTGAGAATTGAAAACGAAGCGAGTCTGAGGATCCCTGCAAAGGCTGACATCCCATACAAATACATGAAGTTCAGAAAGCCTACTGATCTGAAGACTCACAGATGGCCTAGAATGGATGAATGGATCCCGTGGGAAGTTACTCAGAGATGGGAGACACTGAAAGCATAATTTATCAAAAGCAACTACTTCTGGAGATTTTGGTATGAAAAACCGAAGACAGTGGCATATACTGAATGGCTAGTGAGAGCAGATATGGAAATGTATGCCAGACTCCAAAAAGCTGTCAAGGAAAATGTTGAAGTAAGAGTTCCTGATCCCAGAATCCTGCCACCCTCACAGAGGCTTGATGGATCCATCCATTACGGTGTCATAGAGAAAGAAGTGAAGGACGCTGTTGAAGCCAAATTTCTTGATGAAGAAGACCCAAGGACTTTCTTTGAGATGCTGAAGGCGAGGAAGGTCACATGTCGCATGTATGGAGTGCCTCTTCCTGAAACTCAATCTCAAGATTTCAGAACAGGATCAAGCAGTTCAAATGATTTCTTGCTTCTGTATTCTCCTTGTATCTTTCCTTCTCTTAGTCTAGCAGAGATGTAACTGTACTGAAATTCGCAAATATATAATATCTCTGTTTGGCTTTGATAATTCCTTATTGTCTGAATAGCCGTGTTTATTTATGCATAACACTCAGAATCACTAAAGTGATTACTGACTCACACACTCACTGTTGTTATGTATTGTCAGTTGTTGCTTAGCTAGATTCTGATAGACTTGTGTTGGGTGATGATTCTATCCTCAGCATAGTCTTACTTGGTGGGATGATTCTATCTTCTATACTGAACCATGCTCAGCAGCCTAGTGCTCTGAATATTGAGAAGATTTGAAGATCCCAAAACCCTATCTGATTGGTGAACCATTCCATTGTAATCGTTATATTTTTGTCTCTGAGGTTTCAGACTCAGTAGACACTCTGCTCTGATCAAGGCGCTCAGTAGATTATCTGCCTTAACACCAGAAGTAGAAGACTCAGTGATACTGGACTCAGCAGGAGTAGTATGTCGAAAGAGTCGATGGCAGAACTGGACTCGGCGGGAGCAGTCAGTCGAACTCGAGCCGATCTTCGATAGACTTTACTCGGCTATCTACCTGCGGAATACGGGATCGAGACTCGGCATCGGTAGACGATCTTACGAGCTGTCGAGATACTTTTGAAAAATAATCAGCATTGTCATATACGAGGAAGAGAGAAGTCAGCTTCAGTTTGCCTTGAAGTCTGTGCTATCTCAACCACTCTATCCGCCTCGACGAATGACAATAACACACGTGTCTTCTCACCTGCTAAAGCTGCAGTCAACGCTTTACCTGAAAAGGTGGGAAAACACACTGTTACCTACTTCAAAAGAGCCGTTTGCTACCAAAAGAGAGAGAAAGAAGAAGATCGTCTCCAACGGATCTTTTCCAATCTCTGCTCTATAAATAGAGGGATATTTCAAGAAGAGAAGAGTGCATAAGCTTAAACGACGAAATCATACACAAGCATTAAAACGAGCTAGAACCAGAAAACCTTAAGTCTTCCGCAAGAACTTGAAGATCTATCTCCGGCGAAAGACTACCTTCTCAGCTCATAGGGAACCAAGCTAAACTGTTAGAAGAGCCTCTAGTATCCAAATCGATGATTCACGAACCTAAAGCTTATTTCAGCTGTTCGTCGATCTAGAAGCTACATTCTCATTCCCTATCCCTCTAACCCTAAGCTCAACCGAATATACTTATAGCTTAGACGAAGGAGTTCATATTTGAACCCAATCCTTATTGCAAAAGGACTCCTTCATAGTTGGAGAAGTTTGTCAAACACTTTAGTTTGATGCCTTTGTAAACTGGGACTTGCTCAGTATAATCCCCAAGCCACAACTTTGTCCTGTGCACAAGGCGGCCGAGACTAACTCGGGTATAATAAATAGCCTCCCGAACTTTCGGGACGGTGGACGTAGGATCGATTGATATCCGAACCACTTTAAAAATACGTGTCTCGTTATTGCTTTACGATTCTTGTTGCATTGATTTTACTTGTTCATGCCGAAAATCTTCTTTAAAATCATACAAGCTTGTCTCGGCATGTACCGAACTGTCTACTTGCTTTGAACCGAGACTTGCATAAAACGGTTTTCCACTCAACCGATTAGGGCCTACACTTTTCCGCACCGCTGAACTCTACACGTTTGATGCGGAATTGTGACTCGATCGGCTAGCGAGATCTCGGTAGAGTCGAGATTCTTTGCCACACACGATTCGAAACGGCTATTTGGTCTGCCGAATTATTTCGATGCGACATTTTCTCGAACAGGAGTGTTCGTGTTCGAAGTTGAGAAAATCGGATTCGGGTGTATTCACCCCCCCCTCTACACTCGACCGTACACTCGGGACCAACAATTGGTATCGGAGCGGGGAGTTCTTTAAGACTCTTGTTATCTTGGAACCGGGTCTACTTGAACGGATCCGGAAAATCGTTTTCCTTTGCATATCACTCTACATTCATATCATTATTTTTATATGGCTGATATGTCGGGGATAAGAATGGTACCCATGTTCTCGGTAGAGAATTATGGAGTATGGCGAGTCGAGAATGGAAGCACATCGACATCCCTCCATGATAGTATGGCCGAAGTGCTTGAAGATGGACCTATTGTTCCCATGATCGATAGTGTCGTGACTCGGGCCCCAGTGAAGGAGGAGGAATGGTGGCCGGGAAGAAGATCCCTAAAGATAGAAGTCTCTTCACTCCCGAAGAGAAGAAGCTTCACAACTTAGGCCGGAGTCGCCAAAAATGCCCATCCCTGACCACTCTTAGTGATTCTTATCTTGGCGGGGGTTCGGGAATGCAAAACGACAAAGGAACTGCGGGACGCTCTAGCGCTACTGAGTCATGGAACTCGAGAAAATAAAAGCTAACAAATTGGCGCCGAACTCCAAAAGGCGGGAAAGTCTCGTCTCTCATGCACGGTGACAAAATAGAAGATCCGAACGTCGATTTACGAATCGATGAATTCCATCAATGGGTGGGAAAGACATTCAACAACCGAGAAATGAATCTCAAGATACGAGGGCACGCCCTGGACGGACACTTTGGACACCTTTTGCCACCTTATTGCGACATTCGATTTAGATGTTGTCTCTCCCGACCATATCTTTTCGGGAACTTCGGGCGAAGAGTTTGAGTTCGGCAGGACCTCAACGAAAGCAAAGAGTGAAGGCGACAATAAAATTGACCATGCCTTCAAAGCATCGGTCCAGACATGGCATCTCCGGCGACAAGCAAGACAACGAGTAAGGCCGAACCTTCACTCAATGATCTACAAGAAGGAAGTCTCGCTCGAAGTACGCGTTGCTCGTCGTGAAGTATCGAAGGAGAAGGAGAGGCACGGAAAACCGACTAAAGCATACCGAGACACAAAAGGTAAGTCGAGATTATACTCCAAAACGCACTCTCGACTCACAATCTTCGAATGCGAAAGAAGGATGACTCGAGCACCATCAAAGGATAGTAAAAGCAAAGAAGAAAGAGTCATCACTTGCTACAATCGCAAAAAGCCGGGACACTATCAATATGATTGTCCCGAGCTCGAGTGATCTTTGAACGCGCAGCACGTAAGGCAAGGAGAGAGAAATTCGCCCAGAAGAGACAATCCTATATTGCAGGCGAGATCTCAGACGACTCAGAAGAAGTCGACTCCTTCATGGACTCATCTGACGATGAAGCAGCTTTCATGGCCTTAGAGCATGAAGCTGAAGAAACAAGTGAAAAGTGCCTAATGGCAGGAGAAGAGGATGAGGTAAACTCTCATGAACCACTTAATTCCTCTTCACAATGCACACACGACACTGTTTCAGGTGCAGATGGGAATTTGGACATCACGATCGCCTATGAAGAATTATTAGATGAACAAATTCAAATGAGTCTGCAGCTCAGTAAGACTCTTCAAGAATTGGATACCCTGAAAGTGGAAAATCAGAGACTTTCTAAGGAGAGTCAGGCCGCTACTGAAGCCGAAGGACTTGTGTTGAGACTCAGGGAGGAGATGAACTCTCTGATGGCCAAGTCTCAGCATCAAGAAGATCGAATTTCAGTTTTGACCAATGACTTGACTCGAAAGATCTTGAACGCGAGTCTACGAAGCAAGAACCGTCGGGACTTCGGACCAAGCACGACATGCGAAAAAGAGTGATGATGTGCGGAAGAGCCGATGGCCGAGCATTACATGGGCGGCGAAAAGAAGCCGGAGGCTATGCTTGCAAGCAACAAGCCCAAGCACTGTAAGGAAGGACTTGGTTTCAACCAGGACGCTTCCTCATCTGCCCCCGTACACTCAGAAGTGCGTCTAACTGATAGGTTTGTTCGAGGAGAAACAATCAATGCAAATATTCTGAACCCCTCAGCAAAGAACAAACAAAAGATGAAAGCACCTCATCATACGCATCGGTATTCGACCGGGAAGATCGGTACCAAGACACCCCGGTTCGTCGAGGGGGGAACTAGCGAGTTAAGTGGGGCGATCGGTATGGACCACCTCGGTTGACACATCCAGCTCAATATGGGTCATATTACTATGATCCTATAGTCGAGAAGAGGTTCCAAGAGTCGAGAAAAAGAAGAAAAACGCACAAAAGGCAAAGGTCGGCAGTCCACCAACTAAGAAGATCCCGAATCCCGAACTCGAACGGCCTAAGAAGTCGGCTTTGACCGAGTCCGGTGGTCAAGTATGTTGACTTCAAGTGGAAAGAAAGCGTCGAAACCACCGGGGTTGTTAGACGGATTTGGGTTACTAAAACTAACATCTAAGGACCCAAAAACAAAATAAAGGGTACTCGAATATAATTACGTTTTGCGGGTGCACAAAGATCCTTGGTATGTGGACGGTGGATGCTCAAGACATATGACTTACCAAAGGAACCTGCGAAGAATTATATAGGCGAAGAAGGACCCGAATTGAGTTTGGAGACAATGCAAAAGGCTATACAAGAGGATATGGAGCACTCGGCATTGGGCGCCACGCGTTCCTAGAGTATCATATGTTGAAGGACTTGACGATAATCTTCTCTCTGTTAGTCAATGCAGTGATAACTCGAATAGAGTGATTTTTGACACTGGTTTTACGTGATGTCATTGATAAATCCACGGGGAAAACGGTGTTATCGGGGTCCGCGTAAAAAGAATATATATGTAGGCCGATCGGAACTCGGCGGAACACGAAGCTTGTGCTGTGGCGAAGAACGACAACCGTACGGGATGGCTTTGGCATAGGAGACTCAGCCACCCTCAACTTCAAAACGCTCAACAAACTAGCAAGGAACACTCTAGCAAGAGGACTTGCCGAATGAAGTATTCGGCAAAGACACTCGGTGTGAAGCATGTACGAAGGGAAAGCAAACAAGGAATCAAAATCCACTGTTCCATCTCCTTCCGCTGATGGAATCCTTCGGTTGCTACATATGGATTTGTTCGGTCCAGTCTCTCCGGTGACGATCGAGAGCAAGAAATATGCTTTAGTGGTCATCGATGACTACTCGCGCTACACATGGGTCATATTCATTGCCAACAAGTCGACGTCAAAACAGAGTTACCAACGCTTCGAAAAAGCTCGGTGTCGAGAGGAACACCAAGATAATCAAAATTCGTTCGACGGAGGACCGAGTTCCTTAATTCCATGGTAGAGGAGTTACGCAAAACGGAAGGAATTGAGCATGAGACATCTGCTGCGCGCACCCCTCGGCGAACGGGGTTCCTTGAACGAAAGAATCGCACACTCAAAGAAGCGGCAAGAACTCTACTCGCAGACTCGGGACTCCCAACCAAATTCAGGCGAAGCGGCCCGACCCTTGCATGTTATACTCGGAACCGATCTCTACCGACAAAGCGAGCATAAGAGAACACCATATGAACTATGGAACTGCAGGAAGCCTTCTTTATCTTATTTTCATATCTTTGGTTGTTCATGCTTTATCCACAATAATGGGAAAGATCAGGTTGAAGACTTTTGATAGCAAGTCGGATCGGGGAGTTTTCTTAGGATACTCTCGGGTCGACAAAGCTTTCGAGTATTCAACTATCGGACTCTTTGCGTGGAGGAAAGCCCTCATGTTGTTTTTAATGAGTTTGCTGCGAAGACAGGGAGCAATAACTCTAACTCTAAATTTGAGGACATCGATGAAGCGGCTACGGGATCTAAGCTTAAAAGACAAATGCGAAAAGATCCAACTATGTTGGGATGATGATTCGGACGAAGAAACGAAGACAAGTCTACCGAATCTCAACCAGGCAGAGCAAGTAGGCTGAACAGTTGACTCTCTGAACGCAGTCAATCCCGGGTAACTTCAGGTCGATGAGGAAACCTTAGAGGTAACCGAGACCACTCACGAGAGTAACAACTCGGGGGGAACATCTATTAATGTTCTCGAGCCGAATGCCCCCTGAACACAGGAAACTCGGTAGATCACACTCTCATTCTTGAATTGCTTCAATCTCGGAATAGTACGACGGAAATTCCTAACTCACCTACTATCCGTGTTGATCAAATTTCGGATGAAGAGGCTGAAACATCGTAGATCGTGGCTAGATGCTCACACTCCCGATCCAATCATTGGAGATCCTTCAGGCAAAAGTCAAGACAAGATCCAGTTCTGTCAAGGAGAAAGCGCATTATATTCCCGCTTCTTGTCTCATCGAAGAGCCTCGGACGATTGAGGATGCACTTAAAGATGCTTGACTAGATCATAGCTATGCGGGAGGAGGCTGAATCGGTTCACGAGAAACGAAGTTTGGGAGCTTGTTAACGGACCCGGCATCAACACGTCATTGGAACAAAATGGGTCTTCAAGAACAAGCGAGATGAAAACAACGTCATAGTAAGGAACAAAGCAAGGCTCGTGGCTAAAGGCTACTTGTCAAGGCGAGGGAATAGATTTCGATGAGACATTCGCTCCGGTTGCAAGATTGGAGGCAATCGAGACTATTCCTAGCCTACGCAACACATCAAAGATTCGTGAGTCTATCAAATGGATGTGAAGTCTGCGTTCTCGAACGGCGTGCTTGAAAGAAGAAGTCTATGTAGAACAATCGCCCGGCTTTCGGCGGGGACATCGGTGTTACTGACTCGGGAAAGGCTCTACGATACCTCGTCGAGTTTCTTCTTGAGAAAGGTTTTCGAAAGGCACGATGATCGCATGTCTGTTCATCATTCGGCCGGAAGACGACTTATTACTCGTGCGGATCTATGTAGACGACATTATCTTCGGATCAAAGAACGTCGTCATGTGTCAGCAGTTTGAGAAAATGATGAAGGACAAGTTCGAGATGTCAATGATGGGTGAAATGAACTATTTCCTCGGCTTTCAAGTCAAACAATCTGAAAAGGGAACGTTCATTAACCAAGGCAAATACACTCGAGACCTCATCAAAAGATTCGGTTGTACATCCGGCAAACCTATCAAGATCCCGATGAACACGAATATGAAAATCGATCTTGATAAAGAGGGAGTATCAGTAGACCAAACTGAATTTCGTGCGATAATTGGTTCCTTATTATATCTAACGGCTACTCGTCCCGACATAACTTATCTTTGTAGGTGTCTGCGCTCGATTTGGGGGCGAATCCTAAGCGAGCCACATGGACTCAGGAAAGAAGATTCTCCGCTACCTCAGAGGCACACCTGACATTGGTTTATGGTATCCAGCTGATGATAATATTGAACTAACTGGTTACTCTTATGCTGACTATGCAGGATGTAGAATTGACTGAAAATCAACTTCGGGAACTTGTCGGTTCCTAGGCGATAAAGCGATCTCATGGTTTTCAAAGAAGCGGCACTCGGTAGCCACGTCAACTACGGGCTGAATACATGGCTGCCGGAAGTTGTTGCGCCCAAATCCTTTGGTCGAGACGGCGGCTAAGAGACTATGACGTCATTCGGAATGAAGTGCCGATATGCTCGCGACGTACTAGTGCTATTGCAATCACTCGAACCCCGTACTACACACGAGATGCAAGCATGTGGACATTAGGCATCACTTCATTCGTGACCATGTCGAAAGAAGGATATCGAGAATGGAAAAGATCCATCTTGACAAACAAAGGGCGATATTCGACCAAACCTCTAGGCGAATCCAGTTCAAAGAACTTTCGGTAGAGCTAGGTCTGCTTTGGACCCTACTTGACCCCGGTCGGTAAGAAGGTTCCAGGAGAGGATCATTCGATAGGGGGAATGATCACTCTCAATGCGAGTAAATTCGAACGTAGAGACGAGAAAACTATCTACAAGAGGTATCGGTGACTTGCTATGTTCGGTGACGAGTTTTTATGTATCTCTACTCAGTAATAACGAGTAAAACAGTAATGCATTTATGATGAAGATTCAGCATGCTATTAAATATCCTAAGTTTGTCATTTATTATTAACGGCCTATATTTAATGCACGACATTCCATACACAAGTTTGCTGAACTCTGCACGCATTTAATGCATGTCATCTCATAGTTACTACTTAGGCATATTTACAACTGGCTTTGACTTAGGCGGCATATGTGATCATTACTTAATATATCTTTTAATCTTGACCGTCCATCTCATAAAGCAAGTTTAAACTCTGCCTTTGATCGAAAACCCTTCACCTTCATTTTAGATATATATTTTTGATCATATCTTTAGAAACCGCCATTACCGCACTTAAAATCCTCTGCATCCGAAAATTCTGAGATCATTCCTTGCAATCCCCTCTTGCATATCCTTTCAGAATATCTCTTTCGGTATGCTTATTACAACTGCTACACGAATTAATCTTCTTTTTTCAGAATCGCTATACAAACTGTTTTATTTTAATCGATACTGATAAATGCTAGTGTAACAGGTACAATGGCAAGTAAAAATATTTCGGTGTCTGCTCCAGTTAACATGCAAGAAATCCTGGACAAGGATTGTGTTTGGTTCGAGCCAACCATGGAGTTCAACGCCTGTGATCTCGATTATATGGACGAGATCTTCTCAGCTCTCAGAGAGTCAGGGCTTGAAAGTTTTCTTTCAAGGAAGCCGACATACTTCCTCCCGAGGCAGGTGGCCGAAGTTTATCTTAATTCTGACTCAGTAGGCGGGGACATAATCGGAAGATTCGCCGTTCACGAGATCAAGGATGCTTTTCCGATTCTGAAGCAAATATCACTCAAGGAGGCACTAAAGAGAAGTTTTGATCTGCCTTCTGAAGGAGCCAGTACTGTGGGGTACAAGGATGATCTTGTAGATGACTATTTGACAATATTCTGTGGAAAGCCCACGACCTTCAGAGCTGCTTTTCCTAAAAACAACATGCTGCCTCAGTACAGAGCTTTGGCTTATATTGTGACGCAGCTACTGACCAGCCAAGCAGGCTCATTCGATCAAGTATCGAGGCTCAAGATCCAGCTCATGATGGCCATATATGATAGAGCCCAGATTAATTGGACGGAGTTCTTTATCCGTGAATTCATGGCTCAGTCGCAAAATTCGACAAGGCCTCTTGCACGCCGAGTGTAAAGGGCAAGCTTCTTTATGGATGAAGTGTCCATAATGATAGAGGATGTCCGTGGATCTGAACCAATCACCTACGGTGACAAGGAGTATTTTAATGTGAAGAAGGTCGGATTCCACAACAAGGCTGCTTTGCTCTTCGGCGGATCGGGTCGAGTCCCTCGGCCGTAACTCGGCGAGACTAAGCCTCGGCGGGCTACACCCTCGAAGAAGAGAACACCTCCAGCCAAAAACTCCAAAGGCACCAGCTAAGAAACGAGGAAAGTCATTCCGGACGTGCCCTGCCGAACACGAGGCTTCTCCCGAAGTTCCTGCTTGCTCGAGGCTACTCGGCCAACCTATTCGGCCTCGGCGGGCGATAGACGAGTCGAGAATCATCCGAGAAGACTCAATCGGTGGAGAAGGCCGTCTCCATCGAGGAACCCGTAGAAGTGGAACAAGGGGATGCTGCGAAGCACATAGCGAGGAGATTCGGTGTCTTGACGGCCCCTCTCGGTTCCACCACTCGGCGGTGTGCCTCTCGCTGAGACTCGGGGCGTCTCCCATAGACTTGGAGTCCGAGACGACGATCGATGAAGAGACATTTGGGATGGAAGCTTCAGGTGATCATATCCGAGCATCCCGAGAGATTCTTCAACGAGATTCCGAGCTTGCTTGACTACTCGATCATTTGCTCATTGCAAAATCGGCAAGGCTCCACATGTTGCTTTGCGATTTCGGGAGTGGCCCAACTACAACGTTTAGTACTCCACTACTCCCCGCCAGCGCTTCATGAAGAAGAATTGAAGTTGCGGGAGCAAATAGGCTACTACGAGCTCGCCGACCTCAGCACCTTGGAGAACCCGAGGGTCGCTATGCTGCAATGATACATGACAGGAAGCTAGCTACCGGCTCAGCACCCTCAGATGGATCAGACCACGATGGTCAAGATCCACCCAGTGATTCAGGCCCTGGAAAGCCTGATGAGGAAAATCCCCAGGACAAGGATACACATGCTACTGAACAAGCTCAACCTCCACTCCGTATCCTTGGACCTGCGAAGTCCACGGCTGGTGCTTCGTCCTCAGCAGAGCCCGCTCAGCTCTTGCTGGAGTCGACTTACGAAGTAGCGCCCAACCCAACTTCCAAGAGATCTCGATCCGTAGCAAAAGCTCTCACCGCTCAGGGAATCCAGAATTGAGCTCTTGCGAAGGCCGTCCACAAGGTGTGGAAATAGACTGCGCGAGCCACAACCAATGAGCTACAGGGGCTGAAAACATCAGTATCTAAATCAGCCGCCCCTGTTGTCTCTGAAATTGTATCCGAAGCTTTGGCTAAGCAGCAGAAGCAGTTTGATGATCAGCTCAGAATCATTCAGGAAGGACAAGTCAAACTTCTCGAAGCATTCCAGGTTTCAATATCCACTCATACTGAGTCCTTCACTGAACAAGCCCAGGCCACGGAGATCCGACTTGACAACATTCAACTGGTCGTGGAGGATAAGATTTCTGAGAAGCTGACAGAATTCAAGGCGACGGTGACCTCTCCCATAAGCAATACTCGGAGGAACTGACTAATGAGAGGAATGAGCTGCACTTGGCACTGACAAAGATCCATGACAGACTGGACGAACTGTCCGCTGTCTACACACGCCTAGACAAGAAAGTACTCGTCCCTACCCCTAGCGTAATTGATGATGCCAAAAAGGGGGAAGGAAAAGAGAAGAGTACGGAAGGAAAAGAGAAGAGTACCGAGAAGCCGACCCCTACCAAAACTACGCCAAATTACTTAAAGGGACGGCTTCACTGAGATCCGAGAAAAGACCAAGTCCGTGGCCGAGATAAGCGGGACTCGAGACTCGGACTCGGACGGAGGGTAAGGCCCGGGGTGTCTTGGGCGGTGAGCACAGTCGAGGCCGGCCCAAGTGGCTCGGGAACCCGGGCTACTCATGCAACCCGGACTCCGACGGATTTTATCAAGGAGGTTGCGAGTATCTTTGAGCGAGGGAAGAGTCGAGAAGAGGAAGAGGCTCCTCTCCCTCCACCTGTTCGGGGAAAAGGCAAGAAAGTGCTGATTCTCCCAACCCCTCCAGGCCAAGAAAATGAAGAGATACATTTCGGTTGAGGAGGATGCTCAAATTGCAGTGATGAGAAGGCGTCAAGGGAGATTCTTTGAAACGAAGCCTGCTAATAAACCAAAGTCTAAGCTTGTCAAAGGAAAGACAAAATCTCCAGCTCGAGGAGGAAGAAAGCCTGCTAGGATACCTCCAAGGAAACTGATTATCGAGGATGAAGAAGATAGGGAGAAGGAGAAGGAGCAAAAGCGGCAAGAAGCAGCGAGAAGCGTGGTACGTCGAAAAGAAAAATCAAGTACCCCTGCTTGAATGCGAAGACATTCCTCAGAAAGCCACTGAAGCCCAAGATGATGAAATTGAGGCCATATTCGACCAAATGAACAGATACCTATACAGAGGCGAAGAGGCTAGACAAGTTCAGGCTGCCAGAGACAGAATCTGGGAGGCAGACCTTGAAGCACTGAGAAAAAGAACGAGGAAGAGGCCGGTGAGAGTACCTTCAAAAGCTGATATTCCTTATCGATACAGAAGGTTCAGAAAGCCAGCTGATCTGAAATCGCACAGATGGCCAAAGACAGACAATTGGATACTTGCTCAATTTACTCAGAGATGGGAATCGGCAAAGATAGAATTCATCAAGCGAAATTATTTTTGGAGGTTCTGGCCCAACATGACTAAGGCTGATGCCTACACAGAATGGATGATGATAAGTGAACCTGATCTATACATATACTTGCGTAAAGCCGTATCTGAAGGTATAGAAGTCAGTGTTTCGGAGCCCAGAATCATACCACCACCTAGAAGAAATGATGACTCAATCCACTTTGGGGTAATAGAAGCTGAAGTGAAGTATGCTGCATCAAAGAGAGAACTGGACGAAGATGAGCCAGCAGACTTTGCTGCATACTTGAAGCTGAGGAAGAACACATACCGAATGTATGGAGTGCCACTGCCAGAGACGCAATCTCAAGGATTCATGGACAGGATCAAGCAGTTTAAGGGCTCCTAGGCTTAGTTATGATCTTCCTAGCTTAGCAAGATTTGTAATTATACTGATCTGAATAACTCATATATACAAATCTAATTTTGGCTCTGACAACCACTTGTTGTCTATTCGGCCGTGTTTGTATTATGCTTTAACACTCAGAATCACTAAAGTGATGACTGACTCACACACTCACTCTATTTACTTTCTTGTCAGTTTATTACTTTGTTAGATTCTGCTAGTCTAGTTTCTATGTAATGGGGGAAATTGTGTTTTGCCCTGTTTTCTCAGTAATCTAGAACTGCTGGAACAACTCCGCTGATCCTACCTGTAATATTGTAAGGAGCTCTGTTTCTGTTAGTTTAGTGTTAGCATAGATGATAGGTTTTGGCATCATCAAATAGGGGGAAATTGTTTGGTGATGATTCTATCCTCAGCATAGTCTTACTTGGTGGGAAATGATTCTATCTTCTATACTGAACCATGCTCAGCAGCCTAGTGCTCTAAATATTGAGAAGATTTGAAGATCCCAAAACCCTATCTGATTGGTGAACCATTCCATTGTAATCGTTATTTTTTTGTCTCTGAGGTTTCAGACTCAGTAGACACTCTGCTCTGATCAAGGCACTCAGTAGATTATCTGCCTTAACACCAGAAGTAGAAGACTCAGTGATACTGGACTCAGCAGGAGCAGTATACTAAAAGAGTCAGTAGAACTGGACTCAGCAGGAGCAGTTCACTGAACTCAGAGCTGATCTTCGATGGGACTTTACTCGGCTATCTACCTGCGGAATAAGGGATCAGACTCGGCATCGGTAGACGAGTCTTACGAACCGTCGAGATACTTTTGAAAAATAATCAGCATTGTCATATACGAGGAAGAGAGAAGTCAGCTTCAGTTTGCCTTGAAGTCTGTGCTATCTCAATCACTCTATCCGCCTCGACGAATGACAAGAACACACGTGTCTTCTCACCTGCTAAAGCTGCAGTCAACCCTTTACCTAAAAAGGTGGGAAAACACACTGTTACCTACTTCAAAAGAGCCGTTTGCTACCAAAAGAGAGAGAAAGAAGAAGATCGTCTCCAACGGATCTTTTCCAATCTCTGCTCTATAAATAGAGGGATATTTCAAGAAGAGAAGAGTGCATAAGCTTAAACGACGAAATCATACACAAGCATTAAAACGAGCTAGAACCAGAAAACCCTAAGTCTTCCGCAAGAACTTGAAGATCTATCTCCGGCGAAAGACTACCTTCTCAGCTCATAGGGAACCAAGCTAAACTGTTAGAAGAGCCTCTAGTATCCAAATCGACGATACACGAACCTAAAGCTTATTTCAGCTGTTCGTCGATCTAGAAGCTACATTCTCATTCCCTATCCCTCTAACCCTAAGCTCAACCGAATATACTTGTAGCTTAGACGAAGGAGTTCATATTTGAACCCAAACCTTATTGTAAAAGGACTCCTTCATAGTTGGAGAAGTTTGTCAAACACTTTAGTTTGATGCCTTTGTAAGCCGGGACTTGCTCGATATAATCCCCAAGCCACGACTTTGTCCTCGTGCACAAGGCGACCGAGACTAACTCGGTATAATAAATAGCCTCTCGAACTTTCGGGACAGTGGGACGTAGGATCGATTGATATCCGAACCACTTTAAAAATACGTGTCTCGTTATTGCTTTCGATTCTTGTTGCATTGATTTTACTTGTTCATACTGAAAATCTTCTTTAAAATCATACAAGCTGTCTCAGGCATACCTTGAACTGTCTACTTGCTGAACTGAGACTTGCATAAAACGGTTTTCCACTCAGCCGATTAGGGCCTACACTTTTCCGCACCACCTGAACTCTACCTGTTTGATACGGGATTCGACTCGACGCGGCTAGCGAGATCTCGGTAGAGTCGAGATTCTTTGCCACACACGATTCGGAAACAGCTATTTGGTCTGCTTGAATTATTTCAAGATCGGGCACTTTCTCCGAACAGGACATTCGTGTTCGAAGTTGAGAAAATCGGATTCAGGTGTATTCACCGCCCCCCCTCTACACCTGACCGTACACTCGGGACCAACAACTTGTTAGTATTGGGGAAAATGTTGTTAAGACAGGGGGAAAATGTTGATTAAACTCTGTATAGGTTCTGTTTTTCTGCCCTGATCCCCTCAGTAGTCTAGGACTTGAAGAACAACTCCACTGATCCTACTTGTAATATTTTGTAAGGAGCTCTGTTTCTGATAAGTCATAGTGTTAGGGTGATAGATTATTAGGTTTTGGCATCATCAAATATGGGGAAAATGTTGGGTGATGATTCTATCCTCGGCAATGTTGGAAAATAGTGGGAAATGACTCAGTCTTCTGTGTTGATATTTACTCAGTAGCCCTGTGCTCTGAATGAGTCTATGAAGATTTGAAGATCCCAAAACCCTATATTGATTGATGATCCATTACGTTGTAATCTGTTTTTGTCTCTTAGGTTTCAGACTCAGTAGACACTCTGCTCTAGCTCAGGCACTCAGTGGATTATCTGCCTCAGCACCAGAAGTAGAAAACTCAGTTATATTGGACTCAGCAGGAGCAGTATACTGAAAGGAGTCAGTGGAAATGAACTCAGCAAGAGTTGTTCACTGAACTCAGAGCTGATCTTCAGTAGAGCCGACTCAGCAGGAGCATGCCACTGAATCAGAGATCAGACTCAGCAACGGCCAGACAGTCTTCTGACTGTCAGGATCTTTAAAAGTCAAGTCAGCAGAGTCAATACGAGGAAGAGAGAAGTCAGCTTCAGATCTCCTTGAAGTCTGTTCTGTCTCAACCACTTTCTGAATCTCGACCAATGACAAGCAGCCACGTACCCTATAACTACTAAAGCTGCAAGTCAACAACTTTCCAGAAATGGAGGGAAAGGACACTGCCACCATACTTCAAAAGAGCCGTTAGCCACCCAAAAGAGAGAGACAAAGGATCGTCGTCTCCAACGGATCTATCCTAATCTCTTATCTATAAATAGAGGGATAAATCAAATTTGAAGCTCACGAACCTCACCAAGAACTCACGAACACACGAGAGAACACACAGAGCATTCAAACGAGCAAACTCAAAAAAGCCTAAGTCTTCCGCAAGAAGTTCGAAGAATCTATCTCCGGCGAAAGACTACATTTCTGCTCTTAGGGAACCAAGCTGAACTGCTTAATACAACCTCTAGTATCCAAATGACGATACACGAACCCAAAGCTTACACTCAGTTGTTCGTCGTTCTAGAAGCCACATCCTTGTTCCCTATCCCTCTAACCTAAGCTCAATAGAATATATTCATAGCTTAGACGAAGGAGTTCACTTCTGAACCAATCCTTATTGTAAATGACTCCTTCACTGTTGGAGAGTTTTTCAAACACTTAGTTTGATAACCGTGTAAACTGAGACTTGCTCAGTATAAATCTCAAGACCAGTGTTTGTCCTGCGTACAAACTGACTGAGACTATCTCAGTATAATAAATAGCTTCCTGATCTTTCGGGACAGTGGACGTAGGATTTTTGTGTCCGAACCACTTTAAAAATCTCTGTGTCTTGTGTTCTGTTTTTCACTGTTGCATTGATTTACTGTTCATACTGAAAATCTTCTTTAAATCATTCAACTGAGTTTCAGCAAACTTAACATATTGCACTAATCAACTGAAACGGTTTCGATAAAAATGTTTTTCTAAATCAACTGAATTTGGGCCTACACTATTCCGCTCTACTGAACCCTATCTTGAAGATACTAAATTCTGACTCTAAGTCAGCTAGCAGATCTCAGTAGAGTCAGTCACTCTGCCACGCGATTCAGAACAGCTTGTATGTTCTGCTGAACTTGTTCATTACGACACTATCCTGAAAAGGACGGTTCGTGTTTAAGTTGAGAAATCGGTTTTCAGGTGTATTCACTCCCCCCTCTACACCTGAACGTAATCTCGGGACCAACACTTTCTTTGATGAATATGTCAGGAGATAGAATAAGACCTGGAAAGACAGACATAATCAAGAAGACATTATTGGAGATCCATCTACTGGAGTCAAAACTCCATATCAGATTGATTATGTGATGATATCCTGTTATTTATCTATGGAAGAACCAAAAACTATTGAAGAAGCGTTGAATGATGTAAATTGGGTTAATGCTATGCAGGAGGATCTAAATCAATTTGACGCAACAAAGTTATTGGTACCATTATCATAACATTTCCCTCTAATATCTTCAATATTAAGATCAAATGATTTTATCAAATTCAGTAATTCATTAAAAAGCCGTAAAAAAGAGGTATCATCTACTTTCAAAAATTCCAAAAAGTATTCTTCTATTTTAACTTTGCTATATGACATATCAACACATCGTATTATCAAAGTCGTTTGTTCTTTGTGGCTTATATCCGATGTACAATCAAGAATAACTGAGAATTAGTTTGCTTCCTTAATTTTCTTAATGATCATATGTCTAACATTCTCAGCCAATATAACAATCAACTCATTTTGAATTTTTTATGACGAAGACAATAATAATGAATTTCATTATCCGTCAAATATGACCTTTTATCACAACATCAAATTCACCAATCATTTCAATCAATCCTAAAAAAATTTGTTATTATCTTGATAGAGTTTCTATTAGATCCACGAAAAGCCAAACAATGCTTAGAAAGACATTTTATTGTTGCAAATACTCTTGTCAAAACTTGTCTCAAACGCTCTTTTTCTTTAGAGATTTCACGTTGTAAGTTTTTGTTTATTGTTTGATTTTTTTTCAAATCTCATTTTCAATTCATTCCAAGAGTTCATATTAATAGTATGTTCTATAAAATGTTTATGCTCTTGAAGTCTTTGACTAAGATATTTCCAATCTTCATATATATCCATCATTTGCTAAAGCATGTGTAATATTTTTAGTCTTAAACATAATAAACAACCTTTGTTCACATGTTTACAGTATCGTAACCACTTTCTATCTTGAGCTTCACTATTACTTAATTTTTCTAATATATTGAGTGTACCAAAAATGTATAGACATCATGTTGAAAAGAAAATACAAGATTCATTTATCTTATCGGCCCTTTTTCAACTAAAATATCTCATGATTTATTATCAATTTTAACCCAATTTTTCGGATCATTTATATCGAAAGGAGGCATAAATTGTTCTGCATCATCATTGTCTCTATGTTCTGTAAGCACATCAACACTATTACCATCTTGAATATCCTTGACACATCAACATTATTAACATCTTGAGATTTTGTAAGCACATCAACATTATTAACAATAACATCTTGAATATCATTAGAAACATCAACACTACTAGCATATTCAATTTCAGTAGGCACACCAACTATAACGACCCATTTTTCTTAATGATTTAAGTTATTTAATTAATATTTCTAGATATCATGACACGTATAGTCATACATTGGTGTTAAACTGATGATTTAGTATAAGAATTGAAGATCTCAAAACTCCTAGCTGAGTGATGAACAATATAATGTAATAACTTAGTTGAGTTCAGCTTGTTAGGAGCTCAGTAGGCTAGATAGAGTTCAACAGCTGATATGTAACGCCCCAAAATTTTCAATATAAAATGCACTGCATATCTATTCATGCATGTTATCAATTGTTTCACGTCTGTAAGTCGTGCCTTAGAAATTAAAATGAAAATTAAAGCATCTATCTTATTTTTTTTTCATTAAATCATTGTTGTTATGTAAATTTATTTTGGATTTGAAATGTGTTTATTTATATCATATTATGATTATATTGTTTATTGTTGAGATATAAATCATGTTAGAATTATGAGGCAAGAATAATATTTATTTATTTCGAACTTCCTAAACCTACTAGGATTAATGAAAGAATATAATATTTTATATTTATATTAAATTAGGAGATAATTTTAGATTGTGTTTAGTAACTGAAATATACATTGTATGTGTGATATACATGTTTTAGGATAAAATCTAATTATGTTTATCCATATCCTTATTTATCTATGATTGAGTCTCTTATGTAGTAAGTGATCTATTTAAATGATATAAGTACGAAAATAATTAAGGATAAAATGTATTTGATACTTTTATGATTAGGGATCTCTACATCATTATTTCTAGGCCTATAAATATCCCCGTAGTCGATCATAATATAGTCTCTTATAGAGTTTTCGGAAACCAGCCAGCATATCTAGGAGTTATTTCAAGAATTATTTACAGATTTTCCCGTCATCATATCATCGTGAAAATTTAGGAGAGTCTTCCACTGTATGTCTACTATACTTTATTATATTTGTAGAATTTTAAAAGTATTGTAAGTATTTGTTTAAAATTTTTATTCGCAACCTGCCAGTTTTCGGCAACATGTCCATGAGCTTGATAGGAAAATTATATTTCATGTTTTCCTTATGTTGTTTTCGACATGCTGAAGTTTAGTGGGATATATTATATGTTAGGTCATTCATGTTAAAAATTGAATTTTTAGGCAACATTAATTATTGATTTGTTAATTTGCTTCTTTCATGTACCAAATCTTTTGTCAACATGCATGTAGATTGAAAAATAAAAGTTTTCATGTTACTATTAAATGAATTTTTGATCATGATAAGTTCATTTTTAGGGAAAATTTTTTACGATTTCATTAATTTATTTCATGAATTGTCGAATTACTCAATGCACGAATGAATTGTCAATAGAAGTATGAAAATATGATTTATGTCATTTTAAATTCCTATTTTTCATTTATTTATTCATATGCTTTAGCATGCGCTTATGTATTTAAATGCACTTAGAAAAGCATGAAAATATGATTTATGTCATTTTTAAGCATGTTTTCTTTTCTGCGAGCACGTTTTATTATGTGTATTTGGAAAAACATGTTTAAGGAATTATGTGGATTTGCATGATTCAACAAACCTTTTGAACAAAAAGACTAAGCAAGAGATTAAATTAAATATTTAATTAGATTCCATCAATTGGATATTAAATATTTAAGTGGACCTCCATTTAATTGGAATGTACACAAAGTAGTAAGTTTATGTTAGTAAACGTTCACCTGCGTGGCTTGCTTGCATCTTTGAGCTACAAGTTTTGTGAGATGAATTTTCTAAAATAATATTTAATTATTATTGAGTAGTGGGAGCGATGCCGTAAATGTCCACCTGCGTGGCTTGCGTGCCTAGTAAACACGAGTACTCTAGAAGATAATAATTAAATAGGATGGTTAATTAGATCAAATTGAATGCATCATGATTCTCGTAAGTATATCAATTTCGAGAATTTAATTCTACTCTGGTCAAATTAATGGTCAATGCTTAGATGTCACCACGGGTAAAATTCACTTTCCTCGAAGTCCCTTCCCACGTTTTAATCTTAATAGTGACATGGTCTAGAATATCGAACTATTAATTCTATTCGTCTTAACAACCTAGGCGTGGATTGAAATTAAAGAGCTAGGTAAATAGCTTGGTCTAGGGTTACGCTAGTAAACGTCCACCTGCATGGCTTACGAGTGAAATTCCTAGGGATGTTCGAGGTTCTTAATATCATTGCTTTTACAAAAGGTTAAAATGATATTAATTACGAATTATTTATGTATATAAGTTTTTCTTACATGCTTTTAAATTATATATTTTAGATATGACTGTTTAAATGATCCTTTTGGGTCTCACCAACAAACCCTTATTGGGTCACAAAAAATTTAACGAGTGGAAGAGAAAAATTACCCTAGTGCTTGAAGTTGAGAAGATAATTCAAGTCTTACATAATAGTGCACATGAGAAGTGGACATATGATAACAAGGAGGCTCATATAGCACTTCTTTCCACTATGTGCAATACCCTAGCGGCTCAATATGATAGTATGCCTCATTGCTAGTTTGATAGGACATCCCTCTTGGAGAAATTTGGAGAGAAGGATAGGTCAATTTGATATCATCTGCTGAAGGATGTCATGAATTGTCATATGTAGGAAGGTAGGTCTGTGCATGATCATACTTTACGCATGATAGATTTGCCAGATCGGCTCACAATAGTGGATGATAGTTTGAGCCTTGGATTCAAGGTCGACATCCTACTGCGTTCGCTCCTAAGTCCTATGAGAATTTTCGCCTCAATGCAGTTATGTCTAAAAAGAAGTATACTCTTAGTGAAATTTCAAATGAGTTGATTACTATTAGGGGAATGATGGGACAAAGTAAAGAAAGGCACCCATGTCTTGAACACTTCCTCTAGCTCAAGGAATCCTTCGAAATGCGGAAACCAGAAAAAGGGAAGAACTTAAAGAAAGGTAGTCGGAGTGCGAAACTAGCACCTATCAGAGGAGTTTCAAAACCCAAAGGTAAAGGGAAGTGCTTCAGGTGCGGTAAGGATGGACATTGGAAGACCGAATGTCCAAACTTCAAGGCAATATAGAAAGGTACACATATTGCTCGAGTTACTGTAATTGAAACTATTCTAATGACCTCATCAACCCGGGAATGGGTAGTAGATTCTGGGGCAGCTGATCATGTTTGTTACACCTTGTAGGGGTTCCTGCAGAAAAGGCAACTGAGTGATGTCGATGTGGTAATCTCCATGGGCAATGGATCGAGAGTTCCAGCAGTTGCAATTGGATATTTACATTTATCTATTTTAGACTCTATTTTAGTTTTAAGAGATACTTTATTAGTTCCTGAATTTAGGCGAAACATTATTTAGCTTTCAAAACTCTTTCTTGTAGATGGTTTAAGATCTGTTTTTGAAGATAATGTTTCCATTTCAAAAGCCAATGATCTTATCTGCAATGGGCCCTTGGTTCTCTTTACACTATAATGTATAATCCGTGTAATTCTGTTAATATTACTTCCTCATAATCAAATTCCAAGAAGTGGAAATAATTTTCTAAGACAAATCAAACTTATCTTCACATCAATCTTAATAGGATCCATAGATTGGTGAAATATGGATCTTTGGAGTCTCTCAAAGTAAAACAACTTCCAACCTGCGAATCCTACCTAGAAGGAAACATGGTGACTAGGTCTTTTAAGACAAAGGGTTATAAAGTCTCAGAAGCACTAAGTTTGATTCATTCTGACTTGTGTGGACCAATGTCTACACAAGCTCGTGGAGGGTATGAGTACTTCGTCACATTCACTAACGATTACCCGAGGTATGGATATGTTTATCTTCTTCACCACAAGTCAGATTGCTTCGAAACCTTTAACGAAAGGGTTCACTCAAAAAGAGGGTATCGATTATGACGAAACCTTCTTGCATGTAGCAATGATCAAATCCATTTGGATTCTCCCTGCCATAACAGCTCATATGAACCCGGAGATCTGGCAGATGGATGTCAAGACCGCATTCCTAAACGGTCACCTTGAAGAAGGTAGAGATACTTATGTGAAAGAGGCAAAGAGCATCTGGTTTGAAAGCTTAAGAAGTCTATTTATGGACTTAAGCAAGCTTCTCGGTTATGGCAATAATGTTTCGACGAGGTAGTCAAATCTTATGGTTTTGTCTCATTTCCTAACAAGGTGTGCGTGTACCGTATCTGTGTTGATGAGTCACTGGTGTTTCTTGCACTTTACGTAGATGACATCCTTCTCATTGGAAACAATGTTGAAGTGTTATCAGGCATAAAGAAATGGGTATCTAAGCAATTTCAAATAAAGGATTTGGGTGAAGCTACTTACATCCTTGGTATCAAGGTTATCCGAGATCGAAGGAAAAAGAATGCTAAGTTTATCTCAGGCATCCTACATTGATCCTGTGATAGCTCGTTTGGAAATTACCTTTCAAACATGATATTTTTCTATCCAAGAATCTGAAGAATGGAATTTACCTGCCTACTTCGTATGTTTTAGTCGCTCTAATTTTTACTCCTGTCAAATCTTCTGATCTGTGCCCCGACCCTTTTCTTCGTCCTCATGGTCAGAGAACTGAAGAAAATAACAAATTTTTCTCTCTATCTCACTCGTGTTTGCGTATGTGTATGTGAGAATTCAGTGTATTCTGGTCATGAAATTAATATATATAGACTTCAAAAGCTTATATTATATTAATATTTGTAGCCTATTAATTTATTTATACTTCTAATGGGCTTCCACATCAATAGACTCATAATATAATAAACAAATCTATTGGGCTACTTTATATATCAATTAACTGGTCCAGTCAATTAATTTCTGATAAATAATATTATTAAATAATATAAAGTACGTTAATCTATTAATAATAATTTATGAGAGACAATAAATGATTAGGTAATTAACTGGGCCAGATCACGGATCCAATACAAGAAATAAAGTCGGGTCTCAAATCAATTAATTATCTATGCTCAACCCAGAGCAAAATCAATTAATAAACACAGATTCATTCTACTAGAGAATCCGTGCTGACTTACCCCTTTATCCCAAATTGAGCATGAGCTTGTATTTTAGAGTTAATCGATCCCCGTATTTAAGATAGAAATATCCGTTAATTAATGAAGCCCACTGACAACTTAAATTAATTAACATCTTATTATATTCCTCAGTAGTACCACTCGACCTTATTAGCACACCTGATCTTAATCAATCAGTCTGGTTTAGTGTGATAATTCTTACGAGTTCCTCAGGGGATTTTATCAAGCGATTTTCCTAGGATACGGTTGCAAGATACAACAACCAACTTGAGCCACAAATGACTATTAGCACCTAAAATACGTAGATCCGGTCGCGATGGCATTCACCATAGTAGGTCAAAGTGATAGATAGTCAAATGCATTTAGCTGAAGTCTTATCAAGCTTAAGACCAGCTAAGTCACCAAGATCTTAGTTTTCCACTAAGGTCAGTCAGGAGAACACATCGCACTGTGATCCGTCAATACACCACCTTTAGTGTACCAGTATAGACAAAGCAGCCAAGACAAACCACTTCTTATCTAAACTGCAACTTCTACTGACAACTTATCCTAAAGTTGTCTCAGCTGTGATAACGGTTTATATCTTGTCGGGTCAACCAATTGAGTAGTCTTCTGTGATCTACAACACACTACACAGTCTAACTTATGTACAAGATAAAATAATACATGTGCAAATATATATTTATCAGATAGGAGTAAAACAGTGGTAAAGACAAAACACATTGTATACAAGCATAAAAGCTGTTTCCCGTATGCAAAATCCCAACAATTCTATCACTTATACTAGACCAAACTTTTACTGTATAATGTGTCAGTTCTGGTACTAACTAGTACAAACAAACACGCTCAACTATCGATCCTATCTATCACTACATCTTCTCCCACTTATACAAAAGTTTCTGCAGTCCTAAGTGAGAGGGCATCTCTACCACTCCTAAGCCACGAACATGCTTCTCGTAAGTCGGGATTGGTAAGCTCTTCGTGAAAGGATCAGCTAGGTTCTCTTCAGTTCCAATTTTGTTAATCACCAAGTCTCCTCGATGTACGAATTCTCGTATGATGTGGTACTTCCTGTCTGTGTTTAGACGCCTTGTGAGATCTAGGTTCCTTAGAATTTGCCACTGTACCCGCATTAGAATTTGCCACTGCACCTACATTAGGTAAACACATAACCCGATGTAGACTTCTTCTCGTCTCTATCAGCCTAAAAATTCAAGTCTGTATTGTTGGGATTTTGTATACTGGAAGCAAATTTTATGCTTGTATACAATGTGTTTTGCGCCTACCACTATTTTATTCTCCTATCTGATAAATATATATATTTGCACATGTTATCCTTTATCTTGTATCAAAGTTAGATTTGTGTGGTGTGTCGGATATCACAAAAGACAACACAAATTGGTTGAACTGACAAGATATAAACAGTTATCACAGCTAAGACAACTTCAGGATAAGTTGTCGGTTTAAGCTGCAGTTTAGATAAGAAGTGGCTTGTCTTAGCTGCTTGTCTCTACTGGCACACTGAAGGTGGTGTATTGATGGATCACATTGAGATGTGTTCTCCTAACTGATATTAATGGAGAACCAAGATCTCGGTGACTTAGCTGGTCTTAAGCTTGGTAAGATTTCAACTGAGCTCATTTGGCTATCTATCACTTTGATCTACTATGGTGAATGTCATCGCGACCGGATCTACGTATCTTGGGTGTTAGTAGTTATTTGTGGCTAAGGCTGGTTGTCTGTATCTTGCAACCGTATCCTAGTAAAATGGGTTGATAATATCCCCTGAGGAACTCGAAAGGATTAGCACACTAAACCCCGCCGGTTGATTAAGTTCAGGTGTGTTAATATGGTCGAGTGGTAATAATCAGGAATATAAGATGTTAATTAATTTAAGCTGTCGGTGAGCTTAATTAATTAACGAATATTTCTATCTTAAATACGGAGATCGATTAAGTCTAAAATACAAGCCCTTGCTCAATTTGGGATAAAGGGGTAAGTCAGCACGTATTCTCTAGTGGAATGAATCTGTGTTTATTAATTAATTTTGATCTGGGCTGAGCATAGATAATTAATTAATTTGAGGCCCAACTTTATTACTTGTATTAGATCCCTGATCTGGCCCAATTAGTTGCCTAGTTATTTATTGTCTCTCAGAAATCATTATTAATGGATTAATATATTTTAACATTATTTAATAATGTTATTTATCTGGAATTAATTGGCTGGACCAATTAATTGATAAATATTAGTAGCCCAGTGGATTAATTAATTATATTATGGGCTAATTATGTGGAAGCCCATTAGAAATATAATTAAATTAATGGGCTACAAATATATTAATATTATATTGACTTTTGAAACATATATATATTAGAATTCTGTTCAGAAACAGAACACACACATACACAAAACAAAAGGACGTCATGCGTGAGTTGTGTGGAGAGGCAGTAATCTTATTTTCTCCAGTTCTCTGACCACCCAGAGGGAGAAAATAGTCGGGACACAGATTAGAAGATCTGACACACGAGCAATAATCAGAGCTGCAACAACATACGAAGGAGGAAGGTAATCGTTCCTAACCTAATAATTTCCTTCAATTGGTATCAGAGCCTGGTTTAGGCTCTGATTGTTGCTGTTAGGAGCAAGATTAGGCTTTATTTTCGTCGTTATCGGGCTAATTTCGTGTCTGGGGCGGCCTGCGAGCTACTGTTTTGACCCTGTTGTAACGTTTTTTTCGTGAGAAAATCCATGAGTAGTTGATATGACCTATTTGTTATGTGATTGTACTATTTTTGTACTGTAATTGGTCCGGGAGGCATGAAAAATGAGACGAAGACGGTACCTGATTTTCGCAGCAAAACCCTAGTTTTCTAGGGTTCCGTCGCATCTTGCGGCGGAGATTCCCGGCGCGTCCGATGTCCGATCGACAATCGGCTTGAACCTCTGGAATCCCCGTCTTACGAGCTTTGTGTCGATAGGTCGTAAGGGATCATCCGATCCCGAATGCGATCGGAATTGATGTCTGAAGTTGGCTGCTCGTTATGAAATCGTTCCGGTGAATCGTTTGAAATTCGGGAAATTGAGGAACTAATCTCGGCCGAAATCCGTTACCCGATGATCGTGAGTGTTCCAATTATGTTTCCCATCTTTCAATTGATCGAATCATGGCTCGGAAAGGGAGAATTCGGGTGGCAGAAGTGGCGGCGGCGCGAGGCGTGGTTTTGCGTATGCACGTCGTTGCAGCGGCGTTTGTCGTGTTTGGTGGCAGCCAGAGATGACGTCCAAACGCGTGGGTTGTGTTTGGTGGCAGCCAGAGATGATGAGGACAACAGGCGCCGACCTGGGAAGGCGCGGCGGAGCGCGGTCTGCAACTTGCAGATGCGGCCGCGTGTTCGCGATTCAGGCGGCGCCGCGCGGCGAGAGCTGTTGCAATGTCGCGGCGCAGGCGGTAGGAGGCGGAGGCGGCAACGACGCGGCGTCGGGAAGCGCTGGAAGACGGCGGCGGTGGCGATTTCTTGAGGAAGAAGACGCTGACGTGGCGCGCCACGTCAGCCCTTGCTGACTGTTCTGCCAATGTGTCTGCCACATGGCAGACGACCCTGATGACGTGGCGATGCAGTTTTCGATGCAGTTTTCGATGCAGTTTTCAGATTCGAAGATTTTGAAGATTTCGAAGATCTGTATTTTGATCGGGCAATGTAATAGTTAGGAATTACGTGTTTTAAAGCCCGATAACGACATTTTAAATTTCCTATTTGCGCTTTTATTTATTATTATGCTTTAGCATGCGATTATGTGATTAATTGCGCTTAGAAAAACATGTAAATAGGATTTATGTCGTTATTAAGCATGTTTTAATTTTTGCGAGCACGTTTTATTATGTGCGTTTAGAAATTGCATGCTTTAGGAATTTTGTGATAATGCATGATTCGTAACAAACCTTTTGAATAAAAAAAGACTAAGCAACTTTAAATTAAATGTTTAATTAGATTCCATTAATTTGGATATTAAACACTTAATTGGACTATACACAAAAGTAGTAAGATTATGTGAGTAAACGTCCACCTGCGTGGCTTGCTTGCATCTTTGAGCTACAAGTTTTGTGAGATGAGTTTTCCAAAACAATATTAGATTATTATTGAGTAGTGGGAGCGAAGCCGTAAACGTCCACCTGCGTGGCTTGCGTGCCTAGTAAACACGAGTACTTTAGAAGATAATAATTAAATAGGATGGCTAATAAGATCAAATTGAATGCGGCATGGTTCAAGTAAGTATGTCAATTTCAAGAATTTGATTCTATTTTGGTCAAATTAATGGTCAATGCTTAGATGTCACCGCAGGTACAATTCACTTCCCTCGAAGTCCCTTCCCGCGTTTTAATAGTGACATCCCTTCCCGCGTTTTAATAGTGACATGGTCCAGAATATCGAACTATTAATTCCATTCGTCTTAAGAACCTAAACGTGGATTGGAATTAAAGAGCTAGGTAAATAGCTTGGTTTAGGGTTACGCTAGTAAACGTCCACCTGCGTGGCTTGCTAATAGAATTCCTAGAGCTGTTCAAGGTTTTTAATATCATTGTTTTTATAAAAGTTACAATGATTATTAATTACGAATTATGTTCAAATATTAATTTCATACATGCTTTTAAATTACATTTTTCAGAAATGTCTGTTCGAAATTTTTCGAGTTCCTAAATAGTCTCACCAACCAAACCCTAACGGGTTTAATAATTTTTAAATAATTTCATAGAGTGGAAGAGATATCTTACCTCTCCCAATAAAAGCTCTGCAAAGGTCCTATAAGAACTTCTATTTTAGGACCGCTATGTCTAAGAATGAGTTTACTATGAGTATGTTACTCAAATCTTTGGTAGCGGTCAAAGAGGTTATAGGAAAGGACAAGAGTGCTCAAGTCTTGAATATCCCTAGTAGTTCAAGGAATCATCCGAAAGGCGGAAACCAAAAAAGAGCAGAAAGGGTGGACATTTCAAGAAGAGCAGTGGGTGTAAGAAGACGGTCCTTACCGGCGACATGCGAATGTCAAAGGAGAAAGGAAGGTTCTTCAAGAGTGGTAAGAAATGACACTGAAATAATTATAATCCGGATGTCAAGGCAAAACAGAAAGAGATGCGAGTCGCTCTTGTAATTGAAACTGTTCGGTTTCCTCTTCTACCCACGAATGGGTAGTGGATTCGGGGCAACTGATCATGTTTGTTACACCTTCCAAGGTTTCTTGCAGAAAAGGCAATTGAGCAATGGCGAGGTGGTAGTCTCAATGGGCAATGGATCGAAAGTTCCTACAATTTCCATTGGAGATTTACTTCTATCTTTTGATAGTTCCGTCTTAGTACTTAAAGATGTTTAATATGTGCCTGAGTTTAGGCGAAACATTATTTCTGTTTCAAAACTCTGCACCATGGATGGTTATAAATCAAGTTTTGATAGTGAAGTTTCTATCATGAAAGACGATGATTTTATCTGTGGTGGACGATTAAACGGATCTTTATATACTATTACTTGTAAACCGCGTAGTTCTGTTAATATTGCTTCCTCATCATCAAATCCTAAGAAGAGGAAAGAATCTTCTAAGGTAAACCAAACTTATCTATGACACTTAAGACTAGGTCACATCAATCTAAATAGAATCCAAAGATTGGTGAAATATGGATCATTGGAGTCTCTCCAAGTTGAACCATTTCCAACTTGCGAATCCTGCTTGGAAGGTAAGATTGTGACTAGGCCTTTTAAGGCAAAGGGTAATAGAGCCACATAAGCATTAAGTTTGATACATTCTGACTTGTGTGGACCTATATCTACACAAGCTCGTGGAGGGTATGAGTACTTCGTCACATTTACTGACGATTACTCGAGGTATGGATATGTTTACCCGTCTTCACCACAAGTCGGATTGCTTTGAAACCTTTAAGGAATTCAAGGCAGAAGTGGAGAAGAAGTTAGATAAAGAAATCAAAACACTGCAATCTGATCGTGGTGGGGAATACCTATCCAATGAGTTCAAGGACTACTTGACAGAATGTGGGATTACATCCCAACTGACAGCACCGGGCACGCCTCAGCAGAACGGTGTGTCAGAGAGAAGGAACTGAAGTCTCTTAGAGATGGTTCGGTCGATGATGAGTTATGGAACTTTGCTAGTTTCCTTTTGGGGATATGCCCTAGAGACTGCAGCATACTTGCTGAACCGTGTGCCTTCCAAATCGGTACAAAAAAATCCCTTTTGAGTTGTGGAGCGGGCACAAACCCAATATGCACCACTTAAGGATTTGGGGTTATCCTGCTTATGTGCTAAATAGGCAGGCCGACAAATTGGAATCACGTTCAGAAGTGATGTTGTTCATAGGGTATTCAAAGGAAACGAGGGGTGGATACTTTTATGATCCTAAAGAACAGAAGATCGTTGTTATCCCTAACGCTCGGTTCTTAGAAGAGGATTACATTAGTAACCACAAATCTCGAGTCGACATCATCCTTGAGGAATTACAAGGTGGTCGAGTTCCACTTGAACAGCCAGTTATGCAAGATAGTACTCCACGAGTAACTGCACAATCTGTTAACACAGCGCCTGACACTGTTCGATGTAGTGGGAGGGTGATATTTACACCTGATTGCTATATGTTCACTGGGGAGACGTTTGATCATCTCCCGGCAGATGAAGAAGATACCGTGGATCCCCTGGACTTACAACGAAGCGAATGGGAGATGTAGATGCAGATTCCTAGCAAATCGTCATGGACTCAGAATTTAAGTCCATAATTGATATGGATGTATACGAGATCACTGAACTACATGAGGGCTGCAAGGTTATTGGTAGTAAGTGGGTATACAAGAGAAAGAGAGAGGACCGAATGGAGAGATCATGGCGTTTAAGGCCAGGCTAGTGGCGAAGGGTTTTACCAAATAAGAAGAGACCTTCTCGCCTGTAACAATGATCAAGTTCATTCGGATTCTCCTTGCCATAGCAGCTCACATGAACCTAGAGATCTGACAAAAGTATGTCAAAACCGCATTGTTAAACGGTCACCTTGAAAAAAGGTAGGGACATCTACATGAAACAACCAGATGGTTATGTGAAGGAGGGCGAAGAGCATCTAGTTTGGAAGCTTAAGAAGTCTATTCATGGACTTAAGCAAGCTTTCCGGTTATGGCACCAGCGTTTTCGACGAGGTAGTCAAATCTTATGGATTTGTATCCTGTCCTAACAAGGTGTGTGTACCGTATTTGTGTTAACGGATCAGTGGTGTTTCTTGCATTTTACATAGATGACATCCTTCTCATTGGCAACAATGTTGAAGTGTTATCAGACGTAAAGACGTGGTTATCCGAGCAGTTTCAAATGAAGGACTTAGGTGAAGCTGCTTACATCCTTGGGATCAAGGTTATCCGAGATCGCCCGAAAAGGATGTTAAGCTTGTCACAAGCGTCCTACATTGACACTGTTATTGCTCGTTTTAGCATGCAAAAAGCCAAGAGAGGTTCAGTACCTTTCAGACATGGCATTTTTCTATCCAAGAATCAGTGCCCTAAAACGCCTAAAGAGATAGAAAGTATGAGGCTAGTACCATATGCTTCTGCTGTCGGTAGCCTCATGTATGCGATGCTTTGTACGAGAGCAGATATCTCATATGCTGTAGGCATGGTCTCAAGATATCAGTCTAAACCTGGAAAGGAACACTGGACTGCGATCAAGCATATTCTCAAGTACCTTAAACGGACTAGAGATTATATGCTTGTTTACCAGTCAGACAGTCTAGTGTCTTTGGGTTATACAGAATCGGATTTCTAGGCTGACAGAGACGAGAAGAAGTCTACCTCGGGTTATGTGTTTACCTTGGGAGGTGGAGCCATTTCATGGAGGAGTGCAAAGAAGAAATGCATTGCTGACTCAACCATGGAAGCACAGTATGTAGCTGCTTCAGAAGCTTCGAAAGAGGCAGTTTGGCTCAAGAATTTCCTCCTAGATCTTGATATTGTTTAGAGTTTGCCTAAGGCGATCACGATTTATTGTGATAATGCGGGTGCAGTGACAAATTCTAAGGAACCTAGATCTCACAAGGCGTCTAAACACATAGACAAGAAGTACACATTATACGAGTATTCATAAATCGAGGTGATGTGGTGATTGACAAAATTGGGCCCGAAGTCAACCTAACTAATCCTTTCACAAAAGAGCTTATCACTCCCGGCTTACGAGAAGCATGTTCGTGGCTTAGGAATGGTAGAGATGCCCCCACTTAGGACTACATAAACTTTTGTGTAAGTAGGAGAAGATGCGGTGATAGATAAGATATATAGGCGAGAGATAGTTGAGTACTAGTTTGTACCTAGAACTGACACATTGTATACTAAAAGTTTACTTTAGTATAAGTGGGAGAATTGTTGGGATTTTGTATACTGGAAGCAAATTATATGCTTGTATACAATGTGTTTTGTCCCTACCACTATTTTATTCTCTTATCTGATAAATATATATATTTGCATATGTTATCCTTTATCTTGTATAAAAGTTAGATTTGTGTGGTGTATCGGGTATCACAGAAGAAAACACAAATTGGTTGAACTGACAAGATATAAACAGTTATCACAGCTGAGACAACTTCAGGATAAGTTGTCGGTTTAAGTGCAGCGTTTAGATAAGAAGTGGCTTGTCTTAGCTGCTTGTCTTTACTGGTACACTGAAGGTGTTGTATTGATGGATCACAGTGAGATGTGTTCTCCTAACTGACCTTAGTGGAGAACTAAGATCTCGGTGACTTAGCTGGTCTTAAGCTTGGTAAGACTTCAGTTGAGCGCATTTGGCTATCTATCACTTTGATCTACTATGGTCAATGTCATCGCGACCGGATCTACGTATCTTGGGCGTTAGTAGTTATTTGTGGCTCAGGCTGGTTGTCTGTATCTTGCAACCGTATCCTAGTAAAATGGGTTGATAATATCCCCTAAGGAACTCGAAAGGATTAGCACACTAAACCCGGCCGGTTGATTAAGTTCAGGTGTGTTAATAAGGTCGAGTGGTACTACTCAGGAGTATAAGATGTTAATTAATTTAAGCTGTCGGTGAGCTTAATTAATTAACGTATATTTCTATCTTAAATATGGAGATCGATTAAGTCTAAAATACAAGCCATTGCTCAATTTGGGATAAAGGGACAAGTCTGCATGGATTCTCTAGTGGAATGAATCTGTGTTTATTAATTAATTTTGCTCTGAGCATAGATAATTAATAAATATAAGGCCCTGCTTTATTTCTTGTATTAGATCCCTGCTATGGTCCAATTAGTTGCCTAGTTATTTATTTTCTCTCAGAAATCATTATTAATAGATTAATGTAACTTTACATTATTTAATAATGTTATTTATCTGGAATTAATTGGTCAGACCAATTAATTGATAAATATTAGTAGCCCAATGGATTAATTACTTATAGTATGGGCTAATTATGTGGAAGTCCACTAGAAATATAATTAAATTAATGGGCTACAAATTTTAATATTATATTGGCTTTTGAAGCAGATATATCAGTATTCTCTTCATAAACAGAACACACACAAATTCTCATAACTCACGCACGGTTTTGAGAGGGAGAGACATAATCTTATTTTCGTCAGCTCTCTGACCACCCAGAGGAAGAAAAAGGCCAAGATACAAATCAGAAGATCTGACACACGAGCAACAATCAGAGCTGCAACAACATACGTAGGAGGAAGGTATATCGTTCTTCCTCTCATATTTCCTTCAGGCGTATTGTCCCCAAAGATAAAAAGACGACGCCTCGAAGTATTGCAGCACCGTAGAACAACAAGCTCCAGCGAACTGGACTTCCGGCGAGGACAGAACTGCAGGACAACTAAAGCTAAGATGCAGAGAGAATGCTTGATGGTTTTGTGTGTTGAAATGCAAGTGAAGACTGCCTATTTATAGGCATCTTCCGCCCAGGTGAAAGGATGATGTATAATCATGTATAGCAGGAGCAATACACCAAGGACTGGATCAGCCCACAAGTAGCCCACCAAAGCCCATTAACCAAAGCCTAACTGCCAAGGCCCAACGGACAAGTCCACGGACTATCCAAAGGATCAATTGCAAAGATCCAAGTCCACGGACACGGACCGAAACTAGAGCCGGAGCCGGGCATGGTGCACTGCGCCGTGTGTGAGGCGGTCAGCAAAAAAGCTCGAACGCATGAGCATGTGTGGCCCAAGCCCACCACATGTCACTTTGTTATCTCCTACAAAGTGGTAGAGACTTAAATACCACAACAAACTTTACACATTAATAAATATAGGATATTTATTAATGTAATAAATCTGCAAAACCCGAATAATGTAAGTTTCTCCACTTTAGTGTAACGTCTTAGTTTTGTCCCCCCAAACTTCGAGCTACTATTTCTCACTCACCGATAATTAGAATCGAGAAATTAAACACACTACAATTATCTACTCGAAACGTAGACGACACTATATATCTTAATTCGCAAATTGAATATGTATTGAGGCTCGAAAAGACGATCAAATGGGCTAAATTTTGCCCAAATCAAAATAGCATTAGATGATAACTTAATTTCCATAATATAAAATAGATATGATATATACATATATATTTATAATGATTTTCCAACAAAGGAGACATGTAAATCCCATTCCTTCACTAAGCTTTTAGATATGTACGGTTAGTTAGAGATAGTAGGGATATATCTTGACCTATCTTAGACCTAAATTTTTTTCTATAAATACTCCTCTTTAGGGGAAAAAAATGTTGTTCTCTTCTCACGTAAAGTTGTGTGCGGTTCTCGGTCGAGCTTCAAACTCTCTTGTTTCAATCCCATATTGTAAGTTATTTTATAAAGTCAAATCTCTTCAATTCATCACGTGTCATCATCTGCATATAGGTTTATGCTTAACGAAGTATAAAAGTTATGATTTAGAACTATTTTTTTTAATTTTTTTATTACTTAGAATCTATAGGAGAGAGGGTCTTAAGATTATAAATCAACATAGTGGCCGACAGGAAGAATTCAAAATAGGAAATTAGGAGGCGATAAAAAATAGAGATGGACTAGAGTGCGTCATGTTGCACATGCAATATGATCTAATTGTCCAATTTTGACCCGAGTTTGATTTGACTCAGTATTAAAAATAAATTTTAATCACATTTCCTCTTTCTCCCGTCTCCTCCCCTTCCCACTACCCCCTTTCTCTCTCTCCCCTCTTTCTCTCTGCATCTCACCCCTCTCTCTCTCTTTCTCCACTCCCCCTCTCTCTCTCTTTCTCCACTCCAAGCAGCTGAGGTAAAGTAAATATTTCATCTTACGATTGTTGTTTACAAATTGCTATTACAACCAAAACGGTAAGTATGAAAAATAAAATAGAACTGGAAAAATAAGCTTCGTCGAGTCGAGAATGACCTCTATCCGCAAGACGAAATAAATTTCGGGTAGTGCTCACGGATCTGGCGTATTGTCCCCAAATATGAAACGACGACGTCTCGAAGTATTGTAGCACCACAGAACAACGAGCTCCGGCCAACTGGACTTCCGGCGAGGACAGAACTGCAGGACAACTAAAGCTAAGATGCAGAGAGAATGCTTAATGTTTTGGTGTGTTGAAATGCAAGTGAAGACTGCCTATTTATAGGCATCTTCTGCCCAGGTGAAAGGATGCTGGATTAACTACTGCCAATTAAGGCAGGCAAATCATGTTCAGGGGAGTGGAGTGATGGAAAGATGGAAGGTTGGTTGCTGAAGAGACTTCTTCCAGCACCTTCCAAAAGGTATAATCATGTGTAGCAGGAGCACTACACCAAGGACTGGAACAGTCCACAAGTAGCCCACCAAGCCCATTAACCAAAGCCCAACTGCTAAGGCCCAACGAACAAGCCCACAGACCACCCTTAGGACCAATTGCCAAGATTCAAGATCCAAGTTTAAGTCTAAGTCCACGGACACGGACACAAACACGGACCGGAATCGGAATCGGAGCCAGAGCCAGGCCGAAGTCGGGCGCGAGCGCGGGCGCGGTCGCAATCGCAGTGCGACGCGCCGTGTGTGAGGCGGTCGGCGAAAAAGCTCGCATGAATGCAGATATATGGCTTTGCCGTCGAGTGACAATAAAGCATCAGGGTAGGTGGTTTGTGACCTTGAACCTTCCTTAGTCAGTGCAATCGAGCATACTGACGGACTAGTGGACACATGGCCTTGACCTATTCCTCCATGGTGTATACTTAGACAATAACACTGATGCTATAAAGTCTCAATCTCGTCCGTTCTCATGTTTGTGTCCTTTACAGACCATAGACAAACTCTTTGGATTCATAAGTGTTACATAGAAGCGGCCCTCAGTTCTCACTTACATAGGTGATTCTTACTCGAGTATCCTGCCATACTCCACCTTCATATGGTATCCAAGAATCATTAAAATTCAATGACTTAACCTCACCACTTGACAGGTCACCAACACTCTCGAGCTCTTTAGGGAATAGACTATTTGAGTGAGTATCAACAGACTCATATAACTTAGTTTTCCCATTGAACCAAGTTCATGGGATCTCCAATCTACAAGGTTGGGTATACACTATAATCATCTTTAAGTTGTGGATTTAACTCTCATTCCCTCTACAAGATTATACATTTGATCTCGATGCAAAATCTTAGTAAGCGGATTCGCTAGGTTATCTATAGACTTAACATAGTTTATAGAGATAACCCCACTCGTGATCAAATATCTTACGGTATTGTGTCGACGATGAAAATGTCTCAACTTCCCATTATACACTCCACTCTTGGCCCTACCATAGCTGCTTGGCTATCACAGTGGCACGGGTTTCGTCCAACATGGATATCTTTAAGAAAGTTACGGAGACATTCGGCTTCTTCACTAGCCTTATCCAAAGTAATAAACTCGGATTTCATGGTGGATCGGGCTATGCAAGTTTGTTTCGTGGATCTCTACGACACAACTCCTCCCCTATAGTGAATACATAACCACTAGTAGACAACGAGTCTTTAGTGTCAGATATCCAATTCGCATCACAGTACCCTTCAAGTACCGGGGGATGTCTAGAGTAGCTCAGCCCAAAGTTAAGAGTGGATTTCAAATACCTTAGAACTCTTACAAGAGATTTCCAATGCTCTCTACTCGAATTACTAGTATAGCGACTCAATTTGTTCACCGAACAAGCTAGATCGGGCCTTGTACAGTTCGTGATGTACATAAGACAACCAACAATCCTTGCATAATCCTCTTGAGCAACAGAATCACCCTTATTCTTGCTCAAGTGAACATTAACTTCTAGAGGAGTCTTTGTCGGCGCATTATCAAAAGCATTAAACCTCTTAAGCACCTTCTCAATATAATGATATTGAGACAAAACAATCCCATTAGGAGTTCTTTGGATCTTCACTCCAAGAATAACATCAGCAACTCCCATATCTTTCATATCGCAAATTCTCTTAAGCATACGCTTGGTGTCATTATGACTTGAATGTTTTGTCCTATAATCAACAAGTCATCTACATAAAGACCAAAGATTACAAAATCATTCTTCGTATTCTTTAAGTAAACAAGCTTGTCACATTCATTTATCTTAAAACCATTCGACAACATAGCCTCGTTGAATTTCAAGTGCCATTGTAATGGTGCTTGTTTCAACCCATATATGGATTTAACCAACTTACATACCTTTCGCTCTTGGCCAGGTGCTACAAACCCTTCAGGTTGTTCAATATAAATTTCCTCTTCTAAATCCCCATTTACAAAGGCGGTTTTCACGTCCATTTGGTGAATCTCAAGATTGTGCAAAATAGCGATAGCGAGAAGCACACGGAAAGACGTAATTCTCGTCACAGGTGAATATGTATCGAAGAAATCATATCCTTCAATTTGCTTAAAACCTTTAACCACTAAACGAGCTTTATATTTATCAATTGACCCATCTGCCTTATACTTTCTTTTTAGGATCCATTTACATCATAAGGGCTTGCAACCTTCGGGTAAGTCTGCTAAGACCCAAGTGTGATTTTGCATGATGGAATCAATTTCACTTTGGACGGCTTCTTGCCAAAGTGGGTCATCAGGTTTAGAAAGAGCTTCTTTAATAGACCGCGGTTCTTTATCCAACAGAAAAACTACATAATCAGGACCGAAGTCCTTAGCAACTCTTACTCTAGTGCTACGTCTTGGTTCTAAAGCTTCAGGATCGGCAGCAAGCCGCTTACGCGTAGCAGGTTCTACTCCCACATTTCCAGAACTACTAGCAACTTCTCTTGTTTCACCACTAGAGCTCGACTCACCTTTATCATCCTTTTTTACATGGATAGATATGTTCAAAGAATATAGCTAAAACCCAAGTATGATTTTACTAAGAATTGACACTTTTATATATTACTGACACTGTGGATAAACAACTAAGAATTGACACGTTCTTTGATTAGAAATAACACGAATAACTTAAACAATTAACACGCTCACTGTTTGTATTCATCTTATGAATTGGTAACAATCGACACTTTTGTTTAGTATGACTGTCACTTTTGTTTGTATTCATCTTTATGCTTCATATTTTATTGTGTGATTACGAGATTAAAGTGATACGTTCCTTAATTCTGAGTGACACTTTACTTCAGTGTAATTGACACTTTGAGATAAATGACACTTTCTTTCATTGCAATTGACACTTTTTTTTTTTTGAAACAAATCGCATATTTTTCAAAAATAATTGATAGTCAATAAATGGTACAAATTACACTTTATTCAAATATAAATGACACTTTTGTTTGCTACGATTGATACTTTGAGATAAATAGCAAATGACACATTTATTCATTACAAATAACACGTCTTCCCTTATCAAAAAAATCGGAAAAAAAAAATTATTTGTTACGATTGACACTTTTGTTTGTTACGATTGACACTTTTGTATGCAAAGAGTGACATGTCCGTCATTACAATAAAGAGGGAAAAAAAAGAAAAAAAATTAAAAAAAGGAATAATGATGTTAGCATGATGTCAAAGGGTCAAAGCGGGTCAGTAGGTCAAACACGGGTAAAAACATGTCAAAATTGGATAATTGAATCATATTGTATGTGCAGCATTCATTATGCACACAAATTTTTGCATATAAAATACGTTTGAATTTAGTTTTCAGAAGGAGTAGTTGTAGGATTCTTTGATTGCGAAATAGAATTTTAGAAGTTTATGTTGTCAGAGAAAACTTAGATTGTTCAAGAACTCCTTTTATAATATGTATTGTTTTGTTCAATAAGTGTAGTAATGCGACGATGTAGGGCCGGTCGTGGACGTTTACGGTGTACAAGTGCGAACGTTTATAACTCTTTTTAAAAGAATTTTGGTGATCGCTTAGAATCTACTTAAGTAAGAACATATTTTATCACGAATTCATCCCGCTAATATTCTATTAGAATTGAGCATCCATTTATAAGTTCAATTCCTCAGTGACCTCTTAGGTCGGCATGAATAAGAATAAGATTTGAGTTATTCTCACCGATCAAGTTACTTTCAATTCAAGTTAAAGTGCGTGGATTCTTACTTTTATATCGTGGTTTCAAGTTTAATTTACTTATAAGATTGTTTAAGTTGTATGACCTTGCAATACATTTAAGTTGGTTTGGGACTTATTACTTTTTATCCTTCTCATGAGTTTTTTTAACAATTTGAGAACTTTCATATAATTGTACTTGTCATTTTATCTCTTGACATTGGTTTGGGATTTCTATATAATTATCTTTCTCATGTGGTGTGGACAAACCAAATCAGTTCCGCCCTTATGGTGATGTCAATTCATTTTCAGTTGGAGTATGTTGTTAATTCATTTATATAAGTTCAAGAAATTATTTGAATAATGATCTCGCACTGAGTATGTATTGTATGCTCATCCCACAATATAAAATTTTCAAGTAAATGAGCTGGGAGGCCCGTGGAGGATCGATTGACGCAGACACGTAAACCATCAGTTATATATGTTTCTGCACTTTAAATCTATTACTTGTTGAACTAAAGTTTCCTCTATTTCGTTTAAATTTCTCAAGTTGTTTTCAAAATGTGTTTCATTTTCATTTCCTCTATTACGTTTACGTATTTAATTTATTTAAAGAAAAAATGGGGTGTTACACCAACATGTCCAACGCTATATACATTAAAATTTTCAGTTGTTTTCTTCAACTCCTACTTTGTACACAAAATTTATTAATATTGCCTAGTTGTGATTTAGTGAGTTCATTTTGCCTTTTTTTTTTCACTTCCAGAAATATGTTTAATACACAAATTTAAAAAGCACGAAAATTATATTTAGTTTAGAAAACACCTGGATTTGTATTGTAATGACTGAACATAGTGAATTTTTCTATCCTAGACCGGGTCTACAACTTAAGTTGTAGACCCGGTGGTTAAAAATCATGACACATCACATGTTTGTAAAAAAAAAAATTAATAAAAAACACAACTTCTATCCTAGACCACAAGGTCTTGTAGACCCGGTCTAGGATAGAAAAATTCGAACATAGTCGCCCCATCTCCTGACGAAACAAAATTATAAAACCGTGAAAAAGCAACAAACCAGCAGGCCCAACACAACAACAACAAAGCCAGCAAGCAGCAGCAAAAATGAAATTACCGCGTCTAAGAGTAAGAAATTGGAGAATAATTTGCCATGATAAATTTGCCGAATCAGAGCAGATAAATTTAGCAGTGGATTGAAATTAGAGAAGAGAGATAGTCAGATAGGGAAATAGGAATGAATTTGACACCGTTAGAAATCGGGGAAGAGAAGAGATGTGGAGAATAGGGGATGAATAGTGACAGAGCCCCGTAGGCATAGGAAGATGAATTGGGGGATAATTTTACTTTTTGTTATTTATTTATTCATTTAATTTAATCGTTTTGGATTTTAGAGAGTGAATCATGTGAAAATCATCATTTAGCGTGAAAAGTAAGAACCATGCATGATCATTATATGTTTTATGTATATTCCTTATATTTTTATGCGAAAAACTTGTAATTTTACATTATTCATAACCCTTATATGTTTTATGCATAAGAACAAAGTATAAAATTACAAGTTTTTTTTTTTTTTTTTGCATAAAATATAGAAGGATTATTCATAGAACATATAAGGATTATGTATGGTTCGTAATTCTCACATTAAATATGTGTTCTCACCAGATCACACACATCTATATATAGAGAGTGATTCCAGTGTGAATAGACTTATTGTGTGAACGTGTGAACACTGCACATTCAAGACAAATGTACTGCATTTTCAAAGACAAAGATCAACACTTTATTTGTTAAATTACAAAAATTCCCCTTAATTGCATTCTGATCATTTTGCAAGTGCAGTACTTAAAGTGCAATATAATCATCTATAAAGTGTAATACATTTGTCTTTAAAGTGCAGTGCTCACACGTTCACACGATAAGAGCATGTTCACACAATAGAATAGATGGGTCTTTTCTTAACTAAAGAACTTGTATACTACAAAGGAATGAGAGAATGAAAAAAGAACCCCGGCTTCTCCATTGCTGATGTGATGACCCCTCGGGGAGGTTTCTCTTTTTTTTTTTAAGCGTAAAAAAACTCTATGAACCATAAGTGCCAATTTTTGCTCATAAAAATAGAAAGGCATGAATTACGCAAGAAGTTCTTTCGGTTAAAACGCCGTGCGACTCGGAGGACATAAGACTTCTTGGTCAAGGCACACTCTCCTTCGAAAATGGCTTACTTCCCTAGTATACGTTGACCCAGAACTAGTGGCTGATGATGGAGCGAATCGAAGCACTTCTTCAGCTAATTGTTGTCGGCAGCGTCAGCGAGAGGACGCATATGATGCAACTAGAGATGAAACTCGAGGAAGAGCATCGAAGGCTTTCCACAAATTGAGTTTTGGCCGTAGAAGGATCGAATTGTATCCGAAGAACAGGGGGGCATATTTTTAGCACACTGGACTTACCGCGGCCTCCGAAAAGGTACTATTCTATAATAGTTCGAAGGAGGGCATATCCATGTATGGGGAAATCTTGAATAGAAAATGGAGTTCACCTCCATCTCAGTTTAGATTGAGTTCCTGTTCCGTTTACGCTCCAAAAAATTTAGGCCCTGAGTCGCCGCCTCTACTTGATACTCTTGAGGGTCGGCCCAGAACGTGATTCAGATCTCGAACTATAGGTGAGTCAGATGTATCGAGAGAAATAAGTGGAAGTAAGTAGTTACTTCTTCGTCTCTGCTATACATTATTTAATCATTTGAGGTGTCACAGTTGCTCAACATGTGCATATATATTAGTTGATTCAGGCCACCCTCTCGTCGGATCTATGCAATAAAGTCGACAAACGTACATTCAGTTAATGCCTCTAGCACCTCATCGTAATCTTCACCGGAGGAACTATCCAATTTACATTCTTCATCAATTTAGAACTTGAAATGCTCTCCTATTTACAAACATTCTCAACCCGATTGCTACCACCCCGTAATCTTGAAAATCGAACCTCGACCCAAACTGTCAACAACATCGGGTGTATGATAAGAGTGAACATTAGAGTGCACAAGAAATAAATTTGGCTCTACTTGTGCAGTACAAAGATGAAGGAGATCCATATCGGTGGTGAGAATGGATCTAATCGTAACAGCATGACGAGAAACATAGACATAATAAATTTCATAGTCTGAATAAAGTGAAAACGGATTAAGAGTAGATTGAATCAATTGTCATAAAATGGGGAGACAAACACAATTGGCTGGAATGCAGACAACTCTTACTTCACCGCCTACATACTTGAACAAATTGTTAAATTTCCCGTTAAACATAACAAATAATATTGCACCATCTGTCTATTTTTTCTAGAGGCTGGATGAAAAATTCTACTGAATGGTTTCGTAATTGAGGATGAAAGAGGATACAGTGTGTTCAATTATTTGAAAATTGTCGCCACGTTTTCAATATAAAATGCATTGCATATCTATTCATGCATGTTATCAAGTGTTTTAGTTTTGTAAGTCGCGCCTTAGAAATTAAAATGAAAGTTAAAGCATCTATCTTATTTTTCATTGAATGATTGTTGTTATGTAATTTATTTTGGATTTTGCATGTGTTTATTTATATCATGTTATGATTATACTGTTCATTACTCATAGAAATCATGTTAGAATTATGAGCCAAGAATAATACTCCCTCCGTCCCATTATTAGTGGCGCCTTTCTTTTCGGCACGGGAATTAAGGGAATATGTAATAAAGTATGAGAGATGAGTAGATAATAAAGTAGGAGAGAGAGATGAATGTGATAATGAGAGTGTAGGAGAGAGAAGATGATAAAGTAGGAAAGAGAAATGAGTATAATAATGAAAGTAGATGATAAAGTAGGAGAGATAAGATGATAAAGTAGGAAAGAGAGTGGTAATTTTTTATCAATTTGGGACGTCGCCACTAATAGCGGGACATCCGAATTAGGAAAGGTGGCCACTAATAATGGGACGGAGGGAGTATTTATTTACTTCGGATTTTCTAAACCTACTAAGAATCATGAAAGAAATGAATATTTTAAATTTGTATCAAATTACTAAGAGATTATTTTAGATTATATTTTATGATTGAAATAGATATTGTTTGTGTGATATACATATTTTAGGATCAAATCTAATTGTGTTATCCTAATTTTTCTATGAATGAATCTCTTATGTGATAAGTGATAAACTAAATTCTATCTAAATAATATAAGTTCAAAAATAATTGTGGATAAAATATATTTGATAACTTTTATGATTAGGGATCTCTACATAATTTTTTTCTAGGCCTATAAATACCCATTAGTCTTTCATAGTAGAGTTACTCATAGAATTTTCAGAAATCTGCCAACATATATGTACGAATTATTTCAAGAATTATTTACATATCTTCCCGTAATTATAACATCGTTAAAATTTAGGAGAGCCATCCTAGGTATGTAGTATACTCTATTATTTTTATAGAATTTTACAAGTATGATAAGTATTTGTTAAAATTGTTATTTGTAACCTGCCAGTTTTCGACAGCATATCCATAAGTTTGATAGGAAAATTATTTTTCATGTTTTTCTTATGTTGTTTTAGACCATGCTGAATTTTAATGGGATATATTATATGCTAGGTCATTCATGTTAAAAATACAAATTTTTTACGTACGTTTGCTATAGGTCTGTTAATTTGTTTCCTTAATGTGCCAAATCTTTTCTCAACATGTGTGTAGATTGAAAAACAAAAGTTTTCATGTTACTATTAAATGAATTATTGATCATGATAAGTTTTATTGCGATGTAATATGTAATATTCTATTCATGTTAGAAATCTAAAATTTTTAGGACAAAACTTTTACGATTTCATTAATTTATTTCATGAATTGTCGAATTACTCAATGCACGAATGAATTGTCAATAGAAGTAAGATTATGTTTAATATACTAAATTTTATTACTATGTGAAATTGTTAAAATCTCATGCTAATAAGTAGATTATGTATAATATGCATTATTTGATTATTTTGATGTATGTCTATTTTTGAATTATTGAAACTGTTGATGAATGCATGACATTCCATGTGCGAGTCATTAAGATAAACTTACATGTTTAGGACAAGCGCGTATGACTTAAACATTGATATCCACTATTTTATTCAAGTCAAGGTTAAGGTGGTGAATGTTACGTTTATCTTGATTATATATTATATTCGGTATTTCATGTTTTGACGACAGACATGTAAGAAAATGGTTTGTATGTCCAAAATTACAAGTTAATGTGGTTTGTGTGGCCAAATTACAAATTTCAAGTGGTCTGTGCCAAAATACAAGTTCATGTGGTCTATGTGGCCAAATTATAAGTTCATGTGATCTATGTGGCCAAATTGCAAGTTCATGTTACATGATCTAGTTATTCATGTTTATCTTTGATATGATCTATAGTTTAGATAAATGTGTTCCCCATTGAGTAGACGTATTCATCCCGATCATTTTAACATTTTTCAGGAAAAGGCTCGATCGATGCATAGAGGTGTTGGTGGCGATGGCCACGATGATAATTTATAGAATTTAAATTACTGCTTTTAGTTTATGAACTTTTCATTGTTTCTTTTTAAGATGTTAAGACTTAGTAAATTTTTATTTAAGACTTCCGCTGACTATGAAAATAACTTGAGTTTTGCAATTATTCTTTTACATGAAAATATTTTGAAAGAAGTAAAATATGCATGTTAAGTATGAAATAACGTCTCTTGTTCAGTAATGAAAATTGGGGCGTTACAAAACCATTAGTATCAATATAGAAAATATTGAACATATAGACAATAAATTTCATTGATCAGTTAATTTTAGGCCTGCATAAAAACATGTGAAGTCCAGCTCGATCATGAGCTAAACTGAGAGGGACTTAAGATGGAATTTTGAAATTGAAGTGATTTTTCTTTTAGCTTAGCGGGACTACGAGCGGAACTTCGTACTGTGCATACTGATATAAGCCGACTGGGACTCGACATGGACCACTAGCGGGACTTCGACTTGAATGGTATTCCAGACAATTTCAATTATTCGCCCAACTATATTGTATAATGAATTAATTAGTTTCAGGCTGACACAATTGAAAAGTGATGATATTATTTTTGTGTAGCAAATACAAGATTTGGGTAAATTTGACTTTTATTTTAGCCATTTGGATATTTAAAAAACACCCTATAAAATTATTTTAAATAAAAGTATAAATTCGTATTTTAAAATTTAGAGATATTGTTGAATAGAACAACAAATAAAAATTGTTAAATTTACTGTGTGATGTCATTGTTTTTAATATGTAGATACTTTTAAATAATGAAATTTAAAAATAAATAAATAAAATCGTAGGAAATGAATCATATATGAAGCTTCCTTAAAATAGGAATATGAAGCAATCTATACCTTTGGTCTTATCATTTGATGGTTTGGATTAAATACTTTTTGAAATATTTGTTACACATAATTCTAATATTTTATACATTAGAGCAAAAATGCAAAATTATAAGATTCATGCATAAAAGATACTGCTTCCTATTTTTATTATGTGTCATTTTGATTAATGGCACAATGATTAATATTTTTTTTCTTACTAATTACAACTGAGCTTTGGGACAAAAAAATTAAATTCGATCAATTAGGAGGAGTTAGATGAAAGAAGTTACATTAGGAAGTAATATTTTGCAATATAAGGTCATGCAGGGACGGAGGCAGGGGTGGGGCAGGGGTGGCAGTGGCCCCCCTGGATTAAAGATATTTAGTATATAAATATTTAATGAAATGTATTTTGGTATAGTGGTAAAACTTCTTCTTATGGATTTTGTTGGATTGAGTTCAATTCCTTATAACTTCTTCTCTTTTTCTTCTTTATTTTTCTAATTAAAATGGAAAATAACTTAGAAATTTACTACTATAAATGTTGGCTTGGGTTCAATTTCCTACAACTCCTTCTCTTTTTCTTCTTTATTTTCCTAATTAAAATGAAAAATAACTCAGAAATTTACTACTATAAATGACATCTATAAACGTATAATTAGTTGGACCCCTAACCGAAATTTCTGGCTTCGTCCCTGAGTCCATGTAAGTTATTTCATTTATTTTGATGAATAATAGAAGGAAGCCCTAGCACCCTCTTATTCTTGGGTATGGACATTTAAGCTTTCAATCAAGAATAAAGGAATTAAATCATGTATGCATATATATTCAGCTCTTTTTTTTTTGTTGACGAGGAACCCGCAGCCGCTACCTTTGGTACAAGGTGTGTCCAGTGGGAATTGAACCCATGACCTATCGATCCCGGGCCACCCACCTTCACCGCTATGCCATCCCAAGGGGACATATATATATTCAGCTCTTGATTCATATTAAGACCCAACGGGTACAAATATACATACATAGAAGTAACTCGAAGCCAAAACTGAAACTCAAAATGATCAGTTGGCAGTTTATTTGATTAAATATGAAATTGAATTAATTATCGATGGATAGAAGACTTAAACCATCAGTCGTCGTGCTGAATCTGATCAATATGGCTCACGGCCTCCTCCAAATCCCACCTCTTCTCAGCATCCTCTTTGCAGCACGATATACCGATCTGAAACATCTTCTCCATCTGGTTCCTGCTGCTCGCCGCCCCCGCCATCACATCCTTGTCCAACACTTTAGAAACCTCTTCGGCGGTGATGCCGTTGATCCAAGCTGCCAAGTCGGTGGTGGTTCCATGCGCTAGGTACCTGCCGGTAAGCGTCTCCAAAATTAGGGTTCCCAGACACCAGACGTCGGTTTTCTTCGAGATCCGGCCGTGCTGAGCGAACTCCGGTGACTTGTGCGCGAGGAGGACGGTGGTGGAGGTGACGATGGGGACGAGCGCGTAGTCCATTAGGAGAGGGTTGTAGTCTTTGTCGAGAAGCACGTTTGAGGATTTGAGATGGCCGTGCGAGACTGTTAGGGTTGGCACCTCGTTTTGGAGGTACACCAGCCCCTTGGCCACGCCTTTGATGATCTTCAGCCTTGTTCCCCACTTGAGCGCCGCCGAGTGTTTTCCTGCACAATTAATGGCGTATATATGCATAAAAATGGCGGATCTAGCAGATCTATGTATGTATATATGTATACGAACCGTGGAGGAGGGTGGCTAAGCTGCCATTGTTCACGAAATCGGAGACGAGGAGTTTCTCCTCTTTGCGATACAAATAGGCAACGAGTGGGAGTAGATTTGGGTGTTTGAGTCTACCGAGTCGCCTCATGTGTTCGTGGAAATCCTCTCTCGCGATGCCGTTCATCTGCTTGAACCTCTTCACGACCAGAGCCTCGCCGTCGACGAGCACCGCCTTGTATGACGCCCCAAAGTTGCCGCTGCCGAGGACCTCCGCCGACGCCCTCATCAGATCCTGCAAGTCAAACTTTTGCCGCTGTTCATCCACGAACGACAGCTTCGTCCCTGACTGGTGCTGATCGGATTTCTTCCCACCCGCTACCCTGCCGCCGCCGTTGGGACTCTCCCCCGCTCGCGCTGGGCTGATAGGGGCAGCGGCCACTGCTGCTGGAATATTGTTCTTTTCCACGTCGGCCGCCGGCAAGGGCTTCCCCAGCTGCGGTGTTTGGTCTCTGCGTTTGCGGCAAACAAGGAAGAGGATGAGGAGGAGCAGCAGAATTAGCCCCAGCACGATGCACGCTATGAACAATCCCATTGGAGATTTACGCGAGGGCGGCGCTGGAGCAGTAGCCGGTGGCGGCGGAGGAGTAGGAGGAGGAGGGTTAGGGCACGGCGTGCCGACCGGCTCCCCGCACAGTGCTTTATTACCGGCGAAGGAGGCAGGGTCAAACTTGGTGAGGCCGGGGGGGATGGGGCCCTCCAACTGATTATTGGAGAGGTTGATAATCTTGAGACTCTCAGAGCTAATCTTAGGAATGGGACCGGTAAATTGATTGTTCTCGAGTTTCAACTCAACGAGTTTAGGCGACTCGAGGGAGGTAGGAAGAGGGCCGGTGAATCTGTTATTAGCCATGTGAACCTTCTTGAGAGAATACATCCCCTTAAAGGCATCCGGTGGTATATGGCCGGAGAAGTGGTTATCAGACAAATACAAGGCCTTAATGGCGCTGACCTTCTTCCAGTCCGGCATGGGTCCGTCGAACTGATTCCCCATGAAGCTGAGGGTGCGCATGTAGCGGAGCGGGTGGAGGGCGTCGACATCGATCAAGCCCTTGAGATTCATACTCTCCAGCTGCAGACCCCAGACGTAGCCATTGTGGCAGAGCACGCCCACCCAATTGGCGCGGTCGCCGGAGCAGGGCTGGACGGCGGGGTTCCAGTTGAAGAGGGGTGCCTCCGCGTCCACCAGCGAGGATTTGAATCTGATGAGGGCTTGGCCTTCGTCCTGGGCCTGGGCCTGGCTGATGACCAGAAAATGAACAAAAACAACAAAAGAAAATCTAGGAAATATTAGTAGTGGGCGCACAGCGGGTTGCGCGCCCCTCGCCATTTTGAAAGCTTCAAGATGAACACCAGTAGCAACCCTACGTCGAATCGACTCTCTGCCCCTGCATCCAAAATAGTTTCTATTTGCTTTTGTTGTTCATTTTGGGGCCGGGGAGCTTAAGATTCGGGCATCGAACAAATTAAACCATTTCTCCACACAAAATATGAAGCCATGTTTTTACCGCCATTTCAGGAGACTATTTCCTCCACCACCTTTTTATCTCCACTCATTATATACATAATTCTCACTCAAGACTCACATATACATACATATACCGTCAGATCTACCTAATTTATCTCTCACAATAAGACTCCAAATAGTATTCGTTTCTTTTATGTTTCTTTGCTAATGTTAAACATATTCCCGAATTATGACTTCATTCTTTTTTTTTTTTATCTACTTTGGGTGGTTGTTTTTGTTTTTGCTCCTATTACTTTTAAAAGACCTCCGATACTCATGTGTGTCTGTTTTTAATTGTTACAAAATGAAAAACGAATAATGATACCATATCATTATACCAAAACAAACAATAGCCACATTATAGGAACTAAAATGGTAATTTTATCTGTTGATGAAGGCAAGTCTCTCTAGTGGTATACTTAGCATAATATTCCATCAATGAAATTTGTGACACTAATGGATTTTGTGCATTCCATCGTAGGGGAAATAAATGTTTTCAGCCACTTTGAATAACTGCATATTTTTTAGCTACCCGCGGAAGTGTCTCTCTCTTTTAGCGACTTATAATACTTTATTTATTTTTGGTCAATCTATAAAACAACCATTTTCGATAGTTGGATAAGTTATATGGCCACATATTTAAACGTATATCTTCTTTAGCCACTTCTTCATTGTATTCAATAAATGTATATAATTGTGGAGCCCACATGTTTGAAGCCTTTCTGACTTCCTTAGTATTTAAGTAGTACTCCCTCCGTCCCATTGGAAGCGTCTTGTTTTCAATGAGCACGGATGTTAAGAAAATGATAATGTGTCATGTATATTGTTTGACTTTTGGATAGTTAAATCTTGTCCATATATTCTTGCATTTTTTAGAAACAAGACGCTTCCAATGGGACACTCAAAATGGAAAACAAGACGCTTCCAATGGGACGGAGGGAGTATAAATTTAAGGCTCACACACTCGTGACTAGTTAAACGGAAACCCCTAATTGACTAGAGGTCGCTGTCGTTGAGCCCTATAATGTCAATTGTTTACTGAAATTTTTCTTTTTTCGTGGATTTAATCGTGTGGGGTGGTCGATTTTGTTGGCAGTAGCCTATACGATTATGGTTAGTTTTAAATGTTCAAAATCGTGGGTATATAGCATAAATTAGTTTATGATGTTTTAATGTTGAATATTTGCTCGGATTTTTGCTTGATTTTGATATATGCATGCGTTCTTAATGGATTAACTATAAAGTAATATGGGCGTACGGTAAGATAGGAGCAACACGATAAGATAGGCGATTACAACACTCATGCATTACACAATACGATAGACGTATACGATAGGATAGGCGGTACACGATAACATAAGCGTTCAAAATACTCGTGCATGATTGTTGGAATTTAGTATTTCTTCGCTAATCGAATACGTTTTTATTTATTTAGTAACCGCAATGGGCATTTTAATCGGTGATTAATTTTCTTTTTTAGGGTAATTGGTCTTGAAAGAAAGGGGAGTTGCAAGGAGATAGAGACAACTTAAATTACTACTATTGACTCAAGATAATAGCCGAAATAGTTAGTAAATTCGGAAGATTGGATGATGATAAATCAGAGTCCTTTAGAATCGGTCAATTGGGGAGCTTTTGCAATATAGAGAACAACATACTAGTTGTAAAAAACTATATGTCATGATTGTTGGAATTTTGTATATTGGAAGCAACCTTTTGCTTGATACAATGTGTTTTTCCTTTCCACTGTTTTTATTCTCATATCTGGTTAAATATATTCGCGAATGTTGGTCTTTTATCTTGTATAAGAGTTAGATCGTGTATTATGTTGTTAGTGTGTTGTACATCACAGAAGACTGCACAATTGGTTGAACTAACAAGATACAAATATTCATCACAGTTAAGACAACTTAAGGACAAGTTGTCAGTTTAAGCTGCAGTTTAGATAAGAAATAACTTGTCTTAGTTGTTTGTCTATACTAATACACTGAAGGTGGTGTATTGATGGATCACAGTAAGATAAGATATGTTCTCTTGCTGACCTTAATGGAGAACCAAAGATCTCCGTGACTTAATTTGGTCTTAAGTTTCGGCTGACTGTATTTAGCTATCACTTTGACTTACAATGGTGAATGTCATCGCGACTGTATCTGCATATCTTGGGTGATAGTGGTTATTTGTAGTTCAGACTAGTTATATGTATCTTGATTAGTATCCTTGTTAAATGGGTTAATACTATCCCATGAGGAACTCGTAAGTATTAACACACTAAATCCGATCGGTTGATTAAGTTCAGGTGTGTTAATAAGGTTGAGTGGTACTACTCATGATATAAGAAGATATTAATTAATTTAAGCTGTTAATGAACTTAATTAATTAACGGATATTTGTTTCTTAAATACGGGGATCAATTAAGTATAAATACAAGACCATGCTCAAGTTGAGATAAATGAGTACGTCAGCATGAATTCTCTAGTGGAATGCATATTGTTTGTTAATTAATTTTGCTCTGGGTTGAACATAGATAATTAATTAATTTGAGGTTCATCTTTATTTCTTGTATTGGATTCCTAGTCTGACCCAAGTAGATGCCCAATATTTATTCTGTTATCTTTGGAATTATTATTAATAGATTAAAGTATTTATACATTATTTAATAATACGGAAACTGTTTATCTGAAATTAATTGGCTAACTCAATTGATTGATAAATAAGTGACTCAGTTATTATTAATTTTATTATGTGTTGATATTAATTTATTAGAAGCTCATTAGCAATATAGTTACTAATAGGTCATAATTCTAATATAATATTTTTATACTTTATATTATAAATAATACAGACATTAAGTTTATGATTTACGTTATTATTCATTCACAAAAACCGTGAGAATAAAAGTGAGAACGTGTGAGAGCAGTTGAATTTTTCCTCTCAGATCTCTGTCCACGTGGAGGAGAGGAAGGGTCGGAACACAATCAAGAAGCTCCATACACAAGCAAAATCAGAGGCTTTCTAAAGTACGCATGTATGATTGTCCTCCAATCCTTCAACTATGACCCATGAATTGGATGTTCTTGACGCGCCCCAATACGATTTTTGGTTCCGCATTGGCTCCACAAATATTCGGTTCTCGCTAAGGGAATATACATTGGTTACGGGGCAACATTTTGGCGTGTCAAACATCAATGCGAAGGGTGATCATTTGTTTCTAGTTGGTGGGTTTCTAGAATGCAATTTTTTGTGTGGAGCCCCCGACTACTAAAACATTGCATTCACATTTCAACGATTCTAAATTTCAAATAGCAGATGATTCTCTTACGGCGGAAACAATTCTAATGTATTACAAGACTGGTTACACATGATAAATCACGTAAAACGAATAATTGGGTGTACGTCCTTGTTAAGAATATCAACCGGTTGAACAACTTTCCTTAGAAACAATGTCTTATCAGATCCTTAATTTACATTTACACGTTGGAATGCCCACAACTATATCAAAATTGGGCAATGGGAAAAAGGATCACATGTTGGATCGACTTTGGGCTATAACGATATGTAAATGCAGTTACATCTACAAATTTAATATTTTAGTATTAATATTTTTTTTATTACAAATGTGACAGGTATGATCTTACGAGACCATCCCAATCTTGGCTATTATATCCCGATTTTTTCTATTAAGTTAAATTAGAATAAGTGAGTCAAATGAATACTAGTAGATTAAGATTTCTATATATATAGATCAAATTGTTTTCTAGATGTATATGCCAGGGAAATATTAGTTTTGGACTTGCTATTCCTCCATATACACGCTATCATGAAATCATAATAAATTATAGATTATACTTCCCTAAATTTAGTTTTAACGAAATTATATGTTCATTCATTTACTAAGAACAGTAAATACAATGTTTAGAGAGATAGGAGTAGGAATGGCAGTGACATGTTTTCATCCTCACTCTCATTCCATCATTTCTCTCACTCTCCCCCTCCTCATGCACTTTCTTTCTTCCCCTAAACATCCTCTCTCCGGTAAAATCTTTGAGCAATTTCAGAAAAATCTGAGATTAATTATACTCTTATTATTAATTTGATCATTAATTTGTTCTACTAATTATATATTGTTCATGTTAGTTGGTGGAGATGTTCGCACATTCATCGCTTCGAAGTTATTTGAGTTTAATTTTAGAGTTTTGATTTTTCTGTTGGATTACAAGCTGCTATTACAAGTAAACCGGTAAGTCGGAAAAATAAAACAAACAGAAGAAACCGTCGAGTCGAGGATAGCCTCTATCCGCAAGACGAAATACGCCCCGGTAGTGCTCTCGGTTTATGGCGTATCGTCCCCAAAGATAAAACGACGACGTCTCGAGGATTGCAGCACCGAAAGATCTTCGAGCTCCGGCGAACTGGACTTTCCGGCGAGGACAAAAGCTGCTGGACAACTACGGGAGCTAAGTGAGCTAAAATGCAGATGTTTTCAGGTGTGTTGAAATGGAATGAAGACCTGCCTATTTATAGGCTGATTCCCCCAGGTGAAAGGGTGTTGGTGCCATTAAGGCAGGTGAACGTGGGTATGGTAAGTGGAGTGGTGGAGATCACTTGAACAGTCTCATTCCAGAGACTTCCAAAAATTAAGCTTGGGTGTGGCAGGTGCACTGTACCACGAATTGGATCAGGCCACCAATGTTGAACTAGGCCAGTCCACACAAGTCCAATAAAAAACCCAATGCCAAACACAACTGCTAAGCCCAACGGACAAGCCCCACGGACCACCCAAATGACCAATTGCCAAGATCCAAGATCCAAGTCCAAGTCCAAGTCCACGGACACGGACCGGAACCGGAACCGGAGCCGGGGCGGGCACGGGCGAGGTGCGGCGCGGCGCGCCGCGTGTGAGGCGATCAGCGAAAAGGCTCACGCGCATGAGCATGTGTGGCCCAAGCCCACCACATGTCAGTTTGTTATCTCATACTAAATGGTAGAGACTTAAATACCACACAAAACATCACACATTAATCAATGTGGGACATTGATTAATGTAATAACTCTCCAAAACCCGAATTAGGTAAGTTTCTCCACTTTAGGTAACGTATTAGTTTTGTCCCCCAAACTTCGAGCCACTATTTCTCACTCACCGAAAATCGGAATTGAGAAACTAAGCACACTATAATTATCTACTCGAAACGTAGATCGCCGTCATATATCTCAATTCATAAATTGAATATATATCGAGGCTCTAAAAGACGATTAAATGGGCTGAATTTTGCCCAAGTTAAATTAGCATTTAATGCTAATTAAATTTCCATTTTCGATTTTTCCAACAATCCTCCACATGAGTGGAAATAGCCAAATGCATGCATGCAGACACAACTATGTCCTCAAGAGACAATAAAGCATCAGGGTAGGTGACTTGTGACATTGAACCTTCCTTAGTTAGTGCTATCGAGCATACCGGCGGACTAGTGGACACGTGGCCTTGAACTATTCCTCCATAGTGTATACTTAGACAATAGCACTAACACTATAAAGTCTCAACCTCGTCCGTTCTCAAGTTTGTGTCCTTTACAGGCCATGGACAACCTCTTTGGATTCATAAGTGTTACATAGAAGCGACCCTCACTTCTCACTTACATAGGCGATTCTTACTCAAGTATCTTGTCATACTCCACCTTCTCAAGACATCCAAGAATCATTAAAAGTCAAATACTTAACCTCACCACTTGACAGTTCACCAACACTCTCGAGCTCTTTTAGGGAATAGACTATTTGAGTGTGGTATCAACAGACTCATATAGCTTAGTTTTCCCATTGAACCAAGTTCATGGGATCTCTGTTGGGATTTTGTATACTGGAAGCACTTTTTATGCTTGTATACAATGTGTTTTTGTCCTTACCACTATTTTATTCTCCTATCTAATAAATGTATATATTTGCACATGTAATCCTTTATCTTGTACAAAAGTTAGATTTGTGTAGTGTGTCGGGTATCACAGAAGACAACACAAATTGGTTGAACTGACAAGATACAAACAGTTATCAAAGCTGAGACAACTTCAGGATAAGTTGTCGGTTTAAACTGCAGTTTAGATAAGAAGTGGCTTGTCTTAGGTGCTTGTCTTTACTGGTACACTGAAGGTGGTGTATTGATGGATTACAGTGAGATGTGTTCTCCCAACTGACCTTAGTAGAGAACCAAGATCTCGGTGACTTAGCTGGTCTTAAGCTTGGTAAGACTCCAGCTGAGTGCATTTGGTTATCTATCACTTTGACCTACTATGGTGAACGTCATCGCGACCGGATCTACGTATCTTGGGTGTTAGTAGTTATTTGTGGCTCAGGTTGGTTGTCTGTATCTTGCAACCGTATCATAGTAAAATGGGTTGATAATATCCCCTGAGGAACTCGAAAGGATTAGCACACTAAACCCGGCCGGTTGATTAAGTTCGGGTGTGTTAATAAGGTCTAGTGATACTACTCAGGAATATAAGATGTTAATTAATATAAGCTGTCAGTGAGCTTAATTAATTAACGCATATTTCTATCTTAAATACGGAGATCGATTAAGTCTAAAATACAATCCCTTGCTCAATTTGGGATAAAGGGGTAAGTCAGCACGGATTCTCTAGTGGAATGAATCTGTGTTTATTAATTAATTTTGCTCTGGGCTGAGCATAGATAATTAATTAATTTGAGGCCCAACTTTATTTCTTGTATTAGATCCCTAATCTGACCCAATTTGTTGCCTAGTTATTTATTGTTTCTCAGAAATCATTATTAATAGATTAATGTAATTTTTTACATTATTTAATAATGTTATTTATCTGGAATTTATTGGTTGGGCCAATTAATTGATAAATATTAGTAGCCCAGTGGATTAATTAATTATATTATGGACTAATTATGTGAAGCCCATTAGGAATATAATTAAATTAATGGGCTACAAATATATTATATTATATTGGCTTTTGAAGCCTATATATTTTAGTATTCTGTTCAGAAACAGAACACACATATTCACAAAATTAGAGACGCCTAACCGTGAGTATTGAGAGACAATAATCTTAAATTTTCTTCAGTTCTCTGACCACCCAGAGGAAGAAAAAGGCCGAGACACAGATCAGAAGATCTGACACACGAGCAACAATCAGAGCTGCGACAACATACGAAGGAGGAAAGTATCGTTCCTAACCTTTTATTTCCTTCAATCTCCAATCTACAAGGTTGGGTATCCACTATAATCGTCTTTAACTTGTGGATTTAACTCTCATTCCCTCTACGAGCTTATACATTTGATCTCGATTCAAACTCTTAGTAAGCGGATCCGCTAAGTTATCTATAGACTTGACATAATCTACAAAGATAACCCCACTCGTGATCAAATGTCTTACGGTATTATGTCGACGACGAATATGTCTCGATTTACCATTATACAACCCACTCTTGGCCCTACCAATAGCCGCTTGGTTATCACAGTGAATCATCACAGGTGGCACGAGTTTCGTCCAACATGGAATATCTTCAAGAAAATACATAACCATTCGACCTCCTCACCAGCCTTATCTAAAGCAATAAATTCAGATTCCATGGTGGATCAGGCTATGCACGTCTGTTTCGTGGATCTCCACGACACAACTCCTCCCCCTATAGTGAACACATAACCACTAGTAGACAACGAGTCTTTAATGTCGGATATCCAATTCGCATCACAGTACCCTTCAAGTACTGAGGGATGTCTCGAGTAGTGGAGCCCAAAGTTAAGAGTGTATTTCAAATACCTCAGAACTCTTACAAGAGATTTCCAATGCTCTTTACTAGGATTACTAGTATATCGACTCAGTTTGTTCACCGGACAAGCTAGGTCGGGCCTCGTACAATTCGTGATGTACATAAAACAACCGATGACCTTAGCATAATCCTCTTGAGCAACAAGATCACCCGTATTCTTGCTCAAGTGAACATTAACTTCTAGAGGAGTCTTTGCCGGCGCACTATCAAAGACATTAAACCTCTTAAATACTTTCTCAATATAATGAGATTGAGACAAAACAATCCATTTGGGAGTTCTTTGAATCTTCACTCCAAGAATAACGTCATCAACTCCCATATCTTCCATATCGAAAGTTCTCTTAAGTATACGCTTGGTGTCATTTATGACTTGAATGCTTTGTCCCATAATTAACATGTCGTCTACATAAAGACAAATAATTACAAAACCATTCTTTGTATTCTTTATGTAAACACACTTGTCACATTCATTAATCTTAAAATCATTCGACAACATAGCCTCGTCGAATTTCAAGAGCCATTGTAATGGTGCTTGTTTCAAACCATATAGGGATTTCACCAACTTACATACCTTTCGCTCTTGGCCAGGTACTACAAACCCTTCAGGTTGTTCCATATAAATTTCTTCTTCTAAATCTCCATTTACAAAGGTAGTTTTCATGTCCATTTGGTGAATCTCAAGATTGTGCAAAGCAACAATCGCGAGAAGCACACGGATAGACGTAATCCTGGTTACAGGCGAATAAGTATCGAAGAAATCATACCCTTCAATTTGCTTAAAACCTTTAACCACTAAATGAGCTTTATATTTTTCAATTGACCCATCTGCCTTATACTTTCTTTTAAGGATCTATTTACATCCTAAGGGCTTGCAACCTTTAGGTAAGTCTGCTAAGACCCAATTGTGATTTTGCATGATGGAATATATAACACTTTGGACGGCTTCTTGCCAAAGTAGGCCATCGGGTCTAGAAAGAGCCTCTTTTATAGACCGTGGTTCTTTATCCGAAAGAAAAACAACATAATCAGGACCAAAGTCCTTAGCAACCCTTGCTCTTGTGCTACGTCTTGGTTCTAAAGTTTCAACATCGCAGCTTGCCTTTTACGCGTAGCGGGTTCTACCCCCACATTTCTTGAACTACTAGCAACTTCTCTTGCTTCACCACTAGAGCTCGACTCAACTTTATCATCCTTTTTACAAGGATAAATATGTTCAAAGAATATAACATTCCTTGACTCAATAATAGTTTCAACATTCATATCGGGCACAACCGACTTATGAATGACAAATCGATATGCACTACTATTCAGTGCATATTCTATAAAGATACAATCGATGGTCTTAGGTCCGATTGTAACTTGCTTAGGCAAAGACACTTCTACCTTAGCCAAACACCCCCACATCTTGAGCTATTTATAGGAAGGTTTCCTTCCTTTCCACAACTCGTAAGGAGTAACATCCCTACCTTTTAGAGGTATTTTGTTCAATAAGTAGTTAGCCGTCAAAACGACTTCCCCCCCACGTGTTCTGGGGCAGTACAGAACTTATTAACAAAGCGTTCATCATCATCTTTAAAGTTCGGTTCTTCCTTTCAGCTACACCATTTGATTGAGGCGAATAAGGGACAGTGGTTTGATGAATAATACCACTTGTCTTACACAACTCTTCAAAAGGAGCTACATACTCTCCACCTCTATCACTTTGTACCATTTTGATTTTACAATCAAGTTTGTTTTCGGCTTCTGCTTTGAAGTTAGTAAAAGCTTCAATCGCCCCATCTTTACTCCTTAAAAGATAAAGAGTACAATACTTAGTAGAGTCATCAATAAAAGTAATAAAATAATTTTTCCCACCTCTAGTTTGTACAAACTTTAAGTCACATACGTCAGTGTGAATGAGTTCTAGAGGTTTTGTGTTCCTTTCTACATAATGAAATGGCAGCTTAGCCAATTTTGCTTCAACACAAACTTCACACTTGGTTTTGTTAAACTCATTTACTTTAAGTAGATCGAGATTAACTAATCTTTTTATCGCATTTAGAATAACATGTCATAATCTAGAATGCCATAAATCAGAACACTCAATCAAGTAGGAGGAAGTAGCTTCATTCTCATTATTTTTGGCCTCAATGGGCTCTTGGCGAATTGCCATTACACTTAATTTAAAAAGGCCCTCAGAGAGGTAGCCTTTTCCTATAAACATGCCAAATTTTGATAGAATAAATCTGTCTGACTCAGAAACTAGTCTAAAACCTCTCTTGACTTGTACAGATCCGGACACTAGATTCTTTTGGATGTCGGGGATATAAAGCACCTCTCCATGAGTAAGGTTCTTGCCGGAGCTCAACCTTAACACCATAGTACCATAGCCATTCGACCTCCTCACCGGCCTTATCTAAAGCGATAAATTCAAATTTCATGGTGGATCACGCTATGCACGTCTGTTTCGTGGATCTCCACGACACAGCTCCTCCCCCTATAGTGAAGAAATAACCACTAGTAGATAACGAGTCTTTAGTTTCGGATATCCAATTCGCTTCACAGTACCCTTCAAGTACTGGGGGATGTCTCAAGTAGTGGAACCCAAAGTTAAGAGTGTATTTCAAATACCTCAGAACTCTTACAAGAGATTTCCAATGTGGGCCATCGGGTCTAGAAAGAGCCTCTTTTATAGACCGTGGCTCTTCATCCAAAAGAAAAACAACATAATCAAGACCAAAGTCCTTAGCAATCCTTGCTCTTGTGCTACGTCCTGGTTCTAAAGTTTCAACATCGGCAGCTTGCCTTTTACGCGTAGCGGGTTCTACCCCCACATTTCTTGAACTACTAGCAACTTCTCTTGCTTCTGTTGGGATTTTGTATACTGGAAGCAAATTTTATGCTTGTATACAATATGTTTTGTCCCTACCACTATTTTATTCTCCTATCTGATTAATATATATATTTGCACATGTTATCCTTTATCTTGTATAAAAGTTAGATTTGTGTGGTGTGTCGGGTATCACAGAAGACAAAACAAATTGGTTGAACTGACAAGATATAAATAGGTATCACAACTGAGACAACATAAGGATAAGTTGTCGGTTTAAGCTGCAGTTTAGATAAGAAGTGGCTTGTCTTAGCTGCTTATCTTTACTGGTACATTTAAGGTGGTGTATTGACGGATCACAGTGAGATGTGTTCTCCTAACTGACCTTAGTGGAGAACCAAGATCTCGGTAACTTAGCTGGTCTTAAGCTTGATAAGACTTCAGCTGAGTGCATTTGACTATCTATCACTTTGACCTACTATGGTGAACGTCATCGCGACCGGATCTACGTATCTTGGGTGTTAGTAGTTATTTGTGGCTCAGGCTGGTTGTCTGTATCTTGCAACCGTATCCTAGTAAAATGGGTTGATAATATCCCCTGAGGAACTCGAAAGGATTAGCATACTAAACCCGGCCGGTTGATTAAGTTCAGGTGTGTTAATAAGGTGAAGTGGTACTACTCAGGAATATAATATGTTAATTAATTTAAGCTGTCAGTGAGCTTAATTAATTAATGGATATTTCTATCTTAAATACGGAGATCGATTAAGTCTAAAATACAAGCCCTTGCTAAATTTGGGATAAAGGGGTAAGTCAGCACGAATTCTCTAGTGGGATGAATCTGTGTTTATTAATTAATTTTGCTCTGGGTTGAGCATGGATAATTAGTTAATTTTGCTCTGGGCTGAGCATGGATAAATTTGTCCGACTCAAAAACTAGTCTAAAACCTCTCTTGACTTGTACAGAGCCGAACACTAGATTCTTCCGGATGTCAGGGTTATAAAACACCTCTCAATGAGTAAGGTTCTTGCCGGAGCTCAACCTTAACACCATAGTACCATAGCCAACTACCTCAGAAGAGGCTTGATTTCCCATATTGAGCTTCCTCCCTTGGCAACTCTTGTACTTGGTGAAGCGGCTTTGGTCACCACAAACATGTGCCGTGGCAGCGGTATCAATATACCACTTCCATTTATTTTCCACGACATTAGCTTCTTCGGTGACAACGACCGAAAGGTCGGCTTCAGTTATCTCCAACATGTTGGCTTGACGAGCCCTCTTCTTCTTCGGCTTACGACAGTCCTTCGACATGTGGCCGGACTTGCCACAGTTGTAGCAATCCCCTTCAAACTTGCGGGGTTGAACCTTGCCCTTTCCTTTGGGGTTGCTTTTTGGACGCCCTCTCTTAACATTGTTGGAGTTGCCACCTTTCTCTGCAAGGTTGACTCTTGGTTCCACGGGTGCTTTGCCCTTCCCATCTCGAGTCCTCATATCGGTCTCGATGCGGATCTTGACAACAAAGTCTTCTAGCGTCATTTCCTTTCGCCTGTGCTTCAAGTAGCTCTTGAAGTCCTTCCAGCTCGGGGGAAGTTTCTCTATCACGGTTGCCGCAATGAAAGCATCGAGCAAAAGCATACCTTCGGCATGGACGTCATGGACAATGAGTTGGAACTCTTGCAGTTGCTCCATGACCGATCGAGAGTCCACCATTCTATAGTCCAAAAACTTGGCGACTACAAACTTCTTAGTCCCTGCATCATCAATACAATATTTCCTTTCAAGTGCCTCCCAAATAGCCTTGGAGGTCTTTACATTTGCATACACGCTATATAGACTATCATCTAGTCCACTAAGCAGGAAATTTTTACAAAAGTAATCCGAAGTAAGCCAATTTTCGTAGGCTATTCGGACTTCAACATTCTCCTCGTTGTCACTTGGAGGGGCGGGTGCATTCTCCATTAGCATGGTCGTGAACCCCAATGTTGTTAAGTAAAACAACATCTTTTGTTGCCACCTTTTGAAGTCGGCTCCACCAAACTTCACGGGCTTATCGGCAGCAGACAACACTCTAGACGAGTGAAGAGGTGCCGTCAACGCCGGGTTCGAGCCCCCCACCACACCAAGGTGGTTCACACTCCCAAAAGGGACATTGTTCTGCAAAGCAGAAGACATAGCATTGAAGTTGAATGCCGAGTTAGTAGCATTAGCACGGTTAAGTGCGATTCTCGCATCGGTGGCGGCGGACATGGCGGCAAGAGTTGGATTAGCAAAAGTTGGGGTCAAAACCGGGACAGACACCGGCAGGACCACATTGCCGGAGGAGGCGACAACGTCCGAAGTGGAGGAGATGGCGGCAGCGGTGGCATTGTTGGTGGCGGTGGCAGAAGCAGCAGCGGCGGCAGCGTCGGAGATGGCAGCACTTGAGGAAGACATATTGCCGTTTACTCGAAGCAGCTAGGTAAAGAGATATTTTGTCTTGCGATAGTTGGATTACAAGCTGCTATTACAAGTAAACCGGTAAGTCGGAAAAAGAAAACAAATAGAAGAAACCGTTGAGTCGAGGATAGCCTCTATCCGCAAGACTAAAATCTGCTGGACAACTACTGGAGCTAAGTGAGCTAAGATGCAGATGTTTTCAGGTGTGTTGAAATGGAATGAAGACTGCTTTCCCCAGGTGTCATTAAGGCAGGTGGACGTGGGTATGGTAAGTGGAGTGGTGGAGATCACTTGAACAGTCTCATTCCAGAGACTTCCAAAAATTAAGCTTGGGTGTGGTAGGTGCACTGCACCACGAATTGGATCAGGCCACCAATGTTGAACTGGGCCAGTCCACACAAGTCCAATAACAAACCCAACTGCCAAGCCTAACATACCACCCAAAGAACCAATTGCCAAGTCCAAGTCCAAGGACACAGACCGGAACTAGGAACGGGCGCGGTGCGGCGCGGCGCACCGCGCAGTGTGTGAGGCGGTTGACGAAAAGGCTCGCGCGCATGAGCATGTGTGGCCCAAGCCCACCACATGTCACTTTGTTATCTCCTACTAAATGGTAGAGACTTAAATACCACACAAAACATCACACATTAATCAATGTGGGACATTGATTAATGTAATAACTCTCCAAAACCCGAATTAGGTAAGGTTCTTCACTTTAGGTAACGTATTAGTTTTGTCCCCCCAAACTTCGAGCCACTATTTCTCACTCACCGAAAATTAGAATCGAGAAACTAAGCACACTATAATTATCTACTCGAAATGTAAATCGACGTCATATATCTCAATTCATAAATCGGATATATATCGAGGCTCGAAAAGACGATTAAACGGGCTGAATTTTGCCCAAGTTAAATTAGCATTTAATGCTAATTAAATTTTCATTTTCGATTTTCCCAACATTTTCATGGGATTGTGCTGGATGTGGGCTTATTAGTGGTCGGAAAGGGTCGCCGGAGAGAGAGAGATGTAGCAGCGGGGTTACTTTCATTATTTTTATGTCTATGCATGTCCGTGTGTTCCTTTGTTTTCTTTTGGGATGGAGCAATCGATCTCTGCTCGCTTCTATTATTCAAAAGACAACATATTATATACCGTTAAAAAAAGCTCTTTTGGTTGTCTTTCCAACACCGTCTTCGGTTTGTAAACTAGAGATCGTACTCGAAAGTTATGGGTCCTAAAAGTTGAAGTAGGAGGGCTGCGTTTTGTTTTTGGTGAAGTAGAGCTGCTCGTTTTTGTTAATCAAATCCCGATATATGAGATACTGTTGGAAACCTCTTATCATTAGCTTTCCAAAATCACCTTTGGTTTGTAAATCCGAGTTCGAAAATGAAAGATATGTAAGCCTTACAAGTTGTTGGTTTGTTGATGAAATTCTACTTTTATTTGTAGCCTACCCAAAGTTTCAACTTGATTTCTGAGTTGGTATGTTCTCCAAAACCTATCATGTTATACACCGTTGGAAAACTCTTGTCGTTGGCTTTACAACACCACTCTCAATTTGTAAAACAGAGTTCAATTCAGAGAGTCAGGAGCCTATGAAACATTTGTAGGAGAACTGTGCTTGAAGTGTTCAGCGCAGGTTCGGGTCGAGATTCGGGCATCAAATCGATGCCGGATCATGAAATTAGTTTATGGGTTGTATAAGTATTTTAGAGTCCTACCATGATTTCCTTTCCATAAACTGATGACCGGATTGACTGGACTGAATTTGGAAGTTGTTGTCTTGTTTTCCAAATTGTTGAGCACACGTCAAGCCAGTTTTTCCCAATGTCCATATTTTCTATTATTTCTTCAATTGACAACAAAGAGTAGCAACAAATGATTACAATATTAATATTGTTACCCATCACCAAAGTTGGCTAGCTATCTCGGTTGGTATCTCTCTGAGTTCACTTGTTTTTGTTCATGGCCAACATATTTTCTAGGCTTTCATCACCAGTTATTTCTCTAAGGAATATACGATATATTGGATCTTGTCATTCCCTTATTTCTTGATTTTAACACATGTAGATTTTGTGATCGAGTATAGTGTATATTTATTATCGTAATAGAAAAGAAATAGAAATTTATCAAAAGAACTTTTATAAACTTAATGTCAGCATACAAATTAGTTGGTGTCCTGGGTGTTTGGAAGTTCAAGAAATGATTCCTCTTATTACAGTAGCAGAGATGATCTATTTATTTTATATTGAGTAATAATCAATATTTAATACACGTTGTTTTATGTAATTGATTCATAAACAAATTAAAAGAAATGAAAGAATCGGCGTAAAAAGAGTTGAGACAGGTTGGATTACTAATTCATTTCAAGACGTTATATCTTAGTTACTTGATAGGAATGAGACAATTTTGTGATATGGTACAGAGTCAAACACGAACATATATTCGAGGATAATAGGGCTTCGAATTTCAACTAATTCTAGGGTTCCTCTTGTAGGCCCCATTGAAGAAGCAAGGTTGTATTTGATTTTAAAACTAGTTAATATTGTTGCAGCTTCGAGACGGGTTTTACTTTTCAAAACTATTTTGAGTTATTAATCTTTTTGAAATGAAATGTTTGTCTATGAAAATGATTTTTGTGCGTTCTATATATTTAATGCTCTGAATTCAATCGATCGAGATTATTGACCGGCCTAACACGCTAGTTGAGAATTGTGTACACTTTTGTTAGTAGTGCAATGAGTTGATCGCAATTGTGTGCAAACCAGTTGGAGAGGACCGATGAGCTTCATCTATAAGTCTAACGGTTGGGATCTCTGGATAAAGACCCGAGATTAGATGTTTATGGAACTCACTGGGTTTCAACCCAAAGTATGAGAGTAAGGAGGTATAGAATAAGAGTAACAGTAAAACGTGACAGCGCACACACAAGGAAATGAATGTTTGAATGTTTGGAAGTGGCTTTTGTCTTAAATCTTCTGGGTCACATTATTTAAGCATGGATAAACTATTTATAAAATAGTTACGAACTATTTCACCCATTGAGTACACTAGTTCTCAACCCAAATATTTGTAAATATTTTCAAGTTGAGTGGCTAATGGTGATGAGCGGAGCTGAGGCGACGGTTTTTGCCATGTGCAAATATTGCTTCCGCTTAAGCTTTATTTTTTCTCCACTGTTGGGATGAGATTCAGTATGATAAGATTTGAAGATCCCAAAACCCTAACATCAAATTTGCTGTTGTGAGAGTAGAATGTGCTAGAATTGGAGAAAAGGTTGCTAAGGATAAAAGACTCTTCACGCCAGAGGAAAGATAACTGCACAATCTTGACCGAGTTGCATGAAATGCTATATTGACAACGCTCAGTGACTCACATCTCGGAAGGGTGCAGGACTACAAGACAACAAAATAACTCTGGGATGCTCTAGCTGTGCTGAGTTAGGGGACTCCACAAATAAAACAAAACAAGCAATAATTGGAGCTACATAAGTTCGAAGCTTTTTGCATGATACCAGGAGAAGCAATTGATGACCACAACGCAAGATTTATAAATCAGATTAATGTCATCAATGGGCTAGGAAAGACGTTTACCAACAAGGAGATGAACACTAAGATCTTACGGAGGTTAACTACGCCTAAGTGGTATTCATTTGCTACTTATTTGAGACGTTATGATCTTAACATTGTTACTCCTGATTTTATATTCTCAGAACTCAAAGCTGAAAAATTGAGTACAGTCTTCTGAAACCTAGCTTCAGTGTTCCTGCTGACATCTCAATGGATCATGCTTAAAAAATAATGGTCAGCACACCAGAAGCTAGTCCATCAGTAGCAAATCACTCAGCAGCAAGCACAATGCAAATCAATACTGCTGATTATCTTGCTGAGCAGTATGCCCTCCTAGCTGTAAAATATCAGAAGAAGAAGGACGAACTTAGAAAAATGAAGAGAGTGACAAAGAACTCTCAAGGTAAGAATGATAATTATAAAAAGAAAGAAGAGTCTAACTCTTAAAATTAATGCAGGAACACGGAAACCGCTGTTAGTACAAAGAATGACACACCTAGACGAGAGGGTTGAATATCAACGTGTTACAAATGCAAACAAATAGGACACTATCCGTACGAGTGTCCAAAGCTCTCAGCTGTTGAACGACCTGAACGACAGGCCAGACGAAAGAAATTTGCCAAGAAAAAGAGGCAACAGGCCAACATAGCCGGAGAACTTTCCGATTGCACAAGTGACGAATAAATGTTCACAGACTCATCAGATGATGAAAAGCCGGATTCGTAGCAATCGAAGTAGAAGAGACTAAACAGTATTTGATAGCCGGAGAAGAGACCGAGGTAAACTCTAATCTCAATATAAATCCCTCTTCACCAGGCACACACGACACATTCTCTGCTGCAGGGAAACCTCTACATGTGGTTCTAGCATATGAAGATCTCTTGGAAGAGCGGATTCAGATAAGCACTCAGTTCAGTAAGACACTTCAGGAACTGGAACTCCTAAGCACTGAAAATCATAGACTTTCAATGAAAAGTCAGGTATCAACTGAGTTAGAATGACTTGCTTTGAGACAAAAGAAAGATATTAACTCTCTAATGACCAAGTCTCAACAACAAGAATATCAAATATCAATCTTAACCAAGGACATTTCAGAGAAAGACACTGAAATTGACAGTCTAAACCAGAAATTCACACAAGTCAAAGCTGATTATGAAGCATTGAGAAGAAGTGATGAGGTTTGGAGAACCTTAATGGTTAAGAAATTCCTTGGAGTAAAAGAAAAACTTGAGGCACTGTTGCGAATTCAGAGACCATCCTTCCCTAAGGAAGGACTTGGATACACTAATGAGACATCAACCTCAACGTACAAAGGCTCAGATAAGCTGATAGAGAGGTTTGTTCAAGGGGAAACATAATGCGGAGAGTCTACACAACCCCAGGTCAAGAACCAGCACAAGATGAAAGCATCTCAGCCGAAGCATCAGCAGATAACCAGAAGTTCAAGCCTTAAAGCACCAAGATCACATTCAGGGGGAACTTAGAAGGTCAGATGGGCTGAACAATATGGGCAACCAAAGTGAACTCATCCAGCGCAGTATGGATCATACTACTATGAGCCCAAGTTCAGGAGAAATACCAAAGCTCAGAAGAAAAGAATTCCTAAACTGCAGTTAGCAAAGAAGCCAGCATCTCCAGATTCAGTAGTGAGACTTGTTGACAACAAGGGAAACAAGGTGTCTGAAACCATCAGCGTTGTCAGGCAATTTGGGTTCCTAAAATGACTAACATCTAAGGACCTAACCTGAACTTAAAGGGTACCTGATTTTTTTTTTTTTTTTTGCAGGTGCATAAGGACCCTTGGATAATGGATAGTGGATGCCCGAGACATATGACATACCAAAAGAATCTACTGACCAACTACGCACAACAAGAAGGACCCAGAATTGAGTTTGGTGACAACTCTAAAGGATATATAAGGGGATATGGAACATTGAATATCGGAACTGCCAAAGTTCCCAAAGTAACATATGTTGAAGGACTTCAACATAATCTTCTTTGAATCAGTCAATTCAGTGATAACCTTAAAAGAGTCTCATTTGATGCGGGTTTCTATGATGTTATTGATAAATGTACAGGGAAAACTGTACTATCAACATCGCGGAGAAAGAATATCTACGTTGCAGATTGGAATACCGCTGAAACTTAAGCCTTCTTTCTTGCACATACTAAGTCATCTGAAGCATAGCTGTGGCACAGAAGACTCAGTCACCTGAACTTCAAAACGATGAACAAGCTAGCAAGAGATTCAAAAGTCAGAGGACTGCCCAATGAAGTACTTAGACGATAGAGAAACTGTGAAGTATGATTGAAGGGAAAGCAGAAAAACTCAAGCAATCCGCCCATTCTGCCACCTTCCATTGATGGAATCCTACAACTACTTCACATGGATCTAATCGGGCCAGTCACTCCAATGACAATCAGAGGCAAGAAGTATGCTCTCGTGGTCATAGATGATTATTCGAGATATACGTCGGTGATCTTCATCGCCAATAAGTGTGATTCGTATTACTAATTCGTATTATTTTAAATTGTGCAATTGAGTATTGCTAACATTTCTTTGTTTATTTAATTTGACACCTTCATTGTTATGATCTTAAGTCTTGTAGAAGAGGAGTTGAACACCGATTATGGAAGAGTGTTGACGTGGATGACCGCTTTAGGTTTATTCACACATTTCGACAATGAAAGACCCTCTCGTCCTTCCATAGATCAGACTTCTACGGCCTCTCATACTTAGATGTGTCGTATTTAGTTGATGCGGTTAGCATGAGGTCGGTGAGGAGAGAAGCCGCTCAAAGCGCTCATGTGTTGAGTCCTCGGGGAATCGTGACATCGACATCAGACAAGATCAGCATGATGGTTCCCCCATTGATATTACCTTTGAGAGGTTGGTTTCTCGACTTGAGGATATGCTCAAGGGTTTCATTAAACTAGGGTTTCGTGAGCAGTGACAACGTGATGTAAACCTTGACGATGCGACTGTGGCGAGGCTGACTTCTCGAATTGATGATAGGCTCATGGGTTCAGTTGAAGGGTTTCACAAGCAAAAACAATGTGATGTTCACCTTGACGATGCCACAGTAGAGAGGTTGACAAAGTCAGATGAGGATATGATGATGGGTTTCGTTGAAGGGATTGAACTGTGGGAGGATTACATTGACGAAAGTATTTTTGATGGGATGACCTCTTGACTTGAGAATAGGCTGGTGTCTCAATTTGAATCGGTACTCACATGGCTTAATTATAGTTTAAGAGTTTATTGCAGAGGGACAAAGGCAATATAGTTTAGGGAGGCACATCCAGTATAGTGAAGAAAGTCAGCGGTGACAATTTATGAGTGACTTCACTTTCCTTGCAATGATCACGTACAATCCATCCAGAAGAAGTATGATGTGTTTAGAGGTAGCGGTTCTGAATATGTGTAACATATCTTGCTACATCTTTGTCCATCTAGCAATCCTTTTTTATTTCCATCGAGGAGCCAAAGTAAGACATCGAAGGTCAAGTAAGTAAACAATTTTGTCTTATTTCTTTTAAATGGAATTTAATCTTTAGATGAATAATTCCCAATTTAAAACTAGAGCTTTTCTTGATATATTAGCTGAAGAGACTTTATTGGCACACTGATGTGAAGAAATATACTTCATGAAAAAACACTGCATTTGCCAAGTTGGACATATTTATAAGTGTTACATTAGTGTTGCATGCACTTTATTTTTATTGACCATCTTCCCAACATTTGTTTTTCTATGGGTTTTACTTAAATCTGAGTTGGATAAATTGCATCCTAAGAATAAAAAAGGTCGAACCCGCGTGAGTATAAAAATGGACTGTGTTTCAGCTGTTAATTAACATGGTCAATGGTCAAGAATTATCTTAGTATAATTAACATTGTAATTTCTTTATTAAATTCATCTATTTGTTTTAAGGATCTTAATTTTGTACATAATACTTGGTTTGTGATTTGCACTTTTTAATTAAGGATGTTATTATGGTAATTCGTTCTCTTTATAATATATTGCAGTTTTTAATCAAGGTCCTTAATCATGTAGACGATCGAGTGTTAGTTGTGTAGTTAAGAATTGGTCCACGTGTTTCCATCACGTAAAGATAAGGTCCTTAATCGTGTAGACGATCAAGGGTTAGTCGTGGAGTTAAGAATCGGTCCACGTGATACCATCGCTTATCGTTAAGGTCCTTAATCGTGTACATGATGGAGTGTTAGTCATGCAGTTAAGAATCGATCTATGTGTATCCATCTTGTATAGATAAGGTCCTTCATTTTGTGGGTCATCGAGTCTAGTCGTGTACACGATTAACCGTAACGTTTAATAATGAACTCGCTCGACCCCTCACAAATCCTCGCAATCTTTATCGATGTGGGTCATCAAGTCTAGTCAGAGATTATATCCTTTGTTGTGATATGATTTTAATAATAAGGTTTTGATTTAAATCCCAAAACCCCTACTGATGATAAAGCAAGTCAGTAGCTTGTAACTAGGATCTGGAGTTGGTCACATAAACTTGTATATATTCTCTCATACAGATCCTAATGTAGTGCATCCTGAAGGACGAAGGATCACTGACTTCACACATTGTATCTCATCAACCCTGTCCCTGCATCAGGAGATACTGACAGTCCACAACTAACGAAGATATTGAATTGTCCTAAGATTGACTCTAGCGCTCTTGACGCATTCAAAGTTGTACGAGGTACTCACTTCAAAGTTTGATATGTAGTCAACCGTCGTATCTCATTCAACAAACCAGATCACGACAAGTAGACATGTGCAATATTCAAGGAACAGTTTGAACAGTACTTTTGGACTGTTGCAGTTTAAGGTAGACGGAAGTTGTAGCTTATATTCAAAATTAATTCGTTGCCTCAACCCTAGTTCCCCTACTCTAGTAGATCTCTCTCTAACGAATCTATTGAGAATGTTGAAGATAAATATGAAGAACCTTTGATCAAACAAGGTTACGAAACTATTACCTATCTCAGAGCATTTAAGAATTCAAAGCTTTCATATTTCACAGACCCTTATTCAAATTGTGTGTTTCTTGAAGTCCTAAGTTCCAAGAATTCTAAGCGAATATCTAGATCCTAGCTTAGATTGAGAAGGTCCAAATTGTTGTAAGCACCTCTAGTACTAGAGAACCCAACCAAAACCCTACCTAGCCGCTTTGAAGTGTTTGTAGAGTTTGCTTTTAAAGTAGAAGTCGAAGTAGACGTCGACGAAGAAGAAGAAGTGTAATAAAATTAGGCCAAGTTTTGTTATAAGGGAAATCCCTGAATCTGTCAGAAAGAGTGGACGTAGGAGTGATTTTTGAACCACTATACATCGTGTGTTCGCTTTACTGCTTTCGTATTCTTGCTTTATCTGTTCGTAACTGTATTAACGTTTTAACAAACTTTTCACGCAGCCTAAGAGTTTTTCAACGAGAAAATGGGCTCACATAATTCCGCACATATGCACCCTTTTCTAAACACATCTTTTCAAAAAGGTTTTCATAGGAGTATTCCCCCCCCCCCCCCAATACACATACCGATTTCTCCTTTTAGGACCATCAATTAATATCAAAGCGGGTCTAGCCTGCTCTGGTTTGATTCTGAAAAACTCTCCCTTAATATTCTTCTAATTAGTGTTTAGTCTTGTTCTATTGACCGTTTAATATGTGTAGGGATATGAGTCAGTAGTCTAGTAGATCATTGCTAGGGGGTACTCAGAGCTTGACTTAGTAGTTGCGTAGAACTAAAGTCAGTAGTTCGTGTACTTAGGACGATATTGTAATATTTGTTATGGGGGAAATTGTAGTGATATGAATTTTATTACTATAGAATTGAAGATCCCAAAACCCGTCCTGACCCCTGTGTGTGTTTGAACGATGTAATAGGCTAGACTTGGTTTGATTATCATAGATTATTTTATCTAAGTCCCGTATGGGGTATTGTTGAGGTGAACTTCGGTAGAGAAGTTAAAGTTCCAAAACCCCAAGTCATTGGTTCAGTAGAGCTCAGTAGTCTTCAGAGTCATCAACTGACAGCTTTCAGTGGAAGATTCTGTTGGGTGATGATTCCGTCCTCAGCATAGTCTCACTTAGTGAGAAATGATTCTATCTTCTATACTTTGAACCATGCTCGGCGGCTAGTGCTACGATTGTTGAGAAGATTTGAAGATCCCAAAACCCTATCTGATTGGTGAACCATTCCGTTGTAATCGTTATTTATCTCTAAGGTTTCAGACTCAGTAGACACTCTGCTCTGATCAAGGCGCTCAGTAGATTATCTACCTTAACACCAGAAGTAGAAGACTCAGTGATACTGGACTCAGCAAGAGCAAGATATCGAAAGAGTCGGTGAACCGGACTCGGCGGGAGGAGTTCACTGAACTCAGAACTGATCTTCAGTAGACTTTCCCCAGCTATCTACCTACTGAATACAGGATCAGACTCAGCATCGGCGGACGGTCGAAGCTGCCAAATACTTTTGAAAGACAATCGGCATTGTCATATACGAGGAAGAGAGAAGTCGGCTTCGGTTTGCCTTGAAGTCCGTGGTTGTCTCATTCACTCTATCCACCTCGACGAATGACAAGAACACACGTGTCTTCTCACCTGCTAAAGCTGCAGTCAACCCTTTATCTAAAAAGGTGGGAAAGTACACTGTTACCTATTTCAAAAGAGCCGTTTGCTACCAAAAGAGAGAGAAAGAAGAAGATCGTCTCCAACGGATCTCTCCCAATCTCTTCTCTATAAATAGAGGGATCATTCAAGAATTGAACCTCACCGAAATCATAAGAACAAGCGCGAACTCGAAAAAACCTCTCAAGAACACACAGAGCATTAAAACGAGCCTAACCAAAAAGCCTAAGTCTTCAAAGAAGAATCTAAAGATCTATCTCCCGTGAAAGACTACCTTTTAGCTCGTAAGGGAACCAAGTCGAACCGACAACCAAGCATCTAGTATCCAAGCGACGTGACACAAACTTATAACTACACTCAGTTGTTCGTCGCTCTAGAAGCTACACTCTCGTTCCCTATCCCTCTAACCCTAAGCTCAACCGAAACCATATATAGCTTAGACGAAGGAGTTCATATTTGAACCCAATCCTTATTGTAAAAGGACTCCTTCACTGTTGGAGAAGTTTGTCAAACACTTTAGTTTGATACATTTGTAAACTGGGACTTGCTCAGTATAATCCCCAAGCCACAGCTTTGTCCTGTGCACAAGTTGACTGAGACAAACTCAGTATAATAAATAGCCTCCTGAACTTTCGGGACAGTGGACGTAGGATCGATTGATATCCGAACCACTTTAAAACTCTCTGTGTCGCTTACTTACGTTCTCTTACTATTGCATTGACTTTACTATTCATATTGAAAATCTTCTTAAAATCATTCAACTATCTCAGCATACTGAACTGACCACTTGCTGAACTGAGACTTGCATAAAACATTTTTTTCATTCAACTGATTAGGGCCTACACATTTCCGCACACTGAATTTCTACTGTTGACATTGAATTCGACTCGATCGGTTAAGCGAGATCTCGGTAGAGTCGACTTTTAGCCTAACACGATTCGGAAACGGTTATTTGGTCTGCTGAATTATTTCAGTACGACATTATCCTGAATAGGACTGTTCGTGTTCAAAGTTGAGAAAATTGAATTCAAGTGTATTCACCCCCCCCCCCTCTACACCTGAACTCACTCTCGGGACCAACAATTGGTATCAGAGCAAGAGTTCTTTAAGACTCTTGTTATCTTGAAACTGGTCTACTTGAACGGATCTGGAGAAAATGTTTCTTCACTGCATATCACTCTACATTCATATCATTATTTTTATATGGCTGATATGTCAGGTATAAGAATGGTACCCATGTTCTCGGTAGAGAATTATGGAGTATGGCGAGTCAGAATGGAAGCACATCTGACATCCCTCCATGATAGTATGACTGAAGTGCTTGAAGATGGACCTATTGTTCCCATGATCGATAGTGTCGTGACTCAGGCCCCAGTTGAAGGAGGAGGAATGGTGACTGGGAAGAAGATCCCTAAAGACAGAAGTCTCTTCACTCCTGAAGAGAAGAAGCTTCACAACTTAGACCGAGTCGCCAGAAATGCCATACTGACCACTCTTAGTGATTCTTATCTTGGCAGGGTTCAGGAATGCAAAACGGCAAAGGAACTCTGGGACACTCTAGCGCTACTGAGTCGTGGAACTCAGAAGATAAAAGCTAACAAACTGGCGCTGGAACTCTAAAAGCTGGAAAGTTTGCTCTCATGCCTGGTGACAAAATAGAAGATCTGAACGTCAGATTTACGAATCTAATGAATTCCATCAATAGGCTGGGAAAGACATTCAGCAACCGAGAAATGAATCTCAAGATACTGAGGGCACTGCCGGACGGACACTAGACACCTTTTGCCACTTTATTGCGACATTCTGATTTAGATGTTGTCTCTCCTGACCATATCTTTTCAGAACTTCAGGCAGAAGAGTTTGAGTTCGACAGACCTCAACGAAAGGAAAGAGCTGAAGCTGACAATAAAATTGACCATGCCTTCAAAGCATCAGTCAGCGCAGCATCTCCAGCGACGAGCAAGACAACAAGTAAGACTGAACCTTCACTCAATGATCTACAAGAAGGAAGTCTCGCTCAGAAGTACGCGTTGCTCGCTGTGAAGTATCAGAAGGAGAAGGAGAGGCGTAGAAAACTGACTAAAGCATACCGAGACACAAAAGGTAAGTCAGATTATACACCAAAACGCACTCCTGACTCACAATCTTCTGAATGCAGAAAGAAGGATGACTCAGCACCATCAAAGGATAGTGAAAGCAAAGAAGAAAGAGTCATCACTTGCTACAATCGCAAAAAGCCGGGACACTATCAATATGATTGTCCCGAGCTCGATGAGTCTTTGAACGCGCAAAGCACGTAAGGTAAGGAGAGAGAAATTCGCCCGGAAAAGACAATCCTACATAGCTGGCGAAATCTCAGACGACTCAGAAGAAGTCGACTCCTTTATGGACTCATCTGACGATGAAGCAGTGATGAGTGGTTTTTATACCATCTCATCGTGTTCTTTTTAGGCTTATTTACATTGTTTTCCATTCATTTTTAGCTTTTGTTTTGCTTGGAATCGTATACTTTCGATAGTTTTTGGTTTTGTAGGTTTCTCACGCATTTTAAGCATATTTGGTGGTATTTGGCACCAAAATGAAGAAACCATGACCATTGATGCATTTTTGGCAAATATGGAGTTGCTTGGATGAAGAATGGAGAGGATTTGAAGCCGGATGTTGAAGAAATCGTGTTTCGGAGCTCATGTATCAAGGCACTTGGAAAATCATGTGTCCAGTGGATCTAACGATCTTAGAATCCGATCTCCACCGTCCACATCGTATTTCCATGTGTTAGGAACATCGTGGCAAAGTTTCGTGGCGATCCAACGGCTAACGAAGGAGATATCGCATTTTTCCCAAAACGCGACAGTGCAGAAAAATTGTTCGGCCGAATTGTTAAGGACCGCGGTCCGCATTTGTGAGGGACTGCGGTCCGATGCGTTCTGACCCAAAAAAATTGCAAAGTCAGTAGGGGTCGGACCGCGGTCCGCCTTTGCACTGGACCGCGGTCCGCGTCGTCTGCAGCCCAAAAACAGTCGTTTTTCGGACCGAAACCTATATAAACCATTCCGGACTTCTTTCCTTCGACACACACACCATAATTCTGACTTTTTCCACCCTCCAAGGCAGAGAAACACCCAAGGCATCCCTCCGTTGAAGATTCAAAACGAAGATTGAAGACCACAACCCGAGAACCAAGCGCGAGGATCAATCCGCTAGATTCTAGGTTGTATTATTCCTTCTCAGTTTTGTTTAGGGTTTTTGATACTTGAATTCTATGGATTATTTTTGCATCTTTTGTGATTATTTTCCTACGAATATGAGTGGCTAAATCCCCTTGTGTGGGGGTTTAGCAGGATCTATGTTTTTGATGAATTGATTCAAACCCAAGTTTTTCAATGAATGAATTATTTTGTTTCTTAATTGTTGAGCCTTCTTTTGATTTCTATATGATTCTTTAATGTGATTGGCCATCATCTTAGATAATTATAGAGAATATAGGTAATAGATAATACGGCGCATCATACCCGGTTATTTATTTAGACCTGCAATTAAGAGTCTAGATTGTCACCATTGGTTTGGGATAGTTTAGATGGTTCTTTAAATCCTTGAGCATGATACGATCCTTAGGTTCATGATATGATCACTTGATTGATCCTTAGGATTATAAATTAGAGATCTCCCGCCATCATACGGAATCCCTAGAGCCTTAGTGGATGAACCAACAAAATAAATTCATAAATGCTAGCTAGAGAATGGGAATGAATCGATCATCTTAGGCATAGTGATTGCTAAACCTCTGCACTCTTCATCAAATCTTGAAACCACACCCATTATCCACTTTGCTTCGTTTTTATTTGTTTTCTTAATTTCTTGCTATTTTAATTCCTTAGTTTTATATAATCCAAACCCAGTTTAGGACCAAGTAGATAGTTAAATAATTAGGATAATTAGAACCCAACTGAGTCCTTGTGAGATCGACCTCGGGAGTTGCTAGATTAGGTATTACACCGATTCGTGCACTTGCGAGAATTATAATTTGTTCATCAAGTTTTTGGCGCCGTTGTCGGGGACTCGGTCGTTTTGATTATTCTTTTTACTAGTTGTTTACTTGTTTAGATTTTATTTTCTGTTTATTTATTTATTTTATTTTTTTTGGGTTACTAACTCCCTTTCATTTCTTTTTTTGTGTTTCGAGCCTATCTCTTGTGACCTTAACAGGTTTTATGAATTTTAGAACACACAACTAAAATGGGAGGGACCGTTTGGAACAACGGGAACTGTTATCGGATGTCAAGCCTCCAAGATACTTTACAAGATTTCATTCGATCTGCTAATAACTGCAAGACACGTCTTCGTTCTATAACGGGAGACGCATGCATAGCTTTGTGGAAGCTACTCGCATCAAAATGAGCCGTGTCCTTTTTCTTTTTATAATGGACACATGGAGGAGTCTTTTGAGGGTATTTACATGAGGACTGAAGTGATTGATCAAGCTAGGATAACAAGTCTCAAGGAAAATTTGCAGGACTTCCTGCAAGCTAGCAAAATGTCGATAGAATCAGTTACCTCATCAGCGAGAAATATTGAATCATATGCAAAGAACATTGAGACTCATGTTGGAAATATAGTCAAGGATATACGTGAGATAAGGAGTCAACAATGGGAGCTTCCTGTACATGTGGAGCCCGCAAAAGTCATCCCATCCTTGACAAGTAGTAATGTGAATGAAAATTCAGTTTATAACTTTGATGATTTTCCACTTTGTGCAGGAAATGATAAGGAAATGCCTGAAGAAGAGGTGGATGGAGATCCCAAGAAAGAGGAAGAAAATTGGGTAACTACGGAGAAAGTTGAAAAGGGGAATGAAAAGAGGAATGATGAAATAATCAAACCATATAGACCTCCTGTTCCATTCTCGGATCGTCTTAAGGACGTTAAACATGATAACCAATTTTGTTCGCTTGTTCTATCTGTCCATTCTCATGATGAGTTTAATGATAATGACTCGCACTCACACTTTAGAGCGAAATTTCATTTGCGAGGGATTCATGGAGGATAAAACTAAAGCGACATTTACACAAGACACTAAAGAGGGAGTATGTGAGGAGGAGGAGGAGATAAGATTGAAGATCTCTTCAATAAAGATTTTGGAAAATGATATCAAATATGTTAAGAAGCCTGAAAGAAGACTCAACCCCGTGATGCAGGATGAAGTAAGAAATAGCGAGCAAATGTTCGTTCATACTTGGTTGACCACCACATGGAGGATATGTACAGACTACCGGGAGATAAAGTTTTTTATCAAATATGATCCATTTCCTCTTTTATTTATTGATAAAATGCTAGGAAGGCTAACTGGGCGTGAACATTATTATTTTCTAAATGGTCTTTCAGGTTTTTATCGGGTTCCTATAGTTCAACAGTCGACTCAATGAGGAGCATCATCAAAGGAGGCGTTCGTCAAGGCTGTAGTCGGGCGTCCAAAGTCGCCAAGTTTCTAATCTGATTCAGCAAAGTCGAGCCAACGACTCTAACCAACAGCGCTACGTGGGAGGCAACCCACGTTTCTATATCAAAGCAGTCGTGGAGCTGATACGGTGGGGATTAACTTTGGGTCTGAGCCTGCAGATCAAGCTTCGCATATGTAGATCAATCGGACATCACCTAGGTATCAGGGAAGATTCATTTACCCAATTTTCTTTATTTCACTCTATTTTCGTGCTAGGGACTAGCTCGTAGATAGGTTTGGGGGGGGGGGTATGTAGAATCTTGAACCCTATTGATTTGGTTTGTATAATTATGATTCTTATGATTCTCCATGTACTTGACATTTGAATTACTATGACTTATGTTATTTGATGTTTATGCATTTCTTGCCTTAAAATTTTTTCATTGCTGAAGCATTGTTGAATTAAATTTGAGCATGATAATATTTCCGGACATGTAGGATGTGAAAGTATGGTAGTCCAAAAACCTTTGGTGAGAATTTGAGCCTATTGTGAACTGACGAAATCCTATGTCGGTCTCAATTTCTTTTATGTGTGATACTTGCTTTAGGGAGAACATTTAGAACTTGCTTTGAGTCTGTTTGAAGTTTATTGAACACTTTTCGTATATGGCATTGATATGATCTTAGGCACTATCTCGTTCTTTAGCCAGAGCCAAATATGAATCCTACCTTGAACATCAACCTAGTAAGCCCCTTTGAGCTTAATATATCCTTTTTATTCATGTATCTCCACTTAAATTGCCTAGCCTATCTAGCCTTAACCGAGGATCTAGTAGAGTTGTTAGTGCTGTGGGAGGAAATGGAGGCTTGTGAGGATTTGGTGATCAAGGGACAAATATTTGCTAAAATGTGAGATTGGTGTAAATTGATTTTGATTATATCCAGCCTGGTACCGAACTTGATGACACTGTGTTATACTGAAATCTTTATCTAATTATTGGTAGAGAGTTGGCAGGTAAACAAATGGATAGAATATGGGAGATTTGTGCATATACTCCTAACTTTGATTGAAAGGGTGTTTATTGATGACATATGTTAGAGTTGGGAGATGATAAAAAAAATGTGCAAAAAAAAGGGTGAGAACTTGGGGTGACTTTATTTGTTTGATTATGAGTGATTCAAAGGTGGTTGATTTTAGAGGTTTATTTTGATATATCATCATTTGGTTGCTCTACTAGATCCCTTGATTGTTCGTACATTATGAGTCACTTTTCCTATATCTTCCCTACTTTTTTATTACATGCCTTAGCCCCATTACAACCAAAGTAAGACCTTCGAGATCTTTGCCATGAATTGTGTTCAATATGAGTAGAATTAGACAATCTGCAAGCTTATGAAGACGCTCTCCTAGGGTTGAGTTTGAGTGATAATTTTACCCTTATACACTTGAGTGTTTGAGTGATACAGATTTCTGTAAGGGACTACTCTACTTCTATGTTCTATTTTGTTTTGAAGGTGACATCAAACTTGAATGATTTTCTCATGCTAATGATGTGTTCTTCTAAAAAACTGAAAAATGCTTGAATTGTTATGCTCATCTTTTTAGTATTTAGTCATAGTCATTCTTTTATCTTGTTTCTTTGCTTGAGGACAAGCAAAAGCTTAGGTTTGGGGGGATTTGATGAGTGGTTTTTATACCATCTCATCGTGTTCTTTTTAGGCTTATTTACATTGTTTTCCATTCATTTTTAGCTTTTGTTTTGCTTGGAATCGTATACTTTCGATGGTTTTTGGTTTTGTAGGTTTCTCACGCATTTTAAGCATATTTGGTGGTATTTGGCACCAAAATGAAGAAACCATGACCATTGATGCATTTTTGGCAAATATGGAGTTGCTTGGATGAAGAACGGAGAGGATTTGAAGCCGGATGTTGAAGAAATCGTGTTTCGGAGCTCATGTATCAAGGCACTTGGAAAATCATGTGTCCGGTGGATATAACGATCTTAGAATCCGATCTCCACCATCCACATCGTAGTTCCATGTGTTAGGAACATCGTGGCAAAGTTTCGTAGCGATCCAACGGCTAACGAAGGAGATATCGCGTTTTTCCCAAAACGCGACAGTGCAGAAAAATTGTTCGGCCGAATTGTTAAGGACCGCGGTCCGCATTTGTGAGGGACCGCGGTTCGATGCTTTCTGACCCAAAAAAATTGCAAAGTCAGTAGGGGTCGGACCGCGGTCCGCCTTTGCACTGGACCGCGGTCCGCGTCGTCTGCAGCCCAAAAACAGTCGTTTTTCGGCCCGAAACCTATATAAACCCTTCTGGACTTCTTTCCTTCGACACACACACCATAATTCTGACTTTTCCCACCCTCCAAGGCAGAGAAACACCCAAGGCATCCCTCCGTTGAAGATTCAAAACGAAGATTGAAGACCACAACCCGAGAACCAAGCGCGAGGATCAATCCGCTAGATTCTAGGTTGTATTATTCCTTCTCAGTTTTGTTTAGGGTTTTTGATACTTGAATTCTATGGATTATTTTTGCATCTTTTGTGATTATTTTCCTACGAATATGAGTGGCTAAATCCCCTTGTGTGGGGGTTTAGCAGGATCTATGTTTTTGATGAATTGATTCAAACCCAAGTTTTTCAATGAATGAATTATTTTGTTTCTTAATTGTTGAGCCTTCTTTTGATTTCTATATGATTCTTTAATGTGATTGGCCATCATCTTAGATAATTATAGAGAATATAGGTAATAGATAATACGGCGCATCATACCCTAGGTTATTTATTTAGACCTGCAATTAAGAGTCTAGATTGTCACCATTGGTTTGGGATAGTTTAGATGGTTCTTTAAATCCTTGAGCATGATACGATCCTTAGGTTCATGATATGATCACTTGATTGATCCTTAGGATTATAAATTAGAGATCTCCCGCCATCATACGGAATCCCTAGAGCCTTAGTGGATGAACCAACAAAATAAATTCATAAATGCTAGCTACGAGAATGGGAATGAATCGATCATCTTAGGCATAGTGATTGCTAAACCTCCGCACTCTTCATCAAATCTTGAAACCACACCCATTATCCACTTTGCTTCGTTTTTATTTGTTTTCTTAATTTCTTGCTATTTTAATTCCTTAGTTTTATATAATCCAAACCCAGTTTAGGACCAAGTAGATAGTTAAATAATTAGGATAATTAGAACCCAACTGAGTCCTTGTGAGATCGACCTCGGGAGTTGCTAGATTAGGTATTACACCGATTCGTGCACTTGCGAGAATTATAATTTGTTCATCAAGCAGCTTTCATGGCCTTAGAGCTTGAAGCTGAAGAAACAACTGAAAAGTGCCTAATGGCAGGAGAAGAGGATGAGATAAACTCTCATGAACCACTTAATTCCTCTTCACACGCGCACACGACGACAACTGTTTCGAGTGCGGATGGGAATTTGGACATCACGACCGCCTATGAAGAATTATTAGATGAACAAATTCAAATGAGTCTGCAGCTCAGTAAGACTCTTCAGGAGTTGAATACCCTGAAAGTGGAGAATTAGAGAGAGTCAGGTTGCTACTGAAGCCGAAGGACTTGTGTTGTGACTCAGGGAGGAGATAAAGTCTCTGATGGCTAAGTCTCAGCATCAAGAAGATCGGATTTCAGTTCTGACCAATGACTTGACTCAGAAAGATACTAAACTGAGTCTATTGAAGCAAGAACTATCATGATTTCAGACCGAACATGATACACTGAAGAAAAGTGATGATGTTTGGAAAAGCCTGATGACTGAGCGTTACATGGGCGCTGAAAAGAAGCTGGAGGCCATGCTAGCAAGCAACAAGCCCAAGCATTGTAAGGAAGGACTTGGCTTCAACCAGGAAGCTTCCTCATCTGCCCCCGTACACTCAGAAGTGCGTCTAACTGATAGGTTTGTTCGAGGAGAAACAATTAATGCAAATGTTCTCGGACCCCTCGGCAAAGAACAAACAAAAGATGAAAGCACCTCATCCTACGCATCGATATTCGACCGAAGATCGGACTCAAACACCCCGGTTCGGTCAAGGGGGGAACTAGCAAAGTTAAGTGGGGCGATCGGTATGGACCACCTCAGTTGACACATCCGGCTCAAGTATGGGTCATATTACTATGATCCTATAGTCGAAGAGGCTCCAAGAGTCGAAAAAAAGAAAAAAAACGCACAAAAGGCAAAGGTCGGCGGTCCACCAACTCGGAAGATCCGGACTCCCGAACTCGAACGGCCTAAGAAGTCGGCTCGACCGGTCCGAGTGGTCAAGTATATTGACTCAAGTGGAAAGAAACTGCATCGAAACCACCGGGGTTGTTAGACAGATTTGGGTTACTAAAACTAACATCTAAGGACCCAAAATCAAAAATAAAAGGGTACCTAAATATAATTACGTTTTGCGGGTGCGTAAAGACCCATGGTATGTGGACGGCGGATGCTCAAGACACATGACATACCAAAGGAGTCTCATCGAATAATTATATCTCCGAAGAAGGACCCAGAATCGAGTTTGGAGACAATGCCAAAGGTTATACTAGAGGATATGGAACACTCAGCATTGGGACTGCCAAAGTTCCAAGAGTATCATATGTTGAAGGACTTCAGCATAATCTTCTCTCTGTTAGTCAATTTTGTGATAACTCGAATAGAGTGATATTTGACGCTGGTTTCTGTGATGTTATTGATAAATCCACAGGGAAAACAAGTGTTATCGGGTTCGCGCAAAAGAACATATATGTGGCCGATCGGAACTCAATGAACCTCGAAGCTTGCTTATTGGCGAAAAATGACAATCGGACGGGGGTGGCTATGGCATAGAAGACTCAGCCATCTCAACTTTAAGACACTCAACAAGCTAGCTAGAAACACTAGCAAGGGGACTGCCGAATGAAGTATTCAACAGAGACACTCAGTGTGAAGCATGTCTGAAGGGAAAGCAAACAAAGAAACAAAATCCACCCGTTCCATCTCCTTCCACTGATGGAATCCTTCAGCTGCTACATATGGATTTATTCGGTCCAGTCTCCCTAGTGACGATCAGAGGCAAGAAATATGCTTTAGTGGTCATAGATGACTACTCACGCTACACATGGGTCATATTCATTGCCAACAAGTCTGACGTCAAAACAGAGTTACCAACGCTTCTGAAAAGGCTCACTGTCGAGAAGAACACCGAAATTAGAAAAATACGTTCAGACAGAGGAACTGAGTTCCTTAATTCCATGGTAGAGGAGTTCTGCAAAGCAGAAGGAATAGAGCATGAGACATCGGCTACCCGCACACCTCAGCAAAATGGAGTTACTGAACGAAAGAACAGGACTCTCAAAGAAGCAGCTAGAACTCTACTCGCAGATTCAGGACTCCCAACCAAATTCTGGGCAGAAGCTACCAACACTGCATGTTACACTCAGAATCGATCTCTACTGACAAAGCAGCATAAGAGGACACCATATGAACTATGGAACTGCAGGAAGCCTTCTGTATCTTATTTCCATATCTTTGGTTGTTCATGCTTTATCCACAATAATGGGAAAGATCAACTGAAGACTTTTGATAGCAAGTCAGATCAGGGAGTTTTCTTAGGATACTCTCGGGTCAGCAAAGCTTTCAGAGTATTCAACTATCGGACTCTTTGCGTGGAGGAAAGCCCTCATGTTGTTTTTAATGAGTTTGCTACTGAAGACAGGAGCAATAACTCTAACTCTGAATCTGAGGACATCAGTAAGCAGCTACAGGATCTAAGCTTAAAAGACAAACCTGAAAAGATCCAGCTACGTTGGGATGATGATTCAGACGAAGAAACTGAAGACAAGTCTACTGAATCTCAACCAGCAGAGCAAGTAGCTGAGCAGATTGATTCTCCCGAACAAAATCAATCCCAGGTAACTCAGGTCGATGAAGAAACCCAAGAGGTAACTGAGACCACTACTGAGAGTAACAACTCAGGGGGAACATCTAGTAATGTTCCTGAGCTGAATGCCCCTGAACCTGGTGACTCAGTAGATCACACTCTTATTACTGAAATTCTTCAATCTCAGAATAGTACAACTGAAATGCCTAACTCACCTACTATCTGTGTTGATCAAATTTCAGATGAAGAGCTAAAACATCGTAGAACATGGCTAGATGCTCACTCTGTTGATCTAATCATTGGAGATCCTTCAGCACATGTCAAGACAAGATCCAGATTTTGTCAAGGAGAAAGCGCATTATACTCCTGCTTCTTGTCCACTGAAGAGCCTCAGACGATTGAGGATGCGGCTGAAAGATCTTGACCGGATCATAGCCGTACGGAGAGGAGCTAAATCAGTTCAAACGAAACGATGTTTGGGAACTTGTTGATAGACCCCTGTATCAACGTGCAATTGGAACAAAATGGGTCTTTAAGAACAAGCGAGATGAAAACAACGTTGTAGTAAGGAACAAAGCAAGACTCGTGGCTAAAGGCTACTGTCAAGCTGAGGGAATAGATTTCGACGAAACTTTCGCTCCAGTTGCAAGATTGGAGGCAATCAGACTATTCCTAGCCTACGCAACACATCAAAAATTCAAAGTATATCAAATGGATGTGAAGTCTGCGTTCCTGAATGGCGTACTGAAAGAAGAAGTCTATGTGGAACAACCGCCCGGCTTTCAGCAGGGACATCAAGTTTATAGACTCAAGAAGGCTATGTATGGGTTAAAACAAGCACCCAGGGCTTGGTATGATACCCTATCTGAGTTCCTTCTTCAGAAAGGTTTTCAGAAAGGCACGATAGATCGCACTCTATTCAGCATTCGACTCGGAAGAAGACCTGTGCCGGGTGCAAATCTACGTGGATGACATCATCTTTGGATCAAAGAATGTCATTATATGTCGGCAATTTGAAAAGATGATGAAGGATAAGTTCGAGATGTCAATGATGGGAGAAATGAACTACTTCCTTGGTTTTCAAGTCAAGCAATCTGAAAAGGGGACGTTCATTAATCAAGGCAAATACACTCGAGACCTCATCAAAAGATTCGGTTGCACATCCGACAAACCTATCAAGATCCCGATGAACACTAATATGAAGATTGATCTTGATAAAGAGGGAGTATCAGTAGACCAAACTGAATATCGTGCTGTAATTGGTTCATTATTATACTTAACAGCAACACGTCCTGACATAACTTATGTTCCCTCAGCCGTAACTCAGCAGACTAAGACTCAGCAGACTAAGCCTCAGCAGGATACACCCTCGAAGAAGAGAACACCTCCAGCAAAAACTCCAAAGGCACCAGCTAAGAAACGAGGAAAGCCATTCCGGACGTGCCTACTCGAACCCGAGGTCTCTCCCGAAGTTCCCTGCTGCTCGAGGCTACTCGGCAACCTATTCAGCCTCGGCGGCGATGGGACGAGTCGAGAATCATCCGAGAAGACTCAATCGGTGGAGAAGGCCGTCTCCACTGAGGAACCCGTAGAAGTGGAACAAGGGGATGCTACAGAAGCACATAGCGAAGAGATTCAGCGTCTTGATAGGCCCCTCTCAGTTCCACCACTCAGCAGTGTGCCTCCTGCTGAGACTCAGACGTCTCCCATAGACTTGGAGTCTGAGACAGCATCTGAAGAAGAGACGATTGGGATGGAAGCTTCAATGATCGTATCCAGAGCATCCCGAGAGATTCTTCAACAGATTCCAGAGCTTGCTGACTACTCTGATTTGTTGCTCATTGCAAAATCAGCAAGGCTTCACATGATGCTGCGATTTCAGGAGTGGCCCCATCTACAACGTCTAGTACTCAACTACTCCTGCCAGCAGCTTCATGAAGAAGAATTGAAGTTGAGGGAGCAAATAGGCTACTCTGAGCCTGCTAACCTCAACACCATGGAGAACCTGAGGGCTGCTATGCTGGCAATGATACATGACAGGCAGCTAGCAACCGGCTCAGCACCCTCAGATGGATCAGACCACGATGGTCAAGATCCACCCAGTGATTCAAGCCCTGGAAAGCCTGATGAGGGAAATCCTCAGGACAAGGATACACATGCTACTGAACAAGCTCAACCTCCACTCCGTATCCTTGGACCTACGAAGTCCACGGCTGGTGCTTCGTCCTCAGCAGAGCCCACTAAGCTCTTGCTGGAGTCGACTTACGAAGCAGCGCTCAGCCCAACTACCAAGAGATCTCGATCCGTAGCAAAAGCTCTCACCGCTCAGGGAATCCAGAATCGAGCTCTTGCGAAGGCCGTCCACAAGGTGTGGAAACAGACTACGCTAGCCACAACCACTGAGCTACAGGGGCTGAAAACATCAGTATCAAAATCAGCCGCCCCTGATGTCTCTGCAATTGTATCCGAAGCTTTGGCTAAGCAGCAGAAGCAGTTTGATGATCAGCTCAGAATCATTCAGGAAGGACAAGCCAAACTTCTCAAAGCATTCAAGGCTTCAATGTCCGCTCATACTGAGTCCTTCACTGAACAAGCCCAGGCCATGGAAATCCGACTTGACAACATTCAACTGGTCGTGGAGGATAAGATTTCGAGAAGGCGACGAAATTCAAGGCGACAAGAACCGACCTCTCCCTTAAGCAATACTCGGAGGAACCGACTGCCGAGAGGAATGAGCGCACTTGGCGCCGACAAAGATCCATGACGATCGGACGACTGTCCGCCTTGTCTACAAACGCCTAGACAAGAAGGTACTCGTCCCTATCCCAGCTGTAATTGATGATGCCAAAAAGGGGGAAGGAAAAGAGAAGAGTACTGTGAAGCCGACCCCTACCAAAACTGCTGCCAAATTACTTAAGGGGACAGCTTCACTGAGATCTAAGAAAAAGACCAAGTCCGTGGTCGAGATAAGTAGGACTCGAGACTCGGACTCGCAGGCGGAGGTAAGGCCCGGGGTGTCTTGGGCTGCGAGCACAAATGAGGCCCGGCCCAAGTGGCTCGGGAACCCGAGGCTACTCATGCAACCCGGACTCCGACCGATATTATCTCGGAGGTTGCGAGTATGCTTGAGCGAGGAAGAGTCGAGAAGAGGAAGAGGCTCCTCTCGCTCCACTGTTCGGGGAAAAGGCAAGAAAGTGCGACTCTCCCGACCCCTCCGGCCAAGAAAACGAAGAGATACATTTCAGGCGAGGAGGAGGCTCAAATTGCAGTGATGAGAAGGCGGCAAGGGAGATTGCTTTGAAACAGAAGTTGCTAAAAAACCAAAGTCTAAGCCTGTCAAAGGAAAGACAAAATCTCCAGCTCGAGGAGGAAGAAAGCCTGCTAGGATACCTCCAAGGAAACTGATTATCGAGGATGAAGAAGATAGGGAGAAAGAGAAGGAGCAAAAGAAGCAAAGCACTGAGAAGCAGGGTACGTCATTAGAAAAATCAAGTACCCCTGCTGAATCTGAAGACATTCCTCAGAAAGCCACTGAAGCCCCAGATGATGAGATTGAGGCCATATTCGACCAAATGAACATATACTTATACAGAGGCGAAGAGGCTAGACAAGTTCAGGCTGCCAGAGATAGAATCTGGGAGGCAGACCTTGAAGCACTGAGGAAAAGGACTGAGGAAGAGGCCAGGCTGAGAGTACCTTCAAAAGCTGATATTCATTATCGATATAGAAGGTTTAGGAAGCCAGCTGATCTGAAATCGCACAGATGGCCAAAGACAGACAATTGGATACCTGCTCAATTTACTCAGAGATGGGAATCTTCAAAGATAGAGTTCATCAAGCGCAATTATTTCTGGAGGTTCTGGCCCAAGATGACTAAGACTGATGCCTACACAGAATGGATGATGATAATTGAACATGATCTATACATATACTTGCATAAAGCCGTATCTGAAGGTATAGAAGTCAGTGTTCCGGAGCCCAGAATCATACCTCCACCTAGAAGAAATGATGACTCAATCCACTTTGGGTCAATAGAAGTTGAAGTGAAGTATGCTGCATCAAAAAGAGAACTGGACGTAGATGAGCCAGCAGACTTTGCTGAATACTTGAAGCTGAGGAAGAACACATACCGGATGTATGGAGTGCCACTGCCAGAGACGCAATCTCAAGGATTCATGGACATAATCAAGCAGTTTAAGGGCTCCTAGGCTTAGTTCTATTCTTCCTAGCTTAGCAAGATTTGTAATTGTACTGGACTGAATCACTCATATATACAAATCTGATTTTGGCTCTGACAACCACTTGTTGTCTATCCAGCCGTGTTTCTATTATGCTTTAACACTCAGAATCACTGAAGTGATTACTGACTCATACACTCACTTCTATTTACTTTCTTGTCAGTTTATTACTTTGTTAGATTCTGCTAGTCTAGTTTCTAAGTAATGGGGGAAATTGTGTTTTGCCCTGTTTTCTCAGTAGTCTAGAACTGTTGGAACAACTCCACTGATCTTACCTGTAATATTGTAAGGGGCTCTGTTTCTGTTTGTTTAGTGTTAGCATAGATGATAGGTTTTGGCATCATCAAATAGGGGGAAATTGTTGGGTGATGATTCCGTCCTCAGCATAGTCTCACTTAGTGGGAAATGATTCTATCTTCTATCTTGAACCATGCTCGGCGCCTAGCTTGCTCGATTGTTGAGAAGATTTGAAGATCCCAAAACCCTATCTGATTGGTGAACCATTCCGTTGTAATCGTTATTTGTCTCTGAGGTTTCAGACTCAGTAGACACTCTGCTTCTGATCAAGGCGCTCAGTAGATTATCTGCCTTAACACCAGAAGTAGAAGACTCGGTGATACTAGACTCGGCGGGAGCGATATGCGAAAGAGTCGGTGGAGCTGGACTCGGCGGGAGCGGTTCCATCGAACTCGGAGCCGATCTTCGATGGACTTTCCCCCGGCTATCTACCTACGAATACGGGATCACACTCGGCATCGGCGGACGGTCGGAACTGCCAAATACTTTTGAAAGACAATCGGCATTGTCATATACGAGGAAGAGAGAAGTCGGCTTCGGTTGCCTTGAAGTCTGTCTTGTCTCAATCACTCTATCCACCTCGACGAATGACAAGAACACATGTGTCTTCTCACCGCTAAAGCCGTAGTCAACCCTTTACCTAAAAAGGTGGGAAAGTACACTGTTACCTATTTCAAAAGAGCCGTTTGCTACCAAAAGAGAGAGAAAGAAGAAGATCGTCTCCAACAGATCTCTCCCAATCTCTTCTCTATAAATAGAGGGATCATTCAAGAATTGAAGCTCACCGAAATCATAAGAACAAGCGCGAACTCGAAAAAACCTCTCAAGAACACACGAGCATTAAAACGAGCCTAACCAAAAAGCCTAAGTCTTCCGCAAGAATCTAAAGATCTATCTCCTAGGTGAAAGACTACCTTTTAGCTCGTAAGGGAACCAAGCCGAACCGACAACCAAGCATCTAGTATCCAAGCGACGTGACACGAACTTATAACTACACTCAGCTGTTCGTCGCTCTAGAAGCTACACTCTCGGTCCCTATCCCTCTAACCCTAAGCTCAACCGAAACCATATATAGCTTAGACGAAGGAGTTCATATTTGAACCCAATCCTTATTGTAAAAGGACTCCTTCATTTGTTGGAGAAGTTTGTCAAACACTTTAGTTTGATACATTTGTAACCGGGACTTGCTCGATATAATCCCCAAGCCGCGGCTTTGTCACGTGCACAAGGCCGACCGAGACTAACTCGGTATAATAAATAGCCTCCTAAACTTTCGGGACAGTGGACGTAGGATCGATTGATATCCGAACCACTTTAAAACTCTCTGTGTCGCTTACTTACGTTCTCTTACTGTTGCATTGATTTTACTATTCATACCGAAAATCTTCTTAAAATCATTCAACTGTCTCAAGGCATCTTGAACCCGACCACTTGCTTTGAACCGAGACTTGCATAAAACGTTTTTTCATTCAACCGATTAGGGCCTACACATTTCCGCTCACCGAATTTCTATTGTTGACATTGAATTCGACTCGGTCCGGTTAGCGAGATCTCGGTAGAGTCGACTTTTAGCCTTAACACGATTTAGAACAGATTATTTGGTCTGCGAATTATTTCGATGCGGCATTATCCTCGAATAGGGCTGTTCGTGTTCAAAGTTGAGAAAATTGGATTCAGGTGTATTCACCCCCCCCTCTACACCTAAACTCACTCTCGGGACCGACATATTCCCTACAGCAGACTTTGGAAGAAGACTTAGTATGATCCTTGATTTACTGAATGAGTGTAGAGCTCCTGTCTTCAGAGTCATCAGCTGACAACCTTCGATAGAAGATCAGTTATCAGCCGACTCAGATGAAGACTCAGTACGATCAACTCTTGATCTGCGAAAGCTCGCAACTCGGTTGCAGACCGTACGAGGAAAATCTACTGCCCAATCTTAATGTCGAATATCAACAGAGAACGTTCAGTATACGAGGTTCAAAGAGTCAACATAAGAAGAAGACTGGTGTCTGATAAGTCTCACCTACCGCCATAATAACCTCGACCAATGAGAAGCAAGCATAGCTTACCTGCTCTGACACAAAAGTTGCTCTTCATGTGCAGAAAGCCAACCACTCTGCGGCGACATTTTGAAAATATTTGGTAGTTTTCCTTGGAAGTTTGTGACACGTGGCATCGTCCTCTCCAACGGATACATGCCTGGGTTACAATTATAAATAGAGAAGAGTCTCCAAGCTCAACGCACGGGACAACAAGGGAACACAAAGCTTACAAGCATACAACTCTCTAGCGCACTTAAAAGCCAATCTAGCGAAGAACTTGCTTATTTGAATATCTTCAGTTCTTCTATCTAGAGATTCTTTAGTTCCCCTTCTCTATCTAAGCTTCATTGTTATATCTTAGCTTAGAACCTTTGAAGGAGTTCACATTCTGTTAATTGTTCTTATTGTAAGAACTCCTTCATTGTTGGAGATCATCCCCTCCCCTTCAAACTTAGGTTAGATTTGTAAAGTCGCTAAGGACTATAACTTAGAAGGGTCTGTCCAGTGTACAGATTCCTTGCTGATGCTTGCTCAGATTAATCAACAAGAACTCCTGTTCAGCAGGACCGTGGACGTAGGATCTTGCATATTCGAACCATGTTAAAAATTGCTTGGGTCGTTTACTTTTTGTTACATTGCGCTCAAAACTGTTTATAAAATCATCATTTGCATAAAACGAACATGAAAAGTTCACCAGCCAAAAAGGTTTTTGTTTGTATAAAAACGTTTTCAAAGAGACGAAGTCTACCGGGCCCCACACTTATCTGCACAACATTTTGCAACTGAAATTCTCATACTGACTCAAGTCAGTAGAAAGGACTTAGCTGCTGAATCACTCTGACCTGCGAATAGAAGGTTTATATCTGGCACTTAAAAATTCAGTAGCAAAACTCAGTTCAGCTGACTTTCGCGTTTGAGGAAAAACTTGCAATCAAGTGTATTCACCCCCCCCCTCTACACATGATACTCGTCTCCGGACCAACACTATGTCGAAAGCGAACTCAGTGATCATAGGGATACTTATGTTCGACACGATCAACTACAACATATGGAAAATCAAAATGGAGGCTCATCTAAACTCCATCAACGACTACATGTCAGATGTCATTGAAACTGGACCCATCTCAATTACCATGGACTCAACTGAGACCACTGCAGATGAAAAGATGTAAATAGGAAAACCGATTCCAATGCCAAAGTCTCAGATAACCAACAAGGAGAGGAAGATCCACAACATCAACAAAGTCTCAAAACACTAGATGATTTCTATCTAGGAAGAATTTCCCAATGCAAAACTACTAAGGAATTGTGGGACACACTGGCTAAGATCAATAGAGAAAAAAAAGAAGAAAATTAAACAGAACAAATGAACGATCGCTACTATAAAATATGACTCCTTCGCAATGATGCCAAGTGAGTCAATCAAACAAATTCACATCATGTTTACAAACTTGGTTAATGAAACGTGTAGGTTAGGTAAGTGTTCCTTTAATTAGGAGATGAACCAACAAATCCTGAGAGGACTCCTAAAGGCAAAATGGAAAAACTTCGAGACAATCCTGACACAGACTGAGGATCTCGACCATCAAACTCCTTAATACATCTTCTCAGAACTATAGGCTCACGAGTCCAAGATGCAACTACCTGACCTCAATAACAACTCAACCAAAAGCGAAAACCAAGTCAGCAATAGGGGAGTTTCCCTAGCGACTGCTGAGGAAAAGAAAGTTGCATCACGGACAGAAAGCCTCAGCAAGCTCCAGTTGAGCAGATAGTCGAACAATTTATTGTCATGGCTTGAAAATCTGAACGTAGAAGCAACAAGTATGATCAATAGTCCAAATCAAAGCCTGATAAACAAAGGAGAAGGAAAGAGAAGGACCCAAAAACAAAATCAGAACCTTCTTCCTCCACACGAAAAGAATCAAATCAGTGGACGACGAACCACACAAGTGCTACAACACATGTCATTATAAATATGACTATCATGAGCTCACCCCAAAGGAAAGAGCAAAAAGGCAAGCACACTGCAACTGGGCACTAAAGGAAAGGCAATCCCCGGTTGCTGAAGAAAAGGAAGCAATAGCTTCGTCATCAGACTTATGCAAGAACGAAGAGGAAAAACTATTCGATTCATCTACCGATGACACGGGACTGATTGTCGTCGAATGCTCTGAACAAACTTGCCTCATGACAAATGAGGAACCTGAGGTAAACTTACTTAAATTTGTATCTTCGTCACTGCACACGCAAGATTTTAGTTCTACTGCAGGTGACTTCGACCTACAAAACTCTTTTGAGGATCTGATTGCTGACCATTGTCAACTAGAAAAGTTCTTCAACAAGGTCGTCGAAGAAAATCGAGAGTTATGCATCAGACTGAAGGAATCAAAAATGATATATAAGGATCTCACTAATACCCAAGACCTTGTACTGAGAATAAGTGACAAAAGAAATACTCGGAGGAGAATTTCTCAGAATCATGAGTCTCAAGTAATTCTACTAACGAAAGAACTAACTGACAAGGGGGATGAAAATCGTCAGTTACAAGCAAAGTTCAAATATCTTCACCAGGAACATGAAAAACTGAAGAAATCAGAAGAGATATTTATTGTTATTGAAAATTTCCTTAAATCACACAAAATGTTTGAAGGAATCTGGAGTAACAACGAGTGTTCAATAGCAAAGGTGGTTTAGGCTACGATCAGCAAACCTCCACTTCCTACCAAACAAGGAAAAATCAGAGGGTAACGTTCGTAAGAGGATCAATACAGGAGAATACTACGAAACCTATTCAAAGAAATAAAGGAAATGCTAAGATGATCACATCAGCGCCATCAAGTCACATAAAAAAAAGACATCCTGATCTACCTCAGTACATACACCATCCACAAAGTCAGTACCAACAGTACACTCTTCATGATCAGTATCAGTATCTACCTCCAAAACTCAAGAACAGACTGAGTTCTAACAGACTTAGAAACCAACACGCTCAGTTCGACAGAGACCAAGCATTTCCTAACCAAAGAACTCTGCATGCATTACGAAAGAAGATAGTCCACTACACTAACGCAAATTGAAACCCAGTTGGAAGCTCGTAGACTATCAAGGTCAAGCAAGTGTGGATTGAGAAAAATACCAATAACATGTCAAGACCCAAACAGTAAAAAGGGTACCTAAGCACTCTTCCTTTATAGGTACAAGGAGAAAGTCTCAAAGCTTTAATCAAAGGAACTGAAGACTCATAGTAGTTGATACCGGATGCTCAAGACACATGGCCTATCAGAAAAGCCTACTGATAGACTACATGAAGATACAAGGAACACTTATCTCCTTTGGTGATAACTCTAAAGGTCACACCAAAGCTTAGGGTACTATATCATTTGGATCGGTACAGGTTCCAAATGTATCTTATAATGAGGTCCAAAAAAAAATTTACTATCAGTCAGTTAATTCTGTGATGACCAATACCCGAAATAGATAAAATAAATAGAAGTGGAAATAAATTCATAGTGAAAATTGATTCAACCGATGTGTCATGCTGGTCTTACTAAGGTTACCGTGAAGCTGACAAACTCACCCGCCCCATAGCCTATCACACACACACGGATCTCAATCTAATGATCGACCAGACTGGAACTCCTAGAGGAACAAGGGCAGAGAGGAATTAACGAGTTGCCGGGAAATGGTTTTATTTTTATAAAGGATAGGGCGTACTATAGCTATAGAAAGAAGAATGGTTATAGGAAATAGCTAGGGGCACTAGTTAGGGGCTCTTCTGACCCCGAGATCAGGAGCTGTGAGATCGGATGCATCCTGAAATGTTGGCGAAACAAAAAAATGGTTATGGTTTTTTTATGTATATATAGATTGTTCATGTTGGCCCTGCTCTCCATCTACAAAGGGGCGGGGTCACTAAAAGAAAAATAAATCAAAGTGATAATGCATCAATTAGATAAATGAAGTTCTATACTTAACACATTTATAGAACAAAATCTGGTATTTCTTACATTTGATACTGACTTCTGTGATATAATAGACAAATCTAAAGAAAAATTTGTCTTATCAAGAACTCAGCACCAAGAATATTTATAAGGCTAATTGGAACTCATGCAAACCTGAAACCTGCCTTGTAGCTAGAAGCAGCAATAGCTCAAGCTAGCTACGGTATAGACGGCTCAACCATCTGAATTTCAAATCAATCAACTATATTGCCAAAGGATCTTTAGCTAGAGGCATCTCAAAAAAAGTATATATCAAAGATGGTGTATGCAAAGAATGTCAAGATGGGAAGCAAACTATCATTACACCCAAAGGGAAGCCAGAACTCTCACCACTGACAGAGTATTGCAACTTCTTCATATGGACTTATTTTGTCTTGTAAATCCCTGCTCCATAAATGGAAAAAAAATATGGAGAAGTGGTAATCGATGATTACTCCGTTACACTTGGGTCATATTTCTACATAAAAATAAGGAAGTGATTCAAAAATTGTCAGAACTCCTAACTCAAATCAGCATTGAAAAAGATAGTAAAGTTGTGAGGATTAGATCTAACAAGGGAACTGACTTCATAAACTCCTTTATGACGGCTTAGTGTAAAGAGAAATGAATCTTTCACAAAACTTCAGCAGTAAGGACACCACAACAGAATGGTCTAGATGAAAGGAAAAATCAGACGCCGGAAGAAGCATGAAGAGCTATGATAGTTGATTCATGACTCCCACACAAATTCTGGGCAGAAGGAATCAACACGGTAAACTATACCCAAAATCGCTCATTACTGACCAAACATCAATGCAGAACGCCTTATGAACTATGGAAAGGGAGAACTCCTGACATATCTTATTATCATATCTTTGGTTTCTCTTGTTCCATCCACAATAATAGGAAAGAAAATTAAAGGTCTTTGATAACATATCTTACTTAGGAGTTTGCTTAGGATACTCTCAAGTCAGTAAAGCCTTCAGAGTCTTTAAATACCCGACCATTTGCATGAAGAAACGCCTCATGTTGTTTTTGATGAATTTACTAATGGGCACATGAATACTAAAACCAAACACATCTTGAGCACTGATGAGGAGTTAGTACCAATACATGAAGTTCAACAGAAAGCTCCAATTATCGAGCCAATCCTGACGTGGAACGATTGTGATAGCGATACAGACCTAGTTATTGAGCCTCATGAATAGACTTAGTTTTAGGTACGAAGGTCAATGAGACAATTACTGAAGGTAGCATCTCAGGGGGAACTGACCATGTCATCATTTTTTGTAGTAACCACAACGAGAATCATTCTTCAGATTCTGATACCGCAAATGATTTTACTAACACTACTAATGAAACCGTTGAAGATGAATGCATGAAACGTAAGACCTGGAAGGACGCACCCTCAGCAACTGAGATCATAGGTGATCCATCAATTGGTGTCCGACCTTGCAGAGTTCACAATGAAAGTGTCAGGTTCTCTTCCTACCTATCCATGGAAGCACCTGAAACAATCAAAAATTCCCTTTGAAGTCCTAATTGGATACAAGCCATGCATGAAGAGCTAAGTCAATTTCAAAGAAACGATGTTTGGAAAATGGTGAACAGACCATATCACCATAATGTAATAGGAAGCTTATGGGTGTTCAGAAACAAAATAGATGAGAAAAACAACATCATCAGAAATAAAGCAAGACTTGTTGCCACAGGTTACTGTCAATCCAAAGGGATCGACTTTGATGAAACCTATGCACTAGTGGCCAGACTTCAAGCAGTAACATTATTCCTCGCCTACGCATCACGTCAACGTGTTAAGATCTCCCAATTGGATGTGAAGTGCTCATTGTTAAATGAAGAATTAAACGAGGAAGTCTACGTCGAGTAGCTATAAGGTTTTGAACATGGCAACAAAGTCTTATCGCCTGAAGAAAGCCTTATACGGTCCAAAACAAGCTCCTCGAGCTTGGTACAAAACACTATCATAATTTTTTCTTTAGAAGAATTTTATCAAAGGCACTGTGGACCGAATATTATTCAAATATACAGACGATGATGATATCTTACTCGTACAAATATATGTTGATGATATTATTTTTGGTTCTAAGAAAGAATCCTCATGTAAATTGTTTGAATTCGACATGACTAACAAATTTGAATTCTCTATGATAGGAGAGATGAATTAATTCCTAGGTTTGCAGGTTAAACAATCATAGGATCTCATTAAGCGAATTGGGCTCACTGACACTAAACAAATAAAGATCCCCATGAACTCAAACTTCAAGATGGAACCAAACCCTCATGAAAAGTCAGTAAACTCGACTGACTATTGAGCCATTATAAGATCACTCCGTTAGCTGATAGTAAGCCGACCTAATATATATTTTGTTGTGGGAGTTTGCGCTCGATATCAAGCTGACCCCAAGATAGCACACATGGAAGCCGCGAAGAAACTTCTTTGATACTTGAAAGGAACTTCAGAAATAGGACTATGGTATCCTACTGGTGACAACTTAGAACTGACTGGTTATTCTAAAGCTGACTATGCAGATTGAACGATCGACAACAAATCTACATTAGGGGCGTGTCACTTTCTAGGAAGCAAGTTGATCTCGTGGTTTTCCAAGAAACATAACTTAGTAGCAACACCGAAAACCGAAGCTGAGTATAAGGCCGAAGGAAGCTGTTGTGCCTAAATCTTATGGCTCAGACAACAGCTCAGAGACTACAACATCAAAGGTACTGATATTCCAATTTACTGCAACAACATGAGTTCAATTGCCATTTCTCAAAATCCCATGCTGCATACTCGTTGCAAACATGTCGACATCTGTCATCACTTCATCAGGGACCACGTTGAAATGAAAGATATCAGAATGGAACGCATTGATACAACAAGACAACGCGTTGATATCTTCACAAAAGCACTCCCTGAAGAATAATTCAAGGAACTATCAGTTAAACTGGTTTACTGAATCCTAATCATTCTCATAACTGATGGAGTAGACTGTTAGGGGGAACTCATCAAATCATCAGGTTCCTAACCTTAAGAGGATCACTCAGTAAGGGGTAACTCTAATTGGATTATCAGTAGAATTCCACATTCTACTGACAGGTTTACGTATTTCTTACTGATTATTTCACTTGCAGTAATTGAAGGATTGGAAAGGACGATCATACATGCGTCCTTGGAATACCTCTGATTCTGCTTGTATATGGAGTTTCTGGAGTGTGTCCCGGCTCTTCCTCTCCTCAATATGGACAAAGATCTGGGATGAAAATAATTTAACTGCCCTCTCATGTTACACACGTTTTCTCACGATTTTTCACTGTGTATGGAATAATTGCATGTGTTAACTGTTTTGAACATTTTATAATATGATGTTTATAAAACATTATATTATAGTTGTGGCCCATTAGTAATTATATTGCAAATGAGCTTCCAATAAATTAATATCAGCCAATAATATAATTAATAATAACTGGACCACCTATTTATCAATAAATGGTCCAGCCAATTAATTCGAGATAAATAATTCTCATATTATTAAATAATGTATGAATACATTAATATATTAATAATAATTTCCAAGAGAGCAGAATAAATATTAGGCGTCTATTTCGGCCAGACTAGGGATCCAATATAAGAAATAAAGTCGGACTTCAAATTATTTAATTATATATGCTCAACCCAGAGCAATATTACTTAATAAACACATATTCATTGAAGGAAATATTAGAAAAGGAAGAATTGTACCTTCCTCCTTCGTATGTTGTTGTAGCTCTGATAGTTGCTCCTGTTTAGATCTTCTAATCTGTGTCCCAACCCTTTTTCTTCCTCCGCGTGGTCGGAGAACTGAAGAAAACTATTAGTCTCTCTCAAAAACGCGTATGCACGTTAATGTGTATCTATGTTTGTTCTGATTATGAACAGAATACAAATATATATAGGCTTCAAGAGCTAATATTATATTAATATTTGTAGCCTATTAATTTAATTATATCCCTAATGGGCTTCTACATAATTAGCCCATAATATAATTAATTAATCTATTATGCTACTAATATTTATCAATTAATTGGCCCATCCAATTAATTCCAGATAAATAACATTATTAAATAATACAAAATGCATTAATCTATTAATAATGATTTCTGAGAGACAATAAATAATTAGGCAACTAATTGGGCCAGATCAGGGATCTAATACAAGAAATAAAGCAGGGCCTCAAATTAATTAATTATCTATGCTTAGCCCAGAGCAAAATTAATTAATAAATACAGATTTATTCCACTAGAGAATCTGTGTTGACTTACCCTTTTTCCCAAATTGAGCAAGGGCTTGTATTTTAGACTTAATCGATCCCCGTATTTAAGATAGAAATATCCGTTAATTAATTAAGCCCACTGACAGCTTAAATTATTTAACATCTTATATATTCCTGAGTAGTACCACTCGACCTTATTAACACACCTGAACTTAATCAATCGGTCGAGTTTAGTGTTCTAATCCTTACAAGTTCCTCGGGGAATATTATCAACCCATTTTACTAGGATACAGTTGCAAGATACAGACAACCAGCCTGAGCCACAAATAACTTCTAACACCCAAGATACGTAGATCCGATCACGATGACGTTCACCATAGTAGGTCAAACTGCTAGATAGCCAAATGCGCTCAGCTAAAGTCTTACAAAGCTTAAGACTAGGTAAGTCACCGAGATCTTGGTTCTCCACTAAGGTCGGTTAGGAGAACACTCTCACTTTGATCCGTCAATACACCACCTTAAGTGTACAAGTAAAGACAAGTAGCCAAGACAAGCCACTTCTTATCTAAACTTCAGCTTAAACCGACAATTTATTCTTACGATGTCGCAGCTGTGATAATTGTTTATATCTTGTCGGTTCAACCAATTTGTGTAGTCTTCTGTGATACACGACACACTACACAAATCTAACTTTTATACAAGATAATAGATTACATGCGCAAATATATATATTTATCAGATAGGAGAATAAAATAGTGGTAAGGACAAAACACATTGTATACAAGCATAAAATTTGCTTCCAGTATACAAAATCCCAACAATTCTCCCACTTATACTAAAGTAAACTTTTAGTATACAATGTGTCAGTTCTGGTACTAACTAGTACAAACAAAAACGCTCAGTTATTTGTCCTATCTGTCACTACACTTTCTTCCACTTATACAAAAGTTTCTGCAGTCCTAAGTGGGGGGCATCTCTACCACTCCTAAGCCACGATTATGCTTCTCGTACGACGGGAGTGGTAAGCTCTACGTGAAAGGATTAGCTATGTTGTCTTTAATTCCAATTTTGTCAATCACCACATCTCCTCGATTTACGAATTCTCGTATAATGTGGTACTTTCTGTCTATGTGTTTAGATGCCTTGTGAGATCTAGGTTCCTTAGAATTTTCCACTGCACTCGCATTATCACAATAAATCGTGATCGCCTCAGGCAAATTCTGAACAATATCAAGATCCAGGAGAAAATTCTTGAGCCAAACTGCCTCTTTAGAGGCCTTTGACGCAACCACATACTCTGCTTCCATGATTGAGCTGCAATGCATTTTTGATTTGCACTCCTCCATGAGATGGCTCCACCTCCCAAGGTAAACACATAACCCCAGGTAGACTTCTTCTCATCTCTTTCAGCCTGGAAATCCGAGTCTCTATAACCCAAAGGCACTAGACTGTCTGATTGGTAAACAAGCCAATAATCTCTAGTCCTCTAAGGTACTTGAGAATATGCTTTACCGCAGTCCAGTGCTCTTATCCAGGGTTAGACTGATATCTTGAGACCATGCCTACAGCATATGAGATATCTGGTCTCGTACAAAGCATCGCATACATGAGGCTACCGACAGCTGAAGCATATGTTACTAGCCTCATACTTTCTATTTCTTCAGGCGTTTTAGGGCACTGATTCTTCAATAGAAAAATGCCATGTCTGAAAGGTACTGAACCTCTCTTGGCATTTTGCATGCTAAAACGAGCAATAATAGTATCAATGTATGACACTTGTGACAAGCTTAACATCCTTTTCAGGTGATCTCGGATAACCTTGATCCCAAGGATGTAAGCAGCTTCACCTAAGTCCTTCATTTGAAACTGTTCGGATAACCACGTCTTTACATCTGATAACACTTCAACATTGTTGCCAATGAGAAGGATGTCATCTACGTAAAATGCAAGAAACACCACTCATACGTTAACACAAATACGGTACACACACCTCGTTAGGACAAGATACAAATTCATAGGATTTGACTACCTCGTCGAACGCTGGTGCCATAACCGGGAAGCTTGCTTAAGTTCATAAATGGACTTCCTAAGCTTCCAAACTAGATGCTCTTCGCCCTTCTTCACATAACCATCTGGCTGTTTCATGTAGATGTCTCTACCTTTTTCAAGGTGACCGTTTAGGAATGCGGTCTTGACATCCATTTGCCAGATCTCTAGGTTCATGTGAGCTGCTATGGCAAGCAGAATCCGAATGGACTTGATCATTGCTACAGGCGAGAAGGTCTCTTCATAATCGATACCTTCTTTCTGGGTAAAACCCTTCGCCATTAGCCTGGCCTTAAACACCATGATCTCTCCATTCGGTCCTCTCTTTCTCTTGTATACCCACTTACTACCAATAGCCTTGCAGCCCTCAGGTAGTTCAGTGATCTCGTATACATCCATATCATTTATGGACTTAAATTCTAAGTCCATAGCGATTCGCTAGGAATCTGCATCTATATCTCCCACTGCTTCGTTATAGGTCTAGGGATCAACGGTATCCTTTTCATCTGCCGGGAGATGATTAGATGTCTCCCCAGTGAACATGTACATATCAGGTGTAAATATCACCCTCCCACTACGTCGAACAGTGCCAGGCGTTGTGTTAACAGATTGTGCAGTTACTCGTGGAGTACTATCTTGCACAACTGGTTGTTCAAGTGGAACTCGACCACCTTGTAATTCCTCAAGGTGATGTTGACTCGAGACTTATGGTTACTAATGTAATCCTTTTCTAAGAACCGAGCATTAGTGCTAACAACAATCTTCTCTTCTTTAGGATGATAAAAGTATCCACCCTTCGTTCGGATACCCTATGAACAACATCACTTCTGAACGTGATTCCAATTTATCGGCTTGCCTATTTAGCACATAAGCAGGACAACTCCAAATCCTTAAGTGGTGCAAACTAGGCTTATGCCCGTTCCACAACTCGAAAGGGGTCTTTTGTACCGACTTGGAAGGCACACGGTTAAGCAAGTATGCTGCAGTCTCTAGGGCATATCCCCAAAAGGAAACTGGCAAAGTTGCATAACTTATCATCGATCGAACCATCTCTAAGAGAGTTCGGTTCCTTCTCTCTGACACACCATTCTGCTAAGGCGTGCCCGGTGTTATCAACTGGGATGTAATCCCACATTCTGTCAAGTATTCCTTGAACTCTTTGGATAGGTATTCCCCACCACGATCAGATCGCAGTGTTTTATTTTATTTACCTAACTTCTTCTCCACTTCTGCCTTGAATTCCTTAAAGGTTTCAAAGCAATCCGACTTGTGGCGAAAAAGGTAAACATATACATACCTCGAGTAATCATCAGTAAATGTGACGTAGTACTCATACCCTCCACGAGCTTGTGTAGACATAGGCCCACAAAAGTCAGAATGTTCCACCAACCTTTGAATCCTATTTAGATTGATGTCACCTAGTCTTAAGTGTCACAGATAAGTTTGGTTTACCTTAGAAGATTCTTTCCTCTTCTTAAGATTTGATGAAGAGGAAGCAACATTAATAGAATTACGCGGTTTAGAAGTAATAGTATATAAAGATCCATTTATGGTCCACAACAGATAAAATCATCGTCTTTCATGGTAGAAAGTTCGCTATCAAAACTTCATTTATAACCATCCATGGTGTAGAGTTTTGAAACAGAAATAATGTTTCACCTAAACTCAGGCACATATAAAACATCTTTATGCACTAAAATAGAACTATCAAAAGATATATGTAAATCTCCAATGGCAATTGCAGGAACTCTCGATCCATTGCCCATTGAGACTACCACCTCGCCATCGCTCAATTGCCTTTTCTGCAAAAAAACCTTGCAAGGTGTAACAAACATGATCAGTTGCCCCCGAATCCACTACCCATTCGTAGGTAGAAGAGGAAACTATGACAGTTTCAGTTACAAGAGCTACTCGCGTCTCTTTCTGTTTTGCCTTGACATCTGGATTATAATTCTTTCAGTGTCCTTTCTTACCACTCTTGAAGAACCTTCCTTTCTTCTTTGACATTCGCATGTCACCGGTAAGGACCGTCTTCTTACTCTCACTGCTCTTCTTGAATTGACCACCCTTTCTGCTCCTTTTCTGGTTTCTGCCTTTCAGAGGATTCCTTGAGTTACTAGGGATATTCAAGACTTGAGCACTCTTGTCCTTTCCTATAATCTCTTTGTCCGCTACCAAAGATTTGAGTAACTTGCTCATAATAAACTCGTTCTTAGACATAACAGTCCTAAAACAGAAGTTCTTATAAGACCTTTGCAGAGCATTTATTGGAGAGCTAAGATATCTCTTCCACTCTATGAGATTATTTAAAATTGTTAAACCCGTTAGGGTTTCGTTGGTGAGATTGTTTAGTAACTCGAAAAATATTCGAACAGACATATCTGAAAAATATAATTTAAAAGCATGTATGAAATTAATATTTGCACATAATTCATAATTAACCATCATTGTAACCTTTTGAAAAACCAATGATAGTTAAATACTCGAATAGCCTTAGAGATCACACTCGTAAGCCACTCAGGTGGACGTTCACTCGTGTACCCCTAGACAAAGCTATATACCTACCTCTTTAATTCCAATCCACGTCTAGGTTCTTAAGACGAATGGAATTAATAATCCGATATCTCTGGACCATGTCACTATTAATATTAAAACGCGGGAAGGGACTTCTCAGGAAGTTGTACCCGCGGTGACATCTAAGCTTTGACCATTAATTTGACCGAATTAACATCAAATTCTCGAAATTGACATACTTAAGAGAACCACACCGCATTCAATTTGATTTAATTAGCCATCTTATTTAATTATTATCTGTTAGAGTACTCGTGTTTACTAGGCACGTAAACCACTCAGGTAGACGTTTACGACTCCACTTCCACTACTCAATAATAATTAAATATTACATTAGAAAACCCATATCACAAAACCGTGGTTCAAAAATACAAGCAAGCCACTCAGGTGGACGTTTACTTATATAATTATTCCACTTTTGTGTAGGTCCAATTAATGGCGGTCCGAATTAATGTTTAATATCCGAAATAATGGAATCTAATTAAAAGCTTAATTTAAGATTGCTTAGTCTTTTTCTTTAAAAGGTTTGTTATGAATCATGCATCATCACATAATTCCTAAAGCATGCAATTACTATGCACACATAATAAAACGTGCTCGAGAAAAATAAAACATGCTTTAAAACGACGTAAATCCTATTTACATGCTTTTCTAAGCTCAATTAATCACATAATCGCATGGTAAAGCATAATAATAAATAAATTCACAAATAGGAAATTAAAACGTCGTTATCGGGCTTCAAAACTCAGAAAAAAATTAAATGTATCTATTACAAAGCCCGAACAAATACAGATCTTCGAAATCTTCAAAATCTTAGAATCCAAAAACTGCATCGAATGTGCATCAGCACCACGTCAGCAAGGCAACTGAGACGTGGCAGCTACGTCAGCGTCGCGTGGCGCCACGTCAGCTAGGGCTGACGTCAGCAGCCACATCAGCATCGTCTTCCTCAGCAAACCGCCTCCGCCGTCGACAGCAGGCGTCGCCCGCGGCCATGCCATGCTATACCCGTCTCGCTTTGCTGCGGGAATCGCCGCTGGGAGCTTTTGCAGCTGCACGCTGTCACGCCTCCGCCTGCTTGCGGCTCCCGCCCTCGACCCGGCTGTTTCGGCCCTCCTCCGTCATCTCCAGCCATGCCCGACGTTACCTAAACATCTGGGTTGTGATGAATCGCCGCCTGGAGCTGCTGCCGCGACATGGAGCTGCAGATTTTCACAGCCCGTCGTCGGCAACCTCCTCCGTGCAAATTCACAACTTTCCAAGCCACGATTCGTTCAATTGATTCATGGGTAATGATCCTTGGAAGATTTTTTGCCACCATGAACGGATTTCGGCCGAAATTGTCCAACAATTTCCCTAAATTTTGAAACGATTCGCCGGACAAAATTGTTGTGAGCAGCAAACTTCAGACGTCGATTTCGATTGCATCCAGGATCGGATGACCCCATACGACATATCGACACGTAGCTCATGAGACGAGAAATCCAGCGGGTCAAGCCGATTGCCAATCAGAAGCTGGATGCGCCGGGAATCGCTGCCGCAAGATGCAGCGGAACCCTAGCCAAATTAGGGTTTTCGACCAGATTGGGGATTTCTGGACAGCACGGCCACTTCTCCTTTCCGAAGCTATTCCGGACAAACCAGAAATCAGAATGGGTCGTGCGACCTATCCAAACGAAGAAAACAAAAAAATATTTTGGCACGCACCCCCACGCGCTTCCTGAAGTCGGCGGTCGTGATCTGCCAGAAACTAGGTTTTCGTTTTTTCCGTCTTTCTCCACCGTCACGCCTCAATTTTTGTGCATCCTGGACATTGGTCCTATCAACTACTCGTGGATTTTCTCACAATAAAATTGTTCTAACGGGGTCTAAACAGTGGCTCGCAGGGCCGCCCTAAACACGAACAATAACCCGAAAACAACAGAATAAACCCTAAACATGCTCCTAAAAGCAACAATCAGAGCCTAAACCTCGCTCTGATACCAATTGAAGGAAATATTAGGGGAGGAGGAATTGTACCTTCCTCCTTCGTGTGGTTGTAGCTCTGATTGTTGCTCCTGTTTAGATCTTATGATCTGTGTCTCGACCTTTTTTCTTCCTCCACATAGTCGGAGAACTAAAGAAAAATATTTCTCTCGCAAAAACGCGTATGCGCGTTAATGTGTATGTATGTGTGTTCTGATTTTGAACAAAATACTAATATATATAGGCTTCAAGAGCCAATATTATATTAATATTTGTAGCCCATTAATTTAATTATATCTCTAATGGGCTTCTACATAATTAGCTTATAATATAATTAATTAATCTATTGGACTACTAATATTTATCAAATAATTGGCTCAGCCAATTATTTCCAGATAAATAATATTATTAAATAACATGAAATGCATTAATCTATTAATAATGATATCTGAGAGAATAAATGACTAGGCAACTAATTGGGCCAGATCAGGGATCTAATATAAGAAATAAAGCAGGGCTTCAAATTAATTAATTATCTATGCTCAGCCCAGATCAAAATTAATTAATAAACACATATTCATTCCACTAGAGAATCCATGCTGACTTGCCCCTTTATCCCAAATTGAGCAATGATTTGTATTTTAGACTTAATCGATCCCCGTATTTAAGATAGAAATATCTGTTAATTAATTAAGCCCACCGACAACTTAAATTAATTAACATCTTATATATTCCTGAGTAGTACCACTCGACCTTATTAACACACCTGGACTTAATCAACCAGCCGGATTTAGTGTGCTAAACCTTACGAGTTCCTCAGGGGATATTATCAACCCATTTTATTAGGATACGGTTGCAAGATACAGACAACCAGCCTGAACCACAAATGACTACTAACACCCAAGATACGTAGATCCGATCGCGATGACGTTCACCATAGTAGGTCAAAGTGATAGATAGCCAAATGCGCTCAGCTGAAGTCTTACCAAGCTTAAGACCAGCTAAGTTACCGATATCTTAGTTCTCCACTAAGGTCAGTTAGTAGCACACATCTCACTGTGATCCATCAATACACCGCCTTAAGTGTACTAGTAAAGACAAGTAGCCAAGACAAGCCACTTCTTATCTAAACTGCAGCTTAAACCGAAAACTTATCCTTAAGTTGTTCCAGCTGTGATAACTGTTTATATCTTGTCAGTTTAACCAATTTGTGTAGTCTTCTGTGATACCCGACATACTACACAAATCTAACTTTTATACAAGATAAAGGATTACATGCGCAAATATATTTTTATCAGATAGGAGAATAAAATAGTGGAAAGGACAAAACACATGGTATACAAGCATAAAATTTGCTTCCAGTATACAAAATCCCAACATTCATTCCACTCGAAAATTCGTGCTGAGTTACCCCTTTGTCCCAACTTGAGCATGACCTTGTATTTTAGACTTAATTGATCTCAGTATTTAAGAAACAAATATCCATTATTTAATTAAGCTCGCTGACAACTTAAATTAATTAACATCTTATTATAATCATGAGTAGTACCACTCGACGTTATTAACACACCTGAACTTAATCAATCGGCCGGGCTTAGTGTGCTAATCCTTACAAGTTCGTCTGGGGATATTATCAACCCAATTAATAGGGATACGGATGCATATAACTAATAACTAGCCTGAGCTACAAATAAGTATTATCACCCAAGATACGTAGATCTAGTCGCGATGACATTCACCAAAGTATGTCAAAGTGATAGATAACTAAATGCACTCAACTGAAATCTTATCAAGCTTAAGACCAAATTAAGTTACCAACATCTTTGGTTCTCCACTAAGGTCAGCTAGGAGAACACATCTCACTGTGATCCTTCAATATATCACCTGCAGTGTATCTGTATAGGCAAGCTGCCAATACAAGTCACTTCTTATCAGTGTATCTTGTTAGATCAACCAATTGTGCAGTCTTCTGTGATCTATAACACACTGCACAATCTAACTCTTATACAAAATAAAGGACCAACATGCGTGAATATAACTAATCAGACAAGAGAACAAAAACAGCGGAAAGGAAAATACATTGTATACAAGCAAAAATGTTGCTTCTAGTATCCAAGATTCCTACATTAATTGTTGTATTAAATAATTTATCTTATTATTTGCACATTATTCTAGATTCTCTGCATAGCATTTAATGCATGTCAAATCAATTTTTCCTAAATAATCTACTTTCATAGCTCTTGAGATTTTCACGCCTACTGTAATCATTACCCACTTTATCCATGAAGATCTAACCACTCACCATGATTTAGGGTTTGAAATTCAATCGTCGATCACATCTTGAAAACTACCTCATAATTCTGTCACTCATTTAAATACCCTAATCGTCTTCATCTTCGTCTTCTCACTTTCACCATCTTCGTCACCAAAGCATCTTTGAAAATTTCACTATGCATTTAAGTTCTTAAGTTGAATTCACTTGCGTTTATATAAGCATATTAAGGTAAAATCATGTATACTTTCATGTCAGATATTTTGATTCATAGTTTTAATCTCTATCTTGTAGATTCTCTCAAGAATGGCAACCAACCCTAAATCCTCACCCACCTCATCTAAAGGAAAGAAGCCATTGGCTCCTTATCTCCCTTCCGACTTGGACTCTATAGTCTCCATCAGCCTTCACTAAGCAGCCCATGGCTTTCTACAAGTCTGGTATAGTTACATGACGCCCATCTACAATATGCTCAAGCAGATTGGACTCGAGACTTTCCTCATATAGTCCCTAACTTATGAGAAGCACATAGTTGCCTTCATCCACAATCTTTGTGAGGATCTCAAGAATGGAGAATTGGTCACTAGGATTAAGGGATCTCTACGTGTTAAAGACAATTTCGGGAAATTCATCTGCAAATCCTCAGATGTTTGGGTTACCGTCGAGCAGAATGCTTGTCGGATTTTTTAAGTTTAATACGACCAATGGTGTTCTTCCACAATCATATCTGGACTCGAAGGTGAATGAGTTTCTATCTATCTTTTGTGGCAAGAAGATGTCTTTTGAGAAGAAGTTTCACAAGAGCAGGTTTATGCCAGAATATCGTGCTCTCGCTCACATTGTATCCCACTACTTGACCTCTAGTGTGGGTTCTCATGAACTGCTCTCCCTGCCCAAGATAAAGATCATGGAAGCGATCTTTGAAGGAATCAAAATCTACAGGGCCGCCTACTTCCTGCAGATGCTTCAGGCGAAAGCTGCTAAATTTGTCACTGAAAGTGACCACCCAGTTAGATACTTGAAGAAGTACAAACTCCACTACTGCACTAAGATTTCCATTCTCTTAGAGTAGATCTTCACTTATCTCACCTACGTCAAGGACGATGTAGAGAGGTTTGATCATCGGATCATAAAATTCACCTCCACCTTAGCCGTTAAGACCTCTATTGGTCACAATGAAGAGGAAATACATGCGAAAGCTTTCAAGAATCTGGAGTTGCTGAGATCGGGTCAGGCTCTAGTTCTAAAGCTAAGCGAAAGGATGTTGACTCTCCACCAGCAATAGAGAAGAGAGCTAAGAAACAGTCTAAGGCAAAACTCCCCATGCATGTGGCTACTGACGAGGAAATTGTTGGGATTTTGTATACTGGAAGCAGTTTTTATGCTTTTGTACAATGTGTTTTTGTCCTTACCACTTTTTACTCTCCTATCTGATAAATATATATTTGCACATGTAATCCTTTATCTTGTACATAAGTTAGTTTGTGTAGTATGTTGTAGATCTGACAGACAACACAAGATATAAACGATTATCACAACCGAGATAACTTTAGGATAAGTTGTCGGTATAAGGCTGCCGGTTTAGATAAGAAGTGGTTTGTCTTGGTTTGCTTGTCTATCTTGGTACACTAAAGGTGGTGTATTGATGGATCACAGTGAGATGTGTTCTCCGAGTAGACCTTCGTGGAGAACCACTAGTGGAGAACCAAGATCTCGATGACTTAACTGGTCTTACGCTTGGTAAGACTTCAGCTGAGTGCATTTGACTATCTATCACTTTGACCTACTATGGTGAACATTATTGCGACCGAATCTACGTATCTTGGGTGCTAGTAGTCATTTGTGGCTCAGGCTGGTTGTTTATATCTTACAACCGAATCCTAGTAAAATGGCTTGATAATATCCCCAAAGGAACTCGTAAGGATTATAACACTAAACCCGCCCGGTTGATTAAGTCCAGGTGTGTTACACGTATTGCTCGAGTTACTGTAACTGAAACTATTCTAATGACCTCATCTACCCGGGAATGGGTAGTAGATTCAGGGCAACTGATCATGTTTGTTACACCTTGCAGGGGTTTCTTTAGAAAATGCAACTTAGTGATGGCGTGGTGGTAGTCTCCATGGGCAATGGATCGAGAGTTTTAGCAATTGCAATTGGAGATTTACCTTTATCTGTTTTAGACTTTATTTTAGTTTTAAGAGATACTTTATTAGTGTATGATTTTAGGCGAAATATTATTTCTATTTTAAAACGCTTTATTGTGGATAGTTTAAGATTTATTTTTAAATGGTTTTCTTTATACTATAATATCTAACTCGTGTAATTCTGTTAATGTTACATCCTCATCAACAAACTCCAAGAAGGGCAAAGAATCTTCTAAAACAAATTAAATTATCTATGGCATTTACGACTAGGTCACATCAGTCATAACAGGATCCAAAGGTTGGTGAAATATAGATCTTTGGAGTCTCTCCTAGTAGAACCACTTCCAACCTGCGAATTTTGCTTGGAAGGAAAGATGGTGACTAGGCCTTTTAAGGCAAAGGGTTATAGAGCCTCAAAAGCACTAAGTTTGATTCATTTTGACTTGTGTGGACCTATGTCTAAAAAATCTCGTTGAGGGTATGAGTACTTCATCACATTCACTGACGATTACTCGAGGTATGGATATGTTTACCTTCTTCGCCACAAGTTGGATTAGTTCTAACCTTTAACGAATTCAAGGTAGAAGTGGAGAAGAAGTTAGGAAAAGAAATCAAAACATTGTGATCTGATCGTGGTGGGGAATACCTATCTAACAAGTTCAAGGATTACTTGACAGAATGTGGGATTACATCCTAACTAACAGCACCGGGCATGCCTCAGCAGAATGGTGTGTCAGAGAGAAGAAACCGGACTCTCCTAGAGATGGTTCAGTCGATGATGAGCTATGCAACATTGTCTATTTCCTTTTGGGGTATGCCCTTGAGACTGCAGCATATTTACTGAACCGTGTGCCATTCAAGTCGGTTTACACGATTCCGGTCGAATTGTGGAGCGGGCTAAAGCCCAGTATGCACCACATAAAGATTGAGTCCATAACTGATATGAATGTATACGAGGTCACAAAACTACCTGAGGGATGCAAGATCATTGGTAGTAAGTGGGTATATAAGAGAAAGAGAGGACCGAATGGAGAGATCGTGACATTTAAGGCCAGGCTAGTGGTGAAAGATCGATTATGATGGCACCTTCTCGCCTTTAGTAATGATCAAGTACATTCTGATTCTCCTTGCTATAGCAGCTCACATGAACCTAGAGATCTATCAGATGGATGTCAAGACTGTATTTATAAACGGTCACCTTGAAGAAGGTAGAGATTTTTACATGAAACAACCAGAAGTTTATGTGAAAGAGGGCGAAGAGCATCTAGTATGGAAGCTTAAGAAGTCTATATATGGACTTAAGCAAGCTTCTCGGTTATGCCACCAGTATTTTGACGAGGTAGTCAAATCCTATGGTTTTGTCTATGTCCCAACGAGGTGTGCGTACACCGTAAAGAAATGATTATCCGAGCAGTTTCAAATGAAGGATTTGGTTGAAGCAGTTTACATCCCTTGGATCAAGGTTATTCGAGATCGCCGGAAACGGATGCTAAGTTTGGCCCATGCATCCTACATTGATACTGTGATAGCTCGTTTTAGTATGCAAATGTCAAACAGATGACAATAACCTTTCAGACATGGCATTTTTCTATCCAAGAATCAGTGCCCTAAAACGCCTAAAGTGATAGAAAGTATGAGGCTAGTACCATATGCATCCGCTGTCAGTAGCCTCATGTACGCAATGGTTTGTACGAGACCAGATACCTCATATGTTTTAGGCATGGTCTCTAGATATCAGTCTAACCCTGGACATGAGCATTGGACTGCGGTAAAGCATATTCTCAAGTACCTTAAATGGACTAGAGATTATAGGCTTGTTTACCAGTCAGATAGTCTAGTACATTTGGGTTATACAAACTCGAATTTCCAGGCTGACAGAGACGAGAAGAAGTCTACTTCGGGTTATGTGTTTACCTTGCGAGGTGGAGCTATTTCATGGCGAAGTGCAAAGCAGAAGTGCATTGTGGACTCTACCATGGAAGTAGAGTGTATGGCTACTTCAGAAGCTTCTAAAGAGGCGGTTTGTCTCAAGAATTTTCTCCTGGATCTTGATATTGTTCCTAATTTGCCTAAGACGATCACGATTTATTGTAATAATGCAGGTGCAATAGCAAATTCTAAGGAAGCTAGATCTCACAAGGCATCTAGACACATAGACAGGAAGTACCACGTTATATGAGAATTCGTACATCGAAGAGACGTGGTCATTGACAAAATTGGGACTGAATACAACCGAATTGATCCTTTCATGAAGAGCTTACCAATCTCGACTTACGAGAAGCATGTTCGTGACTTAGGAGTGGTAGAGATGCCCCCCACTTAGGACTGCAAAAACTTTTATATAAGTGGGAGAAGATGCATTGATAGATAAGATAGTTAGTTGGGCGTGTTTGTTTATATTAGTTAGTACCAGAACTGACACATTGTATACTAAATGTTTGCTTTAGTATAAGTGGGAGAATTGTTAGAATTTTGTATACCGGAAGCAGTTGTTATCCTTGTATACAATGTGTTTATGTTCTTACCACTGTTTTATTCTCCTATTTGATAAATATATATTTGCACATGTAATCGTTTATCTTATACATAAGTTAGATTGTGTAGTGTGTTGTAGATCACAGAAGATCTACAATCAGACTTATGGGAGTTACTGAATATCGGCTTCACTAAGAGGTACTATTGGTGGAAAATGGTTGGATATGAGCGTGTTGATGAGGAATTCCTCCAAGGGGCCTTGGAACATGATCATGCTTTGTTCAACATGATCTTGGAGTACGCTCGTAAAGCCAAAGTACGGATTAAGGAACTAGAAAAGCGTCAATTTCAACCTCTTATCCTAAGAGACGGTATCATACCTCATTCGGAGCTAGAAGAAGAAGTTTTTGATGCTACTTTGCGAGAAATGAAGCACACGGATAAAGAGAACTTCTCTGAAGAGTTAGATTTACTAACGGATGCGATTCGCGTGTACGACATTCAACTTCTCGGATCATCACGCGAATAATTTTCTGATGCTCTCAAAAAGATCAATCAGAGACCTCTTTTCTGACCTTTTATATATGTAATAGTTTCTGCTAGGTCTTTGTAACCGATACATTTATTGTAATATCTCTATCTTTTCGCTTATTCCTAACAATAATATCTCCTTTTTCGGGAATCTTATTTATTTATGTTATAATTATATCTCTATAACTAACGTTGACTCTTCTACCTTACTTGATATCATGGTTGATCGCCTTTTTTCTGCGTAGCTAGTCAGTGTTTAAACATCATCAAAAGGGGGAAATTGTTGGGATATGAGTTTAATATTAAAGTTTTGATTTAGATGCCAAAACTCTAACTGATGATGAACCCAAGTCAGTAGCTTGTATTTAGGATCTAAAGTTAGTCGCATAATCTTTTATGTATTACATCGTATGGATATGCGACGTAGCGCAACTTTGAAAGACGGAGGATCAGCGACTTCATGCATTGTTTCTCATCGACCACTGTCCCCTCCATCGGGAGATGCGGCTGATCCCACAAGCCGCGAAGATACTAACATGTTCTAAGATTGATTCTAGCGCTCCCGACACATTCAAAGTAGTATGAGGTACTCGCTTCAAAGTTTGATTTAGAACAACCACCGTATCTCGTTCGACAAACCGGGATCATGACTAGTGGACATGTGCACTGTTCGAGGAATAGATTGAATAATATTTTTGGACTGTTGTAGTTGAAGGCAAACGAAAGTTGTAGATTTTATTCAAAATAAATTTGTTGCCTCAACCCTGGTTCACCTACTCTAGTAGATCTCTCTTTGACGGATCTATTTAGAATGATGACTATAAATATGAAGAACCTTGGATCAAACAAGGTTACAGAACAATTGCATACCTCAAAGCATTCACGAATTCTAAGCTCTCATATTTGACGGACCCTTGTTCAAGTTGTGTAATTCTAGAAGTTTCATGTTCCAAGAATTCTAAGCGAATATCTACATCCTAGCTTAGATTGAGAAGGTCCAAATTGTTAAGTCCAAAGTTGTATTTTAACTTTAGTTAATTCCCATATTTAAGATATCGAATATTCATTAATTGATTAAGTTTACTGACTACTTAATGAAAGTAATATCTTATCCTTGAGCAATACCACTCGACCTCATTATCATACTTGAACTTAATCAACCTGCAGGTTTTAGTATGATAAACCTTTCGAGCTCCTCAAGGGGATATCATCATCCCTTTAACAGTATATGGATGCATGACGCATGTAACCAGCATGAGCTAAACACAACAACATTTACCCAAGATACAGAGGTATACGGTCGTGATGACCCTCACCCACAGTAAATCAAAGTGATAGCTAGTCAAATGCACTCAGCTAAAATCTCATAACGCTTAAGATCAGCTGAGTCACTGAGACCTTGGTTCTTCACACAGGTCATATAGAACAACACGTCTCGCCGTGATCCATCAATATATCAAATGTATCAACATAGACAAGTGACCAAGACAAGTCACTTCTTATCTACATTGCAGCCTAAACAAGCAACTTGTCCTAAAGTTTCCTCAAATGTGATAACTATTTATATCTCGCTAGTTCAAGCAATCACTATAGTCTTCTGTGATCTACAACACATTGTACGATCTAACTCTTGTGAGATGGAGGACTAATTTGTGCAATTATAATAATCAGATAGGAGAATAATGATAGTGGTAACATGAAACATTGTATACAAGCAAATACGTAGACTGCTTGCAGTATTCAAACCCAACAACTACAAATAGAATTCCATTGGTTTTCCCTTTCAGATGTGTCATATCGACAACGATCACTAGCCTAAAAAAAGTGCAAAAGGCTGAAATGCAGGGGCCTAGTGCAAGGAACATATCATCATGAGTCATTTGGATATACATTCATGTCCCCCTGATACTTTGTTGTACCATGTGGAGGTACCTCAGCAGCAACTTATAAGATTTATCATAACCACCATCACATATTTTAGCAGTGAGGTTCCCCTCGCGTAGAGCAAAGGCGTAATCTATATTAATTTGGAATTTACACCTCTGTTAAGTTATAATTTGCTTTAGCCGAAGCACAAAACCTTTACCCAACTTGCACGAAAAGTGTCCAACTGTTGATCCGAAGATGAGTTTTTTGGTGTAGAGGGGGGGTGAATACACTCGAATTCAAGTTTCAACTCAAACACGAAAGTAGTCTTTTGCGAGTATGCTCATTGAACAATTCGGCTCGCCAAGTAAACTTTCGATCGTGTGAGCAAAGTTATTCGGGATGCGAGTACCGTCTCTGCGACTTAGTCGAGTCTATAGTAAACTTCAATACGAGAATAAAGTGCAGAATGTGTCGGCCCAATTTTATATCATCTCTTGTTGAAAAATGTTATTACTGAAGACTGTTTCAATTAAGCTTGTGCTCGTATTCAGTTTTACTGAAAATCTGACTTAATGAATTTTGCAAATCAGTCTTATGAAAAGTTAACAGTAAACCAATAAAATAAAAAGTTCACAAGTAATTTTTAAAGTGGTTCGGATACGCAAGATCCTACGTTCACTTTCCTGAATAACCAGCTGGTCTGGTTTTGATTATACTGAGCAAGTCTCGATCGACCCGTTCACTAGACTGGTCTCTAATTATAGTCTTAGTAACTTTACAAGGTTTCAAACACAAGGTTTGAGATTCTCCAAATAAGGAGATCTTACAATAAGAATAGTTCAACATATGTGAACTCGTTCAGTATCTAAGCGTATGATCTACCAAGGTTGGCTTAAAATAGAGAATGGGAACAAGGTATCTCTAGAGAAAAACACTGAACAGATTTTCTATCTATGTAATACGGTCTTCGATGGATTTGCTTTGAGTTCACTAGAGGTTGAGTGCTTGAGTGCTTGGTGTTCCTGGTGTCTTTAACGTTTGAAGCTCGATCTCTATTTATAGTTTTGACTCATGAAAAGATCTCTATTTACACGTGTCAAAAACGAAAAGGAAAACGACCATCTTCAATTTAAACGTTATTGTAGATAATCTCTCTTTTTCAGTCTTGAGGGCAGCTTTATGTCAGTGCAAGTATAGTGCTAGCAGCTCCTCATTGGTCGAGGTTGAATAGTGGTTGGGGCTTGTTTAAACTCCAAAGCAGATGTTGAGTTGAATTCCTCTGATACCTCAGACACTTTAACTGAGTTTTCCTCTACTGACATTCTTCTGAAATATTCAGTTGTATACTGATTCCTTTGTACTGATGTTCAACATACATTCAGTAGGTTCTGAGCAACCGTCTTTGAGTCTCCCTTCTTGAGTTCGTCCGGTGACAAAGATCTAAGCAATTGAGTCTATCAGCTATTGAACTCTAGATAGCCGGCTGAGTTCCAAAAATGTTGAACTTAACTAAGCTATTATAATATGTGGTTCATAATCCAGCTACGGTTTTGGGATCTTCAAATCTTATCTTTTCTTGAATCATATCTCAACACCACCTATTACCTTCACAAGCACATGACGAGGAGCGATGCGTTCAAAATTTGTGTGGCAGAGTGTTGGTCCCAGAGTGTACGGTCAGGTGTAGAGGGGGGGGTGAATACACCGATTCGATTTCTCAACTTTCGAACACGAACGGTCCTATTCGGGGAAGGTGCCGTCTTGAACTAGTTCGGCGGAACCGGGCAGTACATTCGAGATCGTGTTAAAGGCTAGAAAAGTGCTTGACTCGGTGAGATGCGCTAGCCGACTAGGTCGAATTCGGTATCTACGGTAAGAGTTCGGTGTGCGGAATAGTGTAGGCCCAAATCGGTTTTTGTGAGAAAACGTTGTCTCGGTTCGGTAGATATAGAACTCGGTATGAATGGTAAAATCAATGCAACGATTAAGAAAGCGGTAAGAGACGGGATTTTTAAAGTGGTTCGGATATCGCTCAAATCCTACGTCCATCTGTCCCGAATGATCGGGAGGCTATTTATTATCTCGAGGTTAGTCTCGGTCGGCTTGCACCTTTGGGCCAAAGCCGCGTCTTGGTTTTTATGCGATCCAGTCTCGGTTTACAACACTATCAAACTTAAAGTGTTTGACAAACTTCTCCAACGGTGAAGGAGTCCTAATAAGGATTGGGTTCGAGATGTGAACTCCTTCGTCTAAGCTATAGATAAGAACGGTTGAGCTTAGGGTTAGAGGGATAGGGAATATGAAAGAGTAGCTTCTAGATCGACGAACAGTGAAGGTAAGCTATAAGTTCGTGTAACGTCGATTGGATACTAGAGGCTTTATATGTTGGTTTAGCTTGATTCCCTATGAGCTAGAATGTAGTCTTTCGCCGGAGAATGTTCTTGAGTTTTTTTGCTAAGACGTAGTTCTTTGGGTTCTTTGCTCGTTGAATGCTTTCTTGATTTTTGCTCTAGATACGTGCATTCCGTGCATTCTTCTTGAATAATCCCTCTATTTATAGAGCGAGAGATTGAAATAGATCCGTTGGAGACGATCTTCTTCTCTCTCTCTCTTTTTGGTAGCAAACGGCTCTTTTGGTGTAGGCAACGGTGACTTTTCCTCCTTTTCCGGAAAGTGTTGACTTGCGGCTTTAGCGGTGAGAAGACACGTGTATGCTTGTCATTCGTTGAGGTGGATGTAGTGGTTGAGACGGCACAAACTTCGAGATAGGCCGAAGGCGACTTCTCTCTTCCTCGTACATGGCTAGCGATTGTCTTTCAAAAAGATTCGACGAGTCCCGAAGACTATCTGCCGTTCTTGAGTCGACCTCGTATTCGGTAGATAGGCTGGCGAAGATAAGTCTACGATGATCGGCTACGAGTCCAGTGAACTACTCCTGCTTGAGTTTAGTTCGGCCGACTCTCTCGATATCTTGCTCTGCTTGAGTCCAAGTATCTGAGTCTTTCGATATCTTTGCTCCTACTGAGTCCAAGTATCACTGAGTCTTACATGCTTGGTGCTGAGGCAAATAAGCTACGGCGCCTTGACCGGAGCGAGTGTCTCATGAGTGCGAAACCTCGAGAGACAAATACAAATACAAAGGAATGGTTCACCAATCGAGATAGGGTTTTGGGATCTTCAAATCTTCTCAATAGTTCGAGCACGAGGCTGCGGCGTGATTCGATATAGAAGATAAGAGTCATTTCCCATAAGTATGATCATGCTTGAGGATTGAATCATGACCCGACAATTTCCCCCTATTTGATGATGCCAAAACCTATCATCTATGTCCTATCAACTATGCTAAACACTAACTTACTCGGGAACGAGGCTCCTTACAAATATTACAAGTAGAATCGGTGGAGTTGTGCGGTAAGTGCTAGACTACTTGAGGGAGACGGGGGCGAACGATTTTCCCTTTAACAATAATTTCCCTTTAAGAAAAAAAATACAACAATTTTCTCTTAAGAGAAATAATAACTCTCCGAAAGTCTAGTCTATCGGAGATCTAACCGAGCAAAAAGCGAAGTAAATAATCAACGTGTGTGTCGGTAATCACTTCGATAATTACGAGTGTTAAAGCATAAAGCAAACACGGCTATTTAGACAACAAGTAGTTGTCGAGCCAAAAGAAGATTTGTATATATATAATACACGGTTCGATACATTACAAATCTTGCTAAGCTAAAAGAAGAACTAAGAGGGAGAACCCTTAAACTGCTTGAATCCTATTCATGAAACCTTGGGATTTATCTTCGGGCGGTGGAACTCCATACATTACGAACGTGTTCTTCCTCGGCTTCGGATATTCGGCGAAGTCTGCTTTGGATCATCTTGTTCTAGTCCTCCGTTCAACGCAAGACATTCTTCACTTCTTGTTCAATCATTCCGAGATGTCTTGAGTCGTCTTGTCTTACCGGTGGAGGAATGATCCTTGCTTGAGGAACTCGACTACTACCCCTTCGATTCTTGCTGCGTGCATATATGGGTAAAGATCGAGGTTCGGTAATGGTCATCCACTCGACATAGGCATCGGCCTTAGACATTTCGAGCCGAGAATCGCCGAGAAATAATTTCTCTTGATAAACTCTATCTTGGCCGATTCCCATCTCCGATTGAAGCGAATAGGCATCCATTCGTCCGATCTTGGCCATCTATGTGTTTTCGGATCGTTTGGCTTCTTGAACCTTACGTATCGATAAGAATGTCGGCTTTCGAAGGAATTCTCGGCTGGCCTCTTGTTCGATACGTTTCTCGAGTGCCTCAAGGTGCGCCAAATGTATCCTGCGTGCGCGGCCTCTATCATCTAGCTTCCTCTCCTCTGTAGAGATATTTATCCATCCGAGCAAATATGTCTTCAATTTTACGCATCTTGCTCTTGAGGCTTCGAGGAGCTTGTTCGATTCGAGCGGGGTACTAGATCTAGATTTGGATGTACCACCTTTCGATATTCTTCTGCTGTTTGCTCCTTTTCTTTTTCTCTGTCCTCTTCATACGTTATGATGAGCTTTCTCGGAGGCGATCTAGCGGTTCTCTTTCCTCCTCTGGTTCGGGGCTTTAGTCTTTCCTTTGGCGAGGCTTAGACTTTGGCTTGTTAGGCTGCTTCGGCCTCTGCAATCTCTGCGCCTGACTTCTCATCCGCAGCTATTTGGGCTTCCTCCTCGGCGAGATATGTATCTTAATCTCTTTCTTTGGAGGGGTTGGAATGTTAAGCTTTTGTTTGCCCTTGCCTTCTTGAGCTGGTGGTGGAAGAGGAGCCTCTTCTTCTTCCGAGTCCTCCACCGCTTTGTTCGGCGTACTCGGCAACCTCCTTAATGATATCTTTGGGAGTTTGGGTTGCACGAGTAGTCTGGCTGAGGGTCTGAGCCACTTGGGCCGGTTTCGGTTTGTGCTCGCGGTTGAAACACCACTGGGCCTCACCCTTACGAGCCGAGTGCGGGATGACTTCGGTGTAGCTTCCCCCTTAGACTTTGGACTTTTGGTGAGGGTCGGCTTCCCGGTACTCTTCTTTCCTTCCCTTTTTCCTTCACTTTCCCCCTTTTTTGGCATCATCGCCGATCACTAGGGGTAGGGACTAGGGCCGACTTCTTCGAGACTTTTGTAGGAGGTTGACGGCTCATCGAGACGATCGTGGAGCTTAGTCGAGCCTCATGCAACTCGTTCCTCTCCATGGTAAGGTTTTTCCTTATGCTTGCTTGTGAGAGAGGTCATTTGCTTCCTTGAAGTCTTTCGGCTTTTCGGTGATCGTGTCTTCCAAGGCCGGTTGGATATTCTCAAGTCTCCGTTCGGTGGCCTCGGATTGTTCGGTGATAGCGTCGGTATGAGCCAATTTAGAAGCCAAAAATTCATCAAGTAGCTTGGCTTGGCTCTCTGAAAGATCTTTAGGCTGAGCTTCGAATTTGACTTCTTCTTGAGCCAACGCTTCGAAATAAGCGCGGAAACATCGGGGGCGGGCGATGAAGAGACGAGAAGACTTCGGCCCACGAAGTTCTTTAGACGTGGCTTGAGCGATGCTGCTTCCATGTCCTATGGATAGCCTTCGCAAGATCTCGATTTTTGATCCCTTGGGCGAGTTAAGGCTTTTGCCAGCTGATCGAGATCTCTTTGCGATGCGGCTGGGCGGCGCTTCGAAGGTCGGCTGCGGCAAGAGGCCGAGCGGGCTCTGCGAGGACGAAGCACCCGGCCTTGGACTTCTCGGGACCAAGGATGCGAGTGGTGGAGCGGTTTCGGTATGGGTATCCTTGTCCTGTGGATGTCCCTCATCGGGCTTTCCGGGGCTCGAATCAGCAGGTGGGTCGTCATGGTCGACCCGTCGAGGGTCTTTGGGCGGGAGGCGTCTTTGTCGATCATGAATCATGGCCGGCATTGCAGCCCTCGGATTGTCCATTGGTGAGGTCTTCGGGCTACGAATAGCCTATCTCCTCTCTCGGTTTCAGTTCCTCTTCATGCAGCTGGCGACGAGGAGTATTGTAGGACAAGGCGGCGCCAGACGAGGCCACTCCCGATGTCGCGGCAATATGTGGAGCCTTCTTTGTTTTGGCGATGAGCAACAAGTGCGAGTAGTCGGCAAGCTCCGGAACTAGTTGTAGAATTTCTCGGGATGCTCTGGATATAATCACTGAAGCTTCCATCCCGATTGATTCACCTTCGAGATGCGATCTCGAGACTCCAAGTCTATGTGTGAAGTCTGCTCTTGGTTGGAGGGAGGCGGGGCCGAGTGGAGGGACGAGAAGGGGTTTGTCTAGGCGGCGGAATATCTGCGCTCGAGTTTCGAAGCATCCCCCTTGGTTCCTTTCGGTGGAAACAATCTTTTCCATTGCTGAGTCTTCTCGAGAAGACTCGGACTCATCAACCAGTGCATGGGGTGAGTAGTCTTCTCGGGAGCACATTCGGCGGGCACTTGTGGAACCTCCTCGATAGGCTGGCACCTCGGCGGCTTTCTTCATTTTCTTTGCCGGTGCCTTAGGAGTTTTAGTGGGAGGGGTTCTTTTCTTTATAGGCGTAGCTTCTTTGAGACTTTGATTTCGGAGGAGGCTGCTGAGGGTCCCGACCCTATCTGTGAAGCGGCTGGCTTTGTCTTGTTGTGAAATCGACCTTCTTCACATTGAAGTACTCCTTGTCGCTTTGTAGGTGATAGGCTCGAGATCCACATAAATCTTCGATCATGATGGGCCGGTTTGAGTCCATCACGGCAATTTGCCCTTTGCGCTCGGCATGTTCGATGCTTTGTCGAACTTAGCGGCTGAGCCATGGATTCTCGGAGAAAGAACTCCGTCCAATTTATCCAGGCTCGGTCGTATATGGCCATCATCATCCGAATCTTAGGCCTCGACACACGGTCAAACGACCACCTTGGCTTGTCGTAGGCTGCGTCACTATATAGGCAAGTGCCACTGGCCGAGGCAACATCTTTGTTCTTCGGAAGCGGCTCACGAATGTAGTGGGCTTTCCACGAGAAGACGGTAAGATATTCATCAACTCGGTCGTCTACGTACCCGGCTGAACTTATCCCTTCGGAGGGTAAATCAAAACTCCGCTTCAAGGCATCCTTGATGGACATACGCTTCGGCTCCAGTAGTGGCGTGTTGGATAGAATGTGCAACGAATCTCGCCATTATATCTCCGGACACGGTGTACGAATTCAAGTACGGCTACGCAGCTTTGTCTCGGGAGGAAGAACGAAGGCCTCCTAGACGAGAATTTCTCCGGCCACGACTCGCGCGGAGCCGAGAATACATCGTCCATGTACTCCGGATCGCATGAATAGAAGTCCATGGTGGGTTCACACCATACGCGATCCTTCTCCAAAATGTTACGCATATCTGTTTGGAGATATCATAGAGATATTGGTTTCCGCCATTGTACTGTGACAAGAAATGAGTCGATCCTATTTTTGGATAGAAACAGTCTTTGTGCGATGCGATCTTGAAACATATAACAAATATATTAGCAAATATAAGCATACCAATGGATAAAATTCGAGATAAGATAGAGTGAAAATTGCAAGTAAGGATTGCGAATGCGAGATCTCGGATTTTTCGGAATTTGAAAGTTATGAAGTATGCTAATGGCGGTTCAAGGATATGATCGAATATATATATCAAACTATGAAGGTGAACGGTTTTCGATCGAAGGCTGAATGTAAACTTGCTTTATGATATGGACGGTTAAGATTAGAAGTTAAAAAAATAAGCAATGATCACAAAAGACGCCTAAGTCAAAGCCGGTTGTAAAATAGCCTAAGTAATAGCTGTGAAAAGACATGCATTAAATGCGTGCGAGGTTCGGCAAGCTTATGTATGGAATGTCGTGCATTAAATGTGAGTCGTTAATAATAAAGACAAACGAAAAGATATTAATGTCATGCTGAATCTTTGCCATAAATGCAAAGTCTTGTAGTATTAAATTACTGCGAGTAGAGATACGCAAACTGTCGGTGAACATAGTAGTCGGTGATACCTCGTGTAGATGGTTTTACGAATCTCTATGTCTTGAACTTACTCGATGCGAGAGTGATCATTCCCCCTCACTTTGGAATGTTCCTCTCCTGAAACCTTATTACTTGACTAGGGTCGGTAGGGTCCGGCAGACCTAGCTCTGCGAAAGTTCTCCGAATGCGGATTCGGCTAGAGGCTTAGTCGGTATATCGGCCCTTTGCTTGTCGGTATGGATCTTTTCCATTCCGATATCCTTTTTTTCGACATGGTCACGAATGAAGTGATGTCGATGTCCACGTGCTTGCATCTTGTGTGAAGAACGAGGATTCCGAGTGATTGCAATAGCACCGTGCATGTCGCGGAAAATCGGCACTTCATTCCGAATGACGTCATAGTCTCTCATTCTTTGTCTCGGCCCGAAGGATCTGGGCGCAACAACTTCCGGCAGCCATGTATTCGGCTTCGGTAGTCGACGTGGCCACTGAGTCTTTGTTTCTTTGAAAACCATGAGATCGGCTTGCGCCAAGGAGGCGACATGTTCTCGAAGTTGATTTTCGGTCGATTCTACATCTGCATAGTCGGCATCGGAATAACCGGTTAGTTCAATATTATCATCAGTTGGATACCACAAACCCATGTCGGGTGTTCCTCGTAGATAGCGGAGAATCTTCTTTCTTGAGTCCATATGACTCTGCTTGGGATTCGCCTGGAAATCGAAGCACGAACACCTACGGCATAAGTTATGTCGGGACGAGTAGTTGTTAGATATAATAAAGAACCAATTATAGCACGGTATTCAGTTTGGTCTTCGATACTCCCTCTTTATCAAGATCTATCTTCATATTCGTGTTCATAGGGATCTTGATTGATTTGCCGGATGTGCGGCCGAATCTTTTGATGAGGTCTCGAGTGTATTTGCCTTGGTTGATGAACGTTCCCTTTTGAGTTGCTTGACTTGAAAACCAAGGAAGTAGTTCATTTCTCCCATCATTGACATCTCGAACTTATCCTTCATCATCTTTTCAAATTGCTGACACATGATGACATTCTTCGAACCGAAGATAATATCATCCACGTAGATCCGCACAAGTAATAAGTCTTCTTCCGGTCGAATGCTTTGAATAGAGTGCGGTCTCTTGTGCCTTTACGAAAACCTTTACGAAGAAGAAACTCGGACGGGGTATCGTACCAAGCCACGGGTGCTTGTTTTAACCCGTCAGAGCTTTTACGAGTCTATATACTTGATGTCCCCTGTCGAAAGCCGGGCGGTTGTTCCACATAGACTTCTTCTTTCGGCACGCCATTCGGGAATGCGAGACTTCACATCCATTTGATAAACTCCGAATCTTTGATGTGTTGCGTAGGCTAGGAATAGTCTAATTGCCTCCAATCTTGCAAGCTGGAGCGAAGGTTTCATCGAAATCTATTCCTTCGACTTGACGGTAGCCTTTAGCCACGAGCCTTGCTTTGTTCCCGACTATAACGTTGTTTTCATCTCGCTTGTTTTTGAAGACCCATTTGGTTCCAATGACATGTTGATGCGGGGTGCGTCTACAAGCTCCCATACTTCGTTTCTCGTGAGCGGATTCGACTCTTCCTGCATAGCAATAATCCGGTCGGCATCTTTAAGTGCATCCTCAATATTCGAGGTTCTTGATAGACAAGAAGCGGGAAAATAATGAGCTTTCTCCTTGGCAGAATCTGGATCTTGTCTTGACATGTCTTGAAGGATCTCCAATTATAAGATCGGCGGTGTGAGCATCTAGCCACGATCTACGATGTTTTAACTCTTCATCCGAAATTTGTTCAATACGAGATAGTAGGTGAGTTAGGCATTTCGGTTGTACTATTACGAGATTGAAGTAGTTCGGTAACAAGAGTATGATCTCTTGAGTCACCGGGTTCGGGGGCATTCGGCTCGGGAACATTACTAGGCGTTCCCCACGAGTTGTTATTCTCGGTAGTGGTCTCGATTACTTCTACGGTTTCCTCATTGACTTGAGTTACACGGGATTGATTACTGTTTGGGAGAATCAATGCGCTCGCCACTACTTGCTCAGTTGGTTGAGATTCGGTAGATTTGTCTTCGGTTTCTTCGTCGAATCATCATCCCAACATAGCTGGATCTTTTCGATTTGTCTTTTAAGCTTAGATCCTGTGTAGCGCTTCTTGATGTCCTCGGATTCGAGAATTTGAGTTATTGCTCCTGTCTTGATGCAAACTCGTTAAACACAACATGAGGGCTTTCCTCTACGCGCGGAGTCCGATAGTTGAATACTCGAAAGCTTTGCTTGACCGAGAGTATCCTAAGAATACTCCACGATCCGACTTGCTATCAAAAGTCTTGGTGATCTTTCCCATTATTGTGGATAAAGCATGAACAACCAAAAATATGGAAATAAGATAGAGAAGGCTTCTGTCGTTCCATAGTTCATATGGTGTCCGCTTATCTTTGCTTTGTCGGTAGAGATCTATTCCGAGTATAACATGCGATATCGGTAGCTTCGCCCAGAATTTGGTTGGGAGTCCCAGTGCGAGTAGAGTCCTAGTTTGCCTCTTTTTAGAGTTACGTTCTTTCGTTCGGCAACTCCATTACTGGCGAGGTGTGCGTGCGGTGAAGTCTCATGCTCTATTCCTTACGCTGCGAGAACTCCTTTACCATGGAATTAAGGAACTCGGTTCCTGCATGCGAACGTATTTTTCTGATCTTGGTGTTCTTCTCGACCTTGAGCCTTTTCGAAGCGTTGGTAACTCTGTTTTGACGTCGAGACTTGTTGGCAATGAATATGACCCATGTGTAGCGCGAGTAGTCATCTATGACCACTAATGCATATTTTTTCGCCTCGATCGTCACTGGGGAGACTGGACCGAACAAATCCATATGTAGCGTGAAGGATTCCATCCGGTGGAAGGCGATGGAGCTCGGAGGATTTTGATTCCTTGTTTGCTTTCCCTTCGAGACATGCTTCACACCGAGTGTCTTTCTTTGAATACTTCATTCGGCGGTCCCCTTGCTAGAGTGTTTCTTGCAAGCTTGTTGAGCGTTTTAAAGTTGAGATGGGCTGAGTCTTACGTGCCATAGCCACCCCCGTGCGGTTGTCATTCTTCGCCCGGTAAGCAAGCTTGGGTTCGGTGAGTTCCGATCGGCCACATATATGTTCTTTCTGCGCGAACACGATAACTCTTGTTTTCCACTGTGGATTTATCAATAACATCACGAAAACCGACGTCAAAAAATCACTCTATTTGAGTTATCACAAAATTGACTAACGAGAGAGAGATTATCTTTGAAGTCCTTCAACATATGATACTCTTGGGACTTTGGCGAGTTCCTATCTTTGAGTGTGCCGTATCCTCTCGTGTAGCCTTTGGCATTATCTCCAAACTTCGATTATGGGTCCTTCTTCGGTGATATAATTCTTGGCCAGACTCCTTTGGTATGTCATGTGTCTTGAGCATCCCATTGTCCACATACCATGGGTCTTTACGCACTCGCAAAGCAAATTATATTCGGGTACCCTTTATTTTTGATTTTGGGTCCTTAGATGTTAGTTTTCATAACCCAAATCTGTCTAACAACCTCGGTGGTTTCGGGCATTTTCTTTCCACTAGAGTCGACATATCGACCCTTTGGGCGGTCAAGGTGACTTCGAGGCTTCGAGGTTCGGGAGTCCGATCTTCGAGTTGGTGGGCTGCCGACCTTAGCCTTACGTGTGGCTTTCCTTTTCTTCGACATTTGGAGCCTCTTCGACTATAGGTTCATAATAGTATGACCCATGCGAGCTGGATGTGTCGGCTTTGGAGGTCCTTACTTGATGCGCGATTTTAATTTCTTTGGTTCCCCCACTGGCTGTCTTTGGGGTTTCTTGGCACTGATCTTCTTGTCGAGAATCTTTGCCGTGTGGGATGAGGTGCTTTCATCTTACGTTTGTTCTTTGCTAGGGGGTTCGGTATATTTGCGGTCATAGTCTCCCCTCGAACAAATCTATCGGCAAGCCGTACTTCGAGTGTCTTGGGGCGGATGTGGAAGCTCCCCTGGCGAATCCAAGTCCTTCCTTGCGGTGCTTTGACTTATTGCATGCTAGCATAGCCTCTAATTTCTTTTCGGCACCCATGTACCTCTCGGTCATCAAGCTCCTCCCGGACATCATCACTCTTCTTCGGTGTGTCGTGCTCGGTGCAGAAGTCCCGACATTTCTTGCTTGGCGAGACTTAGTTCGATATCTTTACGAGTCAAGTCATTGGTCAAAACGAAATCCGATCTTCTTGATGCTTGAGACTTGGCCATCGAGAGAGTTTATTTCCTCCACGAGTCTCAACACAAGTCCTTCGGCCTCGGTAACGCACTGACTCTCCCGAGAAAGTCTCGATTCTCTACTTTCGGGGTATCCAACTCACGAAGCGTCTTCTTGTGAGCTGCAGACTCATCCGAATTTGTTCGTCGAGCAGTTCTTCGTATGCGGTTGCGACGTCCATATTCTCATCGCACTTTTGAAATAGTGTCGTGTGTGCGGTGTGAAGAGGAGTTAAATGGTTCATGAGAATTTACCTCATCCTCTTCGCCTTGCCATCATGCACTTTTCGGTGATTCATCGCTTCATGCTCTAAGGCCATGAAAGTCGCTTCATCGTCGAGATGAATCCATAAAGGAGTCGATCTCTTACGAGTCGTCCGAGATTTCGCCCGGCTATGTAGGATTGTCTCTTACGGGCGAATTTCTCTCTCCTTGCTTTGCGTCTTTGCGCGTTCGGCACTACTGCGAGCTCGGGACAATCATGCCGATAATGTCCCGGCTTCTTGCGGTTGTAACAAGCAATGACTCTTTCTTCTTTGCTTTCGCTATTCTTTGATGGTTCCGAGTCATCTTTCTTTACGCATTCAAAAGATCGTGAGTCGGGAGTGTGTTTCGACATATAATTTGACTTACCTTTCGTTTCCCTATAGGCTTTAGTCACTTTTAGCGTCGCTCCTTCTCCTTCGATACTTTACGGCGAGCGTGCATACTTACGAGCGAGGCTTCCTTCTTGTAGATCATTGAGTGAAGGTTCGGTCTTACTCGTCGTTTTGCTCGTTCTTTGGAGATCTTTGTCTTGGCGATGCTTTGAAAGCATGGTCGATTTTTGTGTCGGCTTCGGCTCTCTGCTTTCTTTGAGGTGCGTCGAACTCAAACTCCTCTGCCTGTAATTACGAAAAGATATGGTCGGGAGACACAACATCTAAGTCGAATGTCGCAATAGAGTGGCAAAAGGTGTCCGGTGTCCGTCCGGCGGTGCCCTCGGAATCTTCGATTCATCTCTCGGTTCTTGAATGTCTTTCCCGGCCCATTGATAGAGTTCATCGAGTTGGTAAATCGACGTTCGAATCTTCGATTTTGTCACCGGGCATGAGAGACAAGCTTTCCGGCTTTTGGAGTTCCGGCGCTAATTTGTTGGCTTTAATCTTCCGAGTCCCTCGACTCGGTAGCGCAAGAGCGTCCCCGAGTTCTTTAGCGGTCTTGCATTCCCGAACCACTGCCAAGATAAGAATCACTAAGGGTGGTTAGTATAGCATTTACGGCGACTCGATCTAGATTGTGAAGCTTCTTCTCTTCACGGAGTGAAGAGACTTACGTCTTTGGGGATCTTCTTCCCGGTCACCATTCCTCCTCCTTGAGCTTGGTCTCGAGTCACGACACTATCAATCATAGGAACGATAGGTCCATCTTCAAGCACTTCGATCATACTATCATGGAGGGATGTCGGATGTGCTTCCATTCGACTCGCCATACTCCATAATTTTCCACCGAGAACATGGGTACCATCCTTATACCGACATATCGGCCATGAAAAAATATAGATATGAATGTAGAGTGATATGCAGTGAAAACGTTTTCCCTCGGATCCGTTCGAATAGACCAGTCTCAAAGATAACAAGAGTCAAAGAACTCCTGCTCTGATACCAATTGTTGGTCCCGAGTGTACGGTCAGGTGTAGAGGGGGGGGGTGAATACACCCGATTCGATTTCTCAACTTTCGAACACGAACAGTCCTATTCGGGGAAGGTGCCGTCTTGAACTAGTTCGGCGAACCAGGACGGCTGTTACCGAATCGTGTTAAAGGCTAGAAAAGTCCTTGACTCGGTGAGATGCGCTAGCCGACTAGGTCGGAATTCGGTATCTACGGTAAGAGTTCGGTGTGCGGAATAGTGTAGGCCCAAATCGGTTTTTTGTGAGAAAACGTTGTCTCGATTCGATAGATATAGAACTCGGTATGAATGGTAAAATCAATGCAACGAGTTAAGAAAGCGGTAAGAGATAGGATTTTTAAAGTGGTTCGGATATCGCTCAAATCCTACGTCCATGTCCCGAATGATCGGGAGGCTATTTATTATCCTCCGAGTTAGTCTCGGTCGGCTTGCACCTTTGGGCAAAGCCGCGTCTTGGTTTTTATGCGATCCAAGTCTCGGTTTACAACACTATCAAACTTAAAGTGTTTGACAAACTTCTCCAACAGTGAAGGAGTCCTAATAAGGATTGGGTTCAGATGTGAACTCCTTCGTCTAAGCTATAGATAAGAACGGTTGAGCTTAGGGTTAGAGGGATAGGGAATATGAAAGAGTAGCTTCTAATCGGCGAACCAGCTGAAGGTAAGCTATAAGTTCGTGTAACGTCGATTGGATACTAGAGGCTTTATATGTTGGTTTAGCTTGATTCCCTATGAGCTAGAATGTAGTCTTTCGCCGGAGAATGTTCTTCGAGTTTTTTTTGCTAAGACGTAGTTCTTTGGGTTCTTTGCTCGTTGAATGCTTTCTTGATTTTTGCTCTAGATACGTGCATTCCGTGCATTCTTCTTGAATAATCCCTCTATTTATAGAGCGAGAGATTGAAATAGATCCGTTGGAGACGATCTTCTTCTCTCTCTCTCTTTTTGGTAGCAAACGGCTCTTTTGGTGTAGGCAACGGTGACTTTTCCTCCTTTTCGGAAAGTGTTGACTTGCGGCTTTAGCGGTGAGAAGACACGTGTATGCTTGTCATTCGTTGAGGTGGATGTAGTGGTTGAGACAGGCACAAACTTCGAGATAGGCGAAGGCGACTTCTCTCTTCCTCGTACGATGGCTGCGATTGTCTTTCAAAAGATTCGACAGTCCTCGAAGACTATCTGCCGTTCTTTGAGTCCGACCTCGTATTCGGTAGATAGGCTGCCGAAGATAAGTCTATCGATGATCAGCTACGAGTCCGGTGAACTACTCTCGCTTGAGTTTAGTTCGATCGACTCTCTCGATATCTTTGCTCTGCTGAGTCCATGATCATCTGAGTCTTTCGATATCTTGCTCCTACGAGTCCAAGGTATCACCGAGTCTTGTCATCGGTTGCCGAGGCAAATAAGCTGCGAGCGCCTTGACCGGAGCAGAGTGTCTGCCGAGTGCGAAACCTCGAGAGACAAATACAAATACAAAGGAATGGTTCACCAATCGAGATAGGGTTTTGGGATCTTCAAATCTTCTCAATAGTTCGAGCACGAGGCTGCGAGCGTGATTCGATATAGAAGATAAGAGTCATTTCCCATAAGTATGATCATGCTGAGGATTGAATCATCACCCAACAGCAAGTATGATCACCTTTTAACTTAATCACCCACCAGATACCTCCCAAATATCTGACACGCACCATGTAAGGGCATGTGTTCCCATGCTTGCATACGTAGTTCACCCTTGTGGTACTTGATCTCTCGACATCATATTCAACTCCATTATTCAAATTATATATGATGACAACGATTTCAAATTCATCTTTGATGTTAAATAAAGCCTCTATAAAAAGTATATCATTGTGCCCAATCCACGGTTCCACTCGATCTACTAGACCAACAATATCAAGATCACATAATGAATACTCCATATTTGAATTGGACTGACATGTTCATGCATTACACAATTATTTGACGGACCGATCTCAAAAGAATTATTGAAATGATGGTCACCTAAAGTGGTTCGACTCAGTAATTTATTAGTGTAGGCTGGATCCCGAACCCATTCATTAAATTCTTCGACGCTGATTCAAGAAGTACCCTAATAGATGTCTCTTCCCCATCATCATCATCATCTAACAAAATTTCCTCATCCTCTGGCACATCATCATAATCTACATGTTCGAGCTCGGCTCTGGTCATTACTGTGGCGGTCATTTCTTATTCATCTCCGAATAGGTTCAATATTTTTCCCAATACTATAGACGACCGGATCATTTCAATTTTTCGAATAGCATATCAATCAAATCTTCGTCGCAATTCATAGGAACCTTGATTTTTCTAGCCCAAAAATGTTTGTTAAATAATACTCCCTCCGTCCCGCTAAAAACGTCCCAGTTGACTTTGGCACGAAGATTAAGAAATTTTAATTTAGTGTGTATTTTATGAGTTTTAATTGCATAAAGAAAATGACACAGTTTTCGAGGAGTGGTTGGTGGAAAGAAATGAGAATTATCCAAATTTTTGCAAGGCTAGTGAAATGCAATCGATTTTTATTTTTTATATTTTTTTATATTGTATTTGAAGAAATAATCTAAAGTTTTCAAAAAGATAAAAATCATAATTTTCTGAGTTCGGAGCGGAACATAATCGAGTGAGAGATAGATTTTTGAAGAGAGAGAGTATAAGAATGTGGGGGTTGAGTAGTGAGTAAGGAGGACCCACTTCATTTTATGTTTAAAAGTAATTTTTACTATTTTAGGAAAGAGGACAGAAATAGCGGGACAACCCGATTAGACAAGTAGGACATAAATAGCGGGACAGAGGGAGTATAATTCAAAGTTCGTCGTCAGCGCATTGCTCTTCAATTTGAGGTAAATAATCGTTCCAATTGATGAAGGTCAAAACTCACCGACATGTGGAATAAAAATTCGTCAAAACATATCGATTATAATAATATGTTGTTACCTCATCTATAATAAAATAAATAAAGTCTTGATGATAATAATAATAATAATAATAATAATAATAATAATAATAATAATAATAATAATAATAATAATAATAATAATAATAATAATAATAATAATAATTAGAAAATAGAATTTGAAATGAAATCTTATGTAGCTTATTAATAGTTAAAACATAAATAAATTAAAAATTAAACACATAGCTATAAGACAGTGATATGAATTTATTGACAATCGTAAGTTACTCGTCTAGTTAGATGATTGACGATTATACAATATAACCATACATTATCTAGACAATTACGACAATCGTCAAGATAATCGCAAATCCACTAGATATCATAAACGAACATGGTTGCACTATCATTTAGATAACTAAACATCATATTCGTTGTTGTCGTGTAGTCATAAACAATTATGCAGATCTTCCATAAAAAATCCAATTTGCTTGTAAACGATATCATTTAAACAACTAAACATCATATTCGTTGTTGTCGTGTAGACCATGTTTAAACGATATTTCAAGTGCAAAATTAAAAAAAACCTAGATAAAAACATTGTTGGGAGATGATTCAGTCCCTCCACAAATTGTTGGGAGATAACTCAGTAGCCTAGTGCTCTGAAGATTTGAAGATCCCAAAACCCTATTTTGACTGATGAACCATTCCATTGTATTTTGTTGTCTTGTCTCTGAGAATTTCAGACTCAGTAGACACTCTTCATTTTGGTTCAGGCGCTCGGTTACGTCGCTGGTTCTTCGGGCACAAATTACCGGCCTCGGTGCGAAGAAGAAGACTCAGTAGTACTGGACTCAGCAGGAGTAGTATACTGAAATGAGTCAGTAGAACTGAACTCAGTAGGAGTAGTTCATTGTACTCAGATTGATCTTCGATAGAGGCGACTCGAGCGGGAGTATGCTGCGAATATAGATCGATCTCGGCAACGTGGGCCGGATCTTCATTTGTCGGGATTTATTAAGTCAAATCAGTAGAGTCATACAAGGTATAGAGAAGTCAGCTTCAGATCCACCTTGAAGTTTGTTTTGTCTCACCTACTTTCTTCAGCCTCGACCAATGACGAGCGGCCAACTGTTCACTTTCTTATTAAAGCTGCAAGTCAACAACTTTCCAGAAATGTAGGGAAAGGACTCTGCCACCATCTTTGAAAGAGCCGTTAGCTACCCAAAAGAGAGAGACAAATGGATCGTCGTCTCCAACGGATCTATCCATGTCTCTGCTCTATAAATAGAGGGATGATTTCAACTTGAAGCTCACCTAGAAATCGAAGAACACACGAGCATTCACGAGCAACTCAAAACGAAATAAGCTTTCCGCAAGAACTTCAAAGAGTAATCTCCGACGAAAGGCGACATACTTGCTCATAGGGAACCAAGCTGAACCAGATCATAAAGCCTCTAGTATCCAAGCGACTGAATACGAACCCAAGTCTATACTTAATCGTTCGTCGCTCTCGAAGTCACTTTCTCGTTCCCTATTCCTCTAACCTAAGCTCAGCAGATCTTATCCATAGCTTAGACCAAGGAATTCATATCTGAACTGATCCTTATTGTAAAGGACTCCTTCATAGTTGGAGAGTTTGTCAAACACTTTAGTTTGATACCTTGTAAACTGAGACTTGCTCAGTATAAATCTCAAGACCAGTGTTTGTCCAGTGTACAAACCGACTGAGACTATCTCAGTATAATAAATAGCTTCCTGATCTTTCGGGACAGTGGACATAGGATTGTTGGATCCGAACCACTTTAAAATTGCTTGTGTTCTGTCTTTTTACTGTTGCATTGATTACTGTTCATACTGAAAATATTTCTAAAATCATTCAACTGAGTTTCTGCAAGGCTTAATCGATCGCACTAATATACTGAAACTGTTTTCTTAAAAATATTTTCTAACTCAACTGAATTTGGGCCTACACATTGCCGCACTATACTGAACTTCAGCTGAACAGTACTGAATTCTGACTCAAGTCAGCTAGCAGGCCTCAGTGAAGCCAGTCACTCTGCCACGCGATTCAGAACAACTTATTTGGTCTCATCGAACTTGTTCAAGATGCGACATTCTCTTGAAAAGGACTGTTCGCGTTTCAAGTTGAGAAATTGTTTTCAGGTGTATTCACCCCCCCCCTCTACACCTGAACGTTTAATCACGGGACCAACAATTGGTATCAGAGCGGGAGTTCTCTAAGACTCTTGTTATTCTGAAACTGGTCTACTTGAACGGATCCAGAAAACGTTTTACTGCATATCATTCTTCATTCATATCATCATTTTCAATGTCTGATATGTCAGGAATTAGGATGATACCCATGTTCTCAGTAGAGAACTACGGGGTATGGCGAGTCAGAATGGAGGCACATCTAACTTCCCCCCACGACAGCATGTCAGAAGTACTGGAGGACGGACCTATCGTTCCTATGGTTGATAGTGCCGTAACTCAGGACCCAGCACAAGGAGGAGGCATGGCGACCGGGAAGAAGATCCATAAAACATAGAAGTCTCTTCACCCCTGAGGAGAAGAAGCTTCACAACTTAGACTGGGTCGCCAGAAACGCCATACTGACCACTCTGAGCGATTCTTATCTCGGGAGAGTTCAGGACTGCAAGTCCGCTAAGGAACTCTGGGATGCTCTAGCGCTACTGAGTCGGGGGACTCAGAAGATCAAAGCGAACAAGTTGGCGCTGGAACTTTAGAAGCTGGAGAGACTGTCTCTCATGCCTGGTGACACCATCAAAGATCTTAACGTTAGATTCACGGATCTGATGAACACCGTCAATGGGCTGGAAAAGACGTTCTCCAACCGAGAAATGAATCTCAAGATTTTGAGGGCACTGTCAGACGGTCATTGGACTCCCTTTGCTACTTTACTGAGACATTCCAATTTAGATATTATTACTCCTGACCATATCTTTTCAGAACTTAGAGCTGAGGAGTTCGAGTTTGGTCTACCTCCAAGGAAGCAGCGAGCTAAAGCTGACATCCAAATCGACCATGCTTTCAAAGAATGAGTCAGCACAGCGGCTCCGGCGTCTAGCAAGGCTGAACTTTCACTCAGTGACTTACAAGAAGGAAACCTGGCTAAGAAGTACGCACTGCTTGCCGTAAAGTATCAGAAGGAGAAGGAGAGGCGCAGAAAACTCTCAAGAGTCGTCAGAGACTCCAAGGGTAAGTCTGAGTATACACTTAAGCGCACTCCTAACTCACATACTTCTGACTGCAGGAAACAGGATGACTCAGCTCAGTCGAAAGACAGTGAGAGCAAAGAAGAGAGAGTCACTACTTGCTACAACTGCAAAAAGCCAGGACATTATCAGTATGATTGTCCTGAGCTCAGTACTGCTGAGAGAGCAGCACGCAAAGCTCGAAGGGAGAAGTTCATCAAGAAGCGTCAACCATATATAGCTGGTGAACTCTCAGACGACTCAGATGAAGTCGATTCCTTCATGGATTCATCCGACGATGAAGCGGCATTCATGGTCGCAGAGCTTGAAGAAGACGCTGAAAAGTGTCTCATGGCAGGAGAAGAGGATGAGGTAAACTCTCACGCTCCATTTAACTCCTCTTCACACTGCACACACGACACTATTTCAGGTGCAGATGAAGAACTGTTAAACGAGCAGATTCAGATGAGTCTGCAACTCAGTAACACTCTTCAGGAGTTGGATACCCTGAAAGTGGAGAATCATAGACTTTCTCAGGAGAGTCAGGTTGCTACGGAGTCAGAAGGACTTGTGTTGAGACTCAGGGAGGAGATAAACTCTCTGATGGCCAAGTCTCAGCATCAAGAAGATCAGATCTCAGTACTGACTAATGACTTGACTCAGAAAGATACTGAACTGAGTATACTGAAGCAAAAGTTGTCAGGACTTCAGACCGAGCATGAACTGCTGAAGAAAAGCGATAATGTCTTGAGGAATTTGATGACAGAGCGGTACATGGGCGCTGAAAAGAAGCTTGAGGCAATGCTTGCAAGCAACAAGCCTAAGCACTGCAAGGAGGGACTTGGATTCAGCCACGGAGCCTCCTCATCTGCCACCGTATTCTCAGAAAACCGGCTAGCTGATAGATTTGTTCAAGGGGAGACCATCAACGTAGAAATTCTGAACCCCCTAGCTAAGAACAAACAAAAGATGAAGGCACCTCATCCCAGCTATCAGCATTCTGACAAGAAGATCAGTTCCAAATCACCCCAGTTCAGTCAAGGGGGAACCAAAGAAAGTTAAGTGGGCTGATCAGTATGGACCTCTGCGGTGACACATCCAAATTCGGTATGGGTCATATTACTATGATCCTATCGTCAGGAGAGGACCTAAAAGTCAGAAGAAGAAGAAGAAGAAGAAAGCCGTGTAGAAGGGAAAGGTCAGTAGTCCACCTACTCAGAAGATCATGACTCCTGAACTTGTGAAGCCTCAGAAGTCAGCATCGACCAGTCCAGTGGTCAAGTATGTTGATCAAAGTGGAAAGAAATTGTCTGAGACCACCAGGGTCGTGAGACAGATCTGGGTTTCCAAAACTAACATCTAAGGACCCAAAATCAAAAATAAAGGGTACCTAAATATAATTCTGTTTTGCAGGTGCACAAGGACCCTTGGTATGTGGACAACGGATGCTCAAGACACATGACATACCAGAAGGACCTACTGAAGAATTATACTACTGAAGAAGGACCCCAAATCGAGTTTGGTGACAACGCAAAAGGCTATACCAGAGGCTATGGAACTCTCAGCATTGGGACCAGAACAGTTCCAAGAGTATCATATGTTGAAGGACTTCAGCATAATCTTCTCTCTGTTAGTCAATTTTGTGATAACTCGAATAGAGTGATTTTTTACGCTGGTTTCTTTGATGTCATTGATAAATCTACAGGGAAAACAATGTTATCAGGTTCGCGCAAAAATAATATCTATGTAGCTAACTGGAACTCAGCTGAACCTGAAGCTTGTTTGTTGGCGAAGAACAACAACAGAACGGGGTGGCTCTGGCACAGAAGACTCAGCCATCTCAACTTCAAGACGCTCAACAAGCTAGCTAGAAACGCTCTAGCAAGAGGACTGTCGAATGAAGTATTCAACAAAGACACTTAGTGTGAAGCATGTCTGAAGGGAAAGCAAATAAGGAATCAAAATCCACCTGTTCCATCACCTTCCACTGATGGAATCCTTCAGCTACTACATATGGATTTATTCGGTCCAGTCTCTCCGGTGACGATCAGAGGCAAAAGTATGCTTTAGTGGTCATTGATGACTACTCGCGCTACACATGGGTCATATTTATTGCCAACAAGTTTGACGTCAAAACAGAGTTATCAATGCTTCTGAAAAAGCTCAATGTCGAGAAGAACACCAAGATTATAAAGATACGTTCAGACAGAGGAACTGAGTTCCTGAATTCGATGGTGGAGGAGTTCTGCAAAGTTGAAGGCATAGAGAATGAGACGTCTGTCGCGCACATGCATCAACAAAATGGGGTTGCTGAAAGGAAGAATAGAACACTCAAAGAAGCAGCAAGAACCCTGCTCGCAAACTCAGGACTCCCAACCAAATTCTGGGCAGAAGCTACTGACACTGCAAGTTACACTCAGAACAGATCTCTACTGACTAAGTAGCATAAGAAGACACCATATGAATTATGGAATGGAAGGAAGCCTTCTCTATCTTATTTTCATATTTTTGGGTGTTCGTGTTGTTATCCACAATAATGGGAAGGATCAGTTAAAGACTTTTGATAGCAAGTCAGACCAGGGAGTCTTCTTAGGATACTCCCGGGTCAGAAAGCCTTCAGAGTTTTTAACTACCGGACCCTTTGCGTGGGGGAAAGCCCTCATGTTGTTTTTAATGAGCTTGCTACTGAAGACAGGAGCAGGAACTCTAAATCAGAATCTGAGGACATCAATAAGCAGCTAAAGGATCTGAGCCTGAAAGATAAAGTTGAAAAGATCCAGTTGTGTTGGGATGATGATTCAGAAGAGGAAACTAAAGATAAGTCAACTGAATCTCAGCCAGCAGCAGAAGTAGCTGAACAGATTGACTTTACTGAATAGAGTCAATCCCAGGTAACTCAGGTCGATGAAGAAACCCAAGTGGTAACTGAGACCTCTACTAAGGATAATAATTCTGGGGGAACAAATGAAGTTCCTGAGCTAAATGCCCCTGAACCTGGTGACTTAGTAGACCCAACTCTAGTAATTGAATTGCCTCAATCTCAGAATAGTACAACTGAAATGCCTAACTCACCTACTATCTGTGTTGAACAAATCTCAGATGAAGAGTTGAAACATCGTAGATCGTGGCTGGACGCTCACACTTCTGACCTGATTATTGGAGATCCTTCAGCAAGCGTAAAGACAAGATCTAGATTCTGTCAGGGAGAAAGCGCATTATATTCCTGCTTCTTGTCTACTAAAGAACCTTAGTCAGTTGAGGACGCACTTAAGGATGCTGATTGGATCGTAGCTATGCAAGAGGAGTTGAATCAGTTCACGAGAAATGAAGTATGGGAGCTTGTTGACAGACCCCGGCATCAACATGTGATTGGAACTAAATGGGTCTTCAAGAACAAGCGAGATGAAAACAACATTACAGTAAGGAACAAAGCAAGACTCGAGGCAATAGGCTACTGTCAAGCTGAAGGGATAGATTTCAACGAAACCTTCGCTCCAGTTGCAAGATTGGAGGCAATCAGACTATTCGTAGCCTACGCAACATATCAGCGATTCAGAGTTTATCAAATGGATGTGAAGTCTGCGTTCCGGAACGACGTGCTGAAAGAAGAAGTCTATGTAGAATGGCCTCCCGGCTTTCGAGCAAGGACATCGGGTCTACGACCCCGGAAAGGCTCCAGTACGGGTTAAAACAAGCACCCGGGGCTTGGTACGATACCACTGTCGAGTTTCTTCTTCGAAAGGTTTTCGAAAGGCACGATGAGACCGCACATTATTCAGCAGTTCGACTGGAAGACGACATCCTACTTGTGCAGATCTACGTAGATGACATAATCTTCGGATCAAAGAACGTCATCATATGTCAGCATTTTGAGAAAATGATGAAGGATAAGTTCGAGATGTCAATGATGGGAGAGTTGAACTATTTCCTTGGTTTTCAAGTCAAACAATCTGAGAAGGGAACATTCATCAATCAAGGCAAATACACTCTAGACCTCATCAAGAAGTTCGGTTGCACATCCGACAAACCAATCAAGATCCCGATGAATACGAACATGAAAATTGATCTTGATAAAGAGGGAGTATCAGTAGACCGTACTGAATTTCGTGCTATTATTAGTTCATTATTATATCTAACTGCTACCCGACCTGACATTACTTATGCTGTAGGTGTCTGTGCTCGATTTCAGGCGAATCCCAAGCAGAGTCACATGGACTCAGCAAAGAAGATTCTCCGCTATCTCAGAGGAACACCTGACATGGGTTTATGGTATCCAGCAGATGATAATATTAAATTAACTGGTTATTCTGATGCTGACTATGCACGATGTAGAATTGACTGAAAGTCAACTTCTGGAACTTGTCAGTTCCTTGGCAGTAAACTGATTTCGTGGTTTTCAAAGAAACAACATTCAGTAGCGACGTCAACTACTGAAGCTGAATATATGGCTGCCGGAAGTTGCTGCGCCCAAATCCTTTGGCTGAGACAGCAGCTACGCGACTATGATGTTATTCAGAATGAAGTGTCGATCTTCTGCGACAGCTCCAATGCAATTGCAATCACTCAGGACCCAGTACTGCATACTAGATGCAAGCACGTGGACATCAGACACCACTTCATTCGTGATCATGTCGAAAAGAAGGATATTAGGATGGAGAAGATCCATACTGACCATCAAAGCGCATATATTCTTACCAAGCCTCTAGCTGAAGTCAGATTCAGAGAACTTTCAATAGAGCTAGGTCTGCTGGACCCTACTGACTCCAGTCAGTAAGTGGATTCAGGAGAGGAGCATTCAGCAAGGGGGAATGTTCACTCTCGCATGCGAGTACATTCGATGCGTAGAGACTCAGAAACCATCTACACGAGGTATCAACTGACTACAATGTTCAGCTGACAGGTTTGCGTATCTCTACTCAGTAGTCAATGAAATATTCTGTGCATTTATGATTCAGGTTCAACTTCGTATTCAATGCCTTAGAAAATGTCATTTAATATAACGGTTTACATTCAATACACGACATTCTATGTAAAGCATGTTGAACTCTGCGGCGCATTAAACGCATGTCGTATCAAGTTACTTCTTTGGCTAGTTACAACTGTATTTTGACTTAGGCGGCTAAATTGATAATTACCTATTTTATAACATTAAATCTTAGTCGTCCATCTCAGGACCCAGTACTGCATACTAGATGCAAGCAAGTGGACATCAGACACCACTTCATTCGTGATCATGTCGAAAAGAAGGATATTAGGATGGAGAAGATCCATACTGACCATCAAAGCGCATATATTCTTACCAAGCCTCTAGCTGAAGTCAGATTCAGAGAACTTTCAATAGAGCTAGGTCTGCTGGACCCTACTGACTCCAGTCAGTAAGTGGATTCAGGAGAGGAGCATTCAGCAAGGGGGAATGTTCACTCTCAGTACTGAGTACATTCAGTACGTAGAGACTCAGCAACCATCTACACGAGGTATCAACTGACTACAATGTTCAGCTGACAGGTTTGCGTATCTCTACTCAGTACTCAATGAAATATTCTGTGCATTTATGATTCAGGTTCAACTTCGTATTCAATGCCTTAGAAAATGTCATTTAATATAACGGTTTACATTTAATACACGCCATTCTATGTAAAGCATGTTGAACTCTGCGGCGCATTAAACGCATGTCGTATCAAGTTACTTCTTTGGCTAGTTACAACTGTATTTTAACTTAGGCGGCTAAATTGATAATTACCTATTTTATAACATTAAATCTTAGCCGTCCATCTCATAAAGCAATTTCAAACTAAACCGTGGATTTTTAACTGTTCAACTTCTTTAACATATAAAAACACGTTCAAAGTTTAGAAACCGCCATTTTCACTCTGCAAATATTTCGAAACCCTAGATTTTCTGAGAATAGCCTCCATTTACTTGCAAATTTCTATCTAAAAATCTCAGAAACTCTTTGGTAAATCTTTAATGATTATTCAGCATCGTATATGATACTTATAATATTTTCCATTCGATACAGTTATTTTTCATTTGCAGAATATTATTCATGGCAGGATCATACGTCATTGTTCCCCTGGATATGCAAGAGATCCTAGAGAAGGATCGCGTTCGGTGCAAACCGATGATGGAGCTTGATGCCTGCGAGCTCGACTTCATGGAAGAGATCTTTGATGCACTCAGAGCGACAGGCTTGGAGGGGTTTCTGTCAAGGAAGCCATCGTACTTCCTCCCGCGCCAAATTGTTGAGTTGTACTTGAACTCAGAGTCTGTTGAAGGAGACATTCGATGCAGATTCGTCACTCATACGTTTGGAGACCCCTCCCATGCTGTTTCAGAAATCAAGACGATGTCCGTTAAGGAAGCACTTCAACGTAGCTTCAAACTTCCAAACGAAGGATTCAGTACGGTGGGATACAAAGACGACCTTATGGACGAATATTTAGAGACTCTCTGCGGGAAGCCAACAACATTCAGAGCAGCCTTCCCAAAGAACGCCATGCTCCCACTGTTGGGATTTTGTATACTGGAAGCAAATTTTATGCTTGTATACAATGTGTTGTCCCTACCACTATTTTATTCTCCTATCTGATAAATATATATATTTACACATGTTATCCTTTATCTTGTATAAAAGTTAGATTTGTGTGGTGTGTCGGGTATCATAGAAAACAACACAAATTGGTTGAACTGACAAGATATAAACAGTTATCACAGCTGAGATAACTTAAGGATAAGTTGTCGGTTTAAGCTGCAGTTTAGATAAGAAGTGGCTTGTCTTAGCTACTTGTCTTTACTGGTACACTGAAGGTGGTGTATTGATGGATCACAGTGAGATGTGTTCACCTAACTGACCTTAGTGGAGAACCAAGATCTCGGTGACTTAGCTGGTCTTAAGCTTGGTAAGACTTCAGCTGAGTGCATTTGGTTATCTATCACTTTGACCTACTATGGTGAATGTCATCGCGACCGGATCTACGTATCTTGGGTGTTAGTAGTTATTTGTGGCTCAGGCTGGTTGTCTGTATCTTGCAACTGTGTCCTACTAAAATGGGTTGATAATATCCCCTGAGGAACTCGAAAGGATTAGCACACTAAACCCGGTCGGTTGATTAAGTTCAGGTGTGTTAATAAGGTCGAGTGGTACTACTCAGGAATATAAGATGTTAATTAATTTAAGCTTTCAATGAGCTTAATTAATTAACGGATATTTCTATCTTAAATACGGAGATCGATTACGTCTAAAATACAAGCCCTTGCTCAATTTGGGATAAAGGGGTAAGTCAGCACGTATTATCTAGTAGAATGAATCTGTGTTTATTAATTGATTTTGCTCTGGGCTGAGCATGGATAATTAATTAATTTGATGCCCAACTTTATTTCTTGTATTTGATCCCTGATCTGGCCCAATTAGTTGCCTAGTTATTTATTGTCTCTGAGAAATCATTATTAATGGATTAATGTATTTTTACATTATTTAATAATGTTATTTATCTGGAATTAATTGGTTGGGCCAATTAATTGATAAATATTAGTAGCTCAGTGGATTAATTAATTATATTATGGGCTAATTATGTGGAAGCCCATTAGAAATATAATTAAATTAATGAGCTATAAATATATTAATATTATATTGGCTTTTGAAGCCTATTATATTAGTATTCTGTTCAGAAACAGAACACACACAAATTCTCAAGATACATGCACGCACGGCGTTTGAGAAATTGAGAGGGACAATAATCTTAATTTTCTCCAGCTCTGTGGCCGGGACACAGATCACACGAGCAACAATCCAATCCGCGACAACATACGAAGGAGGAAGGTATCATTTCTAACCCTCAATTATCCTTCAATTAGCATCAGAGCTTGGTTTAGGCTCCTATTGTTGCTGTTAGATGCATGATTAGGTTTTATTTCCGTCGTTATCGGGCTAATTTCGTGTTTGGGGCGGCCTGCGAGCCACTGTTTTGACCCCGTTGTAACATTTTTCTCGTGAGAAAATGCACGAGTAGATTATAGAACCTATTCGTTATGTGATTGTACTATTTTTGTACTGTAATTGGTTCGGGAGGCACGAAAAATGAGACGAAGAAGAACCTGATTTTCGCAGCGAAAACCCTAGTTTTCTAGGGTTCCGCCGCATCTTGCGGCGGAGATTCCCGGCGCATCCGGAGTCCGATCGACAATTAGCTTGAACCTCTGAAATCCTCATCTTACGAGCTTCGCATATCGTAAGGGTTCATCCGATCCCGGATGCAATCGGAATTGATGTCTGAAGTTGGCTGCTCGTTATAAATTCGTTCCAGCGAATCGTTTGAAATTCGGGAAATTGAGGAACTAATCTCGGCTGGAATCCGTTACCCGGTGGTTGTGAGTGTTCCAATTACATTTCCCCTCTTTCAATTGATCGAATCGCGGCTCGAAAAGGGGAGAATTCGGGCGGCGAAGGCGGCGAAGGCGGGAACGCGATTTATCGCGCACAACCTTCACGGGAGCGGCTCCAGGCGGTATTTTTGCACAGATTCGACGTCTGGGTGACGTTGGGGAGGTGTGTAGAGGGAGGAGGAGGCACCGGGCACGGTTGGGGGAAGGCGCGGCGGCGCGCGCCTGCGCAGCGGCGATTGCGCCGCACGTAGGCGCAGATCTGCGCCACTACACGCGGCGGCGCCGAGCGCGGACGACGGTTCTCGGTTCGCCGTCGTCCGGCGCGTCCCTAGGTGCCGGCGGGCGGCACGTAACCGGCCTGTAGCGGCGGCGGTAGAAGGTTGTAGATGACGTTGATTTGCCGGTGACGTGGCGTGCCACGTCGGCCCTAGCCGCCACGTGTCTGCCATAGAGAGACAGCTGAGGGTACTCTACTGATGGTCAGCTCTGAGTTCAGTGAACTACTCCTGCTGAGTTCAGTTCTATTGACTCCTTCGAATATCTTGCTCTCGCCGAGTCCATTAAATACTGAGTCTTCTACTTCTGGTGCTGAGGCTTATAAGCTACTGACCGCCTTAACTAGAGCAGAGTGTCTACTGAGTCTGAAACCTCAGAGACAAAACAATTACATGGGAATGGTTCATCAATCAAGATAGGGTTTTGGGATCTTCAAATCTTCAGATAGGTACGAGAGCACGAGGCTACCGAGCTTACGGTCGGTCTTGAAGACGTAATCATTTCCCACTAAGTATAACAAGGTGCTGAGGATAAAATCATCACCCAACATGGCAGACGACCCTGATGACGTGGCGATGCAGTTTTTGATGTAGTTTTCGATACATTTTTCGACGCAGTTTCCAGATTCGAAGATTTTGAAGATTTCGAAGATCTGTATTTTGATCGGGCAATGTAATAGTCAGGAATTACGTGTTTTTAAAGCCCGATAATAACGTTTTAAATTTCCTATTTGCGCATTTATTTATTATTATGCTTTAGCATGCAATTATGTGATTAATTGCGCTCAGAAAAGCATGTAAATAGGATTTATGTCGTTATTAAGCATGTTTTAATTTTCGCGAGCCCGTTTTATTATGTGCGCTTAGAAATTGCATGCTTTAGGAATTATGTGATGATGCATGATTTGTAACAAACCTTTTGAATAAAAAGACTAAGCAACATTAAATTAAATGTTTAATTAGATTCCATTAATTTTGATATTAAACAATTAATTGGACCTCCATTAATTGGACTCTACACAAAAGTAGTAAGATTATGTGAGTAGTCGTCCACCTGTGTGGCTTGCTTGCATCTTTGAGCTACAAGTTTTGGGAGATGAGTTTTCCAAAAACAATATTTGATTATTATTGAGTAGTGGAAGCGAAGCCGTAAACGTCCACATGCGTGGCTTGCGTGCCTAGTAAACACGAGTACTCTAGAAGATAATAATTAAATAGGATGGCAAATTAGATCAAATTGAATGCGGCATGGTTCGAGTAAGTATGTCAATTTGAAGAATTTGATTCTATTTTGGTCAAATTAATGGTCAATGCTTAGATGTCACCGCAGGTACAATTCACTTCCCTCGAAGTCCCTTCCCGCGTTTTAATAGTGACATGGTTTAGAATATCGAACTATTAATTCCATTCGTCTTAAGAACCTAGGCGTGGATTGGAATTAAAGAGCTAGGTAAATAGCTTGGTTTAGGGTTACGCTAGTAAACGTCCACCTGCGTGGCTTGCTAGTGGAGTTCCTAGAGCCGTTCGAGGTTTTAAACATCATTGTTTTTCAAAAGGTTACAATGATCGTTAATTACGAATTATGTACAAATATTAATTTCATACATGCTTTTAAATTACATTTTTCAGATATTTCTCTTCGAATATTTTATTTTTTGAGTTCCTAAACAGTCTCACCAACCAAACCCTAATGGGTTTAACAATATTATATAATTTCATAGAGTGGAAGCGATATCTTACCTCTCCCAATAAAAGCTCTGCAAAGGTCCTATAAGAACTTCTATTTTAGGACCGCTATGTCTAAGAACGAGCTTACTATGAGTATGTTACTCAAATCTTTGGTAGCGGTCAAAGAGGTTATAGGAAAGGGCAAGAGTGCTCAAGTCTGGAATATCCCTAGTAGTTCGAGGAATTCTCCGAAAGGCGGAAAGCAGAAAAAGAGCAGAAAGGGTGGACATTTCAAGAAGAGCAGTGGGAGTAAGAAGACGGTCCTTACCGGCGACATACGAATGTCAAAAGAGAAAGGAAGGTTCTTCAAGAGTGGTAAGAAAGGACACTGGAATAATTATAATCCAGATGTCAAGGCAAAACAGAAAGAGACGCGAGTCGCTCTTGTAACTGAAACTGTTCTGGTTTCCTCTTCTATCCACAAATGGGTAGTGGATTCGGGGGCAACTGATCATGTTTGTTACACCTTGCAAGGTTTCTTGCAGAAAAGGCAATTGAGCAATGGCGAGGTGGTAGTCTCAATGGGCAATGGATCGAAAGTTCCTGCAATAGCCATTGGAGATTTAAATCTATCTTTTGATAGTTCTGTTTTAGTATTTAAAGAAGTTTAATATGTGCCTGAGTTTAGGCGAAACATTATTTCTCTTTCAAAACTCTGCACCATGGATGGTTATAAATCAAGTTTTGATAGTGAAGTTTCTATCATGAAAGACGATGATTTTATCTTTGGTGGACAATTAAACGAATCTTTATATACTATTACTTGTAAACCACGTAGTTCTGTTACTATTGCTTCCTCATCATCAAATCCTAAGAAGAGGAAAGAGTCTTCTAAGGTAAACCAAACTTATCTATGGCACTTAAGACTAGTTCGCATCAATCTTAACAGGACTCAAAGGTTGGTGGAATATGGATCATTGGAGTTTTCCAAGTTGAACCATTTCCAACTTGCGAATCCTGTTTGGAAGGAAAGATGATGACTAGGTCTTTCAAGGCAAAAGGTTATGAAGCCACAGAAGTATTAAGTTTGATACATTCTGACTTGTGTGGGTCTATATCTACCCAAGTTCGTGGAGGGTATGAGTAATTCGTCACATTTACTCAAGGTAATTCGTCACATTTACTCACGGTGGGTCAGAGAGAAGGAACCGAACTCTCTTAGAGATGGTTCGGTCCATGATGAGTTATGCAACTTTGTCAGTTTCCTTTTGGGGATATGCCCTAGAGACTGCAGCATACTTGATGAACCGTGTGCCATCCAAGTCGGTTAACACGACTCCAGTCGAGTTGTGGAGCGGACACAAGCCCAGTATACACCACATAAAGATTTGGGGGTGTCCTGCTTACCTGTTGAATAAACAAGCCGACAAGTTGGATCCACGTTCAGAGGTTATGTTGTTCATAGGATATCTGAAGGAAACGAAGGGCGGTTATTTTTATGATCCTCAAGAATAGATGATCGTGGTCAACACCAACGCTCGGTTCTTAGAGGAGGATTATATTAGTAATCATAAGTCTCGAGTCGAGATCATCCTTGAGGAATTACAAGGTGATCGAGATCCACTCACAGAGCCAATTGTGCAAGATAGAGCTCCACGAGCAACTGCACAATCTATTAACATAACTCCTGACACTCTTCGACGTAGAGGGAGGGTGATATTTACACCTGATCGGTATATGTTCACTGGGGAGACTTCTGACCATCTCCCAGCAGAGGAACAAGACACCGTGGATCCCTGGACTTACAACGAAGCAGTGGGAGATGTAGATGCAGATTTATGGAGAATCGCCATGGACTCGAAATTTAAGTCCATAACTGATATGGATGTATACGAGATCACTGAACTACCTGAGGGCAGCAAGGCTATTGGTAGTAAGTGGGTATACAAGAGAAAGAGAGAGGACCGAATGGAGAGATCATGGCGTTTACGGCCAGGCTAGTGGCGAAGGGTTTTACCCAGAAAGAAGGTATCGATTACGAAGAGACCTTCTCGCTTGTAGCAATGATCAAGTCCATTCGGATTCTCCTTACCATAGCAGCTCACATGAACCTAGAGATCTGGCAAATGTATGTCAAAACCGTATTACTAAACGGTCACCTTGAAAAAAGGTAGGGACATCTACATGAAATAGCCAGATGGTTATGTGAAGGAGGGCGAAGAGCATCTAGTTTAGAAGCTTAAGAAGTTTATTCATGGACTTAAGCAAGCTTTCCGGTTATAGCACCAGCATTTTCGACGAGGTAGTCAAATCCCACGGATTTGTATCATGTCCTAACGAGGTGTGTGTACCGTATTTGTGTTAACAGATCAGTGGTGTTTTTTGTATTTTACGTAGATGACATCCTTCTCATTGGAAACAATGTTGAAGTGTTATCAGACGTAAAGACGTGGTTATCCAAGCAGTTTCAAATGAAGGACTTAGGTGAAGCTGCTTACATCCTTGGGATCAAGGTTAACCGAGATCGCCAGAAAATGATGTTAAGCTTGTCACAAGTGTCCTACATTGACACTGTTATTGCTCGTTTTAGCATGCAAAAGGCCAAGAGAGGTTCAGTACCTTTCAGACATGGCATTTTTCTATCCAAGAATCAGTGCCCTAAAACACCTGAAGAGATAGAAAGTATGAGGCTAGTACCATATGCTTCCGCTGTCGGTAGCCTCATGCATGCGATGCTTTGTACGAGGGCGAGATATCTCATATGTTGTAGGCATGGTCTCAATATATTAATCTAACCTCGGAAAGGAACATCGGGCTAACGGTCAAGCATATTCTCAAGTACCTTAAACGAACTAGAGATTATAGGCTTGTTTACCGGTTAGACGATCCCAGTGTCTTTGGGTTATACGAGAATCGGATTTCCGGTGCGACGAGAGATGAGAAGAAGTCTACCTCGGGTTATGTGTTTACCTTGGGAAGTGGAGCCATTTCATGGAGGAGTGCAAAGCAGAAATGCATTGCAGACTCAACCATGGAAGCAGAGTATGTGGCTGCTTCAGAAGCTTCGAAAGAGGCAGTTTGGCTCAAGAATTTTCTCCAAGATCTTGATATTGTTCAGAATTTGCCTAAGGCAATCACGATTTATTGTGATAATGCGGGTGCAGTGACAAATTATAAGGAACCTAGATCTCACAAGGCGTCTAAACACATAGACAGGAAGTACCACATTATACGAGTATTCGTAAATCGAGGTGACGTGGTGATTGACAAAATTGGAATTGAAGTCAACCTGCCTAATCCTTTCACAAAGAGCTTATCACTCCCGGCTTACGAGAAGCATGTTTGTGGCTTAGGAGTGGTAGAGATTCCCCCCACTTAGGACTACAGAAACTTTTGTATAAGTGCGAGAAGATGCAGTGATAGATAGGATAGATAGCTGAGATATATCTGAGTACTAGTCTTAGCTGCTTGTCTTTACTGGTACACTAAAGGTGGTGTATTGACGGATCATAGTGAGATGTGTTCTCCTAACTGACCTTAGTGGAGAACCAAGATCTCGGTGACTTAGCTGGTCTTAAGCTTGGTAAGACTTCAGCTGAGTGCATTTGGCTATTTATCACTTTGACCTACTATGGTGAACGTCATCGCAACCGGATCTACGTATCTTGGGTGTTAGTAGTTATTTGTGGCTGAGGCTGATTGTCTGTATCTTGCAACCGTATCCTAGTAAAATGGGTTGATAATATCCCATGAGGAACTCGAAAGGATTAGCACACTAAACCCGGCCGGTTGATTAAGTTCAGGTGTGTTAATAAGGTCGAGTGGTACTACTCAGGAATATAAGATGTTAATTAATTTAAACTGTCAATGAGCTTAATTAATTAACGGATATTTCTATCTTAAATATGGAGATCGATTAAGTCTAAAATACAAGCCCTTGCTCAATTTGGGATAAAGGGGTAAGTCAGCACGGATTCTCTAGTGGAATGAATCAGTGTTTATTAATTAATTTTGCTCTGGGCTGAGCATGGATAATTAATTAATTTGAGGCCCAGCTTTATTTCTTGTATTGGATCCCTGATCTGTCTCAATTAGTTGCCTAGTTATTTATTGTCTCTCAGAAATCATTATTAATGGATTAATGTATTTTACATTATTTAATAATATTATTTATCTAGAATTAATTGGCTGGGCTAATTAATTGATAAATATTAGTAGACCAGTGGATTAATTAATTATATTATGGGCTAATTATGTGGAAGCCCATTAGAAATATAATTAAATTAATGAGCTACAAATATATTAATATTATATTGGCTTTTGAAGCCTATATATATTAGTATTCTGTTCAGAAACAGAACACACACAAATTCTCAAGATTAGGGGTGTAAGTGGTTCCGTCCGAACCGCGAAACTGACAGAACCGAACCGAACCGAACCAAACCGAAAAATGCGGTTCGGTTCGGTTTCGTGGTTCGGTTTGGTTTATATTTTCCGAAGCCGTTTACAATCAGTTCGGTTCATGGTTCCAAAGGTTTAGAAACCGTTCAAACCGAACCGAACCAATGGAACCGAATGAAATTTTTGTTAATACTACATACTACTTACTTGCTAGGTAGTATATTAATATGTGATTACTAGGGATATAGTAGGTAATTGATACATATGTAAATATGTAATTAAAAAAATTAAAAAAGAGATGTTAATACTACTATTACACTAGGGCAGTAGGGCATGCCGCACAACTGAGTCCTGACTACACCACTCTTCTATTTTCTCAATTCTCATTTCCATCTTCTTTCTCATTTCTCAATTCATTCTCAACACTATTTTCACATTTTCTACCAAAACGTAAAAGTTGAACATCAAGTCCTCCATCCGTAGGAATTTTTTCTGGGAGTTCTTAGTTCATCCGTTTACGTGGAGTCATGAAGTTATTTCATTTTGCTACTGCCTATATGGATTGTGGAGTCATGAATTTGTTTCCCCTAGTTGGAGATTAACTATTGTAGTTATGTTAAGTATATTTATATTTTGTTAATATTTTGGAGCCCTAGTTGGAGATTAACTTTTGTAGTTATGTTTAGTATATTTATATTTTGCTAATATTTTGGAGTTGTCGTGCTTGGTTTCATTCACGTTAAGCATGTATGGAATATTATGGTTCAAAAAAATCTATTTAGGATTTAAAAAGGTAGAACCTATGAACCGAACCGAACCGAACCATTTTTAAGCGGTTCGATTCGGTTCGGTTCCAAAAGTAAAGTACACCTTAAACCAAACCGAACCAAACCACTTTTATATGTTCGGTTCGGTTCCTAAATTGTACTAAAAACCGAACTGAACCGAACTTTTACACCCCTACTCAAGATACACGCACACACGTCATTTGAGAAATTGAGAGGGATAATTATCTTAATTTTTTCCAGCTCTCTGGCCGGGACACAGATCAGAAGATCTGACACACGAACAACAATCAAATTTGCGACAACATACGAAGGAGGAAGGTATCGTTTCTAACTCTCAATTATCCTTTACCCACAATTCAGAGCCTTTGCCTAGATCGTCACTCAGCTACTGACGAGTCAGGCCGGTTCTTTTGATCAAGTATCGAGGCAAAAGATTCAGCTGATGATGGCCATATACGATCATGCCAAGATCAATTGGACTGAGTTCTTTCTCAAGGAATTCATGACTCAGGCCGCCAAGTTTGACAGAACATCCAACTGCCTAGCCGTGAAGGGAAAGCTCTTATACGGATTAAAGTTGTCAGTCATGATAGAGGACTTATGCGGAGCTGACAACGTAGTATATGCTGATAAGCTATACTTCAATACGAAGAAAGTCAGGTTCCAGAGCAGGGCAGCGGCCCTTCAGCAAATTGGGTCAGGGCCTGCTGATCCAAAGACTGGAGCTCAGAAGACCTCAACACCTACAAAGAAGAGGTCGCGTCCTAAGTCTACTCCCAAGACACCGACCAAGAGACTGAAGAAAGTCAGTGAGGTCGTAGCTGAACCGCCTTTGCAGCAAAGGGACGAGGCTAAGTCATCAGAGAAGACCGTGTCAGTGGAGAAAGTCGTCTCCACTGAACAAGGTGAAACAGTGGACCAAGGGCTAGAGACTGAACCGATCCCTACTACTCAGAGCCCCTTGGATATCCCTCCACTCAACAGCATTCCTTCTGCTGAGAAGCAACAGTCTCCGATAGAAGTCGAAGACTCAGAGACTGCTTCTGAATTAGAATCAATCGGGATGGAGGCGTCTGCTCTACAATCAAGAGCCTCCCGAGAGATTTCTGAACACATTCCGGAGATAGCCAGCCATGCAGATCTGATTATATTAGCGAGGCAAGCTAGGCTCCACACATTGATCAGGTTCAAGGAGTGGTCAACATTGAACAAGCTGATCCAGCACCACTCCTGCGAACAACTCCACGAAGAGGAGTTGATGATAAGGAACAAGATAGGCTACTCAGAGCCTTCTGACATCTGTTCCTTGGACGACGTGAGGGCAGCCATGCTCGCCATGCTGAACGATCGCCAACCCGCTTCAGCGATGGTTCCCTCAGATGGGTCAGACCCTGACGGTCAGGACCCACCCCGTGATTCAGGCCCTGAGAAGCCTGATGAGGGAACTCAAATGGACAAGGATGCTCCCACTACTACTGCTGAACCACCACTCAGCATCCTTGCTCCCAGCGGCCGGTCGGCCGGGTACCTCAAAGACGGCGAAACCAGCACAGCTATTGCTGGAGTCTGCGTTCGAGGTAGCGCCCAGCCCTAAAAGCCGATGCTCGAAGTCAGTGGCCAGGGCACTGAGGAGTCGAAGCACTCAAAATAGACTCCTCGCCCGTGCCGTCCACAAGACGTGGAGGCAGTTCATGCAGGCTCAGAGTGCGGAGATAAAGGGGCTCAGAACATCAATTCAAAACACACCTGCCCCTGGCTTCTCAACAATACTAACCGACGCACTTGCCACTCAAAGAGCCAACTTCGAAGAGCAACTGAAGCTGATGGAAGCTGGCCAAGCTAAACTTCTGGAAGAATACAAGGCTGCCCATTCAGCTCATACTGCATCCATTTCTTCTATCTCTCAGGCCTCCGAGCTCAGACTCCAAACCATTCAGAAGGCCATGGAAGATAAAGTGGATCAAAAGTTGCAGGATATTCAGACTGAAGTGGAGAACTCTCACAAGAAGTACAGTGAACAATTAACTGATGAGAGGAATGAGCTCCATGAGAGGCTTGTAAAGCTGCAATATGCCTTGGACGATCTTTCCACAGCCTACAAAAGTCTGGATAAGAAGGTACAGTTCCCTACCCCTGGTTTATTTGCTGATGCCAAAAAGGGGGAAGGAAAGGAGAAAGTACCTGAAGGAAAGGAGAAGGTACTCAGAGTCCCAAAAGGAGTAAGGACAGTGGCAGGAGCATCTCAGATTCAGCAATCAGCTCCCACTGGTCCCACTACTCAGACTGCACAGGGTGAGGCCCAGGGTGTCTCAGCAGCAGGGGCTATAGTGTCTGCTGAGACTGGCCCAAGCGGCTCAGGACCCAAGGATTCTGCTACTCAGGCAACTCAGACTCCAAGAGACATCATTAAAGAACTTGCTGAGTATGCAGAGGAGGATTCAGAAGAGGAAGAAGTCCCACTACCTCCTCCAGTGCAAGGGAAGGGAAAGAAGGTACTGAAGCTTCCCACTCCTCCCAAAAAGAACGGAACTAAAAGGTTCATCACTCCTGAGGAAGAAGCTCAGATAGCAGCTGATGAAAAGCTAGCTAGGGAAATTGCCGAGGCTGAGGCTGCCAACAAACCAAAGAAAAAGCTAGCCAAAGGCAAAACAAAGGCTCCAGCAGGGGGAAGGAAGCCTGGGATAAGGCTACCCCCGAGAAATCTGAAGCTCAGTGATGAGGCAGATAAAGAAAAAGAAAGAGATCAGCAGCAGCAACAGCAATCTGGTCAGCAGGGTACTTCCAAAGAAAAATCTTCAACACTTGCTGACTCAGAGGAAGAAGAGCATGTGCCTTCCTATGTCCCATCAAAGGCTCAAGAGCAAGCGATGCAGGAAATATGGGATCAGATGGAAAGATACCTAGACAGAGGAGCTGAAGTCAGACAGATTGAAGCAGCAAGAGAAAGGCTCAGACTTGCTGATCTAGAAGCTTTGAGGATTAAGGCTGAGAAGGAAGCAAGCCAAAGGATACCTGAGAAAGCTGACATTCCTTACAAATATAGAAGACTCGGGAAGCCTACAGACCTCAAAATCTATAGATGGCCCAGGGTTGATGACTGGATGCCATGGGAACGGACTCAGAAGTGGGAGGCACTGAAGGCAGATTATATCAAGAGATTCTACTTCTGGAGATACTGGCCTGATATGCACAATTCCATTGCCTATGCTGAATGACTTCTGAAGACTGATCAAGAGATTTATGCAAGAGTCCAGAAGGCCATAGCTGAAAAGATTGATGTCAGGGTCCCAGCTCCAAGACTTATGCCTCCCCCACTGAAGCTTGATGGTTTTGTACACTATGGAGTAATTGAAAAGGAAATCAAGGATGCTGCTCAAGCCAAGTAGTTAGATGAAGATGAGCCTGCTGATATGCCTGAGATACTGCAGGTGAGAAAGGTCACCTACAGAATGTATGGACTGCCACTCCCTGAAGCAAAATCAAAGGACTTCAAAGATCGTATTCAGCAGTTCAAGAGATGATAGATAGCTTCTTGTATTTCTGTTCTTTCTTTCTTAGAATAGCAAGTCTGATGTACTGTACTGACATTTCTCCATATATAATACATCACTGTTATTCGGCCCTGACAATTCCTTATTATCTACATGGCCCTGTTTATTTTATGCTTAACACTCAGAATCACTCACGTGATTACTGATTCACACACTCACTGAATATTTATTCTTATACTTGTCAGTTCTTAACTTGTTAGATTCTGGACTGATAGATTGCTTTAAGAGGGAAAATGTTGTTAGCAAGGGGGAAATTGATGTTAGTTTTCTGTATAAGTTCTGATATTTCTTCCCTGATTTCCTCAATAGTCTAGAACTTGAAGAACAACTCCACTGATTCTACTTGTAATATTTGTAAGGAGCTCAGTTTCTGATAGTTATAGTATTAGGTTTTGGCATCATCAAATAGGGGGAAAATGTTGGGAGATGATTCAGTCCCTCCACAAATTGTTGGGAGATAACTCAGTAGCCTAGTGCTCTGAAGATTTGAAGATCCCAAAACCCTACTTTGACTGATGAACCATTCCGTTGTATTTTGTTGTCTTGTCTCTGAGAATTTCAGACTCAGTAGACACTCTTCATTTTGGTTCGTGTGCTCGGTTACGTCCGTTGGTTCTTCGCCAGATTATCGGCCTCGGTACCGAGAAGAAGAAGACTCGGTAGTCTTGGACTCGGCGGGAGCAAGATATGCGAAAGGAGTCAGTAGAACTGAACTCAACAGGAGTAGTTCACTGTACTTAGAGTTGATCTTCAGTAGAGCTGACTCAGTAGGAGTATGCTACTGAATATAGATCGATCTCGGCAACGGTACGGGCCGGATCTTCCGATCGTCGGATTTTTTAAGTCAAATCAGTAGAGTCATACGAGGTATAGAGAAGTCAGCTTCAGATCCACCTTGAAGTCTGTTTTGTCTCACCTACTTTCTTCATCCTCGACTAACGACAAGCGGCCAACTGTTCACTTTCTGATTAAAGCTGCAAGTCAACAACTTTCCAGAAATGGAGGGAAAGGACTCTGCCACCATCTTTGAAAGAGTCGTTAGCTACCCAAAATAGAGAGACACATGGATCGTCGTCTCCAACGGATCTATCCATGTCTCTGCTCTATAAATAGAGGGATGATTTCAAATTTAAGCTCACCTAGAAATTGAAGAACACACGAGCATTCACGAGCAACTCAAAACGATTTAAGCTTTCCGCAAGAACTTCAAAGAGTAATCTCTGGCGAAAGGCGACATACTTGCTCATAGGGAACCAAGCTGAACAAGATCATAAAGCCTCTACTATCCAAGCGACTGAATACGAACCCAAGTCTATACATAACCGTTCGTCGCTCTAGAAGCCACTTTCTCATTCCCTATCCCTCTAACCTAAGCTCATCAGATCTTATCCATAGCTTAGACAAAGGAGTTCATATCTGAACTGATCGTTATTGTAAAGGACTCCTTCATAGTTGGAGAGTTTGTCAAACACTTTAGTTTGATACCTTGTAAACCGAGACTTGCTCGAGTATAAATCTCAAGACCGGTGTTTGTCCAAGTAGACAAACCGACCGAGACTATCTCAAGATAATAATAAATAGCTTCCTAATCTTTCGGGACAATGGACGTAGTATTGTTGGATCCGAACCACTTTAAAATTGCTTGTGTTCTGTCTTTTTACTGTTGCATTGGTTACTGTTCATACTGAAAATATTTCTAAAATCATTCAACTGAGTTTCTGCAAGGCTTAATCGATCGCACTAATATACTGAAACTGTTTTCTTAAAAATGTTTTCTAACTCAACTGAATTTGGGCCTACACATTTCCGCACTATATTGAACTTGAGTTGAACGGTACTGAATTCTGACTCAAGTCAGCTAGCAGGCCTCAGTGAAGCCAGTCACTCTGCCACGCGATTCAGAACAACTTATTTGGTCTACTGAACTTGTTCAGTACGGCATTCTCCTCCTGAAAAGGACTATTCGCGTTTCAAGTTGAGAAATTATTTTCAGGTGTATTCACCCTCCTCCCCCCCCCCTTCTACACCTGAACGTTTAATCTCGGGACCAACAAACATATTGCATTTCATCATAATTAATCTGATAAAACATTGAATACTCCTACAAATACTGCATCATATATGCTCGTTTCTATATAATAAATGTCAAAAATAAGATAATTTACTGGATCCATTTCATCTTTATGTTGTAGCAATGCAAAAAGAAAAAAAGAAAAAAAAAGGAAAAAAGAAAAGAAAAGAAAACCTTAAGTGTTCTTCGATAATTTTTCTAAGATCTGAATAATATTTTTCCACTCACAAATCATCTTCGTTCTATTCTATAAATTAAAAAACCAACTATTTAAATTTAATTTTTATTGTTACGTGTCAGAAAAAGTAAATTTTTTTGGTGAGAGATAGTTGGCCTTCAATTAATTAATATTTTATTTATAATTATTTTATTCAAGGGGCTAAAAAAATAGATGCTTAAACTTGTGGCTAAATAATTTATCCAACTATCCTACAATGCTAGATAAAGAGTTGTCCCATTAATTTTTTGAATTGTGGAGCCCACCAGCCTTGTGACTTCTTCCCTTAAATATATTTTTCAATTTCCTAGCCCACATGATAGACTAGTTAAACGAAAAGCCTACGCGACTAGAATATGTCGTCATCACAATCGAGTAGAAAGTTGTCGTGGCATGACCGACATGGAACCCTCATATCAGATAGAGAGATATTTCTATAGTTCCTTTTTCTCGTTGATTTGCTTGTGGGATTTAGTCGATTTTGCTCGAAATATATTCTTATGTTTTTGATTGTTCAAATCATCGGTTTTTAACATGGGTTGGTTATGATGTTGTAAATGTTGAATCGTTGCTCGATTCTTGCTTGAATTTGATATTGTATTAAGTGGCGGTACCAGGGGGTGCGGGTGGGTGCGACCGCACTCCCCATTTTTCGCGTCAAAGTCGAAATTCATGTGTCAATTTTATGAAAAAAAATATTTTTGCACCCTCCGTATTTTACGAAAATTTAATATATGGAAGCGAATTTAAAAATATATTAGTTTCCCAACAACATGAACAACCCTATAAATACACCCTTAGTCGTCCATAATTTAGTTTCACATTAGATTTTCGAAAATCTGCCAGCATATCTGCGAAATGTTTCAAAAATTATTTACATATCTTCCCGTCGTCATCTCGTTGTGAAAATTTAGGATCGTCTTCCTCGGTATGTCTAGTATACTCTATGATTTTTGTAGAATTTTAAAAGCATGATAAGTATTTTTTTTTTTTTTAAATTGTTATTCGTAACCTGCTAGTTTTTGGCAGCATGTTCATGAGCTTGATAGGAAAATTATTTTTCATGTTTTATTTATATTGTTTTCGACCATGATGAATTTTAATGGGATAAGTATATGTTAGGTCAATCATATTAAAAATATAGAATTTTTAGGATATATTTACTATTTATTTGTTAATTTATCTCTTAATGTGCCAGATTATTTTGTCAGCATGTATGTAGATTGAAAAATAAAAGTTTCCAGGTTACTATTAAATGAATTATTGATCATGATAAGTTTTATTGTGATGGAATATGTAATATGTTGTTAATGTTAGATATCATTTTAGACTCATTATTTTGTCATTTGTATATGTTATAAGTACTTTTGACTTCATTATACTCATTGTTATATTATCTTTTCTCTCCAATAAATCTCCCCCCCATCTGACATGATAAGATAGTCGTTACACGATAAGATAGGCGTTACACGATAACTTCATTCTTGTCCAAAACTCGTGCATGCGTCTATCCTCAATCGCCTAGACAATTCATGTTACTAGACAACTATTTCAATTTCAAATCAATTACGTTTTTTTTTAGTATAATAAAACGTTTTTTATTGGACAATCCTTTTTTACTTCCATCAAGGACCTGGAGCAAGAGATCGAAGGTCAAGTAAGTAAACAATATTGTCTTATTTCTTTTAAATTGAATTAATATTTAGATGAATAATTGCTAATTTGGAACGCATGCCATGAAGCTTTTCCTAATGTACCAATTGAAGAGGTTCTATTGGCATACTAATGTGAACATTACATGCAAAAACACTCATTTGCCCAGGGCTAATTCGTAAGTGTTATTGTAGGGTTGCATACACATTTTTGGAATCGACCATCTTCCCGACATTTGTTGTTGTACTTAAAGCTGAGTGGGATAAGTTGCATCATAAGAATAAAGAAGGTTTGAGTCTCCTAAGTACAAAGCTCGAGAATAAAAATTGGACAGTGCCGCATCTAATAATTGAAATGGTCAGTGGTTAAGAATTATCGCAGTCTTGGATGGGAGCACGATTTGTAAGTATATTTACTAGCTTAGTATAATTAACATTGTGTTGTGTTTATTAAATTCATCTATTCCATTATTCTAGGTCATTGCAATTTGTTGTCTTAACTTGTCATAGCACTGGGTCACTGTCCGCATTGATCTTGTATCATGGACAATTGACTTGTATGATTCAAAGTTGTGGGACTTGACAAAGGATCCTACTAAGTCACGTCTACATAAGATGAGGGGTCAAGAGCTGCATTGCATTTGTAAGAATCCAACCCCGACTACTAAACGTTGTTAGGTACTAGACGAGCGTCACAAGGCTGCCCATATTTGACGAGTTGCGTCTCGTAAATATGTCAAAAGAGCACCAATATTTCCAGGTGGGTTTGAAGAGATGCAGTATATATACCATGATGTACATTGAAAGAATTATGTGCAATCTCCCGCCGATAGAGCACAATGAAGAACAACTACTTGAATATAAGTGTTTCTTATGTTTAAGGATCTTTAATCGGTGCAGACCTGATGATCAATTATTGTGATTTAATTTGATTAGTTTAAGGATCTTAATTTTGTACTTAAGAATTTTTTTTGTGATTTGTAGTTTCTAAGAAGAGTCTTATTATGGTAATTCGTTCCGTTTATATTATACAATCGAGTCTTAGTTGTGTAGCTAAGAATCGTTCCACGTGTTTCCATCGCATATCGATAAAGTCCTTAATCGTGTAGTCGATTGAGTGTGTGTCGTGTAGTTCGAATTGATCCGCGTATTTTCATCATTTATCGATAAGGTCCTTAATCGTGTACACGATTGTGTCTTAGTCGTTTGGCTAAGAATCGATCCACGTGTTCCATCGCGTCATGTAGACAAATGAGTGCTAGTTGTGTACTTAAGAATTGGTCTACGTATTGTCATCGCTTATTGATAAGGTCCTTAATCGTGTATACCATAAAGTGTTAGTCATGTAGTTAAAAATTGGTCCACGTGTTTCCATCGCTTACCGATAAGGTCCTTAATCGTGTAGACGATCGAGTGTTAGTCGTGTAGTTAAGAATCGGTCCATGTGTTTCCGTTGCTTATCGACAAGGTCCTTAATCATGTACACGGTCGAATGTTATTCGTGTACTTAAGAATCGATCGATGTGTTTCCGTCTTTTATCTATAATGTCTCTAATGGTATACATGATCAAGTGTTACTCATGGACGATAGATGTGCTTCCATGTGAACGCTCCATACACCATAGTTCTCTATTGAAAATATGAGTATCATTATGATTCCTGACATATCAGAAATAGTGGATAGTGGATGTATGAAAGATAAGAGTATGCAATGAAAATGTTTTTCAGGATTTGTTCAAGTAGGCTTAAAACGGTGATCAGAAAAGCACCGCTCCTACACTAATTGTTGGATCAGAGATCAGACTTTGGGGGTGTGTGGGGGGGGGTGTTTGAATACACGTGAGTTCAACTTTTCAGCTTATATGTGTGTTGGGATATTGAGCGATGCCCAACATCCTCCAACTGCGTGGATAATGCGTGATGTCCGACACTCCGTCCCTGCGCGGCGGAGCAGCATTCAATCTGTGGCGCTGACTGCTATGCAAAGAGGAATAAAAGTTGCGCCCTGACCAGTAGAAATTATTTTTAGCATAGTGGTAAGCGTTTGAGGTCCAACATTTGGTATCAGAGTAAATCACGTGTTCGAATTCCCGTGAGCACGTTGCAAGTGTCAGGTGGTTGGGGGGGGTTGTTGGGATATTGAGAAATTCTAAACATCTTCTAGCTAGGCGGTGTCAGGATAATGGGTGATGCCCGACACGACGTCCCTGCGTGACGGAGCAGCATTAGATCTATATCCCTGACTGTTATACAATGTGGAATAAAAGTTGCGCCCTCACCACCAGCAATTACTTTTGGCATAGTGGCAAGCACTTGAGGTCCAACAACACGGAAGTCGGTATGGTACTGAATATACTTACTGAGTCTCAGAGTTAGTTCGTTAAGTTAGCTTCCTGATCACGTGGCAGAGTGTTATCGTCTACTAAGTGCCGCTTACTTACTTAAGTCAGTTAGTAATTAAATAGTATAGATAAGTGCGAAATGTGTTGGCTCGATTCTATAGTCTCGTTAGAAATATGTTGTTTACTGAAAACTATTCAGATATGCTTGTGCGTATTTTTAGAGTTTTACTGAAAACAAACACTTATATGATTTTTGGAGATCTTTTTATGCAAATAGTCAGATGCAATAAAATAGTAAATGACACGACTATTTATTGTGGTTCGGATACGCAAGATCCTACATCCACTTGTCCTATTTTCACATAATCCAACTTGTATTATAAAGAACAAGTTCAGTCAATCTATGCACTGGATAGACTGTGACTTAGTTATAGTCCAAGTGACTTTACATTTTGCAAACACGCGGTGTTTGGCTTTGGTAATTTCCAACTAGAATTAATTCTTACAATAAGAACTATTCAAGGTTGAACTCCTTCAATTCTAAGCTTGAGATATATCAAGAGTATCTTAGGGAAATAGAGAGGGAAATAATATCAATCTAGAGAGAAGAACTTAGAAGATGTTCGGTTACTATGAGTTCTTCACTGTATGGTCACTTGAAGATGCTAGAGCTTTGTATGCTTGAATGTTGTGTATTCCCGGTATCTTCAGTGTCAAGAAGACCCTATTTATAGTCCCAACTGGTGAATACATTCGTTGGAAAGATGACCTAATCACTGTAGCTAGAAGACTAGCAAACGGTCGTCTGTGAAGTTTGAATCTTACTGTGGAGATTCCTCACTTTTTAGGAATTCAGAGCTTTACTGCAAATTTATGTCAGAACGAATATAGTGTTGGCTCCTCCTTATTGGTCAAGGTTAACTTAGTAGTTAAGGCTATTCAAACTTCAAGACTAATACTGAGATGATTCCTCAGATGTAACCTCGTACACTTCTACTGAATAGACAGATACTAATATTCCTTTTGACTTCAAATGATAAGACCGTTGATTTTGACTCCACTTCACTAGGTTTAGTTCAGTCCAATACTTAGTGGAACCTTATTGAGTCTTTAGATAACCATCTTCAAATGTTGCTAAGAAATCTTCTACCGAGTCCAGGCAATAATACTGAAAACAATTATTCTAGACTATAGACCTTCCTAATAAATAAGCGCACTACTCCTAGTCAATCTATTACAACTTAATGGTTTATCATCATCTATAATTTTGGAGTCATTCAAATCTTATATATTAAATCGTCACCTAACAACAATATTTAAGTTTGGAATTGGACCAACGTATGCCCATGACATGGGATTATTTGACAGACCAGTCTTGACTGAATTATTGAAATGATGGTTATCTAAAGCGGTCCAGCTCAGGAATTTATTAAAGTGGGCTAGATCCCAAGCCCATTCATTAAACTCCTCCAACACTGATTTAAGAAGTACCATTTATATGACTTCTCCTCATCATCGTCCTACAAGATTGTCTCATGCTCATTCTCTGTTATATCCCAGACTACATAGTTCGACCTTGGCTCCGATTCAATATTTCGGTCATTTCTTGTCGATCTGAAGACAATCAGAATATTTCTATTTTTGAAAAGCATCTGAATCAAATATACGTCGCAATGCATACGAATCTTTTTTTTTTTGTATCCTGTGAAATGCTTGTTAGTTAATACTCTCTCTGTCCCACTATTCTTGTCTTAATAGTGTTAGACGCTGATGAGTCTTTTTGTACCTAATTGCTTCTGGCCGAAATGTCACTTAACTACGTAGTCGAGATACTTTTGTTGGCAGTTTTGTAGATTTTTAGGTTGATTTGATATGTGACGAGGATAGAAGGAGGCAATGTATTTTCCAACAAGAAGGGCACGTTTTTTATCACGAATGGACGAAAATTGAAGAAGGAAAGGAAGGGGGCGGATAGCTTATTGATTAAGGAAAGGATAAGATATTTGCTTATCTTGGAATATCTTCCCTTATCCGAAATTTTCCCTAGATATCATTTGATCTTGGAGTAACCCTATATAAGGGGAAAGGAGCACGAAATTTACATCATCTCTACACCATATTTTCATATCTCAATCGCCGTATTAGTTTTAGAATTCGGGAGAAACAATCACTTTCATTTTTGTTCTTATTTTCTAGCTAGGAGAAAACATTTAATTCGCTTTTTGCTTTCGTTGCTTTGGAGATTTTGTTCGGTACTTTTGTTTTAATCATTCAGCATATTTTCAGTTTGAGATTTTGTATTCTTATTTCCAGTTTTTGTTCTTTAATTTCGTGCAGGTTAGATTTAGATTTTAATATGTTTACCGTTATGTTCTACATAGTTTTTTGCTTGCACAGTTAAGACACTTTTATGAGTAGCTAAACTTTTAGTGGTCTGGCGGGATGTAAAACATACACATGATTAGTACATGAGGCTTAGGTGCTTAAATTTAATCAAAAGGGTTTCAGATTAGTTCTGAATAGTTTAATCTGTTTAGTAATTTAGGCTTGATCACCCTAGGTTGCCCAGCCTGTAGATAACTTAGTGTTTACATCATTTCTCGTGGAATAAGACTAGGAAAGTAGCAAGGTTGTTCGTAAGAATAATTGGACTAAACCGATAGGAGACTATTAGATGTTCAACATATGAGTAGGCTCCTAAACTAGGTTCCTTTAGATCGATAAAGTTGTCTAGTTATTAAATCTATTGATTGTCCAACAACGTAGGTTGTAACTAGATTATGGAAGTAATCGCTTTGATGCCTAACATGGTGGCTACTAATTAAGTAAGTGGGAATAAGGGTCGTGTCCGTTTAATTACGACGGTCTATGACTAGTTGATTCTTAAGGTTAATTAGTATTATGTGTCGAGGATTGAAAATATGTGTGTGTGTGTGTGTAATATCTGTTGGACATGTCTCTTAATTGCCCAGTTAATTCGCTTTTACTTCAGTTTAGCTTTTACAATTCTTAATTTAGTAAAATTCCAAAACTTGTGTAGTTGCTAACCAAAGATCCCAAAGATAAGTAAGAAAATCATGTCTAGTCTTTGTTCCCTATGTTCGATACCCTGTTTACTATACTGAATTAAATCTCAGCATTTTGCAGGATTTATTTCGTGCAAGTAAACGATCACCAGACGCGGAGTTTAAAAAGAGGGTGAAGGTGTGTTAAAGCGCCAAGGATCTTCTGGCCCAATTTTGCAAGGACCACTCAGTGACCCACCAATCACGCAGTGCCACGTGTGTATTGGTGGGTCACGTTGTTAATATTATAGTGTTTGTTTAACTTTAAAAACACATGTGGCACCACCTGATTGGTGGGCCATATAGTGTTCCTCACAAATTGGGCCAGAAGATCCGGATTGTTGTTAAAGTAGGTAGAAGTGTGTTAAAGTAGTAGGGTCTACTGTTTAGCTTGGTTGTAGTCCACAAATTAATATCCTTTTTTGGAAGAAAAAAAAAAGACAAGATTAACAGGATATCCGAAAAAAGAAACTAAGACAACATTAGCGAGACAAAGCGAGTATATTCATAGTCTTTGGTCGAAGGATTGCTATTCAGTTTCTGGTGAATAATATGTACCAATTGATAAAGGTTGATAAAGGTGGAATAATAATTCATCACCACCTAAATAATACGTTTTCATCTCATCTACGCAAGGGAAAAAAATAGAGGAATTTGCTACTATAACCTAACCCACTTAAAAAAATAATAAATAAATAAATGAAAAAGTAGACATCCTCTAAAGTTATATTCACAAACTAGCCAAGTTTACAAAAATGCCCTGTTGGGAGATGATTCAGCAGTAGATCAGTTGATTAGAGATTTGGCTGATCCCAAAACCCTATGTTGATTGGTGAACCATTCACTTATAAAAGTTAACATCTTCGTCTTTAAGTTTTGCAGACTCAGTAGACTCATCTTCAGCATGGTCCGGCTCAGTAGTTTTGTCTGCTGTCCTTCAGTAGACTATCTGCCGCAGTGCTAGATTCAGTATGGCTGGACTCAGCAGGAGCTGATCCCAAAACCGTATGTTGATTGGTGAACCATTCCCTTGTAAAAGTTAACATCTTCGTCTTTGAGTTTTGCAGACTTAGTAGACTCGTCTTCAGCATGGTCCGGCTGAGTACTTCTGTCTGCTGTCCTTTAGTAGACTATCCGCCGCAGTGCCATGGAGTGAAGATTCAGTATGGGCGGATTCAGACGGGAGCAAGATGCGAAAGGTGTTCGGGAGTCGATAGAACCGGACTCGCGGGAGCGGTTTGCGAATCGTAGTCTTGACCTTCAGTAGAGTTGAACTCAGTAGGAGTACACTACTGAACCTATGGGTTAGACTTCGAAGAACGGCCGTCGGTTGCTTTAACTAACATGGACTTCAATATCATTCCGGTAGAATTGTCCGAGGTCGTACAATTGAGAAAAGTTAGCTTCGATATCAACCTTGAAGTCCGCAAGTGTCTCAACCACTTTATGTACCTCGACCAATGACAAGCAGCCAGTTGGCAAGTCTTCGACATAAAGCTGCAAGTCAACCACTTTCACGAAAAGAAAGTGGACTCTACAGAATTCGAAAAGAAGCCGTTTGCTACTTAGTTATAGAGTGACACATGGATAGTTCGTCTCCAACGGATCTATTCACAGTCACGCCTATAAATTGAGGGAAGGGCATGATCTACAAAGTCGCACTACACGATCACATAAGAGACTATACGAGAACTCAAGCTTTCAAAGAATCAAAGTTCTAGAACACTTATCGTTTATTCAAGTGAAGAACACGAACCCAGAGTTGATATATCCTCTTATTCTTCACTCTAGAAGCCTTTATCTTTCTCACCCTCTAACATTAAGCTCATTATAATATTCAAAGCTTAAACCGAAGGAGTTCATTTATTAAACTGTTCTTAGTATTAAGAACTCCTTCATAGTTGGAGATACATTCAAACACTCCTGTTTGACCCTGTAAACTAAGACTTGCTCAGTATAATCTCAAGTAAAAGTTTGTCCAGCATACAAACTAACTGAGACTAACTTAGCATAATAAAATAATGTCCTATGTTGTTAAGGACGAGTGGACGTAGGATCTTGCGTATCCGAACCACTTTAAAAACTGATGTGTTGTTTATTTGTTGCATTGAGTAACGCTCATATCGAAAAATATCTTACAAAATCATACAACTATTGTTTTTAGTACAAAGCTAAAATATCGCACTAATCTACCGAACGACTTTAGTAAACAAACGTTTTCGAAACAAACCGAATCGGGCCTATACAATTTCGCATACTCCCGAACCTCCGAACGGTTTCGAATTCTTGCATCGATCGGCTATCGGACCTCGGTACTATTATTCACTCGTCCGTGCGATCAAGATCGGCATGATTAGTCTACTTAATATATTCAAGCGGATATCTTCCGTGAAACGGACCGATCACGTTTTGAATTTAAGAAAAAGGTTCTCGGTGTATTCAACCCCCCACCCCCCACCCCCCTCTACACTGAACATTTGGCTCGGAACCAACAATTGGTATCAGAGCAGGAGTTCTTTTGATTCTTGTTTTTTGAAACTGGTCTACTCGAATTTGTCCTTTTGAAAACGTTTATCACAGCATAAAATCTCTTTATTCATCTTTAACCCCTTATTTTTTTAATATGTCTTATATGTCAGAGATTCGGATGGTACACATGTTCTCAGTAGAGAACTATGGAGTATGGCGAGTCAGAATGGAGGCGCATCTGACCTCACTACACGATTGCATGTCTGATATGCTGGAAATTGGCCATATCATTCCTATGATAAACAAGTGTCAAATTCATCAAGGAAGGTGCAGGCAGACAGGGGAGATGGTGCCTAAAGAAAAATCCGAATATACGCCAAAAGAGAAGAAGCTTCACAATCTAGATAGAGTTGCTTCGTAATGCTATTCTAACAACTCTCGGTGATTCTTATCTAGGCATGGTTCGGGAGTGCAATTCCGCAAAGGAACTGCGGGATGCGGCTTGGCGTTCTGAATCGAGGGACTCGAGAAGATAAAGAACAATAAACTAACATCGCAGCTCCGAGAGCTTGAGAGGCTCACCCTCATGCCCAATGAGAAGATTGAAGATCTAAACGACAGATTTGTTGGGATAAGGATTCAGTAGATGAATTGATAGATTTGATAGATCCCAAAACCCTAGCTGAATAGTATACCTTCGTATCTGTAATAGCTTAGTCGAGTTCAGTTGTTAGAACTCAGTAGGCTAGAGTTCAGTAGCTGCAGGATTCAGTAGAAGACCTCGCACTCAGTCGATGAACTCAGGATCGAAGAAGTCGGTTGGACGATACCAATCACTAGCCGAATCCGCTCAAGAATTCGTGCCCATAAACCGAATGCTCGAAGAACGTCTGTAGGAAACTCACTTCATTTGAAGGTCCGAGGATTCGGAGGAAGTCGACCTTGATGTTTGACAAGTCTCACCTACCCATCTATCTCGACCAATAAGGAGCCGACAGCGACCTATTACTCTGATAAAAGCTTCTCTCAGACTGAAAAAGAGGAGAATCTCTACAGTGCACCTACTCACCAACGTTCAAAATAAAGGAGTCGTTTTCCTTGTCGTTTCGACACGTGGCTAGACCTCCCTCCAACGGATCTATTCACCATCGATGACTATAAATAAGAGAAGTCACCATGCAAAGTCGACACCGGGAACCCAAGCTATCTACGCACAAACTCTTAACATTCTCAACGCAGAATCCAGTGAAGAACTAGCGTCCATTGAAGAACCCTTTTGGTTCATCACTTAGAGTTATATTTGTTCCCCTTCTCTTATCTAAGCAAGCTTCATTGTAATATCTTTAGCTTAGAAACCTTGAGGAAGTTCACATACTTGTGAAACTGTTCTTATTTGTAAGAACTTCCTCTTAGTTGGAGAAGACTCAAACTCTTCAAGTTTGAAACCCCTATAAAAGTCACTACGAGTAATAGTAGAGAATCATCCGGGCGCATAGATCACGAGAGAACTTGTTGTGTTGATTTACTATTTTTCTTAACCGCTCATACTGCATTCAAAACGTACTTCATAAAACTCGAGATAAAATCGGGGTTTTCTAACCGAGACATTTGATAGGGACTACACTTCCGCACACACTCGATATCGAACGATCGTTCGATCGACTAAAGTCGGTAGAGCCGAACTCGCAGAAGAAATCCTTGCCCACGCGATCTGAAGCATATTTGGTTGTCTAACTCTGTTAGTAGCAAACTTAGCTAAAGCTGACTTCGCGTTTGAGAAAGAAATTTGTATTCAGGTGTATTCACCCTCCCCCCCCCCCTTCTACACCTGAACCACGTCTCAGGACCAACAAGGTTCACTAGGATCATGAATTCAATCAACGATCTAGGGAAGACGCTCTCAAATAGTGAGATGAACTTGAAGATATTGCGGGCACTGCCAAAAGGACGACGGAGTTCATTTGCCACGTATCTTCGACACTCTGACCTTGATTCTGTTACCACTAACCACATATTTTCTGAATTAAAGGTATAGGAGTTAGAGTTCAGTCTACCTCAGAAGATAAGGGATGGAGCTGAAAAGTCACATGATCATGCCCTAAAGGCATCAGTCAGTACTCCACAAGTAGCAGTGAGCAACCAGACTATATCGACAAGCTCAGCCCGATTCCTATTAAAGGAACCCTGGCTGAATGCTATGCTCTGTTGGCCCTTAAATACCAGAGAGAGAAGGATAGGAGGATAAAGATGAAGAAATCCTACCAGAAATCTCGAGGTAAGTATGAATCACCTTCCAAAGGAGATCATAACTCGAAACTCTCTTAATGCAGGAATGAAGAATCTGCTCCGAAGCCTGAAAAGTCAGAATCAAAACCAAGCAGACCTTCTTCATGCTATAACTGCAAGAAGGATGGGCACTACCAATATGAGTGTCTAGAGCCGAGTGTAGGCCGAAAGAGCTCGCGACAAGATCGAAGAGAGAAGTTCGCCAAAAAGCGTCAAGCATTCATTGTTGGAGAGCTTTCGAGATGACTCGAAAGAGGCGAAAAACTTAATGGACTCATCGGATGATGAAGTCTCATTCATCGCGGTAGAGGTTGAAGACAATGAGAAGTGTCTCATGGCTAGAGAAGAGGATGAGGTAAACTCTTATGCTATTGATATACCCTCTTCACCATGCACATACAATACACAATCTATCTGCGGTGATCATCCCGAATCGCACTATGCTACGAAGCCTTACTAGACGAGCGGATCAAGATGAGTTTGGATTTCGGTTAGACCCTTCGGAGATGGACCTCCCGAGAGCGGAAAATGAGAAACTTTCTAAGTCCATTCGGGACTCTACCGAGTTGGCTCGGCTTGCCAAGATACCGAAAGAGGAAAATAATTCTCACGATGACACGGCTTATCGGCAAGAAGAATTGATCTCGATCGACCAAAGACTTGGCAAAGAAAGTCAGTGAACTGGGTCTACTGAAGAATGAATATTCAGAACTACAGACACAGTACGAAACTCTCAAGAAGAGTGATGAGGTCTCCACAAACTTCGATGACGATGCATTCCTTGGAGCGAGAGAAGAAGCTCGAAGCCATGCTCACAAGTCGAGACCCGTAACACATAAATAAGGGTTAGGTTACACTTTTGAAGCTTCGACCTCGGCTCTACAGGATTCGGTAGCAAAGCTTGCCGATAGGTTTGTCAAAGGGTGTGCCGAACGTTCGGAACCCTATAAACCTTTGACAAAAGGAAAGTAAAAGGTGAATGTACCTCATCCCACCTATCAGAAGTCTGGAAAATCTCTCTCACAACCTCCCAGTCAGAAGCAAGGGGGAAATTCAATGAGATGGGCAGATCAACATGGGCCTCAAACTTTGACTCATCCAGCTCAGTACGGAAGTTACTATTACGAGCTAGTGGTCAAGAACGCATCTAAGGTCCAGAAGAGAGCTACTGAATCAGCTCAGAAGGTTAAGAGTCCAGCTAAGTAGAAGATCATGACTGCTGAACCTCTGAAGCAGAAAGAGTCAACACCACTAAGTCCAACAGTGAAGTATGTTGACGGGTCAGGGAAGAAACTGTCTGAGACTACAAAAGTAGTCAGACAGATTTGGATTAAGAAACCACAAACTCCGAAGGACCCAAAAGAAACATAAAGGGTACCTAAGTGTGATTTTCTATTTTCAAGTACAAAAAGACCCATGATACGTTGACAGCGGATGCTCCAGACACATGAAGTACCAGAAGACACTACTGACGGATTGCTTCACTAAAGATGGACCCAGAATAGAGTTTGGCGACAACGCCAAAGGCTACACGAGAGGATATGGAACACCGAACATTGGAACCACCATAGTTCCAAAAGTATCTTATGTTGAAGGGCTCCAACATAACCTCCTCTCTGTTAGTCAATTTTGTGATAACAATAAAGGAGTGACATTTGACACTGGTTTTTGTGATGTAGTGGATAAATCAACAGGTAAAACAGTGTTACCAGGAACACGGAAGAAAAACATCTATGTGGCTAATTGGAAATCCGTAGATCCTGAAGCGTGTTAGAAAGCACGAACGAAGACATAACTAAGTGGTTGTGGCGTAGAAGGCTCAGTTATCTCAATTTTAAGGTGCTGAACAAACTTGCAAATGGATCTCTTGTCAGGGGACATTAAAAAAGGAAGAAGAATGTGAAGCATGTCTGAAAGGAAAGCAAACTAAGAAAAGCCATTATTCAATTCAGTCACCATCTACTGACGGAATCCTTCAGCTTCTTCACATGGACCTTTTTAGGCCAGTTTCTCCTGTGATGATCAGAGGCAAGAAGTACACACTGGTGGTGATAGATGATTATTCCAGATACACGTGGGTACTTTTTATCGCCAATAAGTCTGACTTCAAGATAGCTTTGCCGAGGCTACTGAAGAGACTCAATGTTGAGAAGGACACCAAGATTAAGAAGATTCGTTCTGATTGCGGTACTGAGTTTCTGAACTCAATGGTGAAAGAGTTCTGCGATACTGAAGGAATCGAACATGAGACGCCCGTCTTGCACGCACGCCTCAAAAGAATGGTCTTGGTGAGCAGAAAAATAGAACACTAAAAGAAGCAGTAAGGACTTTAATCGCAAACTCTGGACTACCACTGAAGTTCTGGGCAGAAGCCACGAGCACAGCATGCTACACTCAGAATTGCTCTTTAATGACAAAGAAGCACATGAAGACGCCTTATGAATTATGGAACGGGAGAATTCCTTCTATATCTTATTTCCATATATTCGGTTATTCTTGTTTCATCCACAATAACAGAAAGGATTAGTTGAGAACTTTTGAAAGCAAATCAGGCCAAAGAGTGGTCTTAGGATACTCCACGGTTAGTAAAGCTTTCAGAGTTTTCAACCTCCGGACCCTTTACGTGGAGGAAAGTCCTCATGTTATTTTTAACGAGTTTGCTACTGAGAACAGGAATAGAAGCAACTCAAACTCTGAAGATGTAAGCCAGAAGCTATAGAATCTGAACTTAAACGAAGATTTATAAATGATTCACAAGTGTCGGGATGATGATTCAGCAGAAGAAGATATTCAGAATCAACCCACACTGAATGTAGCTGAGAAGATTGATTCTACAGTATAGAATCAATCCTATGTATTGGTCAATGAAGATACCCAAGTCGGTACTGAGACCACATCTGAATGCACCAACTCAAGGGGAACAAATTATGCTCTTGAACATGAAACCCCTATAGTGGACGATTCATCAGAACCTCAACTTGTCACTGAACTTCTTCGGTTTCAAAATAGTACTGTTGAAATACCTAATACTCTAACTGTTTGCACTAAATCTGTTTCAGAGGAAGAGACAAGGAAATGACGTTCTTGGTTAGACACTCACTCTGCTGAGTTGATTATTGGTGACCCTTCAGTAGGTGTTTAGACCAGAGCTAATCTCAGACAAGGCGAGAGTGTATTGTACTCCTGTTTCTTGTCTACTGAAGAACCTCAGAATATTGAGGAGGCACTGAACGACACTGACTGGATTATAGCCATGCATGAGGAGCTGAACCAGTTCGTTCGCAATGAGGTTTGGGAGCTTGTTGGCAGACTCCGACACCAACATGTCATAGGAACAAAATGGGTCTTCAAGAACAAGCGGGACGAAAACAACGTCATAGTCAGAAACAAGGCTCGATTAGTTTCTAAAGGCTACTGTCAAGCTGAGGGAATTGACTTCGATGAAACGTTTGCCCCAGTTGCAAGACAGGAAGCTATTCATATTTTCCTTGTATACGCCTCACATCAGAGATTCGAAGTCTATCAAATGGATGTGAAGTGTGTGTTTCGAACAACAGTCGAAGGAAGAGGTATACGTGGAGCAGCCTCCCGGCTTTCAACAGGGGACATCAAGTATACGGATCGGGAAAGCATTGTATGGGTTAAAACAAGCACCTAGGGCTTGGTATGAGACCCTGTCGATTTCCTCCTTCGAAGGGTTTTTGCGGAAGGAACCGTAGACCGAACACTATTCAAGCATTCGGCCGAACGATAACATACTCTTAGTGCAAGTCTACGTGGATGACATCATCTTCAGTTCTCATAATGTGACCATGTGTCAAAATTTTAAGAAGATGATGAAAGATAAGTTTGAGATGTCAATGATAGGCGAGATGAATTCCTTTCTTAGACTTCGAGTCAAACAAACTAACAGAGTGATATTCATCAATCAAGCCAAATATACGAAGGAACTTATCAAGAAAATCGGATGCGAGTTCAGCAAACGAGTCAGAATCCCTATGAACACAAACTTCCAGATTGATCTAGACAAAGAGGGACTATCGGTAGCTTCTACCGATTATCGTGCTTTAATTGGTTCATTATTATATCTAACTGCTAGTCGACCTGACATAACTTATGTTGTAGGTGTATGTCCTTGATTTTAGGCGAATCCTAAACTGAGCCATATGGAGTCAGCAAAGAAGATTCTCCGATATCTCAAAGGCACACCTACAGAGGGTTATGGTATCTAGCAGATGATAATTTTGAATTAACTGGCTATACCGATGCCGACTATGCGGGTTGCAAGCTCGACCAAAAATAAACTTCGGGAACATGTTAGTTCCTCGGTAGCAAGCCGATTTCATGGTTCTCCAAGAAACGACATTCGGTAGCCACATCCACTACCGAAGCCGAATACATGGGCTGCCGAAAGTTGTTGCGCCCAGATCCTTTAGCTTCGACAGTAATTACGCGACTACGATGTAATTTAGAATGAAGTGTCGATCTACTGTGACAGTACCAGTGCCATTGTTATCTCGCAGAATCATGTTCTACATACATGATGCAAGCACATGGACATTCGGCACCACTTTATTCGCGATCATGTCGAGAAGAAGGACGTCAGATTGGATAAGATCCACACTGACATACAGAGGGCTGATATACTGACCAAGCCTTTAGCTGGAGCTAGATTTAGAGATCTTTCAGTAGAGCTCGGTCTCCTGGAACCTACTGACTTTACTCATTAAGTGTTTCAGATGGAGTACCCTCAGTAAAGGGGAACACTCATTCTACACTGAATTCATTCAGTTTCGAGATTCAGCAACCAACTACACGTGGTACTGCTGACTACAATGTTCAGCTGACAGGTTTGCGTATCTCTTTCAGTAGTCAACTTAGCATACATTAAAAAGGTGTTTTCAATCTAAAAAGGTTTTATGATAAAGAAATTCAGCATCGCACTTAAATGCCTTAAAGAATGTCATTAATTAAAATTGTTTTCATTTATTACACGACATTTTATGTTCTATTTGTTGAACTCTGCTTTGCATTTAATGCGAGTCGTATCACCTTACTACTAAACATCTAAATTTGTATGAGATTTGACTAGGCGGCATGGTCATCATTAATCTTCTTATAGTATAAAATCGTGACCGTCCACTGAAAAAGCGGGACTTAATCCCAACCGTCGATCAAAAAATGTTTCACATTCAAAATAAAACTATATATCGACGTGATCTTCCACAAACTGCCATATTCGCCATTGCCATTTCTGCATTACCTTCAAAACTCTCTGAAAATACTTTTGCATACTACATATTATTAACTTGTTTCAGAGATTTTTACGGTAAATCTTATTTTCTACAGCAATCGTACTGACTAATTCTACTTTCAAGTGCTAATCCTCTATGTTGCAGATAGTCATGACGAATCTTCATGTTATTTCTCATGCTGATATCATCGAGATACTGGAGAAAGACAGGGTTTGGTTTGAGCCTTTCATTGCCAGTGAACTCTCAGCTCAGCTCAGTCAAAAGACAGCGAGAGCAAAGAAGAAAGAGTCACAACCTGCTACAACAGCAAGAGGCCAGGACACTATCAGTATGACTGTCCTGAGCTCAGCACTACTGAAAGAGCAGCACGCAAAGCAAGAAGGGAGAAGTTCATCAAGAAGCGACAAGCATACATTGCCAGTGAACTCTCAGACGACTCAGATGAAGTCGATTCCTTCATTGATTCATCCGACGATGATGCAGCTTTCATGGCCATAGAGCTTGAAGCTGAAGAAGATGCTCAAAAGTGTCTCATGGCAGGAGAAGAGGATGAGGTAAACTCTTATGCACCATGTAATTCTTCTTCACACTGCACACACGACACTATTTCAGGTGCAGATGAGAATCTGGACGTCACGATTGCATACGAGGAACTACTCGACGAGCAGATTCAGATGAGTCTACAGCTCAGTAAGACTCTTTAGGAGTTGGATACCCTGAAAGTAGAGAATCAGAGACTTTCTCAGGAGAGTCAGGTTGCTTCTGAGTCAAAAGGACTTGTGTTGAGACTCAGGGAGGAGATAAACTCTCTGATGGCCAAGTCTCAGCATCAAGAAGATCAGATCTCAGTATTGACCAAAGACTTGACTCAGAAAGATACTGAATTGAGTCTACCAAGTAAGAGTTGTCGGGACTTCGAGGCCGAGCATGAACCGCTGCAAGAAGAGTGATGATGTCTGGAGGAACTTGATGACGAGAGATACATGGGTGTTTGAAAAGAAGCTTGAAGCTATGGTAGCAAGCAACAAGCCCAAGCATTGTAAGGAGGGACTTGGATTCAGCCATGGAGCCTCCTCATCTACCCCCGTACGCTCAGAAAACCGGCTAGCTGATAGGTTTGTTCAAGGGGAGACCATCAATGCAGACATACTAAACCCCCTAGCCAAGAAGAAACAGAACATGAAGGCACCTCATCCCAGTTATCAACAATCTGACAAGAAGATCAGCACCAGATCACCCCAGTTCAGTCAAGGGGGAACCAGCAAAGCAAAATGGGCTGATCAGTATGGACCTCCGCAACTGACTCATCCAGCTCAGTATGGGTCATATTACTATGATCCTATAGTCAGGAGAGGATCCAAAAGTTAGAAGAAAAAGAAGAAAGCCGTACAGAAGGCAAAGGTCAGCAGTCCACCCACTCAGAAGATCAGGACTCCTGAACCTGAAAAGCCTCAGAAGTCAGCATCGACCAGTCCAGTGGTCAAGTATTTTGACAAAAGTGGAAAGAAACTGTCTGAGACCTCCAGGGTCGTAAGACAGATATGGGTTTCCAAAACTAACATCTAAGGACCCAAAATCAAAAATAAAGGGTACCTAAATGTAATTCGGTTTTGCAGGTGCACAAGGACCCTTGGTATGTGGACAGCGAATGCTCAAGACACGTGACGTACCAAAAGGACTTGCTGAAAAATTATACTACTGAAGAAGGACCCCGAATCGAGTTTGGAGACAACGCAAAAGGCTATACCAGAGGCTATGGAACACTCAGCATTGGAACAGCAACAGTTCCAAGAGTATCATATGTTGAAGGACTTCAGCATAATCTTCTCTCTGTTAGTCAATTTTGTGATAACTCGAATAGAGTGATTTTTTACGCTGGTTTCTGTGATGTTATTGATAAATCTACAGGGAAAACAGTGTTATCAGGTTCGCGCAAAAAGAATCTCTATGTAGCTGACTGGAACTCAGCTGAACCTGAAGATTGTTTGTTGGCGAAGAATGACAACAGAACGGGATGGCTCTGGCACAGAAGACTCAGCCATCTCAACTTCAAGACACTCAACAAATTAGCTAGAAATACTCTAGCGAGAGGACTGCCGAATGAAGTATTCAGCAAAGACACTCAGTTTGAAGCATGTCTGAAGGGAAAGCAAACAAGGAATCAAAATCCACCTGTTCTATCTACTTCCACAGATGGAATCCTTCGGCTGCTACATATGGATTTGTTCGGTCCAGTCTCTCCAGTGACGATCAGAGGCAAGAAGTATGCATTAGTGGTCATTGATGACTACTCGCGCTATACATGGGTCATATTTATTGCCAACAAATCTGACATCAAAACAGACTTACCAACGCTTCTGAAAAGGCTCAGTGTCGAGAAGAACACCAAGATCATCAAGATATGTTCAGACAGAGGAACTGAGTTCCTGAATTTCATGGTGGAGGAGTTCTGCAAAGCAGAAGGCATAGAGCATGAGACGTCTGTCGTGCACACGCCTCAACAAAATGGGGTTGCTGAGAGAAAGAATCGAACACTCAAAGATGCAGCAAGAACCCTGCTCGCAGACTCAGGACTCCCAACCAAATTCTGGGCAGAAGCTACTGATACTGCATGTTATACTCATAACCGATCTTTACTGACAACGCAGCATAAGAAGACACCATATGAACTATGGAACGACAGGAAGCCTTCTTTATCTTATTTCCATATTTTTGGGTGTTCGTGCTTTATCCACAATAACGGGAAAGATCAGCTGAAGACTTTTGATAGCAAGTCAGATCAGGGAGTGTTCTTAGGATACTCCCGGGTCAGCAAAGCTTTCAGAGTCTTTAACTATCGGACCCTTTGCGTGGTGGAAAGCCCTCATGTTGTTTTTAATGAGTTTACTACTGAAGACAGGAGCAGAAACTCTAAACCTGAATCTGAGGACATCAGTAAGCAACTACAGGATCTGAGTTTAAAAGATAAAGTTGAAAAGATCCAGCTATGTTGGGATGATGATTCAGATGAAGAAACTGAAGACAAGTCTACTGAATCTCAGCCAGCAGCCGAAGTAGTTGAACAGATTGACTCTACTGAACAGAGTCAATCCCAGGTAACTCAGGTCGATGAAGAAACCCAAGTGGTAACTGAGACCTCTACTGAGAATAATAATTCAGGGGGAACTAATGATGTTCCTGAGCTAAATGCCCCTGAACCTGGTAACTCAGTAGATCACACTCTTGTAATTAAATTGCTTCAATCTCAGAATAGTACAACTGAAATGCCTAACTCACCTATTATCTATGTTGAACAAATTCCAGATGAAGAGTTGAAACATCGTAGATCATGGCTGGACGCTCACACTTCTGATTTGATTATTGGAGATCCTTCAGCAAGTATAAAGACAAGATCCAGATTCTGTCAGGAAGAAAGTGCCTTATATTCCTGCTTCTTGTCTACTGAAGAACCTCAGTCAGTTGAGGACGCACTGAAAGACGCTGATTGGATCATAGCCATGCAGGAGGAGCCTGAATCGGTTCACGAGAAACAAAGTTTGGGAGCTTGTTGACGGACCCGGCATCAACATGTGATCGGAACCAAATGGGTCTTCAAGAACAAGCGAGATGAAAACAACGTCATAGTAAGGAACAAAGCAAGACTCGTGGCAAAAGGCCACTGTCAAGCTGAAGGGATAGATTTCGACAAAACGTTCGCTCCAGTTGCAAGATTGGAGGCAATCAGACTATTCCTAGCCTACGCAACACATCAAAGATTCAGAGTCTATCAAATGGATGTGAAGTCTGCTTTCTCGAACGGCGTCTCGAAAGAAGAAGTCTATGTGGAACAGCCTCCCGCTTTCGGCGGGCACATCAAGTTTATAGACTCGAAAGGCTCAGTATGGGTTAAAACAAGAACCCGTGGGCTTGGTACGATACCTGTCTGAGTTTCTTCTTCAGAAAGGTTTTCAGAAAGGCACAGTAGACCGCACATTATTCAGCATTCGACTGGAAGACGATATTTTACTTGTGCAGATCTACGTACATGACATCATCTTCGGCTCGAAGAACGTCATCATGTGTCAGCAGTTTGAGAAAATGATGAAGGACAAGTTCGAGATGTTAATGATGGGAGAGATGAACTATTTCCTCAGCTTTCAAGTCAAACAATCTGAGAAGGGAACGTTCACTAATCAAGGCAAATACACTCGAGACCTCATCAATAAATCCGGTTGCACATCCGGCAAACCAATCAAGATCCCGATGAACACGAACATGAAAATTGATCTTGATAAAGAGGGAGTATCAGTAGACCAAACTGAATTTCTTGCTATAATTGGTTCTTTATTATACTTAACAACCACTCGTCCTGACATTACTTATGCTATAGGTGTCTGCGCTCGATTTCAGGCGAATCCGAAGTAGAGTCACATGGACTCAGCAAAGAAGATTCTCTGCTATCTCAAAGGAACACCTAACATGGGTTTATGGTATCCAGCTGATGATAATATTGAACTAACTGGTTATTCTGATGCTGACTATGCAGGATGTAGAATTGACCGAAAGTCAACTTCTGGAACGTGTCAGTTCCTTGGTAGTAAGCTGATCTCATGGTTTTCAAAGAAACAACACTCAGTAGCAACGTCAACTACTGAAGCTGAATACATGGCTGCCGGAAGTTGCTGCGCCCAAATCCTTTGGCTGAGACAGCAGCTACGCGACTATGACGTCATTCAGAATGAAGTGCCGATCTTCTGCGACAGTACTAGTGCCATTGCAATCACTCAGAATCCTGTACTTCATACGAGATGCAAGCATGTGGACATCATACACCACTTCATTCGTGACCATGTCGAAAAGAAGGATATCAGGATGGAAAAGATCCATACTGACCATCAAAGGGCTGATATACTGACCAAGCCTCTAGCTGAAGCCAGATTCAGAGAACTTTCAGTAGAGCTAGGTCTGCTGGACCCTACTGACTCCAGTCAGTAAGAGGATTCAAGAGAGTAGCCAATAGAACAGTTCTGTGCATTTATGAATCAGATTCAGCATCGTATTCAATGCCTTAGAAAATGTCATTTAATATTAACGGTTTACATTTAATACACGACATTCTATGTAAAAGCATGCTGAACTCTGCAACGCATTAAATGCATGTCGTATCAAGTTACTTCTTTGGCTATATACAATTGTATTTTGACTTAGCTAGCTAATATGATCATTACTTATTTTATAAAACTTAATCCTAGCCGTCCATCTCAAAAAGCGCATTCAAACTGAACCCTTGATATTTAACTGTTTATCTTCTTTAAGATATATATATATATGCGTTCAAATGTTTGAAACCGCCATTTCAACTCTGCTCATATTCTGTCAACCCTAGATTTTCTGAGAATATCTCCTACTTTGTCACAAAACCTATCCTTTAAAAACTGCTCAGAAAATGCTTTGGTAACTTTCAATGATCATTCAGTGTCGTATGAGTTTATTTTTCTTATGTCTTATTTGATACTGACTTATACTGTGTTTGCAGATTACGAAAATGATAGGAACACATGTAGACTCTCCTGCCGATATGCAAGATATCCTTGAAAAGGATCGGGTCTAGTGTGAACCAATGATGGAGTTCGATGCTTGTGACCTCGACTATATGGAAGAGATCTTCTTCGCCCTCTGAGAAACCGGCCTGGAATGTTTTCTGATGAGGAAGCCTTCGTTCTTCCTTCCGCGCCAGGTAGCTGAAGTCTACCTGAACTCAGAGTCCATAGAGGGAGATATTCGTTGCCGGTTCATCGTCCATTCAGTAGGCGACCCCTCCCGAGACGCTTCTGTAATCAAGCAGATGTCTATCAGAGAAGCTCTCCAAAAAAGCTTCAACTTGCCAAACGAAGGATTCACAACAGTATCCTACAAAGATGACCTCATGGACGAGTACTTGACTGAGTTCTGTGGAAAGCCAACGACATTCAGAGCCGCCTTTCCAAAGAACGCCATGCTCCCTCAATACAAAGCACTGGCTTACATCGTGACTCAGCTTCTGACGAGTAAAGTTGGCTCCTTCGATCAAGTGTCAAGGCCCAAGCTTTAACTGATGATGGACATTCATGACCGAGCCAAAATAAACTGGACTGAATTCTTTCTTAAAGAGACTGAGCGTCAAAGGCAAGCTTCTATACGGACTGAAGCTCTCTGTGATGATTGAAGACTTCTGCGGATCAGAAAGCATCACCTTTGCTGACAAATTATACTTCAATCCAAAGAAGGTCAGATTCCGGAGCGGGCGGCCGGCCCCGGCGAGATAGGGTCGGGCCCGCCGACCCACGGACCAGAACTCAGAAGACCTCCACACCCACTAAGAAGAGGTCCCCTCCAAAATCAACTCCTAAAATGCCAACCAAGAAGCTGAAGAAAGTCAGTGAGGTTGTGCCGGAGGTAGAGCCTGAGGCTGTGGTTATTGAGCCTCCTCTGCAGCTGAGGGATGAAACTGAGTCATCCGAGCATACACAGTCAATGGAGAAGACCGTCTCCACTGAGCGTGAAGAACCAGTGGACCAAGGGGTCCATGCTGAAGAAGTACAAACTCTAGAGAGCCCCTTGGATATTCCACCTCTCAGCAGTATACCGTCTGCTGAGAAACAGCCGTCTCCGATTAAGGTAGAGGACTCGGAGACTGCCTCAGAATCAGAGTTGATCGGGATGGAGGCTTCAGCTCTCAAATCAAGAGCCTCCCGAGAGATATCTGAAGTGATTTCGGAGATCGCCAGCCACAACGACCTTGTACTACTTGCAAGGGAGTGGGGATCTTCTACCCCACTTGGTGGACCACTACATGTCCCACCAATAAGGTGAGGACATGTGTCGACTTATGATAACTTGGTGGCCCACAAATGCATGCGTGGCAGCGCGTGATTGGTGGGCCACCAAGTGGTCCACCAATAAATGGGGCAGGTGATCCCCTGCCCTTGCAAGGCAGGTGAGGCTCCATATGCTGATAAGATTTCAGGAGTGGCATAACCTGAAGAGACTCATCATCCACCACTCCTGCGAACAGCTTCATGAAGAGGAGCTGCTGATCAGGGGGAAGATTGGCTACTCAGAGCCATCTGACTTCGGAACGCTTGAAGACCTGAGGGCAGGGATGCTCGCAATGCTGAATGATAGACAACCTGTCTCAGCATCTGCGCCCTCAGATGGGTCTGACCTCGATGGTCAGGACCCACCCCGTGATTCAGGCCCTGAGAAGCCTGATAAGGGATCTCAACCGACCAAGGATGCTCCTACATCAACTGTTGAACCGCCGCTCAGCATCCTCGGACCCGGGCAGTCGGTGGCTGGTACTTCGAAGGCAGCTGAACCTTCTCAGCTCCTTCTTGAGTCTGCTTTCGAAGTAGCACCCAGCCCGAAGAGCCGACGATCAAAGACAGTGGCCAGGGCGCTAAGGAATCAAGGCACACAAAACCGTGTATTCGCCCGCACCGTCCACAAAACGTGGAGGCAAACCACTGAAGCTCAAAGTGCAGAACTCCAGGGACTCCGTACTGCCATTCAAACATCTCCAGTCCCTGACTTCTCCAGCATTCTGACGAATGCCCTTGCTGCACAAAAAGCTAACTTTGAAGAACAGTTGAAGACGATTCAGGTAGGCCAAGCTAAATTGCTCGAAGACTATAAGGCCGCACAGACAGCACACACTGAATCCGTCACTTCCATCTCTCAAGCCGCTGACCTTAGACTGCAAAATATTCAGAAGGCGATTAAAGAGAAGGTGGAGAAACAGCTAAAAGAATTCCAGGCAGCAGCCGATCTCTCTCACAAGAAGTACATCACTCAACTCACAAATGAGAGAAACGAGTTACATGAGAAGCTAACTAAGCTGCTCAATACATTGGATGATCTCTCTGAAGCTTATAAAAGCCTGGACAAAAAGGTGTCAGTTCCACCCCCTACCCGATTTGCTGATGCCAAAAAGGGGGAAGGAATAATAGAAAAAGGAGCTAAGGAACTGATGCTGAAAGCTCCGAAGAGAGCAAGGATAGTGGCAGGGGCGACTCAGACTCAGACATCTGCCCCCACTGGACCTACTCAGACTGGCGAGGCCCAGGGTGTCTCAACAATAGGAGCTGTAGTGCCTGCTGAGACTGGCCCAAGCGGCTCAGGAGCCAAGGAAGTCGCGACTCACGCAACCCAAACACCCTCTGATATTATTAAAGAGGTTACTGAGTACGCTGACGAGGAGTCAGAAGGGGATGAAGCTCCTCTACCTCCACCAGTTGCCGGGAAAGGCAAAATGGTACTGAAGCTTCCTACCCCTCCCTCCAAGAAGAAAGGACCCAGGAGGTATATTACTTCGGAGGAGGAAGCTCAGATAGCTGACGACGAAAAACTGGCAAGGGAAATAGCTGAAGCTGAAGCTGCGAACAAGCCTAAGAAGAAGCCTGCTAAATGCAAGACAAAGGCTCCAGCTGGAGGCAAAAAGGCTGGATCAAGGCTGCCTCCTCGGACACTGAAACTCAGCGATGAAGCTGACAAAGAGAAGGAGAAGGAGCAACAGCAGCAGTAGTCTACTGGGCAGCAGGGCACATCTAAGGAAAAATCTTCCACACCTGCTGACTCAGAAGAAGAACAGCATCACAAGCCCTCCTATGTTGCCTCGAAGGCACAAGAGCATGAAATAGAAGAGATATGGGCTCAAATGGAGAGGTACTTGTATAGAGGAGAAGAGGCTAGAAGATTGAAGCAGCCAGAGAGAGGATAAGGCTTGCAGATCTTGAAGCTCTTAGGTTGAAAGCAGAACAAGAAGCGAGTCATAGGATTCCTGAGAAAGCTGACATTCCTTACAGATACAGGAAGTTCAGGAAGCCTACTGATCTCAAGACTCACAGATGGCCAAGAGTAGATGAGTGGATGCCGTGGGAAGTTACTCAGAGGTGGGAAGCGCTGAAAGCTGAATTTATCAAGAGGAACTATTTCTAGAGGTTCTGGGCTGAAAAGCACAAGTCAGTGGCCTTTGCTGAATGGATAATGAGAGTAGACCTAGAGATGTATGCCAGACTTCAGAAGGCTGTCAAGGACAAAGTTGATGTCAGAGTGCCAGCTCCCAGAATCCTCCCACCCCCACTGAGACTAGACGGATCTGTTCATTATGGAGTAATAGAGAAAGAAGTGAAGGACGCTGCTGAAGCCAAATTCTTAGATGAAGAAGACTCAGCTGACTTCGCTGAGATACTGAAGCTGAGGAAGGTCACTTACCGGATGTATTGACTGCCTCTTCCTGAAACACAATCAAAGGACTTCAAAGACAGGATTAAGCAGTTCAGATAACTATCTTGCTTCTTTATCTCCTTGTATCTTTCTTTTGCTCTTCTTAGTGTAGCAGATGATGTATTTGTACTGAATTGCTTACATATATAAAACATCTTTGTTTTGGCTTTGATAATTCCTTATTGGTTGAATAGCCTTGTTTGTTTATGCTTAACACTCAGAATCACTGAAGTGATTACTGACTCACACACTCACTGTTGTTACTTATTATCAGTTTTTGCTTAGCTAGACTTTGGTAGATTGCTTAGTAGTTGGGGAACATGTTGTTAGAAAGGGCGAAAATGTTGATTAGATTCTGTATAGGTTCTGATTTTCTGCCCTGATCCCCTCAGTAGTCTAGGACTTGAAGAACAACTCCACTGATCCTACTTGTAATATGTGTAAGGAGCTCTGTTTTTGATAAGTCATCGTGTTAAGTTGTTAGGTTTTGGCATCATCAAATAGGGGGAAAATGTTGGGTGATGATTCAGTCCCCAGCAACAGCACAAAATGTTGGGAAATGATTCAGTCTTCTCAGTTGATAATTAACTTAGTAGCCTTGTGCTCTGAAAACGTACTGAAGATTTTAAGATCCCAAAACCCTATCTTGATTGATGAACCATTCAGTTGTAATCTGTTTTGGTATTGTCTCTGAGGTTTCAGACTCAGCAGACACTCTGCATCTAGTTCAGGCGCTCAGTAGATTACCTGCCTCAGCACCAGAAGTAGAAGACTCAGGGATACTGGACTCACCAGGAGCAGTATAGTGGAAGGAGTCAGTGGAACTGAACTCAGCAGGAGTAGTTCACTGAACACAGAGCTGATCTTCAGTAGAGCCAACTCAGCAGGAGCATGCTACTGAATCGGAGATCGAGCTCAAGAACGGCCGTACAATCTTCTCGACCGTCGATTCTCTAAAGTCAAATCAGCATAGTCAATACGAGGAAGAGAGAAGTCAGCTTCAGATCTCCTTGAAGTCAGTTCTGTCTCAACCACTTTCCTGAACCTCGACCAATGACAAGCAGCCACCTGTCCTATATCTGTTAAAGCTGCAAGTCAACAACTTTCCAGAAATGGAGGGAAAGGACACTGCTACCATACTTCGAAAGAGTCGTTAGCTACCCAAAAGAGAGAGACAAAGGATCGTCGTCTCCAACGGATCTATCCTAATCTCTACTCTATAAATAGAGGGATGAAATCAAATTAAAGCTCACCAAGAACATCTAAGACCCACGAACTCAGAGCATTCAAGAGCAACTCAAAAAAGCCTAAGTCTTCCGCAAGTAGTTCGAAGAAACAATCTCCGGCGAAAGACTACATTTCTGCTCATAGGGAACCAAGCTGAATTAGAATTATACAGCCTCTAGTATCCAAGCGACGATACACGAACCAAATGCTTATACTCAGCTGTTTGTCGCTCTAGAAGCCAATTTCTTGTTCCCTATCCCTCTAACCTAAGTTCAACCGTTTAAATCTATAGCTTAGACGAAGGAGTTCACTTCTGAACTGATCCTTATTGTAAAGGACTCCTTCACTGTTGGAGAGTTTTTCAAACACTTAGTTTGATACCTTGTAAACTGAGACTTGCTCAGTATAAATCTCAAGACCATTGTTTGTCCAGTGAACAAACCGACTGAGACTATCTCAGTATAATACATAGCCTCCTGATCTTTTGGGACAGTGGACGTAGGATTGTTGGATCCGAACCACTTTAAAAATCTCTGTGTTCTGTGTTCTTTATTTTACTGTTGCATTGATCTACTGTTCATACTGAAAATATCTTTTAAATCATTCAACTGAGTTTCAGCAAACTTAATCGACTGCACTAATCTTCTGAAACTGTTTTGATAAAAACGTTTTCCTAACTCAACTGAATTTGGGCCTACAAATTTCCACACTACAGAACTCTATCTGAACGATACTGAATTCTGACACTAAGTCAGCTAGCAGGTCTCAGTAGAGTCAGTCACTCTCCCACGCGATTCAGAACAACTTATCAGGTTGCTGAATTCATTCAGTACGGCACTCTCCTGAAAGGGACTGTTCGCGTTTTAAGTTGAGAAATCGGTTTTCAGGTGTATTCACCCCCCCCCCCTTCTTATATTATAAAATCATGACCGTCTACTGAAAAAGCGGGACTTAATCCCAACCGTCGATCAAAAAATGTTTCACATTCAAAATAAAACTATATATCGACGTGATCTTCCACAAACCGCCATATTCGCCATTGCCATTTCTGCATTACCTTCAAAACTCTCTGAAAATACTTTTGCATACTACATATTATTAACTTGTTTCAGAGATTTTTACAGTAAATCTTATTTTCTACAGCAATCGTACTGATTAATTCTACTTTCAAGTGCTAATCCTCTATGTTACAGATAGTCATGACGAATCTTCATGTTATTTCTCCTGCTGATATCATCGAGATACTGGAGAAAGACAGGGTTTGGTTTGAGCCTTTCATGGAGCTTGACTTCAGCGGCTTAGAGTTTCTGGAGGAGATTTATGATGCCTTGCGGGCATCTGGCTTGGAGTTGTTTCTCTCGAAGAAACCCTCGTACTTCCTGCCTCATCAGATAGCCGAGCTATATCTCAACTTAGAGGAGGATGATGGGGACTTGGTTAGAACTTTCAAAGTTCATGATATTCAGAATCCAACCAAGGCAGCTCTAAAGAAGATGTCACTGAAGCAAGCCCTTATCAGTAGCTTTAGACTCCCTTCAGACAGCTTCAGTCCTGTCGGATAAAAGGACGACGTGTTGGACGACTACCTGATACTATTTTGCAGGAAGCCTACATCTTTCAAAGCTGCATTTCCCAAGAGCAGCATGCTTTCGCAATTCAGGGCCTTGGCGTACATTGTGATGCAGATCTTGACAAGCCAGGCCGGCTCATTCGATCAGGTATCTAGGCTGAAACTGCAGATGATGATGGACATATATTATAGAGCGCAAATCAACTGGGCTGACGTCTTCATCAAAGAGTTTCAAGCGTAAGCGGCGAAGTTCGATCGATCCACCTTCAGACTGAGTGCCAAGGGCAAATTGTTATATAGCATGAAGCTCTCAGTCATGATCAAGGACTTCTGTGGAACTGATCCGATTACATATGCTGACAAAGAATACTTCAATCCTAAGAAGATCATATTCCACAATTAAGCCAGCTCGTTGCAGCAGATTGGCATTGGTGCCGGAGAGGGAAAGGGCAAGAGGAAAGCCCCGATCCCAGTAAAGAAGGGCGCCACCCCTCAGAAGAAGCAGAAGGCTTCTGAGCAAGCCATCGTAGTGGCCCCTACTGTCCTCCACCTGAGAGACGAGGACGCTGAATCAGCAGAGAAGGCTGATTCAGAAGAGAAGGCAAATTCTGCTGAGAAGGAGGCCTCAGCTGAGAAAGCTCCTTCAGCAGATCGAGAAGGCTCAGTGGACAGGGGACTTCACCTCATGCTATTACTCCAACTTCCCTTTCTCCACTGAACGTACAACCACTCAGCAGCTTGCCTTCAGCTGAGAAAGTTCAGTCTCCAATTGATGTTGATGATATGGAGACTGACACTAAAGTCGAGAATCTTGGGTTTGAGCTTTCATTGCTTCAATCCAGAGCAACCCAAGATGTCTCTAGACTTATTCCTGAGATCGCTAGTCACTCTAACTTGGTCGACATTGCCATTAGGGCAAGGCTTCAAATGCTACTCAGATTCTGGGACTGGATCACCCTCGAGCAGCTGATCAGATTCAAGTCCTCAGAGATTCTTAATGCCGACGAGCTAGAGCTTGATCAGCAGATAGGCTATGAAGAGCCTGCTGACGTCAGCTCAGTCGATGATCTTAGGGCGGCCATGCTCGCTTTACTAGAAGATAGATATCCTACTTCAGTGGCAGACCCTATAGAAGGTTTAGCAGGTCAGGATGACCCAGAACCACCCAGTGATGCAGGAACTGAGAAACCTGCTGACGGTACTCAACAGGAGCTGGAGGGAGCACACCGTTTTAATGATCTCTCTCACTCCCCTCCTCCTCCTGGTTCGGCAGCAGCAGGCACCTCTTGCCCTGCTGACCCAGAACAGCTGTTGTTGGGGTTAGCCTATGAGGTTGGCTTCGTTACGAAGCGCCAAAGTCGAAGACAGTGGCGAAGGCACTCCTGAAGCAGGGGACTCATAATCGTCTCCTAGCCAGGAACGTTCACAAGCTATGGCGCCAGTCCACTGCAGCTCAGTGCGAGGAAGTCAGGGCATTGAAGACTTCCATTCAGAATATCCCTCCTGTCCTTGACTTCAGCTCCATTCTCACCAATGCACTCACCGCAGAGAGAGTTGACTTCGACAATCAGCAAGCGACGGTTCAGAAGCTACTGAAGGATGCCCAAGCTTCTCTTCTTGATTCCTTCAAGGCAGCTCAGACTGAGCTTCAGAACCAGATCATTCAGCATACTCAAGCTCACGAGCAGAGGATCAAGGAACTTCAGGATGAGTGTGAGCTGAAGATCAAAGCAAAGCTAACGAAGATTGAAGAACTTGTAGATCACTCTCAACGCAAGTACGCTGAAGAACTCATAACTGAGAGGAATGATCTACATCTGCAGTTCGAGAATCTTCATAAGACCTTGACTGAGCTATCACAGTGTTATCAAACGCTCGGACTCAAGCGCGATTACTCCTCCCACCCCCTAGACCTTATTGGATGATGCCAAAAAGGGGAAAGTGATTAAAGGGAAAAGGACCAGACAGTCCAAGGGGGAAGTAGCTCGGGTTATAGCCCAGGGTGTCTCAGTAGGGGATGTAGTAGCTGAGATAGGTCCAAGCCGCTCAGAACCTAAAGAGACTAGAATCGGTACTTCTGAACCTGCTCAGAAGATTATAGAAGAAGTGATAGCGTTCCTAGAGGAGTCGGAGGATGAAGATACTCCTCTGCCTCCACCAGTATCTAGGAAGGGAAAATCTATTTTGAAAATTCCTGCCCAACCCAAAAGATACATCAGCCCAACAGAGCAAGCACAGATTGATGCTGACGAAAAGCTTGCCCGGGAGATCGCGGAGGTTGAGGCGGCAATAAGCCAAAGAAGGCCCCTGCGAAGGCTAGGACAAAGGTCCCTGCCAGGAAGCCTGCTCAGAGGCAGGTGGTCAGAAAGCTCTCTCTCCAAGACGATGCTGACAAAGAACAAGAGAAGGAGAGAGAAGTTGAGAAGAAGAATCAGGCTGACTCATCCCAGCAAACAAAGAAGAAGCCAGTTGAGCCTACTATAGACGAGATGATCAACTTCAGTATTCGAGCTCTCTACAGAAGAGTTGAATGGCATCAACTCGGAGAGATCAGAAGGAAAGAGGCTTTAGCCAAGGAGAAGGCGGTTGAAGAGGCAAGAGAAATTGAACGACTGAAGCTTAGGCCACCACCTCCTAAGGACAGGGACATCCAAACAACCTCCAAATTCTTCAGACGAGGCCGCAATCATGATGATCAGAAAATTCATAGATGGCCTCACATAGATCAATGGATGCCCTAGGAGAAGACTCAGGCTTGGGAGACTATCAAAGCTGAATTCATCAAGAGATATTAGGTGTGGCAGTTTTGGCCCGAATCCGTGAAAGCTGAGCAGTTTGCTGAATGGATTGAGAGGTGTGATAATGAAGTCTACAATATAGTTCAAAGGCCCTTCTCGAAGATAACATTATTGTTAGAACTCCGGCCTTCATAACTCTGCCACCACCGAGGAAACTAGACGAATCATTATACACAGCCCGTGATTGAGGAGGAAGCTGGGGATGCAGCCAAAGCTTTTGAACTTGAACCTACTGATCCAGAAGATATTCCGAAGATTCAGAAGCTGAGGCGAGACACCCTTCAAGATGTATGGACTTCCATTGCCCGAGGATAAATCAACTGATTTCAAGGCAAGGATTCAGCGCTTCAAATCTGTTAGGAAGTAGTCTTGTTTGTATCGATAGTTGTTCCTAGTGTAGCAAGTGATGTAATTGTACTGAATATTCTTATCATCAATATACATCAATTGTTACCTGGCCTGACAATTCCTTATTGTCTCCATGGCCTGCTTCGTTTTTACTTTAACACTTAGAATTACCTAAGTGATTGCTGACTCACACACCCACTGATTATTTGTGTGTTTGGTTCTTGCTTAGTTCAGAAGAATTGAAGATACTCTCCATAGTTTCTCATTGTAATACTTGTAAGGAGTTTGTATCTGATAGTTCTTTAGATTCTTAGATAGTGTTAGATAGTTGATAGTGATAGGTTTTGGCATCATCAAATAGGCAAAAATTATTGGGAGATGATTCAGCAGTAGATCAGTTGATTAGTTGATTAGAGATTTGGGCCGATCCCAAAACCTTATGTTGATTGGTGAACAAGTTGGTGAACCATTCCCTTGTAAAAGTCAACATCTTCGTCTTTGGGTTTTGCATACTCGGTAGACTTGTCTTCGGCATGGTCCGGCTCGTAGTTCCGTCTCGCTGTCCTTCAATAGACTATCCGCCGCGGTGCCGTAGGAGTGAAGATTCAGGTATGGCCGGACTCAACAGAGCAAGATACTGAAAGGTGTTCGGGAGTCGGAGAACTGGACTCGGCGGGAGCGGTTTGCGAACTCGAGTCTTGACCTTCGGTAGAATTGAACTCGGTAGGGAGTATACTACTCGAACTTATGGGTCAAACTCAAGAACGGTCCATCAATTGCTTTAAGTAACAATGGACTTCAATGTCATTCCGGTTGCATTGTCTAAGGTCGTACATAACCGAGAAAAGTCGGCTTCGGTATCAACCTTGAAGTCTCCAAGTGTCTCAACCACTTTATGTACCTCGACCAATGACAAGCAGCCAGCTGGCAAGTCTCCGACATAAAGCTACAAGTCAACCACTTTCCCGAAAAGAAAGGGGACTCTACATAATTCGAAAAGAAGCCGTTTTCTACCTAGTTATAGAGTGACACGTCGACAGTTCGTCTCCAATGGATCTATTCACATTCACACCTATAAATAGAGGGAAGGTCGTGATCTTTAAAGTCGCACTACATGATCACATAAGTAACCATACGAGAACTCAATTTTTCAAAGAATCAAAGCTCTAGAACACTTATCGTTTATTCAAGTGAAGAACACGAACCCAGAGTTGATATATCCTCTTTGTTCTTCACTCTAGAAGCCTTTATCGTTCTCACCCTATAACATTAAGCTCATTGTAATATCCATTGCTTAAACCGAAGGAGTTCATTTATTGAATTGTTCTTAGTGTTAAGAACTCCTTCATAATTGGAGATACATTCAAACACTCTTGTTTGACCCTGTAAACTGAGACTTGTTCAGTATAATCTCAAGTAAAAGTTTGTCCAGTGTACAAACTAACTAAGACTAACTCAGTATAATAAAATAGTGTCATGTGTTGTTAAGGACGAGTGGACGTAGGATCTTGCGTATCCGAACCACTTTAAAAACTGTTGTGTTGTTTATTTATTACATTGATTAACTGTTCATACTGAAAAATATCTTACAAAATCATACAACTATTTTTTTAGTACAAAGCTAAAACATCGCACTAATCTACTGAACGGCTTTAGTAAACAAACATTTTCGAAACAAACTGAATCAGGCCTACACTATTCTACACGCTACTGAACCTCTTCTGAATGGCTCTGAATTCTGACATCAGTCAGCTAGCAGACCTCACTACTGTCAGTCACTCTGTCCGCACGATCAAGATCAGCTTGCTTGGTCTACTAAATCTATTCAGCAGACATCTTCCGTGAAATGGACTGGTCGCGTTTTGAGTTTGAGAAAAAGGTTTTCAGGTGTATTCACACCCCCCCCCCCACACACCTGAACGTTTGACTCGGGACCAACATGCCCTCACTTTTTTCAGGCTCAGGGATACTGAGAACATACAAGACTTTCTCATTTTGGAACATTAGTGTAAGGTTTCTCCTCCACTCTTTATAGTTGTCAATACCCTTTAAGGGTCGGCTCAAAAGACCGTTAACAACAGCTTGAATAGCTTGAAAAATAATTAAAAATAAAGCATGTAAGAAAAATAATTTGCACATAATTCGTAATTAACGATCATTATAACCTTTTGAAAAACAATGATGTTAAAAAACCTCGAACAACTCTAGGAATTCCATAAGCAAGCCACACAGGTGGACGTTTACTAGTGTAACCCTAAACCAAGCTATTTACCTAGCTCTTTAATTTCAATCCACGTCTAGGTTCTTAAGACGAATGGAATTAATAGTTCGATATTCTGGACCATGTCACTATTAAAAACGCGGGAAGGGACTTCGAGGGAAGTGAATTGTACTTGCGGTAACATCTAAGCATTGACCATTAATTTGACCAAAATAGAATCAAATTCTCGAAATTGACATACTTACTCGAACCATGCCGCATTCAATTTGATCTAATTAGCCATCCTATTTAATTATTATCTTCTAGAGTACTCGTGTTTACTAGACACGCAAGCCACGCAGGTGGACGTTTACGGCTTCGCTCCCACTACTTAATAATAATTAAATATTATTTTGGAAAACTCATCTCACAAAACTTGTAGCTCAAAGATGCATGCAAACCACGCAGGTGGACGTTTACTCACAGAATCTTACTACTTTTGTGTAGAGTCCAATTAATGGAGGTCAAATTAAGTGTTTAATATCCAAATTAATGGAATCTAATTAAACATTTAATTTAAAGTTGTTTAGTCTTTTTTATTCAAAAGGTTTGTTACGAATCATGCATCATCACATAATTCCTAAAACATGCAATTTCTAGACGCACATAATAAAACGTGCTCGCAAAAATTAAAACATGCTTAATAATGACATAAATTCTATTTTCATATTTTTCTAAGCGCAATTAATCACATAATCGCATGTTAAAGCATAATAATAAATAAATGCACAAATAGGAAATTTAAAATGTCGTTATCGGGCTTTAAAACACGTAATTTCTAACTATTACATAGCCCGATCAAAATACAGATCTTCGAAATCTTCGAATCTGGAAACTGCATCAAAAGCGCATCGTCGCCACGTCATCAGGGGCGTCAGCCACGTGGCAGCTCAGCTGCCACGTCATCATCTTCTTCAACAAAACAGCGCCCCGCTGCCGCCGCTAGGGTCGGAATTATACCCCTCCGATCACGTTGTTGGCCTCGGCGTGGCTTCGGCGAGGCCGCGCCGCCCGGTCCCGTCGCGCGCCGCCGCGCGCATAGCGGGAATCGCCGTCACGTGCGGCCCGCGATCGCGCGGCGCAGACGCGCGGCCGTCGTGGCTTCCCAGCCCGGCGCCGCCGTCCTCGTCATCCCTGGCCGCCTCTGAACGCGACCCATGCGTTTGGGCGGCCCAATTCCAGCGATAATTGTCGCCGCCGCGACGTGCACACGCAAAAATGCGCCTCGCGCCACCGCCGTTTCCGCCACCCGAATTCACTCTTTTCGAGCCGCGATTCGATCAACTGAAAGAGGGGAAACGTAATTGGAACACTCATGACCACCGTGTAATGGATTCCGGTCGAGATTAGTTCCTCAATTTCCCGAATTTCAAACGATTCGCCGGAACGAATTCATAATGAGCAGCAAATTTCAGACATTAATTTCGATCGCATCTGGGATCGGATGACCCCTTATGACCTATCGATGCGAAGCTCGTAAGACAAGGATTCCAGAGGTTCAAGCTGATCATCGATCAGACACCGGACGCGCCGGGAATCACCGCCGCAAGATGCGGCAGAACCCTAGAAAACTAGGGTTTTCTGCGAAAATTCGGGTTCCGTCTTCGTCTCGTTTTTCATGCCTCCCAGACCAATTATAGTACAAAAATAGTACAATCACATAACAAACAGGTCCTATCATCTACTCGTGGATTTTCTCACGAGAAAAACCTTACAACGAGGTCAAAACAGTAGCTCGCAGGCCGCCCCAAACACGAAATTAGCCCGATAACGACGGAAATAAACCCTAATCATGCTCCTAAAAGCAACAATCAGAGCCTAAACCAGGCTCTGGTACCAATTGAAGGAAAATAGAGGTTAAGAATGATACCTTCCTCCTTCGTATGTTGTCGCAGCTTTGATTGTTACTTGTGTGTCAAATCTTCTGATCTGTGTCCCGGCCTTTTTCTTCCTCTGGGTGGTTAGAGAACTGAAGAAAATAAAGAATACTGTCTCTCCTTTTACTCACGTGTGCGTGTGTAATTTTGTGTATGTGTGTTCTGTTTATGAACAGAATACTAATAAATATAGGTTTCAAAAACTAATATAATATTAATATATTTGTAGCCCTTTAATTTAATTATATTCCTAATGGACTTCCACATAATTAGCCCATAATATAATTAATTAATCCATTGGGCTACTAATATTTATCAATTAATTGGCCCAACCAATTAATTCTAGATAAATAACATTGTTAAAAAATGTAAAAATACATTAATCTATTAATAATGATTTTTGAGAAACAATAAAAACTAGGCAACTAATTGGGCCAGATCAAGGATCTAATACAAGAAATAAAGCAGGGCATTAAATTAATTAACTATCTATGCTCAGCCCAGAGCAAAATTAATTAATAAACACAGATTCATTCAACGAGAGAATCTGTGCTGACTTACCCCTTTATCCCAAATTAAGCAAGAGCTTGTATTTTAGACTTAATCGATCTCCGTATTTAAGATAAAAATATCTGTTAATTAATTAAGCTTACTGTCAGCTTAAATTAATTAACATATTATATTCCTGAGTAGTACCACTCGACCTTATTAACACACCTGAACTTAATCAACCGACCGAGTTTAGTGTGCTAATCCTTTTGAGTTCCTCAGGGGATATTATCAACCCATTTTACTAGGATACGGTTGCAAGATATAGACAACCAACCTGAGCCACAAATGACTACTAGCACCCAAGATACGTAGATCCAGTCGCAATGAGGTTCACCGTAGTAGGTCAAAGTGATAGATAGCCAAATACACTCAGCTGAAGTCTTACCAAGCTTAAGACCAGCTAAGTCACCAAGATCTTGGTTCTCCACTAAGGTCAGTTAAGAGAACTCATCTCACTGTGATCCATCAATACACCACCTTAAGTGTACTAGTAAAGACAAGCAGCTAAGACAAACCACTTCTTATCTAAACTGCAGCTTAAACCAACAACTTATCCTTAAGTTGTCTCAGATGTGATAATTGTTTATATCTTGTCAGTTCAACCAATTTGTGTCCCTTGCCAGCTTGTTCATTGCCTTGAAATTCAGGTGACTGAGCCTTTTATGCCACAACCATCCTGTTTTATCACTTGACTTCGTCTGGGCAAGCAAACAAGCTTCAGGTTCGGCGGTGTTCCAGTTTGCAATGTAGATATTCTTCCTCCGTGAACCTGATAACACTGTTTTCCCTGTAGATTTATCAAAAACATCATAGAAACCAGCGTCAAAGGTAACTCTGTTAAGGTTATCACAGAATTGATTGATAGAAAGGAGATTATGTTGAAGTCCTTCAACATATATTACTCTTGGAACTAAAGCAGTCCCAATGTTCAGCGTTCCATATCCCGTTGTGTAGCTTTTTAAGTTGTCACCGAACTCAATTCTGGGACCTTCTTCTTGCAAATAGTTGGTCAGCAGGCTCTTCTGATAAGTCATATGTCTCTAGTAGCCGTTGTCCACAATCCAAGGGTCCTTATGCACCCACAAAATAGAAATAGTTTTAGGTACCCTTTGGTTCAGTTTAGGTCCTTAAGCGTTAGTCGATGGTTTTGTGACCCAAATCTGTCTGGCGACCTTGGGGGTCTCAGACTCTTTCTTCTTCTGAACCTTCTTGTCAGTGCTTTCTCCACTGAACATGGAGGTACTAACTTCTTGGAAGTTTTGGGTTTAGGAGCTTTCTTCTTCTGATATTTTGTGCTCCTCCTGACCCTGGGATCATAGTGGGATCATAGTAGTAAGAACCATATTGTGTCGGATGTTCATACACTGTTTCACCATACTGCTCTGCCCATCTGACCTTTTTAGTTCTCCCTGAGTTGGATCTGGGTGCCTTGGGGATCGAACCATGGGTCATTTTCTTGTTGCTAGGTTGATGTGCAATCATTTTCTGTTTGTTTTTCTCCTAAGGGGTGACAGGTTCAGCAGTTTGAACTTTCCCTCTGACAAACCGATCAACCAGCATTTCTGAGCCTTTTGAGGTAGAGGTTGAAGCTTCATGTGTATAACCAAGTCCTTCCTTAATAGAAACTGGCCTCTGCGCTCTAAGCATACTCTCCAACTTCTTCTTGGCTTCTAGGTACTGCTCTATCATCAGTCCTCGCCATACTTCATCACTCTTCGTGAGTGACTCATACTCTCTTTCAACTTCTACGAGTTTCAGACTGAGCCTAGCTATCTCAGTATCTTTCTCAAAATTGTCCTTAGTCAAGACTGATATCTGAATTTCTTGGTGTTGAGACTTAGTCATGAGAGATTTAGTCTCTTCCTTTTATCTCACAACAAGGCTCTCTGAATCAGTAAAGACCTGACAATCATAAGAAAATCTCTGATTTTCAGCTTTTACCTGTTCCAACTCCTGAACAGATCTACTGAACTCCCTGCTCAACTGAATTTGCTCCTTTAGCAAATCTTCATAAGCTTGAATCACGTCTAGAGGTTCACTTGTAGCTGAGCACGTATCATGTGTGCTATGTGAAGAAGAGGTTATATTCAGTTTAGAGTTTACGTCATCCTCTTCTCCAGCCATTAGACAATGTTCAGTTGATGTGTTAGGACTTGATTCTCCGACCTCAATAGCTACAAATGCAGGTTCATCTTTAGAAGAATACATGAATGTATCTTTCTCTGTTGAGTCATCGAGATAGCTCTCGAGCAATATAGGTCTGCCTCTTAGGGTAAATTTATCTCTTTTGGCCTGCCGTTCAGCTCGCTGGGTAACTGAGAGCTCCGAACAATTGTACTGATAACGTCTGTCTTTCTTACAGTTGTAACACGCCGATACTCTGCCACTTTTTCCGGATGTGTCGTTGGATGGATTTGCGGCAAAGAACCTTCGTGTTCCTGCATTCAGGAGAATGTTTAGATTCTCCCCTTTTATGATTATCTTTCTTACCTGGGGGAGAATCTCTCTGGTATTTCTTTAGCTTTCCGACTCTTTCCTTCTCCCTTTGAAATTTGAGAGCCAGAAGCTCATGTCGTTCAGCAAGAGGAGTCTCAGTAGATTTTGCTACTGATACTGCAACCGACTTGCTTGCTGAATCGGGGCTAGCTCCAGAGGTGCTGACTGTTGCTTTAAAAGCATGGTCAATTGGTGTTCAGCTGGAGTGCTAGCGCACCGTTGGGGCAGACTAAGTTCAAACTCCTTAGTCTTCAGTTCTGAAAATATGACATCAGGAGTTAAAGCATTAAGATCAGAGCGATGTAAATAAGTAGCAAAAGGAAGCCACTTCAGTCGAGGCAGCGCTCTCAAGATCTTGGTGTTCATCTCTTTGTTAGTGAAATATCGTCGTAGAGTGGTTGGCGTTATGTACATAAGAGAAGCTTTTGTGTCAGAGTAGGTAAGCTTTGCTTGCTTCTCATTAGTCGAGGTATGCGGCAGTAGGTGAGACTTGTCAGATATCAGTCTTCTACCTGAGTTGACTCTCTGAACCTCGTATACTGAGTGTTCTCTGCTGACATTTGATTGGTAAAGGATATACAGTCGATTTTCCTTGTATGGCTTGCAACTGAGTGCAGCCTATCAGTTGATCAAATCTGATCGTACTGAGTCTTCTTTCTGAGTCGGTTGAAGAGGATCTTCTACTGAATGTAGTCAGCTTCTGACTCGAAGACAATCAACGGAGCTCTACACTCAATCAGTAGATCAAGGATCATACTGAGTCTTCTTCCAAAGCCTGCTGAAGAGAATCTTCTGCTGAGTGTTGTCAGCTACTGACTCTGAAGACTACTGAGCTCTACCCAACCGATGATTTAGGGTTCTGGAACTTTAACTTCTCTACTGAAGTTCAGTCCAACAATATACATCATAACGGTTCCATACACACAGGGGTCGCGACGGTTCAAACAAGCTGGGTTTGAGTCGAGTTCCATACAGTGCAATATACATCATAACGGTTCAAACAAGCTGGGTTTACAATAGCGTCCCTATAGTTCACTATACATGTATTACATGTATTACAATAGCGTCCCTATAGTTCAATATACATCATAACGGTTCCATACATGTATTACAATAGCGTCCCTATAGTTCACAATACATGTATTACGACTTCAATTCTATAGCAATACAATACAATATCACTACAATTTCCCCCCATAACATGTATTACAATAGCGTCCCTATAGTTCACAAAAACTACTGACTCATATCCCTACACATCTACTGAGTCGAGTTCTATGTACCCCCTAGCAATGATCTACAAGACCACTGACTCATATCCCTACAATTAAAGTCGTAAGCGAATTTACACGGTTCAAACAAGCTAGGTTTGAGATTATTTCCAGCTAGAAGGAGTTCTTACAATAAGAAGGGGAACTAGAAATGTACAGTCGTAAGCGAATTTACACGGTTCAAACACGATGAGTTCTTACAGTTCAAAAGCTGAACTCCTTCCAATCTAAGCTTGAGATATTTCTCGATTATCTTAGGGAAATAGAGAGGGGAACTTAATTCACTCTAGAGTGAAGAACTAAGGATTATCAAATCAATTTTGTCTAGGTTCTTCACTGAGATTGCTAGAGTATATGTGAGCTTATTTGCTTATGTTCCCATTATCTTCATCGAAACGAAGAACTCATCTATTTATACCCGTGGCTACTAAATAAATCCGTTGGAGGATGATCTACACACATTAGCTAAATGACGAGGAAATGACCTTCTCTTTAATTTGAATTGCACTGTAGATATTCGTCTCTTTTCCAGAGATTGGAGCTTTTTCGTAGCTTTATATGAGAGCGGGTATAGTGTTGACAACTTCTCATTGGTCAAGGTATGTTCGGTAGGTGAGACTTTGTTCATACTCCAAGATCGATTCAGAGTCGACTTTCTCTGGTAAGATACCTCGGATACTTTTACTTAGTCAACGTCTCTGCTAATAATCTACTTGTCTTCTGTCAGTTGACAGTTGCTTTACTGACTCCACTTCACAGATTTAGTAGGTTCCTTATGCTAAACTGAACCGTACTAAGTCTTCAAATCATTGGCCTTCAGACATTGCAAAAAGAAGTTTTCTACTGAACTACGAGCAACTACTGAATAAAGTAATCTAGCTTACTGAGCTCCTAACATGCTGAGCTCAACAAAGCTAAACATCTATTGCATTGTATAGGTTCATCAATCATCTATGATCTTGAGATCATACAAATCTTGCATTACAGATCATCATCCAACATCTTGTATCTTGAATATAAAAATAATTAGTACTCCTATGTTAATTTGTTTAAGGGTCTAATGTAGGGCTAACAATCTTTATTTGACTTTTAATTAATGTCAATTGATATTCATATTTAATTTATTAATAAAAAGAAATCTTAATATATACTCCCTCCGTCCCATTGGAAGCGTCTTGTTTTTCATTTTGGACGTCCCATTGGAAGTGTCTTGTTTCTAAAAAAGGCAAGAATATGTGGACAAGATTTAACTATCCAAAAGTCAAACAATATACACCACACATTATCATTTTCTTAACATCCGTGCCCATTGGAAACAAGACGCTTCCAATGGGATGGAGGGAGTACGTGGGTATGATTTAATTAGTGAGCCACATAGTGAGACTATAAAAGTAGAACACTATTTAATAGTACCTCAATAGAAAATGCTGGTTATAAACATGGGTATTTTTTCCTCTAGTGATATTTATAATGAGTAGTGTAGACTGTAGAGTTTATCGCAAAAGAGAACTCTCCCAAAGTTATTAAATGTTGGTATATCATACTCTCTCTGTCCCGCTATAAGTGACCAGCTTTACCAATTGAGATGTCCCACTAAAAGTGGCCACCTTCCAAACTTAGCAAATAATTATCATCTTATCTCCTACTTTATCATCTACTCTCTTCTACTCTCTCATTATCTCACTCGTCTTCTCTCTCAGACTTTATCATCTATTTTCTTAATTCATTTGACAAAAAGAATGTGGTCACTTATAGCGGGACAAATGGAGTATAATTTATGAAGTACTCCCTCTCTCCCAATTATCTTGTCAAGTTTCCTTTTATAAAAAAAAAAGTTACTTAACTTTTTTGTGGGATATACAATTTTACATCACTTTAAACACAATTAATAACTCTCTTTAAAACTGCGCAAGCGCAAGCCTATCAAACATTTATCAGTTTTTTTGACCGTACAACAACCCCACAAAATATCGGATTTTCCAACTCAATTCAAACCAATTATAGTTGGGCCCTGAGTGGGCCGAGTATTTGACACTGCGGCTTGTTTATCAAGAGAAGAGAAGTGGCTGACTACTCCGTTCATACAACGATACAATTACAGATTTTCGCCAATAAATCGGCTCCGAGGGAGCGCCTCCACACTCTCCGCCGCACCTATCTCAGCTGTCCGACGATTATTCAATTCCCTATCGTTTGCGAAACACATTTTCCAGACGGGAAGGATTGGTTGTCGTGTGAAGATTTAGGGATTCCACCTCCTCAACTTCGATACTCTGTATCTTGATCGAGCTCAGTAAGAAGAAATTCTTGATAGGTGGAGCAAAATGTCATCTAGGTTGGTGAAAAAGGTTCTTAATGAACAATCAGCGGCGCTGCTGCAGCAGCAGCTCAACAGCGATGATGATTCTGAGTCGCCTGAATCTTCCGTCCCTGCTCGGAATCTGTTTAGTCTTCTTGAGGATGAAGATGAAAGCAACAGCCACGACCACCTGTCTGACCAGGTCTGTGATGATTAAGCCTTTCAATCTTATTAAATATGCTGAAGTTGTTTTTTTTTTTTTGTTTGTATTATCATACTGTTGTTAAGGGTATTGAGGGATTAAGTTTATGTAAGATGGAGCAGTATAGATTTACTGATATTTGAAACCTGCATTTACTAATTGCACAGATAATGTGATATGCGAGCTATGTTACCTTGTACCAAAACTTATGTGCTCATATTGCTTGAGCTGCTAAATAGAACTACTTCCCCTTTTGTTTCTGTGTAAATGAATTGCGTTGCGATATGCAAATCATTTGTTGAGTGAAATAGAATGTTCATTTGTAACTTGGTATCATCTTGGCATGGATTGTTGGCAGCAGGAAAAAGATAAAGATGCAGATGAAACTTCAGATCTTGATATTTCCCGGGAGCAGTCCTCAGTAGAAAGAATTGCCGTTAACACTGTTTCTACTCGAAATATCAAATCAAAGAAAAAGAAAAAGAAGAAGAAGAGCTCAAACTCGAATGGGGAAGATGCATCTCTAATTAATCATCTTGGATCTTCTAATCTCAAGTTAGAAGACTTAAGTTTGGAAGCTAGCTCTTCTGCTCATCAAGAGAATCCTGATCCTGCTAAGAAGAAGTTTGTTGATAGTGATTCCAAGTTGCTTAAAAAGCAGTTCAAAGCTTCTGTTCTAGAAGTTAATCCCAAATTTCTCAGTGGAGAAAATGAACTGAGAAGGATATTTGGTTCTAGAGTGGTGAAGTCGCATGAAACAAAATCATCTGCAAATCCTAGGCTGATGCGTGGTGGTCGACGAGGGAGTCATAATCTCAAAAGGACTATGCTGATTTCTCCATCTCAACACTGGCCACGTTGGGATGGTTCTCTAACAATGGAGCTACTTGAAACGCTTGAGGGCGTCCACTATTTCCTGTAAGATAAGTTCCTAACTAAAAAGTTCTTATCTCTGAAGCTGTTGTGAATTGATATATCTTTTATCCTCAACGATGTAGCTGAATTATGGGCCAATACAGTGAATAACTAACACTGATGATGTATGTATAGAGTGACGTTTGCTGGAGAAGTAAAATTAATGAACTTCATTTTGCAATTAGCATAGTTTGTGAAAACTAATAGGAAGAAATTGTTGGAGGACTGGAATTCCATAGGTTTTGACTTTTTATTTATTTTTTTCTAAAACTTTTATATAATGTTCTGATATTGATCTGCAAAGTCAATACGACCTTTTACCATTTTGGATGAAGAATATATTCAAAAACTACTGCAATATTTTAGTTGCATCCTATACTTAACCACCCATTTCTTGAGCTTCTTATGGAAAAACAAAGACAAGAGATAAAGAGATAGGAAGATGTGGGATGACTAGAAGAGTGGTATTGTAAGATTCATAACTGGGATATGTATATATCCGACTGTCTTAAAATGAGCAAGTTTTGGTCACCAGTACAGCTCGATTTTAGAAGTGTCTGTGTGCCGTACTGCCGTTGGCCATTTCTGAGTGGGTAATCAATTTATAGAACTTGAATTAGCTCATTAACTGAGGTGAAGCGTTTGGAGGAGGTGGAGCACGAAAGCGATGGATTGGAGACGAAGTCGGACTCGAGTCGAAGACGAGGATGCGCGAGAGTAAGGACGTGTGCATGGGCTGCATGCAGAGGGCCGAAGAAGTTGATTCCGGTTTTAGCTTATATCCTTATTTATAATTTATATTAAGATAATTTATTATTTTAGATTTGTTTCTATTTGTGGATATCCATCCTCTATATAAAGGATGAGAACCCTAGAGTTGAATATGTTTTTGATTTCGGATATTATCGGCAAGACAAGGAGTCTTGAAGGCGGAACCGTGAGGTTTCGAGGACCTTAATTTTAATTTGATTCTTGCTTTTATTCAAATCCAAGTGCTGAGTTTGTTCTTATATAATTGCTGGAAATACGTTTGTTTTGGGGAGAAACACTAATTGGCGTGTGTAGGGTTCTGTGAGAGAGACAAGTGGCACCGCGCTTGTTCAATTCTGATCGTGAGCAGCTTTGGTGTTCATCGAGTTGTTTTCGATTTGGCTTCTTGATTAAATCGGTTTGCATCAATTGAATAATGAATTCGTTGGCTTCATATCTAAATATTGGTGAGTGGATTGATTGATTTCGGTTTGTTGATTTCGGTGCGCATCAATTGGTCCGACCTGCCGGATCTGACGGTGTACGATTTCAAACGGGAGCCAGTCGAAATTTGTAATAAAATTCATGGCGAAGTGTATAATGACCAATGAGCAATTCATGGGGTTTCCAGATAGGCCTAAGGCGAAGTGTATGATGACCAATGAGCAATTCATGGGGTTTCCAGATAGGCCTAAGGCGAAGTGTATGATGACCAATGAGCAATTCATGGGGAGGGAGAATGCCCGAGATCCAGATAGGCCTAAAAATGATAGAGCAGCTATTATCTCGAATATGATTCAGATGATTAAGGATTTGAGATCTCAAATTGAAAGGTTAAACTCCGGATATGTTGCACCCAGTAAGGAGTCCCGTGAGCTGATCCAGGAGAAGAATGATCTAAGAGAAAAAAAGGCGCAAGTGAGCGTGGATGTGGAGAAGGATGAAGAATTGGAAACACTGAATGTGGGGATCAAGACAATTAGCGAAAACCCGGATAAATCCGCACCATTAATCGGATATTTTTCATCTGGCTTCGACACGTTGAAGAATTCAGAGGAACCGGACTCGAAACGGGCTTGTTCTAGCTTGAAGGTATACAAGGATGCTTCTCGGAACTCCAGAAATCCTAGAACGGAGTGGGTGGTAGTGGATAGACTGTCAAAGTATGAACTTGTTATCTCACGCTGTACTCCGATCACGGCTCGTCGCGTGGCTACTCGATTTGAATTGACCTATGGATGGCCGCCGCCTAAAGGGATGAGGCATTTGTCAAAGGAATACCGCATGGTCGTGGTCTCGGACATAGTATTATCACGGGATAAATTTGAGAAGCAATTTCGGGTAAATTTAGAACGGGCGCAAGATCGAATGCAGAGAATGCGAAATCAAGCAAATAAAAGTTGCCGTGGAGTGAAATTTAGGGTGGAGGATCATTCGGTGGAGCCTACGTGGCCGAAATCGCTATATTTTGAATTTGGTGACGTCTTTGATGCAGAGAAAGTGTTGTGCGTGCGTGATAATGTGTCTTCTCATGGTCGGGACCGAGAGGTGTTAGTTCATTGGAAAGATCGAGGAGAAAAAGAGTATACGTGGGTGGAATTAGAGGAGTTACGAAATCAGTTTTCGGATTCCCGCCTTGAGGACAAGGCTGTTTTTGAGGGGGTGGAAGTTGAGGTGAAGCGTTTGGAGGAGGTGGAGCACGAAAGCGATGGATTGGAGACGAAGTCGGACTCGAGTCGAAGACGAGGATGCGCGAGAGTAAGGACGTGTGCATGGGCTGCATGCAGAGGGCCGAAGAAGTTGATTCCGGTTTTAGCTTATATCCTTATTTATAATTTATATTAAGATAATTTATTATTTTAGATTTGTTTCTATTTGTGGATATCCATCCTCTATATAAAGGATGAGAACCCTAGAGTTGAATATGTTTTTGATTTCGGATATTATCGGCAAGACAAGGAGTCTTGAAGGCGGAACCGTGAGGTTTCGAGGACCTTAATTTTAATTTGATTCTTGCTTTTATTCAAATCCAAGTGCTGAGTTTGTTCTTATATAATTGCTGGAAATACGTTTGTTTTGGGGAGAAACACTAATTGGCGTGTGTAGGGTTCTGTGAGAGAGACAAGTGGCACCGCGCTTGTTCAATTCTGATCGTGAGCAGCTTTGGTGTTCATCGAGTTGTTTTCGATTTGGCTTCTTGATTAAATCGGTTTGCATCAATTGAATAATGAATTCGTTGGCTTCATATCTAAATATTGGTGAGTGGATTGATTGATTTCGGTTTGTTGATTTCGGTGCGCATCATTAACGTATCCTGTTTACTATACATACTGTGATGGGTCAATTGATCTTACCCACAATGTTATGAAATCACCCGTAATATATTTATATATATATATATATATATATATATATATATATATACATATATATATGTATACGTGGAGTGGATCATGTAGGAACCCACATTTAACGTGATAACGACGAACTATGCATAATCCTTATTTGGTTTATGCATAATACTTTTTTTTTATGCAAAAAACCTATAATTTTTGTACTTTTGTCTTTCTGCATAAAACGTATAAGATTATGCATAATGTAAAATTACAGGTTTTTTTGCATAAAAATATAAAAATTATGCATAAACCAAATAAGGATTATAGGAGTGGTTCTGTGTTAACAGTTCTTATTGTGTGAACGTGTGAACACTGCACTTTCAATACAAATGTACTGTACTTTCACGGTAAAAATACTGCACTTTATTTGTCAGATTACAAAAAGGCCCCTTAAGTGCAGTCTGATCATTTTGAAAGTGCAATACTTAAAGTGCAATATTATCATCTATAAAGTGCAGTACTTTTGTCTTTAAAGTGCAGTTTCCACACATTCACACGATAAAAGCATGTTCACATTTTGAACCTCCTATATATATATATATATATATATCATTTTTTGGTACTGGCATTATTAACAGTACTTAAGTTCCAGAGCTTATAATTTGGATTATAAGCTCTGGAAGTGCAGCACTTTCTTTGAAACCATAAAACACCGAGTAGCTGACTTTTATTTTCAAAAGTAAAGAAAATCAAAATACCCAAACTACAAGATGAAAGAATTGTTGGCAGTAATCTGATTAGTGTGTTTCGTGCTTAATGTCTTGTAGTCTGTCGATTGTTAGAGTTAGGAGTTAGAACACTCTTAATCTGGATGGAAAAAACCTTACTAGACTGAGATCTCAGTTCACTTAAGCGATGATGACTCTTTTGGCATATAGTTGGATGAAGTAAAGGTTTTCGCTCATTATAATGAATGCCTGATGTTTATGTCAGTCATGTGAATTATTGGACCATCAACCTTGTAGAGTGTAACTGTACCGGGAATTAGAAACTAGCAATTTGGTTCTTTGAATTTTATTACAAGCATCACTTCTTACAGTCTGTGCTTCTCTGATCAGTTTGCATGGCTTTATATTATTCAGGTACACACTTTCATCATCATATGCTCAAGCTCAGAGAGCTTTTGAATCTGCCAAGGAAAATCATGATCTTAATGGAATTGCAAGCATCCTGTTGAACCATCCTTATCATATAGACTCGCTAACAGCATTAGCAGACTATTTCAAATTCACGGGTGAACACCAAATGTCAGCTGATGCTACTGCAAAGTGTCTGTACTCTATGGAATGTGCGTGGCATCCACTATTCACTCCGTCAGAGAACTGCCAATTAAAGTACGTACATGATACAAACAAGCCATTCTTCTCGGCACTTTTTACTCACATGAAAAACATGGATAGACGGGGTTGCCACAGATCTGCCCTTGAGATATGCAAGCTGTTGCTTTCTCTAGATTCAAATGATCCACTGGGTGCTATGTTCTGCATCGATTACTATGCTTTGAGAGCTGAGGAGTACATTTGGTTGGAACAATTTGCAGAGGAATATAAATCTGACAATTCCCTATGGCTATTTCCTAATTTTTCTTATTCCCTTGCAATATCCCGGTTTTACATTGAGTGCGATGAAGTTGGGGACGGTAGAGAACCAGATGTTGGAAAAGCTACTTCATTTGAACTCATGAAGCAGGCTCTGATGCTCCACCCATCCATGTTGGAGAAACTGGTGGCGAAGGTACCCCTTAAAGATCGAAAATGGACTACTATAGTTAACCACAGTTACTTTAGGTATGGAGAAACAGGAAGCCCATCTCTGGATCACTTGATTGCCATCTATGTCGAGAAGAGCTACCTAATATCGAGACTCCCTGATCTGCAGAAGTTTCTATATGACTCTGCGGTTTCAGTGATTGCGGAGAAGAAAGAAAGTGATGTTGCGGACTGGGGTTGTGTTAGGAAAGAAGCTTTCTCATCCGAGAAGAACGAGTGAGCACCGAGCCAATTAGTCAGTAGTCTTTTTCATCCGTATTTGCTCATTACATGTGTTTCTTCCTGTTTGCTAGGTATTCACATTTGTTGCTGTCGGAATTTTCTGATTCGGTGCCAACGATGCCGCCTGAGAACTTGCAGGATTTTATAGTTGATCAGAGGGGTGGGATTGAGGACCCTCAGCAGATTCATCAAAACCATCATGTGGTTCGTGATGTTGCTAACAGAAGTCCACTTGCTGTACTGTTTGAGTCTATGCTACCATGGATGAATTATGGAACAGGAGAGGGAGAGGGAGAGGATGAGGATTAGAGTGAGTTTTCAGAAATGTATTAGGAGGAATAAGGAAGCTCAGTGTGCTCCCGACTTGGTTTCCTCGAGGTTTTTAGGAAGGAATTTTTAGTTTCATAAATGATTCTGTATCTTAAAATTTATACTACTTTTTTTTTTTTAATAAAAAATTCACAATAGTAATGATGAATTTTCCAAGTATTATTACTCTTAAAAAAATTACTTCAAAAAAACTAATCCTAAAATATTAGTACTGGTACACAGATTTTGTACATGCTACTAGTTTATAGAAAATGATTTTTTTGCTTTTTTAGTTTTTTGAAGTAATGATATGTATGAGGAAATTGGGATCAATATTTGTGAAACCAGGAAATCCCGCGGGAAATGGGGGGAAAAGGTTGCAAAGTCGACTCAACAATGATAAATAATTATGAATATGAGGAGCTAGTGTAGTCTGTATCATCAAAGTAATATGTTTAAGATGCTCGTTTCAACCTTTCTTCGTAATTAGCATGGATTTTATAATTGCTAATCTAATTCATTCCCTTAATTGAGGATCATGGATATTCTTGCTGGTGCCCGAATTTGGTGTCTCGATCAAGATTACTATATAAGTTCTTGTACTAAAGACCTTGGATTGACATCAAGGTGAATGAATTTTATGTCTGAAAGTGGGGAGATTGGAAATAGTGGCTTATAGAGAGGTAGACACATCCACCTATTATCATAAAATAGGATCACATGTCTGTTCGGGTAATTTGCTTAGTTCAATTATCTTTTCCGTTCCATAGGAAAAAGCACAAAGAGGCACTTGGATGCTAGTCTTTTCATCCTTCTGGAACAATACTTTCGCTACATTTATTTTATGTTAAATGGGAGAAAACTTCCTTCAGGTGTCCTTATTTCCGACAATCACATTGAGTTAGAAGAAAATTCAAAAGCTTCAGAAGACACGAGATTGATAACATCAAGTGAAAATGACCTGAATCCCGAACATGTATGTAGGTTCTCGTAAGAGTGGCATCTCATTGCTGGTGATGCTTCTTTCACCGGAACTGGTTAGATCAACTGTACTTTTATGGATGGTCTTTTTCGGGAATGCATTCGCTTATTATGGGCTTGTTCTGCTGACAACAGAGTTGAACAACAATCATCACAGATGTTCACAGAAAGAGCTACAATCTGGTAATCAGCAAGAAGTTAGTTACAGAGATGTTTTCATTACAAGTTTTTCAGGTAAAACTATATATGCTCCTGAGGTAGGTAGGGCAAAGCCTGGTCCCTGTTGATAGGAAATGACGGTAATTTGATTGAATGATTGATATATCCGACATTAGTGAGGTTGGAGTGGAAGAATATATAGGTGGAATGGTATGTCCTCTATTTTTGTATCCGGCCTATGCTTTTTCTGAAAAATAGTTATTTTGGATGCATACCCACTTTTCGATACTCTATCTATAATAAGATAAGATACGATTGGCTATCATGAAAATCGCCACTCATCATGTCTAATTTTGTATACAATATTTCTTAAATCTTGTCAAGGAAAGAAGAGGAAGAAACGGATCATACATGAGAGAGCACGTGATGCTCAAGTATAAAATGGAAAGAGGAGAATAAATTATTAATTAATTAGATAATGGTTGAACATGTCACGTGAATAGTAAGTAATAGTATCATTTATGATGCAAGTTTCTTCGATTATTATAAAAAATTAAAATTTTCTAAAAAAAAAGTGCATAAAGGAGTATAATCCTACTGTGACTTACCCTTCCAAACCACACAATCTATTATTAGCAGCAAGCCAGAGAAGAAATAGAGAAGAAAACGAGATGAGTGTATTTATTATTTATCATAACAGAACAGGTGGGAATTGCTGCTCCCCATATCGGAGAAATCCAAACACCCCATCGCCATCACCCTATGCCATCCACACAAGTTAACTAAAGTAATTCTAATTTTGTTTTCTTGTTAGTCTAATTTCAGAGAGAGAGAGAGAGAGAGAGTGAGTGGTGGGTGGTGATTGTGGAGATTTGCGAGCGGAATACAATTGGAATATAAATTCGACAAACATCATGTGGGAAGAAGAATTCAAATTCAGTATGCGTATGGATGGATACGGCCCCTATGGTTGGACATGGACCCTCGCCGTCTTCCTCATCATCTTCCTTTCCCGTTTCCTCTCCTTCCGCCGCCCTCGCCCTCGCCCTCGCCCTAGCGCTTCATCGTTTCCCGCCGCCGCCACCTCTATCAGGTAACTGCTCTCTCTCGAATTCTTAATTGATTTTACACCCTAATTTGTTGTTTCGATCTCAGCACTCCGGTGGTCATTTCTGATTCGGATTTGAAGAATCTCATGGATGACCTCGACGACAAGGACTCCTCTAGTGGTGAAATCTGGGAAAACGTCGTCGACAAAAGTTGTAATACAATTTCGTACAGGGCCAAGTGCTGTAAAGCTAAGGTTTAGGTTTTGCCTTGTTTATCTATCTGAGTTTCGATGTATTTAATTTAATCTCGTGTTGTTTGGGGTTGCAGGAGGGAGTTGCACCGTTGAAGTATGTAAGCGTCACGAGTTTTGAGGAGTGCTCTGTGGATGAGCTGCTTGATTTTTACATGGATTATGATTATAGGATGCAGTGGGACAAGACCGTGGTCCACCATCAACAGCTGCAGCTCGATCATGACTCTGCCACTGAATATGGTCGCACTATCAAGAAATTTCCCTTCTTGACTCCCAGAGACTATGTTTTGGCTTGGAAACTCTGGCAGGGAACTGATGGCTCTTTCTACTGCTTTAGTAAGGTGCACTTTTTATATGGCTTGCTGCGCTTTGTATTGTACTCATAATTTAGAGAGACAAAACCTTCCACTTGAGATCCCATTCAGCTGTTTACTTTTCATGCTCATGATCTTTCTAACTTGGTTAAGATTAGGATCTGATCTTTTTCGAAATTTTGTTTCTGACCACAATAAGGAATGCGACCATCCTTTGGCCCCAAAAGAGAGAAAATATGTAAGAGTTGCAGTTTTCAGATCTGGCTGGAGAATCAGAAAAGGCAAGTTGCTAGCATAATGCACACCTTTTTATATTATGTTCATGTTTATTTGATCATCCATGAATGCCAAGAAGAAAACTAACTGAATATTGAAGTTGTTCGAAACATATTGTCCCAGGCACCTTCATATCACCAATAATTTGCCTCTCTCTGTTGCTTGTATCATTTTCTGTGTTCATTATCTTACTCTGCCAATACAATAAGGTGGATTTTGGTTCTGGAAATAACCAAGCGTTTAATTGTTCTAGCATCTGGATGAATGATCTCTTTTTGAGGGATATTTCATTTTCAGATGCCTATTATCTTGAAGGTGATTAATGTTGTCTTACGTTCATCAGATGTGCTGATTCTAACTTGTCTATGTCGCATTTTCTTGGCACCTTGTATTTGGCTTGGGGCCTTGGAGAGAATGTTTGCTATTAAAAAATGGCTAAGTTCCTGGATAGCAAAATGGTTGTAACACTGCTCTGATCTTTCTCAGATCTCATATGAATTTGGAAGTTGTTAAATTGTATCTGTGACATGACATCAAATTATTCAGTTTTTTAGTTCAATTCTTTTGCCCTACCGTAAGGCTCAGGCATGTATATTTTTTATCTGCAGTTCCTGGTAGAAATGCCTGCGAGATTAGAATGGTGCACCAAGAAGATGCTGGGCTGAATGTGGAAATGGCAAAACTGGCCTTTGCAAAGGGTATATGGAGTTATGTATGCAAGATGGATGATGCACTTCGCAAGTATTCTGTTAAGAAGCAGCAACCACTAAGTTCAACTGCTGGTGCCAGATTACCCATTCGAAAGGTAAGAACTTGAGTTAGCATTCTCGTAGCTTCTGATTCTCTCAAGATGGGATATAATATAAAATTTATGCTGCGTACCTACATTTTGGCTCTATATCCTTAAAATTATTGACTGGTAAACATGCACAGCTAGTGAGTGATATATAAGTCGAGTAGATATGTTGCTCCCTCCCATTCCCATTCCCATTCCCTTTCCATTTCTTGTCCTCAATTGATTTATTTTCATATAGGTTCCAGCTGATTTGGAAGTAACAGATGACAGTATCAGCAGAATTGATCAAGAAAACGAAGCTGTAATTGCCAATCAGCGCCTAGAGACATGCAGGTCCAACAAGAAGAAACTCAAAAGAATGCCTTCAAGTAAAGTGATTGCTAATGGCTTAGTGATCCTTGGTGGTGTCATCTGCCTCTCAAGAGGTCACTCAAGCTTGGCTCCAAAGGTTGCCATGGCATATTTGTTGACCAAGCTTACAAAGCGAACTGCTTCTTTCAAGAAGAACGTGATGTGATTAAGCCGCTCCAAGTGCTTCATCATGGGGTTGTATGTTGGCTGGTCGTCTGAAATGGGGAATCCCAGTAACGGCGTCTTGCACTTCTTCATCTTAATGTTCCATTGGAGAGCTGCTATGCAAATTTGAAAGCCTTGGATGAATATTAGTTCAAATCTTGTACATTAGCTTTTATAGTTAAACAAAGATTAAAAAAAAAAAGGTATACTTATACTTGATTTCTCCAGTATCGTACACTTTACAAATAGTTACCTTCATTTGAATTCTTTGGCCTATATATGACATTTAGCCACGATGAATAAGTGTATATGTTTGTGGATGTTGATGTATCTTTTAGCCACTTTAAATACTTTATTTAATTTTAGATTGTGGAGCCGACCAACCTCGTCACTTCTTCCTTTAAATACAATTTCCAATTTTCTGACCCACACACTTGTTCAGCGAAAAGCCTAAGCAACTAGACGACATCGTCGTTAGGAGCTGCTTATTACCCCAATTAAGCATTTAATTTAGGTTTATTGAAGGCTAACTACCTCTTTCAAAAATCTTATTTTACTAACAAGTAACAATAAAAATTAAATTCAATAAGTAAATTGGGTTGAAAAATCACAATTTTATTCAGATTTAAAATTAAAAAATTAAGGAACACTTCTAAAAACATTAGAAGAACATTTCAATTTTTTTATTGCATTGCTATGATATAAAGAAGCAATGGATCAAATACGTTGTCTTATTTTTTATAATGTCGTACATCATTTCTAGGAGAATATTTGATTTTTTGCCAGGCAACTATTATGAGATGCATTATGTGTCTAGATTATTTTTTTCTAATTATGCACTTGAAATATCGTTTAAACTTGCTTTTGTTGCAAGCAAACCTTTTTTTTTTAAATGAAAATCCGCACAGTTATTCTTGACTATATGATAGCAAAATGATATTTAGTAGAGTCTAGACGTTAATGCACCCATGTTTGTTTTTGTGATCTACATGATTCACGACTATAGTACATCTGGCTAGACGTTTGATGATTATATAGTATAATCGCCGATTATCTAGCTAGATGAGTGGCAATTATGTAGTATAATGACCGATAGTCTAACTAGACGAGTGACGATTATATTCAAATGATTCATATTTGCTAGTGTGTTTAATTATTATTAGTATTTTTTTGTGTTTACTTATCAATTTAGCCAAACCCATTTAAAAAAAAACAAAAATAGCCATCATTTAAAGTTATATTCGCAAACTAGCCAAGTTTATAAAAATGCTCTAATTTTTTCTCACTTTTCTGTGAGTTTAGATTCTCTCCATAAAATAAGTGCCCATGGCCCTCGGCACACAGACACATAAATAAAAAAACTTCTAAATTCCCTCGCCCTAAGTACTCCCTCGGCCCCGGCATGTTACGGAAATGAAGTGGAGTTTTCTAGTGCCTAGGGCAAGTCGAGAGAGTGTCTCGACTTGCCCTAGGCACCTGGAACATGATTTGATTTTTTTTTTTTTTCGAAAAAGTCCTTCGACTAAGTACTCTCCCTAGACCCCGACATGTCATGAAAATGAAGTGGAGTTATTCAGTGCCTAGGGCAAGTCGCGACACCCTCTCGGCTTGCCATGACACCGAAATATGATTTAATTTAATTTTTTTGTTGAAGGAGTTTTTCCAAAAATAATAAAAAAATTAAATCAAGTTATAGTGTCTAAGGCGAGCCAAGGGAGTGCGACGACTTGCCTTACGAATTGGAACATGTGGTTGTGGACTATGTGAGGGTGCCTAAGGAATTGAGATTTATTTATTTATTTATGTGTCTGTGTGCCGAGGGAGTGCCCATGGTGTGCCGAGGGCTATAGGCACTGAAGAAGGGGCAACTGAGAGCAGATAAGGGAATGCGAAAAGTGGGTAGAGGATAATGACAAGACTCGTTTTGTCATTCTATCCACTATGGTTGATTCTCTTGCTTCACGCATGAAAACACGCCCCATGCGGGAGTGATATGGGATTCCATGGTTGAAAAGTTCGGTGAGACCGATAGATCTCGAGAGATTTCATCTCCCGAGGCGAGTTACTACCCGCAAAATGGTGAAAGGTGCATCCGTGCATGATCATGTTTTATATATGATCGCGCTGCTAGATCAACTTGCAAATGTTGGTGGTGTCTTGGATCTTGGCATCAAGATAGATATCATTCTACATTCACTACCTAAGTCGTATGAGAATTTTCGCCTAAATGTAGTGATGTCAAGGAAAAACTACACTCTGAATGAACTTTCGAGTGAGTTAATTACTGCAGAAGGAATCATGGGTCAGACTAAAGGTAAGGGAACCCAAATCTTGAACACTATTAGCAGCTCAAGGAACCCTCCGAAAGGTGGATTCCAGAAAAAGGGCAAGAAGGCTACAAACGTCAAGAAGAAAAGTGGGAGCACGAAGTTAGCACCTACCGGAGAGGTTCAAAAACCTAAGGGGAAGTGTTTCAAGTGTAGTATGGTTGGATATTGGAAGACTGAATGTCCCGACTTCAAGGTAAAACAGAAAGGTACACGCATCGCCTTAGTAACTGAAATTGTTCTTGTTTCCGCATCTACCCATGAATGGATAGTAGATTCCGGAGCAACTGATCATGTTTGTTACACCTTGCAGGGGTTTCTGCAAAAAAGGGTTATGGCTGATGGCGAGGTGGTGGTTTCCATAGGCAATGGATCGCGAGTTCCAGCTGTTGCCATAGGAGATTTACATTTATCTGTTTTAGACTCTAGTTTAGTATTGAGAGATGTTTTATTGGTGCCTGAGTTTAGGCGAAACATTATTTTCGTTTCAAAACTTTTTATTGTGGAGGGTTATAGATCTATTTTTGATGATCAAATTTCGATTTCGAAAGGGAAAGATCTTATCTGCAATGGGTCTTTAAATGGATCTCTATATACTATTACGTCTAATCTATGTACATCTATTAATGTTGATTCCTCATCATCAAATCCTAAGAAGAGGAAAGAATCTTCTAAGGTAAACCAAACTTATCTATGGCACATAAGACTAGGTCACATCAATCTAAATAGGAACCAAAGGTTGGTGAAATATGGATCATTGGAGTCTCTCCAAGTTGAACCATTCCAACTTGCGAATCCTGCTTGGAAGGATGGTGACTAGGCCTTTTAAGGCAAAGGGTTATAGAGCCACAGAAGCATTAAGTTTGATACATTCTGACTTGTGTGGGCCTATATCTACACAAGCTCGTGGAGGGTATGAGTACTTCGTCACATTTACTGATGATTACTCGAGGTATGGATATGTTTACCTTCTTCACCACAAGTCGGGTTGCTTTGAAACCTTTAAGGAATTCAAGGCAGAAGTGGAGAAGAAGTTAGGTAAAGAAATCAAAACACTGCGATCTGATCGTGGTGGGGAATACCTATCCAATGAGTTCAAGGACTACTTGACAGAACGTGGGATTACATCCCAACTGACAGCACAGGGGCACGCCTCGGCAGAACGGTGTGTCGAGAGAAGGAACCGAACTCTCTTAGAGATGGTTTGGTCCATGATGAGTTATGCAACTTTGCCAGTTTCCTTTTGGGGATATGCCCTAGAGATCGCAAGCATACTTGCTTGAACCGTGTGTCATCCAAGTCGGTTAACACGACTCCAGTCGAGTTGTGGAGCGGGCACAAGCCCAGTATACACCACATAAAGATTTGGGGGTGTCCTGCTTATGTGTTGAATAAACAGGCCGACAAGCTGGATCCACGTTCAGAGATTATGTTGTTCATAGGATATCCAAAGGAAATGAAGGGTGGTTATTTTTATGATCCTCGAAGAATAGAAGATCGTGGTCGGCACCAACGCTCGGTTCTTAGAGGAGGATTATATTAGTAGTCATAAGTCTCGAGTCGAGATCGTCCTTGAGGAATTACAAGGTGATCGAGATCCACTCACGAGCCAATTGTGCAAGATAGAGCTCCACGAGCAACTGCACAATCTATTAACACATCTCCCGACACTCTTCAACGTAGTAGGAGGGTGATATTTACACCTGATCGATATATGTTCACCGGGAGACGTCCGACCATCTCCTACGGATGAACAAGACATTGTGGATCCCCTGGACTTACAATGAATCAGTGGGAGATGTAGATGCAGATTCATGGAGAATCGCCATGGACTCGGAATTTAAGTCCATAATTGATATGGATGTATACGAGATCACTGAACTACCTGAGGGCTGCAAGGCCATTGGTAGTAAGTGGGTATACAAGAGAAAGAGAGGACCGAATAGAGAGATCATGGCATTTAAGGCCATGCTAGTGGCGAAGGGTTTTACCCAGAAAGAAGGTATCGATTATGAAGAGACCTTCTCGCCCGTAGCAATGATTAAGTCTAATAGGATTCTCCTTGCCATAGCAGCTTACATGAACCTAGAGATCTGGCAAATGGATGTCAAGACCGCATTATTAAATGGTCACCTTGAAAAAGGTAGAGACATCTATATGAAACAACCAGATGGTTATGTGAAGGAGGGCGAAGAGCATCTAGTTTGGAAGCTTAAGAAGTCTATTTATGGACTTAAGCAAGCTTCCCGGTTATGGCACCGCGTTTTGACGAGGTAGTCAAATCCTATGGTTTTGTATCCCGTCCTAACGAGGTGTGTGTGTATCGTATCCGTGTTAATGGAACAATGGGTGTTTCTTGCACTTTACGTAGATGACATCCTTCTCATTAGCAACAATATTGAAGTGTTATCGATGTAAAGACATGGTGTTGGTCCGAAGATGAGTGTCGGGTGTAGAGGGGGGGGGTGAATACACACGAGTACAAGTTCTTTTTCTCAAACGCGGAGGACAACTGGAGCTAGATTGCAACCGATGAACAGTGTCAAATAGTAACCTTCGATCGCGGGTCGAGTCGGTCAACCTGCTGAGTTTCTCCTACTGACTTTTGTCAGTACTTGATTCTCAATCGGAGACTTAGTGCGGATAAGTGTGTAGGGCCCGATAGACTTCGTCTCGATTTGAAAACGTGTTTTTTGCAAACCAAATAATTTTGGCTAGTGCACTTTCAAATACGTTTTATGCAAAGTATGAGTTTGTAAGATAGTTGAATGCAGTGCAATAAAACAGTAAATAACACAAGCGATTTTTAAGATGGTTCGGATACGCAAGATCCTACGTCCACGGTCCTGCTGAACAGGAGGTCTTGTTGATTAATCTGAGCAAGCCTCAGCAAGGTATCTGCGCACTGGACAGACCCTTCTAAGTTATAGTCCTTAGCGACTTTACAAATCAAACCGAAGTTTGAAGGGGAGGGGATGTTCTCCAACTATGAAGGAGTTCTTACAATAAGAACAGTCACGAAATGTGAACTCCTTTGAAGGTTCTAAGCTATGGATATAACAATGGAGCTTAGATAGAGAAGAGGGATCTAAAGAAGAAAAACTCTAGAGAGAAGAACTAGAAATATTCTAATGAAGCAAGTTCTTCTCTGGATCTTCGTGAAAGGCGCTAGAGTGTTTCGAAATCTTGAGCGTATAATCCCTTTGATATCCCGTGCGTGGAGCTCGGAAAGGCTTCTCTATTTATAGTTGTGACCCAGGCATTTGTCCGTTGGAGGGGACGATGCCACGTGTCACAAACGTCCAAAGAAAACGGCCATATGTTCGAAATGTTGTCGCAGAGTGGTTGGTTACTGTGCATGAGAGCAGCTTTAGTTGGTCAGAGCAGGTAAGCTTAGACTGCTTCTCATTGATCGAGGTTTGTGGTAGGTGAGACTTGTCAGACATCGCCTTCATCCCGAGTTGACTCTCACTCATCTTCGTATGATCTTCTGCTGACTTTCGAATGATGTTAAAAGTCGGGTCATTTCCTGTCGGATACAGTAGACCTGATAAGATCTCTGTCTTCTTCGTCTGAGTCTGCTGATAACGGATCTTCTACTGAGTGGAATTAGCTGAAGACTCTGAAGGTACTGAGCTTGATACTGTGTTCTTCTACTGATGTGGGTCAGCCAAAGAGAAATCTTTTACTTATCAAAGTCAGCTGATAACATGTGAACACAAGCTCTTACAATGATGACGTGGGGTTCTGGAAAGTAACTTCCTACTGAAGATCAGTCCAACACTTACCCCTTACAGGACTTAGATAAAAACGATAATAGAAAATACAATCAGTCTAGCATATTACATTATCTAGCTTATCAACACTACACTAAGGATACAAGACGGGTTTTGGGATCTTCAATTCCATAGCATTAAATCACTATGATTTCCCCCATTACCGAAAAACAGATAAGTCCTATTACAAGAACTACTGATAAAGTAATACTAAGTACCCTCTAAGTGGTTATTAAGATCAACTACTGACTCATAACCCAACAATTTCCCCCTAATTGATGATGTCAAAACCATTATAAATTCTAAGAACATTAAGTTCCAAACTACTGACCTAAAGAGACATCAGTAAAACTGAGCAAATAAAGCAAGGCAGTCAGTAGCTAAAAGATAGGCATATCAGAGAAATAGGTTAAGTGTGTGTGTGTCAGATCACTTTAGTGATCAGTTGTGATAAACAAAATAAACATAGCCATAAGACAATGAGTAGTTGTCTGGCCAGAAGAAAGGTACTGATATATATAAGAGATGATTACAATCAGCCCTAACTTCTATACAGAGAGAGAGAAAAGCTATTGCTATTGTCTGAACTTCTTAATCTTGTCTTTGAATTCAGCAGACTTGATAGCAGGAGGATCCAACCCATAAGATCTGTAGATTCTGGCTCGGAGGGTTTGGATATCCTTGAGATCACTTGGCTGCAAAGGATCTAGATCATGGTGTCGTGCAGCAGCGTCGACCTCATCTTCAATCTCTTTGGTGCACAAAACTCCTCGAGAGGTCATGGGCGGAGTCAGCTGTCTGTAGGCAGGGGCAACGAGTGGCAGCTTTTCCTTGAATAAAATAAGTTGAATCTGTGCTCTGAGGTTGGCGTCGTACTGATGAATGAACTCGTAGAAGAGATCAGCAACCGGTACCTCAGCAGGATAGCACTGCCATACGTAGTATGCCTTAATGAAATCAATCTTCAGCTCCTCCCATTCCTCGTTCAGGTTCCAAGGAATCCACTTGTCAACATGGCGATGTCGAGACTTCTTCAGATATGCAGCTTTCTGTATACCTCGCCGGAAGAACTTGGAAGTCCTGGGCACCTGTTTGCTCCTGTCGAGGATTGGCTCCTTGGCGATTTTGTCAGTCAGCTCTATTATCTTCGCCAAGTCTTCCAACCTCTTCTTCTCCCTAAGGGCCGCAACTCTTCTATCTCCTCTCCGGAGATTCAGCCCTTGCTGCGTTGCCTCCCTGGTTACCTTATCCTCTGCCTCCTGCTCAGGTGTTAGAGTAGAGACCTTCTTCAATCTCTGAGCGAGGGACGAGATTGTCGATGTCCGAGCCGGCCCGGCTCATCGCCAGATTGGTGAGCCTTCTTTTTCTGCTCATCCAAGATCTTCTTGGATGTGCTCTTGGACATCCTGACTTTAGGCTATCTCTTCTTCTTAGCCTTCTGTGCCTCTTCTTCCAGTCTCATCTCCTAGTCAAGCTCATCTTGGAGGAGCTGAGCCACTTTCTTATCATATTCCTCCTGCTCTGCTCGAGTCTTGAATTTGGGCATCGGGGAAGGAGGTGGAGTGGACTCTGTACCTTTCTCCTTCCCGGGCCTTTGCGGTGGTAGGGGCTCGTCCTCCCCGATCCTCTTGGTCCACAACTGTGCGACCTCCTCAATGTGCTGCGCCTGAGCCGATGATCCTTCTCCTGATCCTCCGACTGGCTTGGGCAGCTGAGTTGCTTGGACTATTCGGATTTGGACTACGGGAGGGGGTACTGAACTGGTTCCAGCCTGAGCAGCTGAACCTACCCCCTTGACGACTTCCCTTGCCTCAGCTTCCACACCCACCTGAGTTGTCTCGGCCCTTTCTTCCCCCCTTTTGGCATCGTCGGCCCGGGGTCGAAGAGTACAGATTGCTACAACTTCCTTCTCAAGTTTGAAGAGAGCATCTTTGATGGAAGTGGTGGTGGTGTTGAAGTCTCCGACTGCATCGCAATAGTGCTCCCAGTCAGCCTCTTGATCCTTGAGGATTTGACGAATTTGGGCTGCTGTTTCTTATCGTTGCTTCAGGAGCGATGTGTCGAGTGAGGTAATCATCTCTGATTGGATGAGCTTTAAGGCGGCCGCCTGATTCTCCAATGCCTTCTGCACGCTGGAGGTGGCCATCTTATTACACTCATCCATAGTCTTCTGGACTGTGGCTAAGCTCTTTGTCATCTGCTCAGAAAATGATTTCTGCTGAGCTTCGAGCAGCTGCTGACTTTGAGCAGCCAAGTCCGCCTTCTGAGCGGCCGGCCGCATGCCGGACGATCTCCCCGAATATTTGGAGTTGGAGTGTCCGAGACCTTCTTGACTGCACTTGCCAGTCTGTCAACAGTCTCCGTCTGAGACTTTGTATACTGCGTCCACTTCAGATAGACGTCCTTAGCTAGGAGACGGTTTTTATCTCTTTGCTTCCTGATAGCGCGGTTGACAGACTTTGAGGACACGGAACCTGTAGGTTTGGCCTGATAGGATGAGGTTTCGAGCCTCTGCTCTGAGGCTGCGAGCTGTTGCTTCCGACTGGGCTTCGAAGCAACTGGGGCGTCACCGATGTAGGAGGTGGAGGTGGTGACTCGCCCTTCTCGCTGGGAGTTTTACCCTCAGCAGATTCTCCCTGGTCTACGTCCTTGGGTGGTGTCTGATCCTCATCATTGTTATCATCATCATTGTCATCATGATGGGAAGGCTGCGATGGGCTGCTGGCTGTCTGCTGGGGAGGACCTCGTGTTCGGTAGATATAGCATGGGCCGACCTTAAGTCCTCGAAGGATGCAATGTCAGCGGGCTCCCCAAACCCTATGGCTGACTGCAGACTTTGCTCCTCTGCCAGAAGGGACAGTGCAGAGTGCTGCTGAATCAGCTCTGCAAGAATATCCCAGTTCAGGAATCTCAGCAGCATCTGAGTCCTTGCCCTGATCGCTATGTCGACCAGATCCTGATGAGATGAGATTTCAAGGATCTGTGCAGCGACTTCTCCTGTGGCTCGGAGATGAGTCTTCTGCAACGTCGACCACTGAGATAGACTTCACCAGTCGGTTCCTCAACTTCCTCCGGCTGAGTCTCTTCCGAACTAATCCGGCGTACCTTATCCTTGAGGGTGGCACCCTCTATCCCGTATCGGCGTCCGGTATGTCCTCCTCCTAAGGTAGTGGAGGAGAAGCGAGCCAGCGGGAACCTCGAAGCTCCAGCCTTAGAGAGCTTCTTCCGCTCGGCGGGTCGGCCCACGGGGGCGGATCAGTAGAAGATCTCTTGAGCTCAGTGGCTCCAAGTCCGACTGACTTCTCAGCCGCTGCTCTTGTCTAGATCTTAATGAGCTTCTTGTCAAAATATTTCGAATCAGCGAATGACGCATGATTCGTGACGGAGTCTTCGATCAGTATGGACACCTTGGTCCCATACAGAAGTTTGCCCACACTAATTATTCTCCTCTCTCCTAACTGTGTGGTGGCAAACTTTTGCGCCTGAGCCTTGAGCTCGGCCACAAAGAAATCCGTCCAGTTCACCTGGACTCCGTCATTAATAGCCATCATCAGCTGGAGTCTGGGCTTGGACAGCTGGTCGAAGGAACCTGCGGCGCTCGTCAGGATGTGTATAACAATGTACGCAAGGCCTCTGTACTCCGGCAGGAGTTGGGTTCTTCTGCCAGCCACGGACTTGAAGGGAGATATCGTCCCTTCCACGTAAGAGGTGGACATAGGCGTTCAGATCCTTCTCCTTGTAGCCCATGGGAGAAATCCCGTAAGTCAAAAGATTGAAAGAGGATTTCAGCGCTGCCCTGATGTTGATATCGGCATGGCTGGATTCCCACTTCTGAGGGGCCACTTCCCTCATGTAGGCGATCTCCGACATCTCTCCGTCGGTATCTTCCACGAAGCGCCAGTTATAATACAGCTTGGCCACCTGGCGGGGAAGATAAGAGCGAGGGTGCTTCGTCACGAGAAGCGCTAGGCCAGACTCCTCAAGAGCCGTGAAGATGGGCTCAAGATATGGAAGCTCTGCCTGGTAGAGGACCATCGTCGGTTCGAAGAGAACCCTTGACTTGATGATCTCCTCAATGTTGTGCGGGCTCTGAACAATCACCATAGTTATCTACAAGAAACTCGTTAGCACTTGAAAATAGAGTAAGTTAGATTCGAGTTATGCAGAAGAAATTGTCGTAGACAAAGAGCTTGAGTTGAAAAACAGAGTCAGTTTTGGCAGAAAGAGAGGAAAAACTAAATGCTTGAAAAGCTCTAAGTGCGAAAATGGCGTAAATAGATAGGATTAGAGATAAAAGGAGAGATTTTATAAGTTTTGAATATCAAACGATTTTAATCGGACGGCTGGTATAAAATCTCGCTTTTTAATGACGGCTGTGATTCGATGTTATAAACGGAATGATTACATTAGCCACCTCTAACCTAGACCCACGTAAGATATGTGCAGATAAAGTAAGGTGAGAAGACATGCATTAAATGCGTTTCAGGCAACATTAAAGGCTAAGCTTTTTAAATGAAAACGGTTTCTACTTACTTAAACCTTAAAGATTAATGGCAGGAAATAAATGCTTATCATGCTGCTGAATGCAAACGACTGATTTAATAAATGCGAGCATGCTTCTGATAATATTAAGTATTTGAACTACGCAAACCTCTTCAGTTGAACTTTTATGATCAGCTGGTTACCGTAATGACTCAGGAGGATCTTTGTGGTACCGATAACCATGTTCCCCCCTGCGTATGCGTGTGATTCACCCGACCGAATCATAATAACTTCCGACTCGTCGTATCGACTCCTCTTACCGACACGAGTCGAGAGGGATCCAAGAGACCTAGCTCAACCGATAATTCTCGAACCTTGTTCTCGCCTAGTGGTTTGGTCAGTATGTTTGCCCTTTGTTTGTCGTAAGATATATCTTCTCCATCCTGATATCCTTCTTTTCGACATGGTCTCTGATGAAGTGGTGTCGAATGTCCACGTGTTTGCATCTCGTATGAAGAACTGGGTTCTAAATTATAGCAATCGCACTGGTGGAGTCGCAGTAGATGGGTACTTCATCTTGAGTAATTCCATAGTCTCGCAGTTGTTGTCGAAGCCAAAGGATCTGGGCACAGCAACTTCCAGCAGCCATATACTCAGCTTCAGTAGTGGACGTCGCTACTGAATGTTGTTTCTTTGAAAACCATGAAATCAGCTTGCTGCCTAGGAACTGATATGTTCCAGAAGTTGACTTTCGATCTATCCTGCATCCTGCATAATCAGCATTAGAGTAACCTGTTAGTATCAGATTATCATCAGCAGGATACCATAACCCTGCATCAGGTGTTCCCTTCAAGTATCGCAGAATCTTTTTCGCTGAGTCCAGATGACTTCGCTTGGGATTCGCCTGAAATCTTGCACATACACCTACAGCATAAGTTATGTCAGGTCTGCTTGCTATTAAATATAGTAAAGAACCAATAATAGCTCTATAATCAGTAGAGTTAACAGAAGCTCTCTCTTTGTCTATATCTATTTTAAAATTTGTGTTTATGGGGATCTTGACTGGCTTGCTTGAGTCGCAGCCGAATCTTTTCAAGAGATCTCGAGTGTATTTAGCCTGGTTGATGAATATTCCTTCAATTGATTGCTTTACTTGAAATCCAAGGAAATAGTTCATCTCCCCCATCATGGACATCTCGAACTTCTCCTTCATCATTTTCTCGAATTGTTGACATATAGTCACATTCCTGCAGCCGAAAATGATGTCGTCCACGTAGATTTGCACCAGTAGGATGTCATCTCCTGACTTGATATTGAATAGGGTGCGATCTACTGTCCCCTTCTGAAAACCTTTCTGAAGCAGAAAATCTGATAGGGTATCGTACCAAGCCCTGGGTGCTTGTTTTAACCCATACAGAGCTTTCCGAAGTCTGTACACCTGATGTCCCTACTGAAAGCCGGGCGGTTGTTCCACATAGACTTCTTCCTTCAGTACGCCGTTCAGAAATGCTGACTTTACATCCATTTGATAAACTTTAAATCTTTGATGCGTTGCATAGGCTAGGAATAGACGAATAGCTTCCAATCTGGCGACTAGGGCGAATGTTTCATCAAAGTCTATTCCTTTGCTTGACAGTATCCCTTGGCAACAAGTCGAGCCTTGTTTCTGACAATGACGTTGTTTTCATCTCGGTTGTTTTTGAAGACCCACTTAGTACCGATCACATGCATCAGGTCTATCAACAAGCTCCCAAACTTCGTTTCGGACAAACTGGTTTAGCTCCTCTTGCATGGCAATAATCCTGTCAGCATCGTTTAGAGCATCCTCTATCGTTTGAGGTTCTTCAATGGACAAGAAGCAGGAGTAGAGAGAACTTTCTCCTTGGCTTAATCTGGATCTTGTCCTTATTGTTGCTGATGGATCTCCTATGATAAGATCAAAAGAGTGAGCGTTAAGCCACGAACGTCTGAGTTTGTCTTCTTCTTCTGAGATTACTTCTGTACAGTCAACAGGAGTGTTAGGCATTTCAGTAGTGCTATTCTGTGACTGAACCAATTCAATAAGAAGGTTAGGATCTACTAAGTTTCCAGGCTCAGGGGCATTTAGCTCAGGAACATTAGTCGTTCCCCCTGAGTTATATTCTCAGTAGAGGTCTCAGTTATCACTAGGGCTTCCTCATCGACCGTTGTTACCTGATGTTGATTCTGTTCGGTAGAATCAACCAGGTTAGCTACAGTGTCTATGAGATGGGTCTGAATTTCTTCATCGTCTGACTCATCATCCCAACAATGCTGGATCTTTTCGGCTTTCTCATTTAGTGTGAGATCCTGTAGCTTGCTGCTGACATCTTCAGTATTTATTTTCTTTGATTTCATGTTCTCAGTAACAAACTCATCAAAGACAACATGAGGGCTTTCCTCCACGCAAAGAGTCCGATAGTTAAAGACTCTGAAAGCTTTACTGACTCAAGAGTATCCTAAGAATACTCCTTGATCAGATTTGCTATCAAAGACCTTCAACTGATCTTTCCCATTATTATGAATAAAGCAAGGACAGCCAAAGATATGGAAATGATAAATAGAAGGAATTCTCCCTTTCCACAGTTCGTAAGGCGTCTTCATGTGTTGTTGTGTAAGCAGTGAGCGATTCTGAGTGTGACAGGCGGTGTCAGTAGCATCAGCCCAGAACTTTGAGGGTAGTCCAGAGTCTGCTAGGAGCGTTCTTGCTGCTTCTTTAAGTGTTCTATTCTTCCGTTCAACAAGTCCATTCTGCTGAGGGGTGCGAGCTGCTGACGTCTCGTGCTTTATTCCCTCTTTGTCGCAGTACTCTTTAACTACTGAGTTGAGAAATTTTGTTCCTCGGTCTGAGCGGATTCTCTGAATCTTGATGTCTTTCTCCACACTGAGTTTCTTAAGCAGTCTTGGCAACTCAGTCTTGACATCAGATTTGTTGGCTATGAAGATGACCCACGTATATCGAGAATAATCATCAACAACGACGAGGGCATACTTCTTGCCTCTTATAGTCACTAGAGAAACTGGCCCAAACAAATCCATGTGTAGCAGTTGAAGGATTCCATCAGTAGAAGGTGACGGAATTGGTAGATTACTTTTCTTTGTCTGCTTTCCCTTCAAGCACGATTCACAATTTCTGTCTTTGATAAAAGCTTCATTGGGCAGTCCTCTGACTCTAAAGTTCTTGGCTAGCTTGTTCATAGTCTTGAAATTCAGGTGACTGAGTCTCTTATACCACATCCATCCTGTTTTATCACTGGATTTCGTCTGAGCAAGTAAGCAAGCCTCAGGTTCTGCGTTTTTCCAATTTGCAACATAGATATTCTTCCTCCGCGAACCTGATAACACTGTTTTCCCTGTAGATTTGTCAACAATATCACAGAAACCAGTGTCAAAGATAACTCTATTCTGATTATCATAGAATTGACTGACAGAAAGGAGATTATGTTGAAGTCCTTCAACATATGTTACTCTTTGAACTGAAGCAGTCCCAATGTTCAGTGTTCCGTATCCCCTTGTATAGCCTTTAAAGTTGTCACCAAACTCAACTCTGGGACCGTCTTCTTGTACGTAATTGGTCAGCAGGCTCTTTTGATATGTCATGTGTCTCAAGCAGCCGTTGTCCACAATCCAAGGGTCCTTATGCACCTGCAAAACAGAAACATTTTTAGGTACCCTTTGGTTCAGTTTGGGTCCTTCAGCGTTAGTGGGTGATTTCGGGACCCAAATTTGTCTCGGGACCTTAGGAGTCTGAGACTTCTTCTTCTGAACCTTGTCAGTTTTCTTCTCCACTGGACCGGGAGATACTGACTTTCTGACAGTTTTGGGTTCAGGAGCTTTCTTCTTCTGAGGTTTTGTGCTCCTCCTGACCCTGGGTTCATAGTAATACGAACCATACTGTGTTGGATGCTCATACACTGGCTCGTTGTACTGTTCTGCCCACCTGACCTTCTTGGTTCCCCCTGGATTTGATCTTGGTGTTCTGGGGCTAGAACCTTTGGTCATTTGATTCTTGTTGCTCGGCTGAGGTGCAATCATTTTCTGTTTGTTCTTCGCCTGAGTTGTTGGTTCAACAATCTGAACTTTCCCTCTGACGAACCTATCAGCCAGCATTTCTGAGCTTTTAGAGGTTGAAGTGGAAGCATCATGAGTGTAGTCAAGTCCCTCTTTCATGGCTAGTGGCCTTTGAGCTCTAAGCATGCTTTCCAACTTTTCTTTAGCTCCTAGGTACTGTTCAGTCATCAGTCCTCGCCAGACTTCATCACTTTTCCGAAGTGATTCATAATCCTTTTCAACTTCTGCGAGTTTCTGACTGAGTCGGGCTATTTCAATATCTTTTCTCAGAATTGTCCTTGGTCAGAACTGATAACTGAGTTTCTTGAAGTTGAGACATAGTCATAAGAGATTCAATCTCTTCCTTGAGTCTCGCAACCAGATTCTCTGAATCAGTAGAGACCTGACAATCAGAAGAAAGTCTCTGATTCTCAGCCTTTACCTGTTCCAACTCCTGAATAGTTCTGCTGAACTCTCTGCTTAGCTGAATCTGCTCCTCCAGTAGATCATCATATGCTTGTACCACGTCTAGAGGTTCATCTGTGACCGAGCATGTGTCGTATGTACTTTGTGAAGAGGACGCTATATTAAGTTTCGAGTTTACCTCAGCCTCTTCTCCGGCCATCAAACAATATTCAGTTGTTGATTCAAGATCTGTTTCTCCAACCTCAACGGCGACAAATGCAGCTTCGTCTTTAGAAGAATACATGAATGTATCTTCCTCGATTGAGTCATCGGATATCTCTCCGGCGATATAGGCCTGCCTTCTCCGGCGATATACACCTGAGTACAAGTTCTTTTTCTCAAACGCGAAGGACAGCTGAGCTGTAGATTGCAACTGATGAACAGTGCCAAATAGTAACCTTCTGATCGCGGGTAGGGGTGGCAAAGTAGCGGGCCGGAAGCGGGTCGGGCTGGCCCAGGCCCGCCTACCGGGCTTTTAGCTATTTACCGGGTCGGGCCGGCTGCCCCGAAAATCGCCGGGCCCAAAATCTTAAGCCCGGCCCAGCCCCGGGCTTTCGGGCGGGCAGGCGGGCTTAACCTGAGTTTTTCTTTTTTAAATATAATCGAAATTCGAAAGTTGAAAGTTAAAACCAACAAAAATAAATTAAAAACAACTTTAAGTGCAAAATATGAGTCTTTTGATGAGTTGATATTTGATAACAATTAACAAAACAAGTTAATAGATTGGTCTATGATCGAAAGCTCAAACTATGAAAGACTTGAGACGTTCGAATTCCTCTTTTTCTACCAAAATTCTTTCTTTTTAGTCTTGATTTTTGACCTACAACAAGATAGAATAAATAAGTTGGGTAGAAATTAATCATTCAAAAATCAAAACAAATAAAAACAAACAAAACAAATAAAAAAATATAATTAACAATTAATTTCGGGCGGGCTTTTTTAGGCCCGAAACCCCGGGCTTTTTTAGGCCCGAGCCCGGTAAGCCCGGGCTTTTCACCAGGCAGGCTTTTTTAGGCCCGATTCATTTCGGGCTTCTATTTCCGAAGCCCAACCCAATCCCGGGCCCGGGTACCCCGGGCCGGCCCATCGGGCCGGGCTCATTTTGCCACCCCTAATCGCGGGTCAGAGTCAGTCAACTACTTTGTTTCTCCTACTGACTTTTGTCAGTACTTGATTCTCAGTCGGAGACTTAGTGCGGATAAGTGTGTTTTTCGCAATCCAAATAATTTTGAAAATGTGTTTTTCGCAATCCAAATAATTTTGGCTAGTGCACTTTCAATTACATTTTATGCAAAGTATGAGTTTGTAAGATAGTTGAATGCAGTGCAATAAAATAGTAAATGACACAAGCGATTTTTAACGTGGTTCGGATACGCAAGATCCTACGTCCACGGTCCTGCTGAATAGGAGGTCTTGTTGATTAATCTGAGCAAGCCTCAGCAAGGTATCTGCGCACTGGACAGACCCTTCTAAGTTATAGTCCTTAGCGACTTTACAAATCAAACCGAAGTTTGAAGGGGAGAGGATGTTCTCCAACTATGAAGGAGTTCTTACAATAAGAACAGTCACGAAATGTGAACTCCTTCGAAGGTTCTAAACTATGGATATAACAATGGAGCTTATATAGAGAAGCGGGATCTAAAGAAGAAAAACTCTAGAGAGAAGAACTAGAAATATTCCAATGAAGCAAGTTCTTCGCTGGATCTTCGTGAAAGGCGCTAGAGTGTTTCGAAATCTTGAGCGTATAATCCCTTTGATATCCCGTGCGTGGAGCTCGGAAAGGCTTCTCTATTTATAGTTAGACCCAGACATTTGTCTGTTGGAGGGGACGATACCACGTGTCACACACGTCCAAGGAAAACGGCCATATGTTCGAAATGTTGTCGCAGAGTGGTTGGTTACTGTGCATGAGAGCAGCTTTAGTTGGTCAGAGCAGGTAAGCTTAGACTGCTTCTCATTGGTCGAGGTTTGTGGTAGGTGAGACTTGTCAGACATCAGTCTTCATCTGAGTTGACTCTCACTCATCCTCATATGATCTTCTGCTGACTTTCGAATGATGTTAAAAGTCGGGTCATTTCCCATCGGATACAGTAGACCTGATAAGATCTCTATCTTCTTCATCTGAGTCTGCTGATAACGGATCTTCTACTGAGTGGAATCAGCTGAAGACTCTGAAGGTACTGAGCTTGATACTGTGTTCTTCTATTGATGTGGGTCAGCCGAAGAGAAATCTTTTACTTATCAAAGTCAGCTGATGACCTGTGAACACAGGCTCTTACAATGATGACGTGGGGTTCTGGAAAGTAACTTCCTACTGAAGATCAGTCCAACACTTACCCCTTACAGGACTTAGACAAAAACGATAATAGAAAATACAATCAGTCTAGCCTATTACATCATCTAGTCTTATCAACACTACACTAAGGATACAAGACGGGTTTTGGGATCTTCAATTCCATAGCATTAAATCACTATGATTTCCCACATTACCGATAAACAAATAAGTCATATTACAAGAACGAATGATAAAGTAATACTAAGTACCCTCTAAGTGGGTATTAAGATCAACCACTGACTCATAACCCAACACATGGTTATCCGAGCAGTTTCAAATGAAGGACTTAGGTGAAGCTGCTTACATCCTTGGGATCAAGGTTATCCGAGATCACCAGAAAAGGATGTTAAGCTTGTCACAAGCATCCTACATTGATACTGTTATTGCTCGTTTCAGCATGCAAAATGCCAAGAGAGGTTCTGTACCTTCCAGACATGGCATTTTTCTATCTAAGAATCAGTGCCCTAAAATGCCTGAAGTGATAGAAAGTATGAGGCTAGTACCATATGCTTCCAATATCGGTAGTCTCATGTATGCAATACTTTGTACGAGACCAGATATCTCATATGATGTAGGCATGGTCTCAAGATATCAGTCTAATCCTGGACAAGCGCACTGGACTGCGGTCAAAAATATTCTCAAGTACCTTAAACGGACTAGGGATTATAGAATTGTTTACCGGGTACGGTCCTAGTGCCTTGGGGTTATACGGACTCGGATTTCCAAGCTAACAGAGATGAGAAGAAGTCGACCTCGGGTTATGTGTTTACCTTGGGAGGTGGAGCCATTTCATGGAGGAGTGCAAAGCAGAAATGCATTCCGGACTCAACCATGGAAGCAGAGTATGTGGCTGCTTCAGAAGCTTCGAAAGAGGCAGTTTGGCTCAAGAATTTTCTCCAAGATCTTGATATTGTTCAGAATTTGCCTAAGGCAATCACGATTTATTGTGATAATGCGGGTGCAGTGGCAAATTCTAAGGAACCTAGATCTCACAAAGCGTCTAAACACATAGACATGAAGTACCACATTATATGAGAATTCATAAATCGAGGCGACGTACTCATAGAAAAGATCGGAACTAAAGACAACCTAGTTGATCCATTCACAAAGAGCTTACCAATTCCGACTTACGAGAAGCATGTTCGTAGCTTAGGACTGGTAGAGATGCCCCCCACTTAGGACTGCAGAAACTTTTGTATAAGTGGGAGAAGAGGAGTGATAGATAGGATTGTACCTAGAACTGACACATTTTATACTAAAATTTGCTTTAGTATAAGTGGGAGAATTGTTGGGATTTTGTATACTGGAAGCAGTTTTTATGCTTGTATACAATGTGTTTTTGTCCTTACCACTATTTTATTCTCCTATCTGATAAATATATATATTTGCACATGCTATCCTTTATCTTGTATAAAAGTTAGATTTGTGTAGTGTGTCGGGTATCACAGAAGACAACACAAATTGGTTGAACTGACAAGATATAAATAGTTATCACATCTGAGACAACTTAAGGATAAGTTGTTGGTTTAAGCTGCAGCTTAGATAAGAAGTGGTTTGTCTTAGCTGCTTTTATTTACTAGTACACTTAAGGTGGTGTACTGATGGATCACAGTGAGATGTGTTCTCCTAACTGACCTTAGTGGAGAACCAAGATCTCGGTGACTTAGTTGGTCTTAAGCTTGGTATGACTTCAGCTGAGTGCATTTGGCTATCTATCACTTTGACCTACTATGGTTAACGTCATCGCGACTGGATCTACATATCTTGGGTGCTAGTAGTCATTTGTGGCTCAAGCTGGTTGTCTGTATCTTGCAACCGTATCCTAATAAAATGGGTTGATAATATCCTCTGAGGAGCTCGAAAGGATTAGCACACTAAACCCGAACGGTTGATTAAGTTCAGGTGTGTTAATAAGGTCGAGTGGTACTACTCAGGAATATAAGATGTTAATTAATTTAAGCTGTCAGTAAGCTTAATTAATTAACGGATATTTCTACCTTAAATACGGAGACCGATTAAGTCTAAAATAGAAGCCCTTGCTCAATTTGGGATAAAGGGGTAAGTCAGCACGGATTCTCTAGTGGAATGAATATGTGTTTATTAATTAATTTTGCTCTAGGCTGAGTATAGATAATTAATTAATTTGAGGCCCTACTTTATTTCTTGTATTAGATCACTAGTCTGGCCCAATTAGTTGCCCAGTTATTTATTGTCTCTCAGAAATCATTATTAATATATTAATGTATTTTTACATTATTTAATAATGTTATTTATCTGGAATTAATTGGCTAGGCCAATTAATTGATAAATATTAGTAGTTCAATGGATTAATTAATTATATTATGGGCTAATTAGGTGGAAGTCCATTAGGAATATAATTAAATTAATGGGCTACAAATATATTAATATTATATTGGCTTTTGAAGCCTATATATATTAGTATTATGTTCATAAATAGAACACGCATACACAAAATTACACATGCACTCGTGAGTAAAAGGAGAGATAGTATTCTTTATTTTCTTCAGTTCTCTGACCACCCAAAGGAAGAAAAAGGTCGGGACACAGATCAGGAGATCTGACACACGAGCAACAATCAAAGTTGCGACAACATATGAAGGAGGAAGTTATCGTTCTTAACCTCTATTTTCCTTCATCGCAGGCGATGTAGCTGACCTAGTTGATTCTACTGAACAGAATCTACATCAGGTAACATTGGTCGATGAGGAAGCCCCAGTGGTAACTGAGACCTCTACTGAGAAAAATAATTTAGGGGGAACGAATAATGTTCCTGAGCGAAATGCCCTGAACCTGGGAACTCAATAGATCATAACCTTCTTATTAAATTGCTTCAGTCGCAGAACTGCACTACTGAAATGTCTAACACTCTTGTTGACTGTACAGAAGAAGAGACCAAGCTCAACCGATCATGCCTAGATGCTCACTCTTCTAATCTCATCATTGGAGATCCGTCAGCAAATGTAAAGACAAGATCCAGACTTTGTCAAGGAGAAAGTGTTTTATACTCCTGTTTCTTATCTACTGAAGAACTCAAGTTTCTTATCTACTGAAGAACCTCAATCTATAGAGGACGCACTTAAAGTTGCCGATTGGATCATAGCAACACAAGAGCAGCTGAACCAGTTCGTCAGAAAGAGGGTTTGGGAGATTGTTAACAGACCTAGACACCAACACGTGATAGGTATAAAGTGGGTCTTCAAGAACAAGCGTGATGAAAACAACGTCATAATAAGAAACAAAGCTCGACTTGTTGCCAAGGGATACTTTCAAGCAGAGGGGATAATTTTCATTAAACATGCACTCCAGTCGCCAGATTGGAAGCCATTCGTCTATTCCTAGCCTATGCAACGCATCAAGGATTTAAAGTATATCAAATGGATGTAAAGTCAGCATTTCTGAACGGCGTACTAAAGGAAGAAGTCTCCGTGGAACAACCACCCGGCTTTCAGCAGGGACATCAGGTTTACAGACTCAAAAAGGCTCTGTATGGGTTAAAACAAGCAGTCAGGGCTTGGTACGATACTCTATCAGACTTTCTACTTCATAAAGGTTTTCAGAAGGGGACAGTAGATCGCACCTTGTTCAGCATCAAATTAAAAAATGACATTCTACTGGTGCAGATCTACGAGGACAACATCATTTTCAGTTGCAGAAACGTGACTATATGTCAACAATTCGAGAAAATTATGAAGGAGAAATTCGAGATGTCAATGATGGGGGAGATGAACTACTTCCTTGGTTTTCAAGTAAAACAATCAGATAAGGGAATATTCATCAACCAAGCCAAGTACACTCGAGACCTCCTGAAAGATTTGACTGTGAATCGAGCAAGCCAGTCCAAGATCCCCATGAATACAAACTTTAAAATCGATCTAGATAAAGGGGGAGCTTCGTTAACTCAAATGACTATAGAACTATTATTGGTTCTTTATTATATTTAACAGCAAGCAGACTTGACATAACTTATGTTATATATGTATGCGCAAGATTTCAGGCGAATCCCAAGTGAAGTCATCTAGACTCAGCAAAGAAGATTCTGCGATACCTGAAGGGAACACATGACGCATCCTGTTGATGATAATCTTGTGTTAACTGGATATTCTAATGCTGGTTATGCAGGATACAGGTAGATCGAAAGTCAACTTCAGGAACGTGTCAGTTCCGAGGAAGTAAGCTCATATCATGGTTTTTTAAGAAACAACATTCAGTAGCGACGTCCACTACTGAAGCTGAATATATGGCTGCCAGAAGTTGTTGTGCCCAGATTCTTTGGCTTCGACAACAATTGCGTGATTATGGTATCATTTAAGATGAAGTGTCCATCTATTGCGACTCCACCAGTGCCATTGCAATAACTCATAACCCAGTTCTTCACTCGAGATGCAAGCACGTGGACATCCGACACCACTTCATCCGAGACCATGTCGAGAAAAAGGATATTAGGATGGAGAAAATCCATACTGATAGACAAAGGGCAAACATACTGACCAAACTGCTGGCTGAGAACAGGTTCAGAGAACTCTCAGTTGAGCTAGGTCTACTGGATCCTACTGACCCGAGTCAATAAAAATATTCAGTATGACAAGTCAGTAAGTCAAATTCAGTACTTGATTCAGTAGGGTGAATCATACAATACTTAGTAAGGGGGAACGTGAGACAAATACTGAATCTTCAGTATCACGTCGATCCTCTTGATTTGCAATTGGTAACAGCGGACCACAAAGCTCAGTTGAAAAGGTTTGAGTATTATGTGCAGTATATTACTCAGTGGCATGCTTGCATTTAATTGATCAGTAGCATACATTTAGTGGCATGAAATGCATTTATTTTCCGCCATAAATTCCTAATGATACGCTCAGTAAAACTATTTTCATTTAAAGCGCGATATCCTAAGAACTGACTTTAGCGCATTTAATGCATGTCATCTCACCTTAATCCAACTATGCAAATCTTACGTAGGTTATCGACGGCTTAGTAATCATTCCTTTTATATATTACATCCTAACCGTCCGTGAAAAAGCGAGATTAAATCATAACCCTTAGATCTGAAAAACTGTTTGGTATTCAAATCTATACGTAATCGCTCGATTATCTCTAACCTTTATCATCGCCATTACTGCGTTTAAGAGAGCTTTGCGTATTTCTATCTTCAACTACATCTGATCTCTACTTCTCTCAAGCTCTCATACATTCTGTAAATTTTTCATCTCTTGTCTGCAAACTAACATACTCTACTTTCAAGTGCTAACATTCTCTTTGCAGATTATAGTGAAAATGGCCGCCTTGTCAAGCATCGTTCGGACGCCTACAGACATCGATGATATCATTCAGAGCAGGGTCCAATTCAAGCCGACCATGGAGTTCTATCTATCGGAACTGTCATATCTGGAGGAGATTTACTCCGCTCTCCATACATCAGGCCTGGTGACGCTTCTGACGAAGCAACCTCACGCTTGTCTTCCGAGACAAGTTGTTGAATTTTTCTTCAACATGCGTCAGGTGGAGGGAACGAACCCAGAGGTTACCGATGTGAGGTATATGAAGGAGGTTTCACCTCAGTCATTGGAGGAGAGCCACGCCAACATTAATATTCTCGAAGAGCTGAAGACGGTATTCAACCTTCCCGACTATAGCGTGTCCCCTATTGGATATAAGGAAGCAAAGTGAATGCTTATATCAGGCGATTCTGTGGGAGGGACGACATATCCTTCAAAGTAACATTTCCAAAGAGTCAGTTCCTGCCAGAATTCAGAGGCCTGGCGTACGTTGTTATCCATATCCTCACTAGCGCGGCCGGTTCATTTGACCAGCTGTCCAAACCTAGACTCCAGGTGATGATGGCAATCATGGACGAAGCTAAGGTTAACTGGCCTCAGTTCTTTCTCTCTGAACTGAATGCTCAGGAGAGAAAAGACTAACTCCTATCGGCAAACTTCTATATGGGACTAAGGTTTCGGTCCTGATAAAAGCATCAGTATCCTCGCATGCGTCATTCGGTGACATGAAATACTTTGACAAGAAACTAATCAAGTTCAGGTCGAAAACCGCTGCCGAAAAGACCATCGGTCTTGGACCTGCACTGAAGAGGCCTTTGACTGAACTGCCTCCACATACCGAACAGCCAAAGCGGAAGAGGCTGACAAAGCCATGAGCTTCTAAGGTTGTTTCTCCGCCTCCCCCACAGGTGGAAACCTTACTTGACTTGGACATGTGCATTAAGGGTGCCACTCTCAAAGATAAAGTCCAAAGAGGACGTACTGAAGAAACTCAGCTGGAGTACGAAGCTGAACCAACTACTAAGGTTTCTTCAGAGCTGCCAACCACAGTTCAGCTGACCAGACTTAGGGCTGAATCCGAAGTCGCTGAACAGATCCCTGAAATTGCCAACTATCAGGATCCGGTGGATGTAGCTGTCAGGGCAAGGACTCAGATGCTGCTGAGATTCCTAAACTGGGATATTCTCGTTGAATTGATCCATCAATATTCTGTATCTTCACTATTAGCAGAGGAGCAACAACTGCAATCTGAGATAGGGTTTGGAGAACCCTCAGAGATTGCATCCTTCGAAGACTTGAGATCAGCAATGTAATATCTCTTAGAGCTGAAGTCTTCCTCTTGTCCTGCTAGAGACACTTCGCCGACTGACCACCCAGCTGAAGGTGATGATTCAGCACCCAAGGATAAATAGCGGGGAGACTCTGCTGAGGGCAAAACTCCCAGCTAGAAAGGCGACTTACCACCACCACCTCCTGCATCTGGTGCAGCCCCTGTTGCGTCTTCCTCAAGACAACAACAACTCGCCGCCTCTTAGCACAGGATCTGTACATCTTCATATCAGATCAAACCAATTGGTACCGTATCCTCGAGGACAGTCAACCAAGCTATCAGGAAGCAAGGAGAAAAAAACAGTTTCCTGGCCAAAGATGTGCACCTGAAATGGTCACAATATACAAAAGCTCAGACTGAGCGCGTTAACGTCCTCACCGAAAAGTCAAGAAGATCTCTGAAACTCCAATGCCTAACATTTAGGAGATTATCGAGACTGCTCTGGCTGCTCAGAAGCTGACCTTGGACAATCAGTGCAAGTAGTTGATAGAAGCTCAATCAAAGATATTTTCAAAGCAACTGGCTGCGGCAATGGCTGACGTCCAGAAAACAATGGATGAAAGGAAAAGAGCTGCTTCTTCTAGCGTAGCTAAAGCTCTTGAAACTCAAGCTACAGCTTTGAACCTCATTCGGTCTGACTTCAAAGAGTCACTCGAAGCATCTCTTCTGCTGCACAGAACTCAAACTGAATCCCAGATCAAGCAAATTCGACAAGATCAAGAAACTGAATGGGAACATTACTGCAATGCTGTCAGGGACTTCAACTCCACTTCCGCCTAGATCAAAGCTTCTGTCTACAAGCTCGAAGGAGAAGTAGCAGCTCTTAAGACCTTACTGACCTCGACTCATGATGCCAAAAAGATGTCTCTGAACACATTCCTGAGATCACCAGTCACTTTGAGTTGGTCGACATTGCCAACAGGGAAAGTCTTCATATGTTATTCAGATTCTGAGACTGGATCACTCTCAAGCAGCTGATCAGATTCAAGTCCTTAGAGATTCTGAACGCCGACGAGCTACAACTTCATTAGTAGATAGGTTATGAAGAGCCAACTGATATTAGATCGGTCGACGACCTTAGGGCGGCCATGCTGGCCTTGCTAGAAGATCGTTATCCTTCTTCAGTGGCCGACCCTATGGAAGGTTCAGCAGGTCAAGATAACCTAGAACCACCCATTGATGCAAGAACTGAGAATCCTGCTGAGGGTACTCAACAGGAGCTAGAGGGAGCACACCCTTCTGATGATCTCTCTCACTCCCCTCCTCCTCCTGGTTCGACAGGAGCATGCACCTCTCGCCCTGCTGACCCAGAACAGCTGTTGCTGGGGTCAACTTATGAGGTTGGCTTTGTTGCGAAGCGCCGAAAGTCGAAGACAGTGGAGAAGGCACTCCTGAAGCAGGGGACTCAGAATCGTCTCCTTGCCAGGAACGTTCACAAACTATGGCGCCAATCCACTGCAGCTCAGTGCGAGGAAGTCAGGGCACTGAAGACTTCCATTCAGAATTTTCCTCCTGTCCCTGACTTCAGCTCCATTCTCACTAACGTATTAACCGCACAGAAAGCTGAATTCGACAATCAGCAAGCGACACATACTTCACTTCTTGATTCCTTCAAGGCGGCTCGGCCGAAGCTTCGAACCGGATCATTCGAAGACCCTCAAGCTCATGAGCAGAGGATCAAAGCACCTCAGGATGAGTGTGAGCTGAAGATCAACGCAAAGCTGAAAAAGATTGAAGAACTTGTAGATCTCTCTCAGCGCAAGTACGCTAAAGAATTAATAACTGAGAGGAATGATCTGCATTTAAAGTTCGACAATCTTCAGAAGACCTTGACTGAGCTATCTCGCCTTATCAAACGCCGCACCAAGGTAGTTACTCCTCCCACCCCCCAGACCTTATTGGATGATGCCAAAAAGGGGGAAGTGATTAAAGGGAAAAGGACCAAATGGTCCAAGGGGGAAGTAACTCGGGTTATGGCCCAGGGTATCTCAGCAGGACATGTAGCAGTTGAGACAGGCCCAAGCAGCTCAGAACCCTAAGAGGCTGGAACTGGTACTTCTGAACCTGCTCAGAAGATTTTAGAAGAAGTGACCGCGTTCCTAGTGGAGTCAGGCGATGAAGAAACTCCTCTGCCTCCACCTGTATTTGGGAAGGGAAATCAATTCTAAAAATTCCTACCCGACCCGAGAGATACATTAGCCCAGCAGAGCCAGTACAAATTGATGCTGATGAAAAGCTTTCTCGCAAGATTGCCGAGGCCGACGCAAAGAAATAAGCCGAAGAAGGCCCGTGCGAAGGCTAGGATGAAGGTCTCTGCCAGGAAGCCCGCTCAGAGGCAGGTGGTCAGGAAGCTCTCTCTCCAAGATGACGCTGACAAAGAACAAGAGAAGGAGAGAGAAGCTGAGAAGAAACAGACTGACTCATCCCAGCGAACGAAGAAAAAACTGGTTGAGCCTACCATTGACGAGCTGATCGACATCAACAGTCGAGCACTCGACAAAAGAGCTGAATGGCATCAACTCGCTGAAGCCAGAAGGAAACAGGCAGAAGCCAAGCAGAAGGAGGCTGAAGAGGCAAGAGAAGCTGAACGACTGAAGCCTAGACCACCACCTCCTAAGGACAGGGACATCCCCACAACCTCCAAATTCTTCAGACGAGGCCGCAAGCATGATGATCAAAAAATTCATAGATGGCCTCGCGTAGATCAGTGGATGCCCTGGGAGAAGACTCAGGCTTGGGAGACGATCAAAGCTGAATTCATCAAGAGATACTACTTATGGCAGTTTTGGTCCGACTCCGTAAAAGCCAAAGCGTTTGCTGAATGGATTGAGAGGTGTGATAACGAAGTCTACAATATAGTTCAGAAGGCCCTTCTTGAAGATAAAATTACTGTTAAAACTCGGGCCTTTAGAACTCTGCCACCACCGAGGAAACTAGACGAATCATTATACACAGCCGTGATTGAAACTGAAGCTAGGAATGCGGAGAAAGCTCTTGAACTTGAACCTACTGATCCAGAGGATATTCCGAAGATTCTGAAGCTGAGGCATGACACCTTCAAGATATATGGACTTCCATTGCCCGAAGATAAATCGAATGATTATAAGGCAAGGATTCAGCGTTTCAAATCTGCTAGGAATCTTGCTTGTCTGTGTCTGTTGTATTTACTAGTGTAGCAATTTGATGTAATTGTACTCTAATTCTTATCATCAATACATCAATTGTTACTTGGCCTGACAATTCCTTATTGTCTCCATGGCCTGCTTCGTTTTACTTTTTTAACACTCATAATCACCTAAGTGATTGCTGACTCACACACCCACTGATTATTTGTGTGTTTTGTTCTTGCTTAGTTCACAAGACTTGAAGATACTCTCCATAGTTTCTTATTGTAATATTTGTAAGGAGTTTGTATCTGATAGTTCTTTAGATTCTTATGTAGTGTCAGTTTGATAGTGATACGTTTTGGAATCATCAAATAGGGGGAAATTGTTGGCAGATGATTCAGCTGTTGTTCAGTGAGCAGAAGATTTGGCTGATCCCAAAATCCTATGTTGATTGGTGAACCATTCCTACGTAAAAGTTAACACCTTTGTCTTTAAGTTTTTCGACTCGCATAGACTCATCTTCAGTATGATCCGGCGAAGTAGTTCCGTTTGTTGTTCTTCAGTAGACTATCCGCCGCAGTGCCATAGAGTGAAGATTCATTATGGTTGGACTCAACAGGAGGAGCATACTAAAAGGTGTTCAGGAGTCAATAGAATTGGATTCGAAGAGGAGCAATTTACCCGAACTCGTAGTCGACCTTCGCAAAGTTGAACTCGGCGGAGTATACTACCGAACCTATGGGTCGACTTCGAAGAACGGCCCGTCACATTGCTTAACTGACAGTGGACTTCAAAGTCAGATTCAGTAGAGTTGTATGAGGTCGTACATCTGAGAAAAGTCAGCTTCAGTATCAACCTTGAAGTCTGAATGTCTCAACCACTTTTCTGTACCTCGACGAATGACAAGCAGCAGCTGGTAAAGTTTCTGACAAAAGCTGCAAGTCAACCACTTTCTGCAAAGAAGCGGACTCTACATAATTCAAAGGAAGGAGCCGTTTGCTACCTATATAGAGTGACACGCGGACTATTTTGTCTCCAACGGATCTATCCATGCTCACTACTATAAATAGAGGGAAGGTCATGATCTTTCAAGTCGCACTACACGATCACACAAGCGACCATACGGGAACTCAAGCATTCAAAGATTCAAAGCTCTAGAACACTTAGCGATTACTCAGCTGAAGAACACGAACCCAGAGTTGAGTATTCCTCTTTGTTCTTCGCTCTAGAAGTCTCTCTCGTTCCCACCCTCTAACACTAAGCTCACTGTTATATCAATAGCTTAAAGCGAAGGAGTTCATTTATTGAATTGTTCTTAGTGTTAAGAACTCCTTCATCGTTGGAGATACATTCAAACAATTCTGTTTGACCCTGTAAACTGAGACTTTCTCAGTATAATCACAAGTAAAAGTTTGTCCAGCGTACAAACTAACTGAGACTAATTCAGTATAATAAAATAGTGTCCTGTTTTATTCGAGTCGAGTGGACGTATCCGAACCACTTTAAAAACTGATGTGTTGTTTATTTGTTGCATGATACAACTGTTCATATTGTAAAATATCTTTACAAAATCATACAACTGCTCTTTCAATATCAAAGCTAAAACATCGCACTAATCTACTGAACAACTTTAGTAAACAAATGTTTTCGAAACAAACTGAATCGGGTCTACACATTTCTGCACACTACTGAACCTCTGCTGAGCGATTCTGAATTCTGACATCAGTCAGCTAGCATACCTCAATACTGCCAGTCACTCTATCTGCGCGATCAAGATCAGCTTGCTTGGTCTGCAAAATCTATTCAGTAGACATCTTCCGTGAAACGGACTGATAACGTTTTGAGTTTGAGAAAAAGGTTTTTAGGTGTATTCAACCCCCCCCCCTCTACACCAGAACGTTTAACTCGGGACCAACAGATGGGCCTCTACTTCAGAGCAAGAGAAAGGCTTATAGCTGAAGCTAGAGAGAGACTGAGAAAAGCTTAACTGGCAGAGCATATCGCACGTACTGAAAAAGCAGCCAGGGAATTAGTTCTGGTCAAAAGCAGAGAGATCCCAAGGACTTCAAAGTTCTACAGACGCGGTGGGCAGAAGCCACATCTCAGGAAAACTCCATTCCGCCGCGTAGACAAATGGATCCCATGGAACCTGAATGAGGAATGGGAAGGTCTAAAAGAAGATTTCGTCAAGGCTTACTATGTATGGCAATGCTACTCAAGCGAATTTTCGGGGATCAAATTGTTTGATCAATTCCTATATAACCACGACCCCAACTTCAGAGCTGGGATCAAATTGATCCTTTACAAGGAGAAATTGCCTTTTACTGCACCCGCATTTCATCAGCTGACCCCTCCCAGGACTCTTCAAGGAGCCATCAGCACCAAGGAGATAGAAGACGAGGTGGAGATAGCCATGCGACGCAACGATCTTTCCTCCCAGTCGCAACAAGATCTTCCGTAAAATCAAACGAGTGAGGGAAGCTATCTACATAGCATATGGGCTTGATCCTCCTGAGGCAAAATCTGTTGACTTCAAATCCAAGATTCAGAAGTTCAGATCTTAGAAGTAGTAGACTTAGCCTTCCTTGTGTCTTTGCCTCTCTTCCTCCTATCTCTCTTAGTGTAGTACTGATTGTACTGTAATCTATAAAATCAGTATTTCACTTGGCCAGACAACCACTCATTATCTTATGGATGTGTTATTTATTTTTAACACTGACTGATCACTGAAGTGATCAACATACACTCACTATCCTGATTTCTTCTCATGTGCCTATTTTAGTAATCTGTTGACATGTGCTTAATTCTTTCAGTTGTCATTGACTGAGTTTGTTAAGGGTTAGCAGTTTAGGACTTAGTGATTTTGGCATTATCAATTAGGGGGAAATTGTAGGGATATGAGTCAGTGGTCTAGTAGATCATTGTTAGGGGGCACATAGAACTTGACTCAATAGATGTGTAGGGATATGAGTCAGTAGTTTATGTGAACTATAGGGACGCTATTGTAATACATGTTATAGGGGAAATTGTAGTGATAGTGAATTGTATTGCTATAGAATTGAAGATCCCAAAACCCCGTCCCGACCCCTATGTGTATGGAACCGTTATGATGTAATAGGCTACACTTGTCTTGATTTTCATATATTTATTTTAGTCTAAGTCATGTAAGGGTATATTGTTGGACTGAACTTCAGTAGAGAAGTTATAGTTCCATAACCCCAAGTCATCGGTTCAGTAGAGCTCAATAGTCTTCAGAGTTAGTAGCTGACAGCACTCAGCAGAAGATTCTCTTCAGCAGACTTTGACAGAAGACTCAGTATGATCCTTGATCTACTCATTGAGTGTAGAGCTCCGTTGATTGTCTTCGAGTCAGAAGCTGACTACATTCAGTAGAAGATCCTCTTCAGCCGACTCAGAAAGAAGATTCAGTACGATCAGATTTGATCTATTGATAGGCTGCACTCAGTTGCAGACAATACAAGGAAAATCGACTGCCTATCCTTTACCAATCGAATGTCAGCAGAAAACACTCTGTATACGAGGTTCAGAGAGTCAACTCAGGTAGAAGAGTGATGTCTGACAAGTCTCACCTACCGCCGCATACATCGACCAATGAGAAGCAAACAAAGTTTACCTACTCTGATACAAAAGCTGCTCTCATGTACAGAATGCCAACCACTCTGCGGTAATATTTCGAAAATATATAGTCGTTTTCCTTGGAGTTTTGTGACACATGGCATCATCCTCTCCAACGGATACATGCCTGGGTCACAACTATAAATAGAGAAGAGCTTACAAGTAAACGTACAGAACATCAAGGGAACACAAGCTTTCAAGCAAACACTCTCTAGCGAACTCAAAGCCATATACAGCTAAGAACTTGCTCTTTGAAGATCATTCCATTTAGTTCTTCTCTCTAGAGAATCCTTAGTTCCCCTTCTCTATCTAAGCATTCATTGTAATATCTTTAGCTTAGAACCTTCGAAGGAGTTCACTTTTAGTGAATTGTTCTTACTGTAAGAACTCCTTCATTGTTGGAGATCGTCCTTCAAACTCCGGTTTGAATTTGCAAAGTCGCTAAGGACTATAACTTAGAAGGGTCTGTCCACTGTATAGATTCCTTGTTGAGACTTGCTCAGATAAATCAACAAGACCTCATGTTCAGCAGGACCGTGGATGTAGGATCTTGCGTATCTGAACCACGTTAAAAATTGCTTGTATCGTCTACTTTTTTATTGCATTGTGCTCAAACTATTTACAAAATCATCCTTTGCATAACGGTTTTGGTTTTCATAAAGCGCTTTATAAGAGACGAAGTTAAACTGGGCCTCACACTTATCCGCACAATATTATGCGACTCAACTTCTCATACTGACCTTAGTTAGTAGAAGGAACTCAACAGTTGAGTCACTCTGCCCCACGATCAGAAGGCTTATCTGGCTCTAAACTAGTTCAGTAGCAAAACTCAGCATTTTAGTTGACCTTCGCGTTTGAGGAAAAATTTGCAATCATGTGTATTCAACCCCCCCCCCCACACACACACACACACACACACCTGATACTCATCTCCGGACCAACAATAAGCCGCAATTTGTCTAGTGCACAGATTGACTAAACTTGTCCAGTGCACAGATTGACTAAACTTGTTCAGTATAAACTTGTTCGGATACGCTGGATCCTACGTCCACTATCCTGAACAAAGCAGGAGTTCTTGAATTAATTTATGAGCAAGTCTCAGTTGATCTGTGCACTGGACAGATACTCTAGTTATAGTCTTAGTGACTTCATCTGTGCGTTGGACAGATACTCTACTTATAGTCATAGTGACATTACAAGTTCAAACACAAGGGTTTGATTTTTACCAACTATGAAGGAGTTCTTACAATAAGAACAGTTCAGAAAGCTGAACTCCTTCGAGTTTTTCTAAGCTTATGATTTTACAATAAGTTCGCTTAGAATAGAGAAAGGGGACTAATGAATCTCTAGAGTGAAGAACTAAAAGGATCTTTATGTATACGAGTTCTTCGCTTTGATGGGCTTTAAGTTTGCTAGAGTATTTGTGTGGATGAATGCTTTTGGTCCCTCCTATCTTCTCTGCATGAAGACTCTTCTCTATTTATTGTCTCGACGTATAAATAGATCCATTGGAGGGAGTCTAGACACGTGTCGAAAACGACAAGAAAGTCATTTTCGATTTGAATGTTACTATAGAGATTCCCTCTTTTTCAGTCTATGAAGAAAATTTATGTCATAGTAGGTACAGTGCTGGTGGCTTCTCATTGGTCGAGGTTAGAGAGTAGGTGAGGTTTGTTCAAACTCTAAGAGCATGCTGAGTTGACTTCCTCTGATTCCTCGATCCTTTTACTGAATTGTCTTCTACTTACATTCTTCTGAGATTCAATACATAGCTCGAATTCCTTTTGCAGATTCAGTGGGTTATAACATCCACAACTGAGCTCCTGATGCTGAGTTCTTGTGGTTGAACGACAGATGTTCTATTGAATCCTATCAGCTTCTCAACTCTAGCTAGCCTACTGAGTTCCTAACATGTTGAACTCAACTAAGCTATTACATTACATAAGGCTTATCATTCAGCTAGGGTTTTGGGATCTTCATATCTTATCATACTGAATCTCATCCCAACACAACATTTTTCAAAAAGACGAAAAAAAAAATCTCTGTTGGGTTATGAGTCAGTAGATGGTACTCAGCTGTCTAGTGGTTAAAAGAATATTGGGGGAAATCATAGTAGTACTATGATTTGAAGATCCCAAAACCCAACTGATATCAGTCGTGCAGTGTGTCTATAGGATTAGATGATGTATAGGTTAGACTTGTTTATTTTGATTATCTTTTGTCTAAGTCCTATACGGGGTAAACTGTTGGACTGATCTTCTGACGAAGTTACTTTCCAGAACCCCACGTCATCTTTGTAAGAGCTTGCGTTCTTCAGCCAGCAGCTGATCTTCACCTCAGTAGGAGACAGCCCATCAGCTGATAAGCCATCCGCAGAAGAACATATGCAAAGCTCAGTACCTTCGCAGTCGCCACCGACCTACTCGGAGAATGTATTCCTTGTCAGCCGACTCAGTCGAAGAAGACAGAGACTTATCTAGTCTACTGTATCCGACAGAAAACGACACAGTCGCACAAGTCTTTTCGAAGTTCAGCCGAAGATCTTACGAGGTTGTTTGAATAGTCAACTTTGACACATTCTCACCAACCACAAACTTCGACCAATGAGAAGCCAACAGCGTCATATCTGCTCTATACAGTAAAGCTGCTCTCATGTACAGTAATTAACTGCCCTGCTGCAACAAATTCGAAATTATGACCGTTTTCTTTGGAAGCTTGTGACACGTGGCATCGTCGTCTCCAACGGACATATGTCATAGCTCACAACTATAAATAGAGAAGAAATTCGAAGCTCCACGTACGAAATAAAAAAAAAAGGGAAAAACGCTCAAGCTTTGAACACTCTAGTAAACTCAAAGATTATCCAGAGAAGAACTTGCTTTCTTAGAATATTCTTAGTTCTTCACTCTAGAGTATTTAGATCCCTCCCTTCTCTAGACTAAGCTCATTGCCATATTTATAGCTTAGATTCGAAGGAGTTCACTTTCTGTGAATTGTTCTTATTGTAAGAACTCCTTCTTAGTTGGAGATTATTCCATCCCTTTCGAACTTCGGTTTGAATTGTAAAGTCGCTAAGGACTATAACTTAGAAGGATCTGTCCAGGTGCACGTATACCGCCGAGGCTTGCTCGCATAATCAACAAGTTATCCTGCCATTGTCAGGACCGTGGACGTAGGATCTTGCGTATCCGAACTACGTTAAATCGCTTGTGTTCTTTACTGTTTTATTGCATATCATAACTGTTCAAAATCATATGTTTGCATAAAACATGTTTCAAAAGCGCACAGCCAAAAGAACTTGATTTGTGAAAAGCGTTTTTCAAAACTGAGACGAATTTTCGGGCCCCACACTTATCCGCACAACGTCTCCGACTGAGTTTCGAACGACTGACAAAAGTCAATAGGAGAGCTCAGTAGCTGACCCACTCTGACCCAGTGATCGAAGGTTACTATTTGGCACTATTCATCAGTTGCACTAAACGACTCATGGCCCTTCGCTTGAAAAGAAGAAACCGTGATTAGGTGTATTCACCCCCCCCCTCTACACCTGACTATCGTCTCCGGACCAACAATCTCCAACTATGAATGAGTTCTTATAATAAGAACGGTTCAGAACTAAACTCCTTCAGTTTCTAAGCTTGTGATCTAACAATGAAGGCTTAAACTATAGAGAAGGAGAACTAGATTAGAAGAACTATATCAAATGTTATCAGTTCATAAAGTTCTTTGTTTTGTTTGGTTTGAGTACGCTAGAGCTTGTATGCTTGAATGCTTGAATGCTTTGTGTTCCCGGTGTCTTCAACGCTTGTAGATCGATCTTTATTTATAGTCTTAACTCATGAATAGCCGTTGGAGAGGACCTAGACACGTGGCAAGAACGACAAGCAAAACAGTCATCTTAAATTTGAATGTTACTATAGAGATTCTTACAAAATGTTGGTTTGTCACTATACTTGCATAGACATAAAGCTACGGTCAGCCTCCCTTCTCTAAAAAAAGGAAGAATCTCTATAGTAGCATTCCAATTGAAGATGGTCGTTTTGCTTGTCGTTCATGCCACGTGTCTAGGTCCTCCCCAATGAATCTATTCACTGGTCATAAATATAAATAGAGATCGATCTTCAATGTTGAAGACACCGAATACACAGAGCATTCAAGCATTCAAGCTCTACCGTACTCAAAGCAAAGAACTCTTGAACCGATAGCATTTGATATTGTGCTTCTCTCTAGAGTAATCTAGTTCCCATTCTCTATTCTCTAAGCCAAAATTGTAAGATCACAATCTTAGAAACCGAAGGAGTTCTATTATTATTGTAAGTACTCCTTCATAGTTTGAGAAAAATCCTCAAACCTTCGTTTAAGAAACCCTTGTAAAGTCACCATGACTATAACTAATTGTGATTTATCATGTGCATGGATCCATTGAGACTTGCTCAGTATAGTCTAATAAATCCCTCCTGGAAATAGAAAAGTGGACGTAGAATCTTGCGTATCTGAACCACTCTAAAAATCTGTGTGTCATTTACTGCTTTATTGCTTATTGTTCATCCTGCATACAAATTGTTTTGAAAAATCATACGCACAAGGATAACTGAAATAGTTTTCAGTAGCAAACATTTTTCAGTAGAGACGATTAAAATCGGGCATACACTATTCCGCACAACTTCTTGTACTGAATCACATGTCTACTGACTTCACTCAGTGAACAATATTCAGTATCTTGAATCACTCTGCCGACACGATCAGAAAGCAAACTTTGTACTAGACTGACATTCACTTTTGAGTTAAAACTTAGACTCATGAGTACCCCCCACCCACCCACACCCACACCTGAAGACCAATATAGGAAGTAGATTGTATTGGCTACTTATTCTGGTATACCTAAGGTAGTGTATTGATGGATCACATTGAGATGTGTTCTTCTAACTGATCTTAGAAGAGAACCGAGATTTCAGTGGCCTAGTTGGTCTTAAGCTTGATAAGACTTCAGTTGAGTGCACGTCATCGCAATCGGATCTACGTATCTTGAGTATTAGTATCTACTTGTAGCTCAGTGTGGTAGTTTGTATCTTGGAACCGTATCCCTGATGAAGGGTTGATAAGATCCACTAACGAACTTGAAAGGATTACCACACTAAACATGGTCGGTTGATTAAGTTCAGGTGTGTTAATAATATCGAGTGGTACTACTCATGGATAAGATGTTGATTATATTAAGCAGTCAGTAATCTTACTTAATCAGCAAATATTTATATCTTAAATACGGGGATCATACTAAGTCATAAATATAAATCTTTGCTCAAATTGGGATAAAACGGTAGTTCAACACAAATGATTTAGTACAATGAATTCGTGTTTATTAATTAATATTGATGTGGGCTGAGCTTAGTGGATCAATTAATTTGAGATCTTATTTTATTTCTTGTATTGGATCTCTGGTCTAGCCTAAGTTGGTTGCCCAATTCTTTATGTACTTAAGTGGAATTTATTTATCTGGTATTAATTAGATGGGCTAATTAAATAAGTGGCCCAATATTATTAATTATATTATTGGGTTGTTATTATTATTATTATTATTAACAGAAGCCTAGTAAGAATGTAATTAATGGGCTACATTTATATTAGGGTCATGAATCATCTTAATATAAACTCACTACATGTTCATAACCGTTACACACAATCATGCATGCACGTTATTCAAGAAAGAGGCTAACGTGAATTCTTAAGTGTTCCAAGTGCAGAAAATCTCTCTTCAAGTTCTATCCACACAGAAGAAGCGAAAGGGTCAGGATATAGATCAGAATATCTGAACCCGAGCAATAAACCAAAGCTACATCAACATACCATGAAGGAGGTAACCGATCCTAATCCAGTTATTCCTTCAGGAAAGAGAAGGGCTAGGAACAGATCAGAAGATTAGATACGGAGAAACAATCAAAGGCGTTCAACAAACGAAGGAGGCAGGTAATCCTTCAAATCCTTCAACAAGTTAGTGTAGATTCCTATGAAACTGGAAGATGGAACCTAATGTAGGGGGAACTTCAGTCAATCAGACTGATTATAGAGGAATTATTAGTTCTCTCATATATCTTACGGCAAGCAGACCTGATATTACATCCGTAGTTGGGGTCTATGCTCACTATCAAGCTGATCCCAAACTGGTGATCGCTGTTTTGCACCAAATAATCCTGCAAATCTAAGAATTAAATCAGTATAGTTCACAGGGTATCGAACACAGGGAACGGAGGACTAAACACATTATTTTTCTACTTATCTTGAGTTTGGTTAGCAACCACGCAAGTTTTGGGATTTTATCTAAGCTAAGAAATTGTAAAAACTGAAAACTGAAATAAAATTGTTTTAACTGGGCAGTTGAGAGATAGGTCCAGCAGAATATTCAGCACACACGTAATTCCAATCATCGGCACTTAAAGTTAATTAATTTCTTGAATCTACTAGTTATAGATTGCCGTAATTAAACTGACACAACCCTCACTCCCACTTACTTATTCGACAGCCGCCATGTTGGGCATCGAAACGACTACTTCCCTAATCTAGCTACAACCTACGTTGTTGGGCAATCAATAGATTTAATAGCTAGACAGCTTTATCAATCTAAGGGAGCCTAGTATAAGAGCCTACTCGTATGTTGGGCATCTAATAGACTCCTACCGGTTTAATCCAACTATTCTTACAAATAATTTCGCTACTTACCTAGCCTTATTCCACGAGAAACGATGGAAGTACTAAGTTAGCTACAGACTACGCAACCTAGGGTGATCAAGCCTAAATTACTAGCCAGATTAATTAATTCAGAATTAACCTGAAACCCTTTCAATTAATTATTAGCACCTAAGCCGCATGTATTGTTCACGTGTATGTTTCACATTCTGTCGGACCACTAAAAGTTTTAGCTACTCATGAAAACGTCTTGACTACGCAGGTAAGACACTTTGCAGAACAGAATTATAATCATTCGTAACCCTAATTCTAGCATGCACAGATATTAAAAATAGAATAGTAGACACGAGCGAAACCTTAAAATGAAACACGAACTGCAATTAAAAATTAAGAACAAAACTAAGGAATGAGAGTACCAAATTCAAGTCTTCGATCTCTCAAACGAACGGAAATTTAGAGCAAAGAACGAAACTAAACAATTCTGGAAATTCGAAAATCAATAAAATGAAATAAAAGTGTTTGTTTCTTCCTATCTACTTCTCGAAATGTGATGGAACGGAAATGGAAACGAGATCTTGATTTCTTCTCCTCGGCGGTGGAAACTCGGAACGGCGACGGCGGTGGAATGATCGAACGGGAATGATGGATCCAGGAAGTGAATATATGTATGAGGAGGTGTAGATTTCGTGCCTCCCTTCCCCTTTTATATGGCTGCTCATTTGATCTAGATAAACTAGGGTTCCTTTTTGGATAAGGAAAGGATTCTTGAGATAAGGAAAATATCTTATCATTCCTTATATATCCGTTCTCTTCCCTTCTCTTCTATTTCTGGTCAAACTCGTTCGTAATCACGTCATTCAGTTTGAGAAGAAGAAACTGTGATCAGGTGTATTCACCCCCCCTCTACACCTGACTATCGTCTCCGGACCAACAATTGGTATCAAAGCATCGGTGTTCTTCTGATCGCCGGTTCTGTACTACTGGTTCTCTCGAACAGATCCTTGAAAACGTTTTCACTGCACAAGCATCTCTTCTTTCATCCTTATACCCGTTCACATAATGTCTGACATGTCAGGTATCAGGATGGTGCCGATGTTCTCAATAGAGAACTTCACGGTATGGCGCGTGAGAATGGAGGCACACCTCACATCGCTGCACGACAGCATGACGGACGTCCTGGAGACTGGACCTATCATTCCCATGATTGACAGCGTTCAGTTTTCTACTGCGGGAGGTGTAGGAGCACAAATTGGTGCTAAGGTTCCCAAAGACAAATCAGCCTTCACGCCTGAAGACAAAAAGTTGCACAACCTCGACCGAGTTGCGCGAAACGCAATACTGACAACGCTCAGTGACTCTCATCTCGGGAGGGTGCAGGACTGCAAAATAGAAAAAGATCTATGGGATGCTTTGGCTGTACTGAGCCAAGGAACCCCGCAGATCAAAGAAAACAAGCTCGAATTAGAGCTTCAGAAGTTCGAAGCCTTTGCAATGGAGCCCAGTGAGACCATTGACGAGCTCAGTGTCAGATTTACAAACCAAGTCAATGTCATCAACGGGCTGGGGAAGGTGTTCACCAACAAAGAGATGAACACAAAGATCTTGGGAGCGCTACCTCGACAGAAGTGGCTTCCATTTGCTACTTATTTACGTCGCTCTGATCTAAATGCTCTAACTCCTGATGTTATATTTTCAGAACTAAAGCATAGTCTACCCCAAAGGTGTTCCAGTGCTCCAGCTGACACACAGATCGATCATGCTTTTAAAGCAACTGTCAGCAAAACTGGATCCAAACCGATTTCCTCAAGCAAGGCAGTGGCCACTATCGAAGCAAAATCTTGTGAGACTTCAGGCACTGACCAGCTGGCTGTGATGGCTCTCAAATATCAGAGAGAAAAGGAGAGAGTCAGAAAGCTGAGGAAATACAAAAGAGTTTCTCCCTCAAGTAAGAAAGATTATCAGAAAAGGGAAGAATCTAATCCTTCTACTGAATGCAGGAACACAGAGCCTGCTGCGAGTCCATCCAAAGCTTCAGCTGGAAAAAGTAGTAGAACATCCACCTGTTATAACTGTAAGAAGGAGGGACACTATCAGTACGACTGTCCCGAAGTCTCAGCTGCTCAACGAGCAGAACGGTAGGCCAGAAGAGAAAAATTTGCCCAAAGAAGGCAGGCCTACATCGCCGGAGAGATATCCGAAAACTCACTTGAGGAGGATATATTTATGTATTCCTCTGAGGACGAAGCTGCATTTGTAGCAATTGAGGTCGGAGAAACGGTTCCTGAAGGAACAGCTGAATACTGTCTGATGGCCGGAGAAGAGACTGAGGTAAACTCCAAACTTAATATAACCTCTTCTTCACACAGCACACACGACACGTGCTCGGTCCGCGATGATCCTCCCGGATGTGGTACAAGCATACGACGATCTGCTAAAGGAACAAATTCAGCTGAGCAGAGAGTTCAGCAGAACGATCTAGGAACTGGAGATGGTAAAGGCTGAAAATCAGAGACTTTCTTCTGATTGTCAGGTCTCTACTGAGTCAGAGAATCTAGTTGCGAGACTCAAGGAAGAGATCGAATCTCTTATGACTAAGTCTCAGCTTCAAGAGACTCGGATCTCGGTCGACTAAGGACAATTCTGAGAAAGAGACTGAAATAGCCCAGCTCAGTCAGAAGCTCTCAGATGTACAGAAAGATTATGACTCACTCAGGAGGAGTGACGAGGTCTGGCGAGGACTAATGACTGAACAGTACCTTGGAGCTAAGGAGAAGCTAGAAAGTATGCTCAGAGCACAACGGCCAACTGTCATAAAAGAAGGACTTGGCTATACCCACGAAGCTTCTACCTCGAAAAGCTCAGAAGCGCTGGCTGATAGGTTTGTCAGAGGAAAGGTGCAAGCTGCTGACACCACACCTCAGGCGAAGAGAAAACAGAAAATGATTGCACCTCGCCCGAGCAAAGAATAAGCAATGACCAAAGGTTCCAGCCCCAGAACACCGCGATCAAATTCAGGGGGAACCAAGAAGGTCAGATGGGTAGAACAGTACCATGAGCCACTGTACGAGCACCCGGCTCAGTACGGCTCGTACTATTATGAGCCTAGGGTCAGGAGAAGCGCAAAGACTCGAAGAAGAAAGCTCCCGAATCCAAAATCATCGCGAAAGTCGGTATCTCCGAGTCCTCGTGGAGAAGAAAACTAACAAGGTTCGAAGAAGAACTCTCGTGACTTCTAAGGTTCCCGGGCGATTTTGGGTTCCGAAATCACCCACTAACATGTAAGGACCCAACCGAACCAAAGGGTACCTAAAAATGCTTCTGCTTTGCAGGTGCATAAGGACCCATGGATAGTGGACAGCGGCTGCTCAAGACACACGACGTACCGTAAGAGCCTCGCCGACCAACTATATACAAGAAGATGGTCCCGCACTGAGTTTGGTGACAACTCTAAAGGCTACACAAGGGGATATGGAACGCTGAATATTGGGACTGCTTCAGTTCCAAGAGTAACATATGTTGAAGGACTTCAACATAATCTCCTTTCTGTCAGTCAATTCTGTGATAATCTTAACAGAGTAATCTTTGACGCTGGTTTCTATGATATTGTTGATAAATCTACAGGGAAAACAGTGTTATCAGGTTTGCGGAAGAAAAACATATACGTTGCTAACTGGAATACCACAGAACCTGAGGCTTGCTTGCTCGCACAGACGAAATCCAGTGACAAGTCAGGATGGCTATGGCATAAGAGACTCAGCCACCTGAACTTCAAGACTATGAACAAGCTCGCCAAGAACTCTAAAGTCAGGGGACTACCCAACGAATCGTTCATCAAAGATAGAAATTGTGAAGCATGCTTGAAGGGAAAGCAGACAAAGAAAAGTAATCCACCTATTCCTTCACCTTCCACTGATGGAATCCTTCAACTGCTGCACATAGATTTATTCGGGCCAGTTTCTCCAGTGACTATACGAGGCAAGAAGTTTGCCCTTGTCATTATAGACGACTACTCGAGATATACATGGGTAATCTTCATCGCCAACAAATCTGATGTCATGACTGAGTTGCCTAAACTACTGAAAAAGCTCAGTGTGGAAAAGGACATCAAGATACAAAGAATTCGCTCAGACAGAGGAACAGAATTTCTCAACTCAGTACTTAAAGAGTACTGCGAGAAAGAGGGAATTCAGCACGAGACATCAGCTGCTCGTACTCCTCAACAGAACGGACTTACTGAACGCAAAAACAGAACACTCAAATAAGCGGCAAGGACGCTCCTAGCAGACTCTGGGCTACCCTCTAAGTTCTGGGCAGATGCTACTGACACAGCCTGCTACACTCAGAATCGCTCACTACTTACACAGGAACACATGAAGACACCATACGAATTGTGGAAAGGGAGAATTCCTTCTATTTCTCATTTTCATATTTTTGGTTGTCCGTGCTTTATCCACAATAACGGGAAAGATCGGTTGAAGGTCTTTGATAGCAAATCTGATCAAGGGGTATTCTTAGGATATTCCCGAGTCAGTAAAGCCTTCAGAGTCTTTAACTATCGGACTCTTTGCGTGGAGGAAAGCCCTCATGTTGTTTTTGATGAGTTTGTTACTGAGAACAGGAAAACTACAGAGACAAATACTGATGATGTCAGCAGTAAGCTATAGGATCTCGGATTGACTGATAAAACTGAAAAGATTCAGCATTGTTGGGATGATGAGTCAGATGATGAAGAAACTCAGACTCAACCAACAGGCGATGTAGCTGACCTGGTTGATTCTACTGAATAGAATCAACAACAGGTAACAACGGTCGATGAGGAAGCCCCAGTGGTAACTGAGACCTCTACTGAGAATATAAACTCAGGGGGAACGATTAATGTTCCTGAGCTAAATGCCCCTAAACCTGGAAACTCAGTAGATCCTAACCTTCTTACCGAACCGCGGCAATCTCGTAACGCACTACCGAAATGCCTAACACTCCTACCGATTCGTCAAAGTAGTATCGAAGAAGAAGCCAGACTCAGACATTCATGGCTTGACGCTCACTCTTCAGATCTCATAATAGGAGATCCATCAGCAACGATAAGAACAAGATCGAGATTAAATCAAGGAGAAAGCTCACTTTATTCTTGTTTCTTGTCTATAGAAGAACCTCAGTCGATAGAGGACGCACTTAATGATGCTAACTGGATCATCGCCATGCAAGAAGAGCTGAACCAGTTCGTCAGAAATGAAGTTTGGGAGCTTGTTGACAGACCTAGACATCAGCATGTGATCGGTACTAAGTGGGTCTTCAAAAAAAAGCGTGATAAAAACAACGTCATCGTCAGAAACAAAGCTCGACTAGTTGCCAAGGGATACAGTCAAGCAGAAGGAATCGACTTTGATGAAACTTTCGCCCCAGTCGCAAGATTGGAAGCCATTCGTCTTTTCCTAGCCTACGCAACGCATCAAGGATTCAAAGTATATCAGATGGATGTAAAGTCAGCTTTTCTGAACGGCGTACTGAAGGAAGAAGTCTACGTGGAACAACCACCCAGCTTTTAGCAGGGACATCAGGTGTATAGACTTCGAAAAGCTCTGTATGGGTTAAAACAAGCACCCAGGGCTTGGTACGATACCCTATCAGACTTTCTACTTCAGAAAGGTTTTCAGAAAGGGACAGTAGATCGCACCCTGTTCAAGCATAAAGTCGGAGATGACATCCTACCGGTGCAAATCTATGTGGACGACATCATTTTCTGCGCGTAAACGAGACCATATGCCGCCAGCTCGAGAAGATGATGAAGCGTGAGTTCGAGATGCCCATGATGGGAGAGATGAATTATTTCCTTGGATTTCAAGTGAAGCAATCACCTGAAGGAATCTTCATCAATCAAGCTAAATACACTCAAGATCTTCTCAAAAGATTCGGCTGCTATTCGAGCAAGCCAGTCAAGATCCCCATGAACACAAATTTTAAAATCGATCTAGACAAAGAGGGAGCTTACGTTAACTCTACCGATTATAGAACTATTATTGGTTCTTTATTATATTTAACACTAGCCGACCCGACATAACTTATGCTATAGGTGTATGTGCAAGATTTCAAGCGGATCCCAAGCGAAGTCATCTAGACTCAAAGAAAGAAGATTCTCGCGATATCAAAGAGGAACACTCGACGCCGGGTTATGGTATCCTGCTGATGATAATCTTATACTGATAGGTTATTCTAATGCTGATTATGCAGGATGCAGAATAGATCGAAAGTCGACTTCCGGAACATGTCAGTTCCTAGGCAAGAAGTCGATATCATGGTTTTCAAAGAAACAAGCACTCGCAGCAACGCCCACTACCGAAGCCGAGTATATGGCTGCCGGGAAGTTGTTGTGCCCAGATCATTTGGCTTCGACAACAACTGAGAGATTATGGTATCATTCAGAATGAAGTGCCCATCTACTGTGACTCCACAAGTGCTATTGCAATAACTCAGAATCCAGTTCTACATACGAGATGCAAGCACGTGGATATCCAACACCACTTCATCAGAGACCATGTCGAGAAGAAGGATATCAGAATGGAGAAAGTCCATACTGACAAGCAAAGGGCGGACATACTGACCAAACCACTAGCTAAGAACAGATTCAGAGAACTATCAGTTGAGCTAGGTCTACTGGATCCTACTGAGTCACGTCAGTAGAGGACAACTACTGATAACTGCAAATGGCAACAATTGGTATCAGACGGAAGGAACCAGTATGACAGGTCAGATGATCAGTACAGTGATTCAGTTGGGAGAATCATACTGTAACAGCAAGGGGAACGTGGTCTTCAGCACGTCAACCATCCTCCTAAGTCTTAACGGTAACCAGCTGATCGTAAAAGTTCAACTGAAGAGGTTTGCGTAGTATTGAATACTTAACGTTTTTGTTGATATGCTTGCATTTATTATATCAGTCGCTCGCATTCAGTAGTTAAGAAGCATTTATTTCCCGCCATCAATTTCTTTAAGGAATGGTCAGTAGATACCGTTCTCATTCAAATTGATTTGGTAATTAATGCTGCCTGCAGCGCATTTAATGCATGTCTTCTCACTTACCCTTATTACGCATCATCCTACGTGGGTCTATAGTAGAGGAGGCTTTGTAATCATTTAGTTTACAACATTTAATCTCAGCCGCAGATAACATTGAAAGATTAAATCCTGACCGTTCGATCTAAACGGTTATTAAGCTTGATCTTACAAAACCTTTCAATTTCTCTACTCAACTCATTTTCCACCATTTCCAACTTTAGAGCTCTTTCTGCAAATCAGTCTTTTCTTCAAATCTCTAAACCAATCTGATTTCTAGCATCCACAAGCTCTAAACTACTTGGTAATGTATTAAATTCTGCTTAGAACTCTACTGACTTACTCTATTTTCAAGTGCTAACAAGTTGTTTTGCAGATTTTAATGGCGAATGTTCATGAACCCTCTGATATGAACGAGATCATAGTCTCACGGATTCAGTTCGAACCCACCATGGCGCTTCGCCAAGTGGATCTTCCATACCTTGAGCCTGTCTTCGAGGCGCTTGAACAATCTGGACTTGAATGGCTCGTATCCAAGCAGCCTAAGGCTTATCTGCCGAGGCAAGTTGTGGAAGTATACCTCAACTGGAGGACTCTCGCGTCCGGAGGAGAAGAATCTTCCTTCTCGTATAAGAAGGAGGTTATCCCAAACTCGTGGGATATGATTCAGCGCGTCTTCAACATCCGAGATGCATTGGGACTGACGTTTGATCTCCCAGACAGTGGTGTTTCTCCTATTGGCTACAAGGAGAAGGAGATGAACACGTATGTTCAGAAGTTCTGTGGGAGGCAGGACATCAGTTTCAAAGCGCTCTACCAAAGAACCCGCTCGCTACCTCGGTGCAGGGCTCGCCTACATTGTGTCACATATTCTGACGAGCTCCGCAGGATCTTATGATCAGCTGTCTAAGCCACGTATTCAGCTGATGATGGCTATAGACGACGGAGTCCAAGTGAACTGGACAGATAATTACGTAGCCGAGCTGAAGGCTCAGGCGCAAAAGTTCACCTCCTTACCCACTGGTGAGCGGAAGATGATTAGCGATGGGAAGCTACTATATGGGACCAAGATGTCCATACTGATCGAGCAATCAGTAGCGACGAATTCTTCGTTTACCGACACCAAATTCTTCGACAGCAAGCTAATAAAATTCAAAACTAAAGCAGCTGTCGAGAAATCTGTTGGACGAGGGCCGCCTGATCAGAAGAGAGAAAGATCAGCTATTGTTTTGCCCCCTCGCGCCGACCCTCCGAAAAGGAAAAGGCTGACTAAAACTGGACCTGTTGAGGTCCTAGTAGAACAAGCTAAACCAGCCTCTCCTCCTCCTACTGAAGAACACATTCTTGACTCCGACACAGGAATGGAAGGAGCCACACTTAATGATAAGGTACAAGTGATCAGCTCCGAGGAGACTCAGTCGGACGTCAGGATTCCGACTGAAGAGACTTCCTCCGAGTGGACGACCATCCACTCTACTCGCCTCCAAGCCACAAGTGAAGTCCACTCACAGATCCATGAGATATCTGATCATTCAGATCTGGTGGAAATAGCCATAAGGGCTAGAGTTCAGATGCTGCTGAGGTCCCTGAGTTGGGACATACTCGAAGAGATCATAAGGACTCAGACAGCTCTCTCATTACTTGCTGAAGAGCAAGAGTTGCAGTCAGCAATTGGGTTCGGGGAACCAGCTGATCTGGCAACATTCGAAGATTTGAGGGTAGCAATGCTCTATCTGCTGAGCTTGCGAACCTCAGTGCCCGGCGACAGTCATTCGCCACCATCTTCTCCTGATAATGAGAATAATGGAGATAAGGATGAGGAGATGGAACAGGCATCACCCAAGGATGCAGAGTTGGGAGGCTCTGCTGAGGGTCCCACTCCCCGCGAGAAGGGCAAATCACCACCTCCGTCCACATCAGGTGATGCCCCGGGTGCCTCAAAGCGCAGTCGAGAGCAACTACTCGCGATTTCTGAGCAGATGATCGGAACAAGCTCGTATCAAATACAACCAATTGGTTCCGTCACCTCTAAGTCGGTGAACAAGGCCATAAGACGGCAAGGGAACAAAAATTGCCTCTTAGCCAAAGATGTTCATATAAAATGGGCCCAGTATACTAAGGCCCAAACGGCTAGTGTAACCCGACTGGCTGAAGGCGTGAAGAAAGTCTCAGAAGCTCCTACTCCTCAGCTGAATATTCAGGAGATAATTGAGACTGCCTTAGCAGCTCAGAAGGTAGATTTGGAAACACAGAGTCAGCAGCTCCTTCAAACTCAGCAGAAGATTTTCTCTGAGCAGCTGGCTCAGGCTCCTGCTTCAGTCAAGGCCGAAATGGAAGAAAGGAATAAATTGGCCACCTCCCCGCCTACAAACCGCTATAAAACAACGAGGGGGAGGCCCTTAAGGCCATTTAGAAAGAGATGACGGATTCCCACGATCGAGCTTTGCTTTGAAACTCCGTCAGGAGTCACCGCGCAGCCTTAAGCAATTCGTAGCCGATCAAGGAAAATATTGGGAAATGTACTGCGACCTCGTCAAAGACTTCGAATCCACTGCCACTCTCATTAAAGAATCAGTATACAATGTTGAACGAGAAATCAAAGCCATCCTCTCTCACCTCTCTAAGGCAGATGATGCCAAAAAGGGGGAAGGAGAAGTAAAGGAAGAAACTGAGGCGGAACCGGCTGTGGTCGAATTGGTGGAGGAAGGAAGTAAGGGGGAAGGGGCCAGCATAGCTCAAGGAGAAGGGTCAGCCGCTCAGGCTGGACCCAGTTCAGCTGTACTCCTGCTGGAATACACCCCTCTGAGGCGCAGCCGATGGCGAGGCAGTTCCCATCTCATCTGCCCAGCATATAGACGAAATCGCAAAATTCTTAGATCAAGAAGAAGAAGAAGAGCCTCAGGTATTGCCACCGCAGAGATCGGGGAAGGAGATCGCCACTGAACCTATTTCTCCATCTTCCCCGGCTCGCAAGTTCAAATCAAAAGCGGAGCAAGAAGCCTATGATCTTCAGATTGCTCAACAGCTTCAGGATCATGATAAGCTTGATCATGAGCATCAGCTGGAAGAGGCTAAGAAAGGAAAGAAGCCAAAGAAAGTTGTTGGAAAGGGTAAGGCCAAGAAGGCTGAGGATGAGAAGAAAGCTCAGGAGGAGCTAGCCAAGGCCTTACTGTCTGAGGTCCAGCCAACTGCACAGAGTTATTACCCGACTAATCTCATACCTGAGCAGGAGGCAGAGGACAGAGCTACTTGGGAATCCACGCTGCAGGGACTAAATCTCAGGAGAGGAGATACAAGGGCAGCGGCTCTCAGAGGGAAAAAGAGGATAGCTGGCATGGCTAAAATGATTAGCCTATCCGCAAAGCCAACAGCTGATCCAAGGAAGCAGATTCCACGAGGATCCAAGTTCAGAAGGGCACCTTATATCAAGAAGGAGCCTACACCTCATGTGGATAAATGGGTGCCAGCCGAGCTCAACGAGCAGTGGGAGGAACTGAAAGAAGACTTTATTAAGGGATACTATGTTTGGGGGTATCTATGAGGCCCGACAAATCAGCGATCAACACTTTGATGGACTTATCAGTCGATTCGATATGGATTTCAGAAATCAGATCCGCCAGATCATGGAGAAAGAGAAAATACCCTTCAGAGCTCCAGCCTTCAGGCGAATCCCTCCTCCTAGGACTACTCGCAGCGTGTTGTGCACAAAAGAGATTGAGAGAGAAGTAGAAGAAGCTGCTGTTCATCTATGTCTGAATATGTACGATCCAGATGATTATGAGGAAATCCAGGTTCTACGCTCAAGAGTCTACAAGTATTACTACCTGGACCCTCCAGCTGACAAGTCTGCTGACTTTAAGAAACGCACGAAGAATTTCAGAAGTCAGACTTGATCTCTTATCTCATATTTGTTGTAATAGTAATAGGGCCCATGTACTCTCTGTCTATATATATATTGGTTCCTATTGCTTGCCAGACAATTACTCATTGTCTCATGGCTTTTGTTTGTGTTTTCTCACAATTGATCACTAAGTGATCTGACACACACTCACATAATCGTTCTCTGATTTTGCCTATATCTCGCCTACTGACTTGATGTTTTATTGATCATCTTGATTGTCTTCTGATAAATCAAGGGGAAATTGTTGTCAGTAGATTAGCTCTCCATTCCTTATTTTAGAATAGAGGCTAGATGGTTAGAAATAGAGGTTTTGGCATCATCAATTAGGGGGAAATTGTTGGGTTATGAGTCAGAAGATGGTACTCAGCTGTCTAGTGGTTAAAAGAATATTGGGGGAAATCATAGTAGTACTATGGAATTGAAGATCCCAAAACCCAGCTGATATCAGTCGTGCAGTGTGTCTATAGGATTAGATGATGTATAGGTTAGACTTGTTTATTTTGATTATCTTTTGTCTAAGTCATGTACGGGGTAAACTGTTAGACTGATCTTCTGACGAAGTTACTTTCCAGAACCCCATGTACGGGGTAAACTGTTAGATGATGTATAGGTCATGTACGGGGTAAACTGTTATCTTTTGATTATCTTTTGTCTAAGTCATGTACGGGGTAATCTTTTGTCTAAGTCATGTACGGGGTAAACTGTTAGATGATGTATAGGTTAGACTTGTGTTCTTTACTGTTTTATTGCATATCATAACTGTTCAAAATCATATGTTTGCATAAAACATGTTTCAAAAGCGCACAGCCAAAAGAACTTGATTTGTGAAAAGCGTTTTTCAAAACTGAGACGAATTTCCGGGCCCCACACTTATCCGCACAACGTCTCCGACTGAGTTTCGAACGACTGACAAAAGTCAGTAGGAGAGCTCAGTAGCCCACTCTGACCCAGTGATCGAAGGTTACTATTTGGCACTATTCATCAGTTGCACTAAACAGCTCAGCTATCCTTCAGTTTGAAAAGAAGAAACTGTGATTAGGTGTATTCACCCCCCCCCTCTACACCTGAATATCGTCTCCGGACCAATAATCTCCAACTATGAATGAGTTCTTATAATAAGAACGGTTCAGAACTGAACTCCTTCAGTTTCTAAGCTTGTGATCTAACAATGAAGGCTTAAACTATAGAGAAGGAGAACTAGATTAGAAGAACTATATCAAATGTTATCAGTTCATAAAGTTCTTCGTTTTGTTTGGTTTGAGTACGCTAGAGCTTGTATGCTTGAATGTTTGAATGCTTTGTGTTCCCGGTGTCTTCAACGCTTGTAGATCGATCTTTATTTATAGTCTTAACTCATGAATAGCCGTTGGAGAGGACCTAGACACGTGGCAAGAACGACAAGCAAAACAGTCATCTTAAATTTGAATGCTACTATAGAGATTCTTACAAAATGTTTGTTTGTCACTATACTTGCATAGACATAAAGCTACGGTCAGCCTCCCTTCTCTAAAAAAAGGAAGAATCTCTATAGTAGCATTCCAATTGAAGATGGTCGTTTTGCTTGTCGTTCATGCCACGTGTCTAGGTCCTCCCCAATGAATCTATTCACTGGTCATAAATATAAATAGAGATCGATCTTCAATGTTGAAGACACCGAATACACAGAGCATTCAAGCATTCAAGCTCTACCGTACTCAAAGCAAAGAACTCTTGAACCGATAGCATTTGATATTGTGCTTCTCTCTAGAGTAATCTAGTTCCCATTCTCTATTCTCTAAGCCAAAATTGTAAGATCACAATCTTAGAAACCGAAGGAGTTCTATTATTATTGTAAGTACTCCTTCATAGTTTGAGAAAAATCCTCAAACCTTCGTTTAAGAAACCCTTGTAAAGTCACCATGACTATAACTAATTGTGATTTATCATGTGCATGGATCCATTGAGACTTGCTCAGTATAGTCTAATAAATCCCTCCTGGAAATAGAAAAGTGGACGTAGAATCTTGCGTATCCGAACCACTCTAAAAATACGTGTGTCATTTATCGCTTTATTGCTTATTGTTCATCCTGCATACAAATTGTTTTGAAAAATCATACGCACAAGGATAACTGAAATAGTTTTCAGTAGCAAACATTTTTCAGTAGAGACGATTAAAATCGGGCATACACTATTCCGCACAACTTCTTGTACTGAATCACATGTCTACTGACTTCACTCAGTGAACAATATTCGAGTATCTTGAATCACTCTGCCGACACGATCAGAAAGCAAACTTTGTACTAGACTGACATTCACTTTTGAGTTAAAACTTAGACTCATGAGTACCCCCCACCCACCCACACCCACACCTGAAGACCAATATAGGAAGTAGATTGTATTGGCTACTTATTCTGGTATACCTAAGGTAGTGTATTGATGGGTCACATTGAGATGTGTTCTTCTAACCGATCTTAGAAGAGAACCGAGATTTCGGTGGCCTAGTTGGTCTTAAGCTTGATAAGACTTCGATTGAGTGCACGTCATCGCAATCGGATCTACGTATCTTGAGTATTAGTATCTACTTGTAGCTCGAGTGTGGTAGTTTGTATCTTGGAACCGTATCCCTGATGAAGGGTTGATAATATCCACTAACGAACTTGAAAGGATTACCACACTAAACATGGTCGGTTGATTAAGTTCAGGTGTGTTAATAATATCGAGTGGTACTACTCATGGATAAGATGTTGATTATATTAAGCAGTCAGTAATCTTACTTAATCAGCAAATATTTATATCTTAAATACGGGGATCATACTAAGTCATAAATATAAATCTTTGCTCAAATTGGGATAAAACGGTAGTTCAACACAAATGATTTAGTACAATGAATTCGTGTTTATTAATTAATATTGATGTGGGCTGAGCTTAGTGGATCAATTAATTTGAGATCTTATTTTATTTCTTGTATTGGATCTCTGGTCTAGCCTAAGTTGGTTGCCCAATTCTTTATGTACTTAAGTGGAATTTATTTATCTGGTATTAATTAGATGGGCTAATTAAATAAGTGGCCCAATATTATTAATTATATTATTGGGTTGTTATTATTATTATTATTATTAACAGAAGCCTAGTAAGAATGTAATTAATGGGCTACTTTTATATTAGGGTCATGAATCATCTTAATATAAACTCACTACATGTTCATAACCGTTACACACAATCATGCATGCACGTTATTCAAGAAAGAGGCTAACGTGAATTCTTGAGTGTTCCAAGTGCAGAAAATCTCTCTTCAAGTTCTATCCACACAGAAGAAGCGAAAGGGTCAGGATATAGATCAGAATATCTGAACCCGAGCAATAAACCAAAGCTACATCAACATACCATGAAGGAGGTAACCGATCCTAATCCAGTTATTCCTTCAGGAAAGAGAAGGGCTAGGAACAGATCAGAAGATTAGATACGGAGAAATAATCAAAGGTGTTGGGTGATGATTCAATCCTCAGCATGACCATACTTGTGGGAAATGACTCTTATCTTCCATACTAAATCATGCTCAGTAGCCTCGTGCTCTGAACTGTTGAGAAGATTTGAAGATCCCAAAACCCTATCTGATTGGTGAACCATTCCTTTGTATTTGTATTTGTCTCTGAGGTTTCAGACTCAGTAGACACTCTGCTCTGGTCAAGGCGCTCGCAGCTTATTTGCCTCGGCACCGCATGTAAGACTCGGTGATACTGGACTCAGCAGGAGCAGTATACTGAAAGACTCAGTGATATTGGACTCAGCAGGAGCAGTATACTGAAAGACTCAGTGATATTGGACTCGCAGAGCAAGCGATATGCGAGAGAGTCGGTTGAACCGAACTCGGCGAGTAGTTCACCGAACTCGTAGCTGATCTTCGATAGACTTATCTCGGTAGTCTATCTACCGAATACAAGGTCGACTCGGCAACGGCGGATAGTCTTCGGGATGTCGAGAATCTTTTGAAAGACAATCGGCATTGTCATATACGAGGAAGAGAGAAGTCGGCTTGATGCCGTCTCGAAGTTTGTCTTTGTCTCAACCACTTCATTCACCTCAACGAATGACAAACATACACGTGTCTTCTCACCGCTAAAGCCTGCAAATCAACCTTTTAGCTAAAAAGGTGGGAAAGTACACTGTTACCTACACCAAAAGAGCCATTTGCTACCAAAAAGAGAGAGAGAGAAGAAGATCGTCTCCAATGGATCTATTTCAATCTCTGCTCTATAAATAGAGGGATCATTCAAGATTTAAAAGAGAATGCGCGCCTAGAACACGAGAAAGCATTCAAACGAGCGAAATTAACGACTAAGTCCTCCGCAAGAAACAACCGAGTTATCTCCGTGAAAGACTACATCCAACTTCAAAAGGAACCAAGCCGAACCGACATAAGCTTCTAGCATCCAAGCGATTGACACGAACCTATAGCTAAATCCTCACTGTTCGTCGCTCTAGATAGCTACATTCTCGTTCCTTATCCCTCTAACCCTAAGCTCACTTGTTATATCCATAGCTTAGACGAAGGAGTTCACATTTGAACCCAATCCTTATTATATAAGGACTCCTTCACTGTTGGAGAAGTTTGTCAAACACTTTAAGTTTGATAGTGTTGTAAACTGAGACTTGGATCAGTATAAAAAAAAAAAAAAAAGACGCGGCTTTGCCCAAGTGTAAGCCGACCGAGACTAACTCGGGATAATAAATAGCCTCCCGATCATTCGGGACAAGTGGACGTAGGATTTGAGCGATATACGAACCACTTTAAAAATCCCGTGTCTCTTCTTGCTTTCTTAAGCGTTGCATTGATTTTACTATTCATACTGAACACCATATTTAAATCAATCAACTGTCTCAGCATACTGAACTTTTAAATCTACTGAACTGAGACTTAAAACGTTTTCTCACAAAAATTGATTTGGGCCTACACAATTCCGCACACTGAACTCTCACTGAACGATACTGAATTCGACCTAGTCAGTTAGCAGATCTCAGCTGAGTCAGTACTCTTTTAGCCTTTAACTCGATTCGGAAACGGTTGTGCGGTCTCATCGAATCAAGCTTTGCATGCACACCATCCCGAATAGGGTGCTTCAAGTTCGAAATTGAGAAATCGAATCGGGTGTATTCACCCCCCCTCTACACCCGACCGTACACTCGGGACCAACAATTGGTATCGGAAGCGGGGAGTTCTTTGACTCTTGTTATCTTTGAGACTGGTCTATTCGAACGGATCCGAGGGAAAACGTTTTCACTGCATATCACTCTACATTCATATCTATATTCTCCATGGCTGATATGTCAGGTATAAGGATGGTACCCATGTTCTCGGTGGAGAATTATGGAGTATGGCGAGTCGAATGGAAGCACATCCGACATCCCTCCATGACAGAGATGGTCAAGTGCTTGAAGATGGACCTATCGTTCCTATGATTGATAGTGTCGTGACTCGGGACCAAGCTCAAGGAGGAGGAATGGTGACCGGGAAGAAGATTCCCAAAGACGAAGTCTCTTCACTCCCGAGGAGAAGAAGCTTCACAACTTAGACCGTGTTGCCGTAAACGCCCATACTGACCACTCTTAGTGATTCTTATCTTGGCGGGGTTCGGGAATGCAAGACTCGCTAAAGAACTCCGGGATGCTCTTACGCTACTGAGTCGAGGGACTCAGAAGATTAAAGCCAACAAATTAGCACTGGAACTCTAAAAGCCGGAAAGCTTGTCTCTCATGCCCGGTGACAAAATCGAAGATCCGAACGTCGATTTACCAATCGATGAACTCTATCAATGGGTCGGGAAAGACATTCGAAGAATCGAGAGATGAATCCGAAGATTCCGAGGGCACCTGCCGGGACGGACACTCGGACACCTTTTGCCACTCTATTGCGACATTCCGACTTAGATGATGTGTCTCCCGACCATATCTTTTCGTAACTACAGGGCAGAGGAGTTTGAGTTCGACAGACCTCAAAGAAAGCGAGAGCCGAAGTCGACACAAAAATCGACCATGCTTTCAAAGCATCGGTCAAGACAAGCATCTCCAAAGCAACGAGCAAAACGACGAGTAAGACCGAACCTTCACTCAATGATCTACAAGAAGGAAGTCTCGCTCGAAGTATGCGCCGCTCGCTCGTAAAGTATCGAAGGAGAAGGAGCGACGCAGAAAAGTGACTAAAGCCTATCGGGAAACGAAAGGTAAGTCAAATTATATGTCGAAACACACTCCCGACTCACAATCTTCCGAATGCGAAAGAAAGATGACTCGGAACCATCAAAGAATAGCGAAAGCAAAGAAGAAAGAGTCATCGCTTGTTACAACCGCAAGAAGCCGGGACATTATCGGTATGATTGTCCCGAGCTCGATAGTTTGCCGAACGCGCAAGCACGTAAGGCAAGGAGAGAGAAATTCGCCCCGAAAAGACAATCCTACATAGCTGGTGAAATCTCGGACGACTCGAAGAGGTCGACTCTTTTATGGATTCATCGGACGATGAAGCGGCTTTCATGGCCTTAGAGCTTGAAGTCGAAGAATCGGTGAAAAGTGCATGATGGCAAGCGAAGAGGATGAGGTAAATTCTCATGAACCACTTAACTTCTCTTCACACTGCACACACGACACTATTTCAAAAGTGCGGATGAGAATTTGGACGTCGCAACCGCATACGAAGAACTGCTCGACGAACAAATTCGGATGAGTCTCGCAGCTCAGCAAGACTCTTCGGGAGTTGGATACCCCGAAAGTAGAGAATCGAGACTTTCTCGGGAGAGTCGGCGCTACCGAGGCCGAAGGACTTGTGTTGAGACTCGGGGAGGAAATAAACTCTCCGATGGCCAAGTCTCGAAGCATCAAGAAGATCGGATTTCGGTTTTGACCAATGACTTGACTCGAAAGATATCGAACTAAGTCTGCTGAAGCAAGAAATGTCGGGACTTCGAGGCCAGAGCACGACACACCCGAAGAAGAGTGATGATGTCCGGAGGAGCTTGATGACCGAGAGGTACATGGGTGCTTGAAAAGAAATTAGAGGCTATGCTAGCATGCAATAAGTCAAAGCACTACAAGGAAGGACTTGGATTCAGCCGGGGAGCTTCCACATCCGCCCCATGACACTCGAAAGTACGGCTTGCGATAGATTTGTTCGAGGGGAGACTATGAACGCAAATATACTGAACCCCCTAGCAAAGAACAAACGAGAAGATGAAAGCACCTCATCCCACACGTCGGCATTCGACAAGAAGATCGGTGCCAAGAAACCCCAAAGCACGGTCAAGGGGGGAACCAAAGCAAATTAAAATTGGCGGATCAAGTATGGACCTCCAAAGCCGACACATCCAACTTCGGTATGGGTCATACTATTATGAACCTATAGTCGAAGAGGCTCCAAATGTCGAAGAAAAGGAAAGCCACACAAAAGGCTAAGGTCGGCGATCCACCAACTCGAGAAGATCGGGACTCCTGAACCTCAGAAGCCTCAGAAGTCACCTTTGACCAGTCCAGTGGTCAGATATGTTGACTCTAGTGGAAAGAAGATGTCTGAAACCACCAGGGTTGTTAGACAGATTTGGGTTATGAAAACTAACATCTAAGGACCCAAAATCAAAAATAAAGGGTACCCGAATATAATTGCGTTTTGCAGGTGCGTAAAGACCCGTGGTATGTGGACAGCGGATGCTCAAGACACATGACATACCAAAGGAGTCTGGCCGAAGAATTATATCACCGAAGAAGGACCCGAGAATGAGTTTGGAGATAATGCCAAAGGCTACACGAGAGGATATGGGACACTCAGTATAGGAACTGCCAAAGTTCCAAGAGTATCATATGTTGAAGGACTTCAGCATAATCTTCTCTCTGTTAGTCAATTTTGTGATAACTCAAATAGAGTGATTTTTGACGCCGGTTTTACGTGATGTTATTGATAAATCCACAGGGAAAACGGTGTTATCGGGTTCGCGTAAAAGAACATATATGTGGTCGACCGGAACTCAGCGAACACGAAGCTTGCTTATTGGCGAAGAATGACAACCGCACGGGGTGGCTATGGCACGAAGACTCGGCCATCTCAACTTTAAGACGCTCAACAAGCTTGCAAGAAACACTCTAGCAAGGGGACCGCCGAATGAAGTATTCAAGCAAAGACACTCGGTGTGAAGCATGTGCGAAGGGAAAGCAAACAAGGAATCAAAATCCTCCGGTTCCATCGCCTTCCACGGATGGAATCCTTCACCGCTACATATGGATTTGTTCGGTCCAGTCTCCCCGGTGACGATCGGAGGCGAAAAATATGCATTAGTGGTCATAGATGACTACTTGCGCTACACATGGGTCATATTCATTGCCAACAAGTCCGACGTCAAAACAGAGTTACCAACGCTTCGAAAAAGCTCGAGTGTCGAAAAGAACACCAAGATCGAAAAAATACGTTCGAGACGAGGAACCGAGTTCCTTAATTCCATGGTAAAGGAGTTACGCAAGCGTAAGGAATAGAGCATGAGACTTCAGCCGCACGCACACCTCGGCGAGAATGGAGTTGCTGAACGAAAGAACGAGAACTCTAAAAGAGGCGGCTAGGACTCTACTCGCAGACTCGGGACTCCCAACCAAATTCAGGCGGAAGCTTACCGATACGCATGTTATACTCGAGAATAGATCTCTACCGACAAAGCGAAGCATAAGAGAACACCATATGAACTATGGAACGACAGGAAGCCTTCTCTATCTTATTTCCATATTTTTGGTTGTTCATGCTTTATCCACAATAATGGGAAAGATCAGCTGAAGACTTTTGATAGCAAGTCAGATCAGGGAGTATTCTTAGGATACTCTCGGGTCAGCAAAGCTTTCGAGTATTCAACTATCGGACTCTTTGCGTGGAGGAAAGCCCTCATGTTGTCTTTAACGAGTTTGCTACGAAGACAGGGAGCAATAACTCAAATTCTCAATCGAGGACATCGGTAAGCGGCTACGGGATCTAAGCTTAAAAGATAAATGCGAAAAGATCCAGCTATGTTGGGATGATGATTCGGACGAAGAAACGAAGACAAATCTATCGAATCTCAACCAGCGAGCAAGTAGGCGAGCGGATTGATTCTCCCGAACGAATCAATCCCGGGTAACTCAGGTCGATGAGGAAACCGTAGAGGTAACTGAGACCAACACTACTGAGAATAACAACTCAGGGGGAACGTCTAGTAATGTTCCTGAGCTGAATGCCCCTAAACCTGGTGACTCAGTAGATCATACTCTTGTTACTGAATTATTTCAATCTCAGAATAGTACAACTGAAATGCCTAACTCACCTACTATCTCGTGTTGAACAAATTTCGATGAAGAGTTAAAACATCGTAGATCGTGGCTAGATGCTCACACCGCCGATCTTATAATTGGAGATCCTTCGAGACATGTCAAGACAAGATCCAGATTACGTCAAGGAGAAAGCGCATTATTTTCCCGCTTCTTGTCTGCTGAAGAGCCTCGAATATTGAGGATGCACTTAAAGATGCTTGATCGGATCATTGCTATGCGGGAAGAGCTAAATCGGTTCACGAGAAACGAAGTATGGGAGCTTGTAGACAGACCCCAACATCAACATGTCATAGGAACCAAATGGGTCTTCAAAAACAAGCGAGATGAAAACAACGTTATAGTAAGGAACAAAGCAAGACTCGTGGCTAAAGGCTACTGTCAAGCCGAAGGGATAGATTTCGATGAGACATTCGCTCCAGTTGCAAGATTGGAGGCAATTAGACTATTCCTAGCCTACGCAACACATCAAAGATTCGAGGTTAACAAATGGATGTGAAGTCTGCGGTTCCTGAATGGCGTGCTGAAAGAAGAAGTCTATGTGGAACAACCGCCCGGCTTTCAGCAGGGACATCAAGTATATAGACTCGAGAAAGGCTGCATGACGGGTTAAAACAAGCACCCAGGGCTTGGTACGATACCCTGTTCTGAGTTTCTTCTTCAGAAAGGTTTTCAGAAAGGCACAGTAGACCGCACTCTATTCAGCATTCGACTGGAAGAAGACTTATTACTTGTGCAGATCTACGTGGATGACATTATCTTCGGTTCGAAGAATGTCATCATGTGTCAGCAATTTGAAAAGATGATGAAGGATAAGTTCGAGATGTCGATGATGGGTGAAATGAACTACTTCCTTGGTTTTCAAGTCAAGCAATCTGAGAAGGGAACATTCATCAACCAAGGCAAATACACTCGAGACCTCATCAAAAGATTCGGCTGCACATCCGGCAAACCTATCAAGATCCCGATGAACACGAATATGAAGATAGATCTTGATAAAGAGGGAGTATCAGTAGACCAAACTGAATACCGTGCTATAATTGGTTCTTTATTATATCTAACAGCTACTCGTCCTGACATAACTTATGTGGTAGGTGTCTGTGCTCGATTTCAGGCGAATCCCAAGCAGAGTCATATGGACTCAGCAAAGAAGATTCTCCGCTATCTACGAGGAACACCTGACATGGGTTTATGGTATCCAGCTGATGATAATATTGAACTAACTGGTTATTCTGATGCTGACTATGCAGGATGTAGAATCGACCGAAAATCAACTTCAGGAACATGTCAGTTCCTTGGCAGCAAGCTGATCTCATGGTTTTCAAAGAAACAACACTCGGTGGCCACGTCGACTACGAAGCCGAATACATGGCTGCTTGGAAGTTGTTGCGCCCGGATCCTTTGGCCGAGACAAAGCGGTGAGAGACTATGACGTCATTCGAGAATGAAGTGCCGATTTTTACTGCGACGATGCTAGTGCTATTGCAATCACTCGAAATCTGTTCTTCACACAAGATGCAAGCACGTGGACATCGAGACATCACTTCATTCGTGACCATGTCGAAAAGAAGGATATCGAGAATGGAAAAGATCCATACTTGACAAGCAAAGGGCCGATATCCTGACTAAGCCTCTAGTCGAATCCGGATTCGAGAGAACTTTCGGTAGAGCTAGGTCTGTTGGACCCTACCGACCCTAGTCGGTAATAAGGTTTCGGGAGAGGAACATTCCGGTGAGGGGGAATGATCACTCTCGATGCGAGTAAGTTCGATACATAGAGATTCGAAAACCATCTACACGAGGTATCGGTGACTACTATGTTCGGGCGACGGGTTTGCGTATCTCTACTCGGTAGTAATTTAATACTACGGTACTTTGCATTTATGGCAAAGATTCAGCATGACATTAATATCTTTTGGTTTGTCTTTATTATTAACGACTCACATTTATTGCACGACATTCCATACATAAGCTTGCTTGAACTCGCACGCATTTAATGCATGTCTTTTCACGGTTACTACTTAGGCTATTTTACAACCGGCTTTGACTTAGGTGCCTTTTTGTGATCATTGCCTATTGTTTTAACTTCTAATCTTAACCGTCCATATCATAAAGCAAGTTTACATTCGGCCTTCGATCGAAAACCGTGCACCTTCATAGTTGATATATATTCGATCAAATCTTAAGAACCGCCATTAGCATACTTCATAACTTTCAAATTCCGAAAAATCCGAGATCCGCATTCGCAATCCTTACTTGCTATTACACTCTCAATCTTATCTCGAATTTTATCCATTGGTATGCTTATATCTCGTTAATGTATTTGTTATATGTTTCAAGATATCGCATTGCACAAAGACTGTTCTATCCAAAAATAGTACTGATTCATTTCTTGTCACAGGTACAATGGCGGAAACCAATATCTCTATGATATCTCCAGCAGATATGCAGAACATTTTGGAGAAGGATCGCGTGTGGTTTGAACCCACCATGGATTTCTATTCATGCGATCTGGAGTATATGGATGAGATCTTCTCAGCTCTGCGCGAGTCGTGGCCGGAGAAATTTCTGTCTAGGAGGCCTTCGTTCTTCCTCCCGAGACAGGTTGCAGAGCTGTACTTGAATTCAGACACTGTGTCTGGAGATATAGTGGCGAGATTCGTTGCCCATTCTATCCAAAACGCCACTATGGAGCTGAAGCAAATGTCCATCAAGGATGCCTTGAAGCGGAGTTTTGATCTGCCCTCCGAAGGGACCGATGCATCGGGTACGGAGACGACCAAGTTGATGAATACCTTACCGTCTTACGTGGAAAGCCCACTACATTCGTAGCCGCTTTCCGAAGAACAAAGCATGTTGCCTCGGTTCGGGGCACTTGCCTATATAGTGACGCAGCCTACCGACAAGCCAAGCAGCGGGTCGTTTGACCAGTGTGTCGAGGCCTAAGATTCGAGATAATGATGGCCATATACGACCGAGCCCGAGATAAATTGGACGGAGTTCTTTCTCCGAGAATTCATGGCTCAGCCGCTAAGTTCGACAAAGCATCGAACACGCCGAGCGCAAAGGGCAAATTGCTTTGTATGGACTCAAACCGTCCATCATGATCGAAGATTTATGTGGATCTCGAGCCTATCACCTACGGTGACAAGGAGTACTTCAATGTGAAGAAGGTCGATTTCACAACAAGACAAAGCGGCGCTTCGGCAGATAGGGTCGGGACCCTCGGCGGTCTCTCCAAAATCAAAGTCTCGGCGAGCTACGCCTACAAAGAAAAGAACTCCTCCCGCTAAAACTCCCAAGGCACCGGCAAAGAAACCGAAGAAAGCCGTTGAGGTGCCGGCCTGCGAGGAGGTTCCACAAGTGCCTGTCGAACGAGGCTCCCCGAGAAGACTACTCGGCCCCATGCAGTGGTTGATGAGTCCGAGTCTTCCGAGAAGACTCGGTCGATGGAAAAGATTGTTTCCACCGAAAGGGACCAAGGGGATGCTTCCGCAGCTCGGAGCGCAGATATTCGGCGCCTAGACGGCCCCCTTTCTATCCCTCCACTCAGCCTCGGTCCCTCCAATCGAAGAGCGAGACTTCACACATAGACTTGGAGTCCGAGGCGCATCGAAGGTGAATCAATCGGGATGGAAGCTTCGGTGATTATATCCAGAGCATCCCGAGAAATTCTACAACTAGTTCCGAGCTTGCCGACTACTCGAGACTTGTTGCTCATCGCCAAAACAAGCAAGGCTCCACATGTTCTTTGCGACATCGGGAGTGGCCTCGTCTACGACGCCTTGTCCTACACTACTCCTGTCGCGGCATGCATGAAGAGGAATTGAGACCGAGAGAGGAGATAGGCTATTCGGAGCCCGAAGACCTCGGCTCAATGGACAATCCGAGGGCTGCAATGCGGCCATGATTCATGATCGGCAAGCACGCCCCCGGCCCAAGCACCCTCGGAATGGGTCGGACCATGACGACCCACCCAGTGATTCGAGCCCCGGAAAGCCGATGAGGGACATCCGGAGGACAAGGATACCCATACCGAAACTGCCCCCACCTCTCGGTATCCTTGGTCACGAGAAGTCCAAGGCCGGTGCTTCGTCCTCGGCGAGCCCGCTCGGCTCTTCTTTGCCGCATCGACTTTCGAAGCCGGCGCCCGAGCCCGGACCGCAAAGCGATCTCGATCGATGGCCAAAGCCTTAACCGCCCAAGGGATCAAAAATCGAGATCTTGCGAAGGCTATCCATAGGACATGGAAGCGCATCGCTCAAGCCACGACTAAAGAAATTCAGGGGCTGAAGTCCTCTGTCTCTTCATCAGCCGCCCCTGATGTTTCCACGCTTATTTCAGAAGCGTTGGCTCAGCAGCAAGTCAAATTCGAAGCTCAACTCAAGATCTTTCAGGAGAGCCAAGCCAAGCTACTAGATGAATTTTTGGCCTCTAAACTGGCTCATACTGACGCTATCATCGAACAATCCGAGGCCACCGAACAAAGACTCGAGAATATCCAACCGGCCTTGGAAGACAAGATCACCGAGAAGGCGAAAGACTTGAAGGAAGCGAGATGACCTCTCTCACAAGCAGTACAAGGAACACCTTACCATGGAGAGGAACGAGTTGCATGAGGCTCTGACTAAGCTCCACGATCGTCTCGATGAGCTGTCAACCTCCTACAAAAATCTGAAGAAGTCAGTCCTAGTCCCTACCCCGGTGCTCATTGATGATGCCAAAAAGGGGGAAAGTGAAGGAAAAAGGGAAGGAAAGAAGAGTACTGAGAAGCTGCCTCAAACTCAGTCTTAGAAGGGTGAGGCCCAGGGTGTTTCGGCTGCGAGCACAGCTAAAACCGGCCCAAGTGGCTCAGGACCCCAGCAGACTACTCAGACAACCCAGACTCCCAAAGACATTTTTAAGGAGGTTGCTGAGTACGCTGAACAGGCGGTGGAGGACTCAGAAGAAGAAGAAGCTCCCATTCCACCACCAGTTCAAGAAGGTAAGGGCAAACAAAAGCTTAAAATTCCAACCCCTCCAGCAAAGAGATTAAGATACATATCTGCTGAGGAGGAAGCCCAAATAGCTGCGGATGAGAAGCTGGCCAGAGAAATTGCAGAAGCCGAAGCAGCTAACAAGCCAAAGTCTAAGCCTCGCCAAAGGAAAGACTAAAGCTCCATCCGAGAGGAGGAAAGAGAAGCGCTAGGCGCCTCCAGAAAGCTCATCATAACGAGATGAAGAGGACGGAGAAAAAGAAAAGGAGCGACGACGAGAAGAATGCGAAAGGCGGGGTACATCCAAATCTAGATCTAGTACCCCTGCGAATCAGAACAAGCTCCTCAGAAGCCTCAAGAGCAAGATGCAGAAATTGAAGAAATATTTGCTCAGATGGATAGATATCTCTACAGAGGAGAGGAAGCTAGACAGATAGAGGCCGCGGGACAGAGGATACATTTGGCGGACCTTGAGGCACTCGGAAACGCATCTGAACAAGAGGCCAGCCGAGAGTTCCTTCGAAAGCCGACATTCCTTATCGATACGAAGGTTCAAGAAGCCAAACGATCCGAAAACACATAGATGGCCAAGATCGGACGAATGGATGCCTATTCGGTTCAATCAGAGATGGGAATCGGCCAAGATAGAGTTTATCAAGAGAAATTATTTATGGCGATTCTGGCCTGAAATGTCTAAGGCTGATGCCTATGTCGAGTGGATGACCATTACTGAACCTGATCTTTACCCATATATGCACGGAAGCGATGCGAAGGGGTAGTAGTCGAGTTCTCGAAGCAAGGATCATTCCTCCACCCGGAAGACAAGACGACTCGAGTACATCTCGGAATGATTGAACAAGAAGTGAAGAATGCTTTGCGTTGAACGAGAGGACTAGAACAAGATGATCCGGCCAGACTTCGCCGAATATCTGAGGCGAGGAAGAACACGTTCGGAATGTATGGAGTTCCACTGCCCGAAGATAAATCCCAAGGTTTCATGAATAGGATTCGGCGGTTTAAGGGTTCTCCCTCTTAGTTCTTCTTTTAGCTTAGCAAGATTTGTAATGTCTTGAACTCGTGTATTATATATATACAAATCTTCTTTTGGCTCGACAACTACTTGTTGTCTAAATAGCCGTGTTTGCTTTATGCTTTAACACTCGAATCACCGAAGTGATTGCCGACACACACGTTGATTATTTACTTGTCAGTTTTTGCTCGGTTAGATCTCTGATAGACTAGACTTTCGGAGAGTTATTATTTCTCTTAAGGGAAATTGTTGCATGGGGGGAATTATTGTAAAAGGGAAAATTGTTACGCCCCTGTCTCCCTCGATAGTCTAGCACTTACCAGACAACTCCACTGATCCTACTTGTAATATTTGTAAGGAGCTCTGTTCCTGAGTAAGTTAGTGTTTAGCATAGTTGATAGGACATAGATGATAGGTTTTGGCATCATCAAATAGGGGGAAATTGTTGGGTGATGATTCAATCCTCAGCATGACCATACTTGTGGGAAATGACTCTTATCTTCCATACTAAATCATGCTCAGTAGCCTCGTGCTCTGAACTGTTGAGAAGATTTGAAGATCCCAAAACCCTATCTGATTGGTGAACCATTCCTTTGTATTTATATTTGTCTCTGAGGTTTCAGACTCAGTAGACACTCTGCTCTGGTCAAGGCGCTCAGTAGCTTATTTGCCTCAGCACCAGTACAAAAGACTCAGTGATACTGGACTCAGCAGGAGCAGTATACTGAAAGACTCAGTGATATTGGACTCGGCGGGAGCGAGATATCTTGAAAGACTCGGTGATATTGGACTCGGCGGGAGCGAAGATATGCGAGAGAGTCGGTTGAACCGAACTCGCGAGGAGTAGTTCAGCTGAACTCGAGCTGATCTTGGTAGACTTATCTCGGCCAGTCTATCTACCGAATACAAGGTCGAGACTCAAGAACGGCGATAGTCTTCGGGGACTGTCGAAATCTTTTGAAAGACAATCGGCATTGTCATGTACGAGGAAGAGAGAAGTCGGCTTCGATGCGTCTCGAAGTTTGTCTTTGTCTCAACCACTTCATTCACCTCAACGAATGACAAACATACACGTGTCTTCTCACTCGCTAAAGGCTGCAAACCAACCTTTTACCTAAAAAGGTGGGAAAGTACACCGTTACCTACACCAAAAGAGCCGTTTGCTACCAAAAAGAGAGAGAGAGAAGAAGATCGTCTCCAACGGATCTATTTCAATCTCTCGCTCTATAAATAGAGGGATCATTCAAGATTTAAAAGAGAATGCGCGCCTAGAACACGAGAAAGCATTCAAACGAGCGAAATTAACGACTAAGTCCTCCGCAAGAAACAACCGAGTTATCTCCGCGAAAGACTACATCCAGCTTCAAAAGGAACCAAGGCGAACCGACATAAGCTTCTAGCATCCAAGCGATTGACACGAACCTATAGCTAAATCCTCACTGTTCGTCGCTCTAGATAGCTACATTCTCGTTCCTTATCCCTCTAACCCTAAGCTCACTTGTTATATCCATAGCTTAGACGAAGGAGTTCACATTTGAACCCAATCCTTATTGTATAAGGACTCCTTCACCTTGTTGGAGAAGTTTGTCAAACACTTTAAGTTTGATAGTGTTGTAAACCGAGACTTGGATCGCATATAAAAAAAAAAAACAAGACGCGGCTTTGCCCGGTGTGCGAAGCCGACCGAGACTAACTCGGGATAATAAATAGCCTCCCGATCATTCGGGACAGTGGACGTAGGATTTGAGCGATATCCGAACCACTTTAAAAATCCTGTGTCTCTTCTTGCTTTCTTAAGCTGTTGCATTGATTTTACTATTCATACCGAACACCATATTTAAATCAATCAACTGTCTCAAAGATATGCGAACTTTTAAATCTACCGAACCGAGACTTAAAACGTTTTCTCACAAAAAATTGATTTGGGCCTACACAATTCCGCACACTGAACTCTCACTGAACGATACTGAATTCTGACCTAGTCAGTTAGCAGATCTCAGCTGAGTCAGTACTCTTTTAGCCTTTAACTCGATTCGAACAGGTTATGCAGTCTCGGCCGAATCAAGCTGCATGACACCATCCCGAATAGGATTGTTCAAGTTCGAAATTGAGAAATCGAATCAGGTGTATTCACCCCCCCCCCTCTACACCTGACCGTACACTCGGGACCAACAAAAGGCGTTCAACAAACGAAGGAGGCAGGTAATCCTTCAAATCCTTCAACAAGTTAGTGTAGATTCCTATGAAACTGGAAGATGGAACCTAATGTAGGGGGAACTTCAGTCAATCAGACTGATTATAGAGGAATTATTAGTTCTCTCATATATCTTACGGCAAGCAGACCTGATATTACATTCGTAGTTGGGGTCTATGCTCACTATCAAGCTGATCCCAAACTGGTGATCGCTGTTTTGCACCAAATAATCCTGCAAATCTGAGAATTAAATCAGTATAGTTCACAGGGTATCGAACACAGGGAACAGAGGACTAAACACATTATTTTTCTACTTATCTTGAGTTTGGTTAGCAACCACGCAAGTTTTGGGATTTTATCTAAGCTAAGAAATTGTAAAAACTGAAAACTGAAATAAAATTGTTTTAACTGGGCAGTTGAGAGATAAGTCCAGCAGAATATTCAGCACACACGTAATTCCAATCATCGGCACTTAAAGTTAATTAATTTCTTGAATCTACTAGTTATAGATTGCCGTAATTAAACTGACGCAACCCTCACTCCCACTTACTTATTCGACAGCCGCCATGTTGGGCATCGAAACGACTACTTCACTAATCTAGCTACAACCTACGTTGTTGGGCAATCAATAGATTTAATAGCTAGACAGCTTTATCAATCTAAGGGAGCCTAGTATAAGAGCCTACTCGTATGTTGGGCATCTAATAGACTCCTACCGGTTTAATCCAACTATTCTTACGAATAATTTCACTACTTACCTAGCCTTATTCCACGAGAAACGATGGAAGTACTAAGTTAGCTACAGACTACGCAACCTAGGGTGATCAAGCCTAAATTACTAGCCAGATTAATTAATTCAGAATTAACCTGAAACCCTTTCAATTAATTATTAGCACCTAAGCGGCATGTATTGTTCACGTGTATGTTTCACATTCTGTCGGACCACTAAAAGTTTTAGCTACTCATGAAAACGTCTTGACTGCGCAGGTAAGACACTTTGCAGAACAGAATTATAATCATTCGTAACCCTAATTCTAGCATGCACAGATATTAAAAATAGAATAGTAGACACGAGCGAAACCTTAAAACGAAACACGAACTGCAATTAAAAATTAAGAACAAAACTAAGGAACGAGAGTACCAAATCCAAGTCTTCGATCTCTCAAACGAACGGAAATTTAGAGCAAAGAACGAAACTAAACAATTCTGGAAATTCGAACATCAATAAAATGAAATAAAAGTGTTTGTTTCTTCCTATCTACTTCTCGAATTGTGATGGAACAGAAATGGAAACGAGATCTTGATTTCTTCTCCTCGACGGTGGAAACTCGGAACGGCGACGGCGGTGGAATGATCGAACGGGAATGATGGATCCAGGAAGTGAATATATGTATGAGGAGGTGTAGATTTCGTGCCTCCCTTCCCCTTTTATATGGCTGCTCATTTGATCTAGATAAACTAGGTTTCCTTTTTGGATAAGGAAAGGATTCTTGAGATAAGGAAAATATCTTATCATTCCTTATATATCCGTTCTCTTCCCTTCTCTTCTATTTCTGGTCAAACTCGTTCGTAATCACGTCATTCCAGCTAGAAAACGCGTTGTCACGTCATTTCCACGTCACATGCCAAATCAGCCTAAATTACTGCATAACTGCCAACAAAAGCGTCTCGCCTGCACAGTTAAGAGACTTTTCGGACATAAATAATTAGGTACGAAAACGACTCATCACAAACCAAGTCATATAGAGGCTGCCAAGAGAATTGTTCGCTACATCAAAGGTACTGTCAATCTAGGTTTGTGGTGTCCTTCTGATGATACTTTAGAGCTAACTGGATATTCCGATTATTACCTTGTAGGTTGCAAATTTGATCGGAAAGCTACATCTAGAACATGTCAATTTCTTGGAAACAAACTAATCTCATGGTTCTCAAAGAAGCAGAACTTAGTCGCAACATCAACCACTAAAGCTGAATATATAGCCACTGGAAGCTATTGTGCTCATATTTTATTGTTAAAGCAACAACCCATAGCTTATCATATTTAGACGACTGACATTTCTATTTTTTGTGATAGTTCAAGTGCTATCTCAATAACATTAAATCATGTACACCATACGAGATGCAAGCACGTGGATATACGTCATCACTTTATCAAAGATCATGCTCAAAAGGGAGATATCAGACTGAAGAAAATGATATTGTACATCAGCGAGGTGATATACTCACCAAGCCTCTAGCTGAGTCAAGGTTCCAACTAAGACTAGATTCTCGATATCAGTCTTTGAGGTTTCAACATTCTTATCAGTATCGGTGATCTCAACCCTCCAAGGTCTCTTGATCAATTGTTCTTCAACTTCCTCTACTTCTTCTACGGACTCATCCATAAGCTAAAGAGAGATATGGCTTGCTAGAGCTTTTGCTTGCTCAGTCCTAGCCTTTTGAGAGGGTAATTTCGTAGCATGTTCTCGCTCTCTTAGGAATGGTTGATTTGGATTCTTTGGCAATTGGATTCCTCTGAGGTGGTTTAGGAGTCGTTGCAGAAACTTTCTTAGCAGGCTTAGAAACCTTCTTGGCCTGAATAGGTGCGACCTCAGTTTCTAAAGCGATGGTTCTCCAAGCTTGGTGTCGAAAGCTTGTATCATCTTGTTTATGTCCAAGAATTTGGTCATCTTCGCACTGTCAAAAGAAGTAGTTTTTCTCCACCTGATGCTCGTTAGTCCCAGTTGCCCTGGTCAGTTGGTATGATATTTTTGTGGTCCACTTAAACTGATGCTGAACTGAGACATTGAAGACTAGAGGATCCTGAATTTTGGACGTCGAGCAGTCTGAGGCAAGTTGTTGAAGTTCATCGACAAAGTGTCCTGCCTAATTGATTTCAGCGCCATTAGCGATAGCCATCATTTATTCATAATCTAGCTTTGGAATGCTAATCATGGGATCCAGCTTTTTCCAGTGATGTTGTGAGTTATAGTATCTATCTGTTAATTGGACAAATTCTAGGATCTCATGAGGAGGGGGAAAAAATACATTTCTTCACCATCGTCCGATATATTACTGAAAATTAGAATCATAGATAACATCACATAAACAACCCATAATTTCCTAATCCTAAATGAAAGGCATTGACGCTTGCCTCTCCATAGCGAGGAATGAAAATTTCTAACTTAGATAATCAAATAACAAGTCCATGTAATCTCATCTAACAATAAATACATTTTACTACAAACTAGAGAATGAAAGAAAAATAAAAACAGAATGTATTATAATAAGACCAAAACTCTCTATTTATAGAATCAGGGAAATGATCTTTTCAGCCTATAAAAGTTTGGATAGATTTTGGTGTCACACAATTATCTTTCATTATAAGTCACCTCCACAAATCATTTGACATGTGGAATACATTTTAATTAAATAATCAAATTAAAATCAATTATAGTAGGCGCATACGCCACATGCCAACACCTTATAAAGTTGACATACAAGGGAATATATTGTATGACACACAAGTTTTTGTGATAAAAGTTATATGATTATTATTATAATCCGTAAATATCCATATGGATAATATTTATACCTAATATTTATAATTATATACTATTGCATAAGTATATTTGCCGGTGGGAAAGACAAATTGGCTACCGAAAAGAACATGAGATTATTAAAATTATATACTAATATTCATAATTTTATATTTCGATAAGAAATTTAATTAGAAATGATTTTTACAATTATTATTCTAGTATATTTCGCTCAAAAGAGTTCAACGAAATACATGTAGGCTTCATCGCCGCCCGCTGCCGAACGCCTCCGCCTCCGGTTATCCCGTCACAGAAACGAATAAATTTGGAACAATCCAAATACGGCGTCGTATGTAAACCCTAAGTGCCCCCTTTCTCTCCCTCCCTCTCTCTCTCTCTCTCTCTACGCAGATCCCAATTCAATTACCCAGATCTCCTTCATCTATGGAAGACGACGAAGAAATCGAGTCACACCCTTCTCCCGTTCCCAACGGCAAGATCGCCGTGACCGTCGCCGCCGCCCCGCCCTCTTCCAACTGTCTAACCCTAGCTCTCCCCATCCAGAATCAGAAAACCCCCGGCCGGGAGGATTGCTGGAGCGAAGGCGCCACCGCAATCCTAATCGAGGCATGGGGCGAGAGGTATTTGGAGCTCAGCCGCGGGAATCTCAAGCAGAAGCACTGGAAAGATGTCGCCGACATTGTTAGCAGCCGAGAGGATTACGCCAAAAACCCCAAAACCGATATCCAGTGCAAGAATCGGATCGATACCGTGAAGAAGAAGTACAAGGTCGAGAAGGCGAAGATCGCCTCCGGCGGCGGGCCGAGCAAATGGAGATTCTTCGACAAACTCGATGAATTGATCGGGCTGACATCGAAGACGAGCTCATCTAACAGCACGTACCAAAGAGTTCCGATGGGGATTCCAACCAGCCGCAAAAGGGCAGCCTTGGAGTGGGATGATGAGTCGAATTCAGGGGATTCGTCGGATGGTTTGCCCCCTGAGAGGCAGAGGATGGTGAATAAGAGGAGTGAAGTAGGGAAGTCGATGAGCGATCTAACTGGGGCGATCTTGAAGTTGGGGGAGGCGTACGAGCAAGCGGAGATGGCAAAGCTGCAGCAGCTGGTGGAGATGGAAAAGCAGAGGATGAAGTTTGCTAAGGAGTTGGAGTTGCAGAGGATGGAGTACTTCATGAAGACTCAGCTGGAGCTGAAGAATAGACGGCGGCACCATGGTAACAACAACAGTGATTGCAGTAATTAGTCTTGTCATATTTGATTTAGATGAAACTTATCTTCTCCTCATATTTTCAGTAATGAAAGTTGTTCATCAAAATTAAAACTATGTTATACTATTTGTCTATAGCCTATTGTTTTTATATATATTGTGGGTTAAGTATATGGATGAAGCTGATTTTGATGAGATATTACAGTTTAGAACATTTAAGTACACTACAAAGAAGAAGAAGAAGAAGAAGAAGAAGAAGAAGATAAGAGAGATGCACTATTGGTTTTGAGGTCTCTGCTGCTGAAAGTTGGTATGATTCATGTTCACCATCCCCTGTTGCAGATTCTGACTATTCTGCGCCACGTTACCAAATGCTCCCTGCCCACTGTGTTGCTGCATCGCGTTGCCTGCTCCCATGTTGAACACTGAAATTAGACCAAACTTTAATGAAAAATGAAGCCAGTTATATATATATATATATATATATAAAATTATACATTATCAATATGTGTGTATGGTATTAGAAAGAAGATAGCAATCCCTACTCTGGTCGCTCAGATTTTGGGGAGGCAGAGTTCGATTGCCACCAGACATTCCAAACTGAAACCATAAAATTTAAGACTGGTCAGAAATGGGTAGTAGAACAAAATTAAACTCCCATTATACACATCCTAACTCGTTATCATCATATCAAGTGCAAGCATATGCATTTCAAATCAAGTGTGTGTATGCTCTTCAGTTGAAAATGATGGCTGCATCAAATGCTTTAATGTTGAGCTCGTGGTGATCTTCTACCATAGGATGTGTTTTCTGATAATAATCATATTGAAGTCTCGAGAAATTAGGAAGCCAACCTGCATTCTTGGAAGACCTGATTGTGATGGCATCATAGCTGACATGTTAGGGATCTGAAATTTAAAAGAGGTTTACAAGGGTAAGACAAGATTTGCTAAAATGTTACTCAGAGAAATTAAGGCGGAGCCGTTAACATACTATGTACTGCAAAAAGACATTAAGCAAAAGAACACACCAATAACCTGAGACTATCAAAATTAGGTCATTATAATAACAAGAGTCTCGCAGCAGTTGAGTGAAGGCCTTACTTGCAACTCAGGGCCAAAATAAATAAATCAAAACCCGAGCATATCAAATACGATGGTTGAAAAGAAGTTTTAGTACAGAAATTACTCATTTTGAAAAAGGAGAAAAATAGAAGGGTAATACAAAAAGGCAAAAGATATACTACCATTTGAGATGTCGGAGTTGTCTGGGCAGCATTAAAGAGGGCACTGTTTGCAGGACTAGAAAACTGGTTCAGTTGGCGATTCAGCTGGTTCCCTTGGTTTAGTTGGTTTTGGCCCATATGCATGGCAGCTGATGTAAGTTGTCTACTCTGCATTTGCTGGGCTCCCAGTGGCTGAGAGAATTGTACATGATGCTGGCCATGCATCTGCCACACAGCAAAATTTGACGGAGTTATGAAGTTAAAGACCCACAAGAATTCAGAAGCATACGCATGAATTAGGTTACGCTAGCATATTCTCTCAGGAAAGCAAATGTACAATATTGTTGCTCGCCAGGTAATGAGGAAATTATTACATATGATAATTCTAAGAATTTTATGCTCTTTGAGCTCTATTTCTCTCAGATCACTGATCCAAGAACATAACAATTTTACTAGATGGTAATAATGTCAGTGTCGCATGCCAAATCCACCAGTTTTTGCTACCAAGCATAGAAAGTCTGTCACACAAGTTAAGTCCTTGATTACCGACTGGAACTTTTGTTGCGACTGACTTGGCATGTCATGCAGCTGTGATAGTTGGTTCTGCAAACGTGATTTACAATAATTGAAGTATTAAAGATAAAATGTTTGATGAAAGTAACATGCACTGTTGGCATTTATTTTTTTCAAATTTGTATATGCAGGTACCAACTGAGAATCATACATGAAGGTAAGACATATCAAACAAGTTTATAACACACCGAGAAATATTACGGAAGCTAATAATCCATTCACTGCATTCTCACTTTATGGTGATAATATAAGGGGCAGGCATGGAACAGAAACACAGCTTGAACTAAATCATGGTTTCTATAAAACATAAGTTAGGTATTTATGTCCTACATGTAGATTGCAGTAATAAGAAATAACTTATTGCATCAACTGATTGTAAAACAGAAATAAGAACTCAGCGTGAAATAAGATTTGTATTGTGCGCGATCCAAGTATTGTAAATAAAAGTAAGTTACTGTACCCTTTAATCTCTAAACAGAAGTAATGATCCATACCTGTCCAAGGACAGGCATTGACGATGGTCTTAGCTGCTGTTGACTCAGAAGTTGTTGCTGCAACATTTTCTGTCTCTGCTGGTGCTGGTGTTGCTGCAGTTGTTGTGTCTGTTGTTGCTGAGGAGATGGCGTGTTCATGATATTTGAACCAGATCTCGGTGAATTAGCATATTGCATAGGAGAGGCCGCTGTATTATCAAAGGAAGCACTTGCAGTAGGACCAGAAGGGGAAGCTGCTGCTCTTCCAATAAGTTGTGCACCAGAAGCCTATTTGGAGATAGAATGTAATGAGGCATGGAAAAGGATCCACCAGAGAAAATCAGATGCTATTGCACAAAGAAAAGTTATACAGACATAATTATGATTATCTTTTGCTCCTGACCTTCTTAATTATCCAGTGCCCATAACACTATCCCCAGTCTACAGTAATTGGCAGGCATAACAGAGTTAAATCAGTGACACAGTCAGCAGCGTATTACTTAACGAGTAAATATTTAAGCAGTAGGCACTGGTTCAACTCCTCAAAAGCAACAAAAGGCATTTGACTGAGGCAGCAGTAATAATGTGAATCATTTGATTACGAGTGAATAAAGGAATGTTTAATTGGTAACTCATTTTTAAACAAGACCGCAATACCAAGCACCAATAATGGGAAGATCCGCTTCTCATTCCCATCCCCTTATTCTATTACCCCAAACCAATCACCTCTTAGGAAGAAAAGTAGAGAGCACTGAGCAGGACACAGGTTTCAGTTGTAATACCAGGGTCTTATGAGAATAAGTCAAATGAGGTTAAGAAAAACTATTCAAAGCACTAGCAGCATAACTTATGGAAACAAGAATTGTAAACCACAGAAAACTAGACTTGTGTGTAATATGGCGGGTCTTTGCACAATAAAGAATGTTGACTAAGTATTGTTAAGGTGCCTTATGCAACACGATTGAAATATTGACCTGTAACAACAAACCCTGACTGTTATTGGTGGCAGTTGACAAAAGTGGTGGCGTATTCTTCTGGTACAGGCCTAAAGTGTACAAGCATAAAATTGTCAGCACTCAGCAGATGCATGAAATCGTATACTGATGATCCAGAAGACAAGGAGAACGGAAAGACAATCCTGAAGCAAAGAGCATAGATAAATTACAGACCAGATGAATCTGAGAAATTCTGTGGAGTATCTTTAGACGTGAGTAGATCCACCAAGTGTATTGGGAGTGAGGACGCCGCTTGCCTTTGGTCTCCAGGTACTCTTAGCCCTGCATACAAAAGTTCAAAGAGGAGATCCAATCTAAGAGATTATCTCATAGAGGTGTAATATGCATTTGTACTAGTGGATATGTAACCTGGTAGGGATCAAATAACTCAAAAAAAATGAATTCATTCTTAAACATATACTTCAGTAAGGGAACAGTTTTCACATCAGATAAACAATACCAACAGCAACAAATAATAATAAACTCTAAGCTTGAAAATAGTAAATGACTAATCGAAAACAAAAGTCTAATGGAAGGAATCATGAGAAAGTCAGTCAAACTATAAAGTAAATATCTCATTCGGATAATTCAAAACAGCAGTTACAAAAAGGCAAAAGTCTCACAGAGTGATTCTCAAAGCGTATCATACATAGCTGAAATTGATCAAGGCATAAATGCAGTCAGCAGATATAGAGCAGCTGAGTAAAGAATTTGTACCTTCACCACGGACAGCAGTTTGAAGCAAATTTTCTTGTTCTTGTATTTTTGCAGCCTGAACCTTATCAACAGTTGGGAGAAGATTTGTTCCCTGTCGAGTGCCAAAGGAGGCTTTACGTGCATCAGCTATAATCTTCTCAGCACTTTCACATGCTGCTCCAATAATATCAATTCTAGTCTGAGATCATACACATATATCAGTATAAAGGAGCACTCAGTAAATTACAATATCCTAGGCATTATGACTCCCACCTTGAGCTTTTCAATTTGTGCTGCCACTGGCAGGCCCAGCATACCATGTAACAGCTGTTCTTTCTTAGCGTTGTCTTCCATCTCCATTTCCGGCAAAAGTTTAGATGACAGCATAACAGGAAGAACTGCATCCAGAAAAAAGTCAAACTTAATCCCCACATTGCACCTCTCTTACTAATCAACGTAAAATTCTTATCTGGACATAATGGCTCCAGCAATGACTTTCAAATTCATCTTTCTTTTTCGCATAGCCATTTATAGTGATGCAAATACAGCCTTATAAGCTAACTATTCATATCAAACTTTTAGCTATCCATGGTCAATAATTGATATTACAGACCACAATGCTGAAAGCAAAGGAGAAAAATGACTCCGATAGGCAACTGAAATCAAAAGATCAATCCACTTTTGCAATGTATATGAGAAATCAAAACATACTGGTAGCATTCTCAGCATTAACATTCTTAGGATGCACAACAAAAGCCTTGGACACATTCTTAATATCTTCAACAATGTTGTAAAGCTCCAAATTCACCATCGAGAACTGCCCCAAAATATCTTGCCTGCACAGACAATAACCTAAGAAATTAATTGCGAAAATAAAAATAAAAATGGGAAGGTCGTACCATTTGGGAATGGAATTTGTGCGCGCTATGGCGTCAAGGTCTTCGAGGATGCGAGAGATGGCTTTGAAGAGGCTGATTGCGCGAGTCTTTACTGAGTCGAGGTTTAGCTGCTGCTGAAGCGCCGGGTTCAGGCGCTCCGGCGGCGGCTGTTTCTGGTCTTGACCTACTGCCGCTGCTTCTATAGATGCCATTAGAAAATGATCGGAGCTCCGCCGTGGGTTGATCAATACATTCTTAAATTGATACTGAGCGGTCTAGTACGCTATGGCTCATTCAAAATTTATACTCCGTGCCCCTTATTCTGGTTTCTAGTGATCCTCGGGGTGGAAACTGGAAAGTGAGTGGTCGTGTTAATATGTAAGAGTTTGCATATATATATATATATATATATATATATATATATATAAAAGGCAAAGTGGCACGTATGATACCAAATATAAATATGCTAGTTTGGATTAATTCATCCTAATTTGTTTTTAGTTAATTGGTCATCAAAGTATAATAGTTTGGATGGATTTACCATTCTCTTAAATTTTAAGTTAATCAATTATTAGTCATAGGACATTTACGGAATAAAAATTTCAAGAACAATTCATTTAATTTTTAAATTAAATTTTAAAAATTTCATTTTTCAAATATTTTCTTAAATTAAAATCTTTTTCATTTTTTTTTCAAATAAATTTTTTGGCAAAGAAGAAAATTAATTTAAAAACTTAACAAAAAATTAATAAAACAAAAAAAATAACTAAATCTAGATTAACTAATAATAGTTTTAGGGATCAATTCATATAATTTTTAAATAATTTTTTTTCAAATACTCCCTTTACGGCTCCGCTTGTCTTATTTCTTTTCTAGAATGAGATTAAGATGAATGGTTAGTTGCGTGAAGAGAAGTAGGTCCCGCAAAAAAATGAGAGTTTGTGGAGTAATCATTTTTTATTTGAGAAATTATGATAAGCCAAGTGGACAACTTAAAAAAAAAACAAAGTCAAGTAGAATGGATGGAGTGAGATTTTATATGAAAAAAATTAATTAGAAATAAAAAAAAAATTAGCTAAATCCCCTCTCGCCGCCGTATCAAGGCCACCCTGCCACCACAACAACAAATCTGCAACTTCACCACCCTCGCCTACAACAACAAATCTGCAACTTCACCACCTTCATCTACGTCATCCTCCATATCCTCCAGCTACCTCTCCCACCTCTAGATCATCAAGTCGCTCTTTCCCGACGACGGGGCGGCTCAAGCTTTTGAGGGGCCTAAAGCAACATAGGAAAATGAGGCCTTTCTCATGAGAAACTCAAAGTTAAAGTATTAACCCAAAAACTTACTCCTAGCTTTTTTTGATGCAAAATTACTTATTAAACTTTTATATTCAAGTTTAGCTAATAAATCACTTTCGATTGCTAAAGTTGCTAATCCATTTAATCGATCTTGAGACATAGTTGTTCTTAAATAGTTTTTTAAAATCTTTAACTTAGAAAAACTCATTTCTCGTTGCATGCAACCGTAACGGTATAGTAAGTAATATCCTATATGCAATAAATGAATTAGGAAAACAATCAAGTTCTTTTTATTAAATTAAGTATTTCAATAGGGTTCCTAATTTTAACATTTGCAATCTCTTTGAACACTTTTAGTTCCAAAAATAAATCCAAACCAATTATATCAGAATGCATATCATACTTTAGAAAATTTTCAAGATGAAGACATTTTTGTTCTAAATCATAGTCATTATAAGATTTCAATCTATCTAAACTAAATAAGAAACCAAATGTATCATCATATTTTGAAAATAACTCAAATCTAGTATGCATTGAAGATATTGCATGATCTACTATGTAATAAAAAAGTCAATCTTAAAAAGATTCCTCAGCGATTTCAACTTCGTCAACATCTTCATTGGTTTCATCAAATTGTTTCTTTCGACGAATAGTTCGTTTATGACGAAATGTTGGTTCAATTTCCATTTCCAATGCTATTTTTTTTTAATAATCTAAAGCAGAATTAAAATGATATTGCTCTAGAGCACGAATTAGCCATATCACAAATAACTAAGTTCAAACTATGACAACCACATGGAGTATAAAAGGCTCGAGGATTCAAATCTAAAAGTCTTTTTTGCACGCCTTGTTTGTTACATTTCATGTTAGAGCCATTATCATATCCTTGTCTTCTAACATCATCAACATTAAGATCGTGTTTTTTCAATACATTTAAAAGCTCGTCAAAAAGTCATTTTCCTGATGTGTCATCTACTATCAAGAATTCTAAAAAGTATTCAACAATATTTATAGGATCATTAGAAGTGTCAACACATCTTAGTATAACATCATTTGTTCTTGATGACTTGCATCGGAGTACAATCAAGAATAATTGAGAAATACTTGAATTGTTTAATTTTGCTAATTATCATACCTTTGATTTCATTTGCTAATAAAAGAATCAACTCATTTTGTATATTATGTCCTAAATAATGATTATGAATCTCATGTTTTTGAATACGTCTAACATGTTCTTGCATTATAGGGTCGAATTCTGATATCATCTCTATCAAACCCAAAAAGTTTCCATTATTATTTTCAAATATTTTTTCTTTTTTTCCACGAAAAGCAAGATTATTTTTAGCTAATGTTTTCACAACAGCAATTATTCTCACCAAAACATTTTCCCAATGTTCTTTCTCCTTATTGATTTGATCTTGTAAGTTTTTATCAATAGTTGTATTTTTTGACAATCGTTTTGCCGCATCAATCCATTTAGTTATATTGGTTATATGCTCATTCGTCACTTCACGAGACTTTAATTTAGCACTAAGATTTCTCCAATCATTAGAACCTTCGTTAACTAAAGTACTAACAGTATATTTTGTAGTAAATAACTTACAACAAAAACAAAATATCTTTATCTTTATCCTTTGAATACACCAACCACCTTCGATCTTGTTTTTCTCCATTTGGTAATTTACAAACATAAAACTCTTTACTAAAATATTGATTGTGTTCATCCTTAGGAAATTCAATATCATCAATTGTAAAATTGGACCTCTTTCAATTAAAATATCTCTTGATCTCGTATCTAATTTTTCCCAATGTGCGGGATCAAAAGAAGTAAAAGACACTAAATCTAAATCCTTATCTTTATCATTTGGAACTTGTTCTATTATAACCTCAAGATTATCCTCAATCTCATCATTTTGTAAGGTGGCATCATTCTCTACATTTTGTTCAACATAATTTTCTTGTATCACATCATCTTTTTCTAGTGATTCCGTTCCTAGTATTTCAAGCTCTTCATTATTTTCTAATTCTTCATTACTACTTTTCGCTTCACCAATTACATCTTGATTTGAAACTTCTTTGCGAATGATAAATTTATTTAAAGCCCCTTTTTGAGATTCTACCAAATTTTCTATTCTCCTTTTCTTTTTCAATTTTTCATATCCCGGAGAATACTTTCTACCGGTCATCCTAACAAAACAATAAATAAACAAAGTTGCTACTCGTAAATAAAAAGGTTAGAACAATAGAACCTGGATTCAGTAGCTTTTTTCCAAAAAAGTGCACTACGTGCATGATTAAGAAATAAGAATTAATACTAGATTATAAGAAATTAAGAACTGAATCAATTAATAGGAAGATTATAGTAACATATTACATACCATTCGATACCCCACCGGTGGAAAACGGATGAATAATTGATTCAATTGAAGAATTTTGATGGAAGCAAGGGCAAGAAAAGCCGACAGTGGGAGATAAAATTAGAGGATTAGAATGAAGATTAGATAGATAATCTGATAATGATATTGGGTGGGAAAAACTGAATCTAAAACAACAAATTTATACTCACAATTATATCCGTTGGCTAACGGATATCATATGCTCTGCAAATTAATTCTGCTGGCGTCTGGAGAAGTGGCGAGGCGATTCATCTTCCACAAGTGGTTCAACGTAGTCAGTCAAAGTGTGTTTCAAATTTTTTTATTCTTCTAATTTAGTTCAATAAATATTAATAGTCTTTATCTAAAAAAGACTAGAAAATTTAGAATTGGATCATGTAATATTCAGGCCCATTTCTAAATTCTAAATGGATTGGGTGATGTACTGATGTTGTTGGGCTAACCGCTAATGTTAAAAAAAGTTGAGAACGTGTATAGCAAAAAACAAAACAAACCAAACTTATTATATTATATAATATATATATATATATATATATATATATATAATATTTGGGGGCCTTCCTTATTTTGAGGCCTAAAGCAGCTGCTTTGGTGGCTTCACATGAGAGCCGCCCCTGCCCGACGATATATCTGACCTTGAAAAATACAACACATTCCTCAACCGTTGTGCTGACTCGCTCCCCACCTCCACTATGAGACACAAAATTATTAATTAATCTAGATTTTGTTAGTTTTTTATTTTAATTAATTTTTTAAGTACAAAAAAAATTATTTGATAAAACATTAATTAAAAAATTATTTTAAAAAATTTAATTTAATTTAAAAATTAGATGAATTCATACTTAAAATTAATTTTTTATTTTTAACTATTTTTTAATTAAGTTATTTAATTAATTTTCTTTGTTACCAAAAAATTTATTTGCAAAAAATTATAATTTTAAAAAATATTTGAAAAAAATAGTTAAAATTTAATTTAAAAATTGGATGAATTGGTCCCTGAAATTTTTATTTCGTAAATACCTTTATAATTAACAGTTGACTAACTTAAAATTTAACAAAATAATTTTTTCATCCAAACTATTATATATTGAGAATCAATTAACTAAAAAAAATTAAATACCAATTCATCTAAAATATCATACTTTGATGACTATAAGAGTAAACACAATAACCCTCAAAGGCTCAAACTTATTTAAAATGATTTTCTCCGACTTATGAACGTGTGAAGAAAGATTTTCAATTTACAAAAGAAAAAGAAAACATTAGAGTAGAATATTTTATACCTCGCCGTCCTGCTCTTGTCAAATAACAGACGTTTTTCCCTTTGCACTTCCCTCTCGACGCTGCCGTTTCGATCTCAGCTTGCCTCTTTCTCCAATTCCAAAACCCTAATTACTCCACTGATCTTGCTGGGAATGATGGGCTTGTGAAATTGAGCGTCCTGCTTAAAAAATCAGGTCAGTCAACCTATCATTTCATTGCATATGTCGCATTACAGTGTTCGATTCGATTCATGTTGATCCCAATGTACAACTACTTATATATGCCGTGCTCGCCATTTTACTTATTTATTTATTGTTTATGTTGGATTTTGTGTTTACTCGATGGGCTGTTATCGGATACGTTTTTGTATGCTGATAGTTGCTTGTGATTCTTGTGTTTATTTACTTGTTTTTTTTTTTCCGGAATATGCTCTCTATTTCTCATCTTTTTAAGTATTGTATCAAGTGTCAAAAAGTACTGTATGATGCCCCCTATTTCTGATCAATGCCGATGCTCATGCAGTTTTCAATTGTAATGACCTCATTCCATCATATATTGAAAACAAAGAGGAGCTGATGGAATATATCACTTCTAGTGATATGAATTGTAGTTTTAAAAAATTATGTGGCTTAAGGCGAATCTAGTTTTGGCCCCTTAGATGTAGCTGTTTCGACAACACATGGATATCCCTTCATCTCACTGTCGCATTATGTGCCTGGATTACGGGAACTCTGGAAGATTCATGTAATGTGGGGTTGTATGTTATTGAGTAGATATATTGTAACAAACCGGTGCGAAACCACCGGATTGTTAAACATATTTGTTTGTAGATCTTTGATGAACACGAGAGAATTGAGAGGGAATAGAGAGAGAGAGTTAATTGAGAGAAAGAGAGGAGAGTTGAGATCGAGAGTTAGAGAGGGAAGTTGAGAGAATAATTTAGAGAGAGAAGATTGATTTCAATTCGTTTCATATCCAATATCATTCTCCACCATGCCTTATAAAGGCTACAAAGTATTACCTAAGATAGACATAATAATTTGGTCAAAAGATACTTAATCATAATATAAAGATAATTCGTGGATTCATCCGAGCCGTCCACGTGCATCTCATCTCCCGATCTCGCCATCTAGCCACTCCTTCCATCGAAATACTTCTCTTCTTCCTTCTTCTGTACGGGGTGTGACATATATCTTCATACAGAGCCTGGACTAACCGCCACAAACATAATCAATAACACATTCACTTTTGAAAGATGTCAGGGACCATTGAATTGACATTTTTAAATGAAAATATCTTCAGAAATGAACATCATTTTTCTCCTAAAAATGAAAACACGTACTTATTTTCAATATATCCTGTACTCCTGCTACCGAATCATTCTTGGTGGATGATGTCCTTAGGTTTAAGCCGACATAGTTATATAGGGAAATCACAATATATTTTGATTTCTTTAACAACTTTACCTAGATGTTTATTGGTTAGTGTGCATGCTTTCTGTCTTTTTGAGCCAATTCTGGATTTCTTGTTAGATTTAAATGTAATTTGATGTCATATTCCCAATCAAAGCAATTTAGCATTAATCAAGATTCTTAAAATTCTAATCGGGACTCGAGGTCTTTTACCATAACACAGCAACAAGTAAGCCTCTGGGCAAACTGATTGGTAAGCTCACCAATAAGAATAATCTTAGGTCCTAGTTCATAACCCATGGGTTAAGAAATCCTTCGAGGCTTTTTCTCTTGAGGCCCGCCTCTGATGCGGCATCTATTGATGCTTATGCATCAGCCATGAGGCTTGTGCCTCGCCCACGCCTCTAAAGTGTAAGTATGAGGCTTTTGCTGCATATTTTGCAGCCTTTGGGGGCTTTTTAGGTTGTCTTTTTAAGTTATTTTACAGGCGATTTAACATATTATATAAACCCTAAAAATTAGAACTCAGGGACTCACTCGTCTCTCTCACTCAAAAGTCGCAATAGGTGTACTCTGAAAAATGAAAATCACGATTTCTGCAAGCACTCTTCTTTAACAATAGATTCAGCACCCCTCTCTTCCTCTCTCGTCTCCCTCACTTCATGGCATCTCACATCTCTCCCCCACTATTTTGTTATGAATTTTATGATCTTATAAGTATTGTCACGGACTAAGAGTTAGGTTTATTCATATTGCTGAAGTTTGCACCTCGAGCGTAATGAATGGCAAGGAATTCCGTCAATTCACACAAACTGAGACGTGTTTCACTGTTTGTGATAAGATGCCGAAAACCGATTCCAAGGCGGCACCTCGTTCATGCTTGGTGGGTGATGCATCTCGAAGGAAGAAACAGACATAGAAGCATTTGGTGTGTCTCCGTTCTCTGCTCATCTCATCTCCTCTCCTCTCATTGTCATCCTCTTCAATTTTTGTCATCGCACCATCGCCGCCCTTTAGCTGCCGCCGTTGTCCTATTGCCACCACTATCTTCTTGCCTGGCGCCACCTAGTTGCAAGCCAAACTCATCGGTTCTTTTCGTTTTCCTTTAAATTATATTACCACTAATTGTATTGTATGTTGTAATAGTTTAATTTATTATTCTCTAATTTCAAAGAGAGTGGGTGTGGCCACGACCTATTGAGTAATTGCTGAATTGTTGCTTATTGTCCGGAGTAGGTGTCTAAAAGAGAGTAGGCGGTGGCTATATCTACATGATTTTCGAGCTAGCTAATAAATTAGCAAACATAGTCATTTTTATGGCAGAATATTTTTAGTCCGTTCGATTTATTTATTTTTTACTTTTTTGGAATATACAGTACATGCTTCATCTACTTACATCTTGTTCCGCATCGGTTCTTACACTTTGTAATACCATAGAATAACACATCCATCCCTGTATAAGATTTTTACAATATTGATGAATATTATGGGAAATGCCTCTGATATCCCAATTCTCTTATACCTTGTACCATAACCTTCTCAAAAACACTACAAATTCCTAGTAACAAACAACGTAAATTCATATTAAACCCATGAAATGGAGGCGCACTTGAGGCGTGTAATTCACAAGATCAAGGCATACGCCTTGTTGGCTGGGGGATATGCGCTTCCCCGAGGCAATTCCTCGGTGCCTCAAATTAAGTCACACCTCGAGACGTGAGCCTAGACTGCTTTTTTAAACCATTGTATTAACCTAAATAATGGAATTTATGTTATTTTGAAGTGGATAAAAGAACTACTTTCTTATGGAAAGTGTCGAAGAATGAATCAGATCTCGTTGGCAGCTTGTTCGTCCATCAAGAATGGTCACAGGCCTACATTAACCATTTAACTGTTTCTATATTATGTAGATAATACACTATGTTTATATAAGACCGAATAATTATATTGTGAGTAGCTACTTCCTTAATTGTTGCCACTCTATTATCCCATCATGCAGGAACCTCTGTGTTCATATGCCCAACGGCGATATATGTTATCATCATAACTTTTTCTACTTAATTTTCTTTCAGAGGTCCAGCAATGCAATTAGTACATCATGATATTCGAGCAGACGATATATCAGAAACAGAACCCATCTTATCTCAGCCTAGTACAGCAGAAAGATCAGAAGAATCTTTGTCCTCAATTGAAATAACTGTGGGCGTGGAGACTTCTGTAGCTGATGAGCATCCAATTCCCGAAATTGATGAGTGTATTTCTCTAGTTTGCACAGACCAACCACAATGCCGCATCTGCCTTGACGCTGAAGGTGTTTATTTGTTAATCGTATATGTAGCAGATTGATGTTGATAAACCTAGAAAAACACTAGTTTTCATTTGTTTGACTGAAATGGTGCTAGTACTAGAAATGATAAATACTTCTTCGAAAAGTTGTGTTTCTTTTTCTTGGTTTATTAATGCTTTTGTACAGGAGATGATTTAATTGCACCATGTCATTGCAAAGGCACCCAAAAGTATGTCCACAGGTCGTGTCTTGATAATTGGAGGTCGACAAAGGTATGATTACTTATTCTATTTCTTACTTTTCAGCCTTCCCTTTCTGGTCTTGTCAAGTGTTTTCCTTCCCTGCATTCTCTACATCTTTAGGACAGACACATTCTAGTTATAAAAAAACTACTTGAAGATTGTAAATTGCTCTTTGCCAGAATGTTTGCTTAGACTGCAATAAGATTTTTGCTTATACGTGATTAATGGAGCTTGTATTCCACTTACAAATAATTCCGTCAATATATATCTATCTATCTATATATATATATATATATCTTAATTATCTGGACTTTACGAGACATATTATATCGAGTATAACTTTTTTATATTGCTACGCATAATACCATACTCTGTAAAAAGTTTAACATTGAACTTATGACTGATTGAATTGTTTTTCGTTGTCTGCCATTCATGCCTTTTGTGCTAGAGAATATGTAATAGGTAATGCTATGTAAAATTAGAAAGTTTTCTTTTCGCCTCTTTCTTTCCCCAGAAATTTTCTTAAATATCTTTCTGCCTTCCACAATTCAGGAGGGCTTTGCTTTTGCTCACTGTACAGAATGCAGGGCAAAGTTCATATTGCGGGCGAATGTCCCTCCTGATCGTTGGTGGTTGAGGTTAAAATTTCAATTTCTCGTTGCAAGGGACCACGCGGTCATTTTCGTTATTGTTCAGCTGGTATGCATGCTTCTTTCCAGCAAAAAACTTTCATCAACACACCATTTAAAGTTAACTAAATGGTGGAATCTGATTATTGATAACACCTCAGAGCGTGGCACATGCATCCTTTCTCTGTTGTTACTTTCTGGTTGTTTAGGACTGATGCATTTTTTCATGTTAAGGTTTGTTTTCCTTTCATGTGTACCAACATCGTTTTCATTCATTCCTGTCAGTAATTAACTTTATCTTATATAGCCAGATAATTTTATTTTCTTGCTTATTGCAACGATAAGAGGTGAATGAATCATATGGCCTTCCAGCTCTTTAAATTTTTATTTTTATTTTTATTTGTTTCTCCTCATGAATACACAGTATCTTAAAATGCAATCTTGGTTTTTATAAGCATTGCATAAGGTGAATAAATTGGCCGCAGTGTGAAAAAGAGACCAAAAGCTGTATTTTTTTTCTTATTATTATTCTAGTCGTGTAAGATTTGAAATCATTCTACCAGATGTAATATAGGGCATTGAAATTGATATATTCTCAAATATCTTTGTTCTATATTTCAGAACTATAATGGATCCTTCAAGAGTTAATAATTTATGCTTACACTAATCACTTTAAGTGCTCACCAGTTGGGTGTGTATTGTGCTCACTAATAATTATATACTAAAACTTTCCTTAGGTGGTTGCATTTCTAGGTGTGCTGGTGTACAAATTTTATGGAGAAGAACTACGAGAGATGTTTGGTTATGAAGAACATCCATATGGATTTTATACAATGGCTGGTAACTGCATCGTTTCTTTTACCTTTTTTTTTTTCCTTCGAAATAAAATGTCTCTTTTACAAGTTTGCTATTTATCAACTGCTTTGTCTTTAGTGCGTGATGTGAATCCATATATGCTAATCATGTTGGAATGAATTATTATTAAGATATTTCACATTTGAATTAGATTAACCTGACTCTATTATATAGTATTAGATTAGAGTCCTGGTTAATAATTTTGTAGATTTCAAGTAGTCAAGGCTGGCTGAAAAAGAAAATGGCATTGGAATTGCTAATTGTTTGAAGTGTCATCTGTAAATGGATTTGGCATTTGATTCATGATGATGTAGTTTTGCAATTCTTTGTTGATTTGTTTTCAGTCCTGGCAATTGTGCTGGTGGGTCTGTTGTATGGCTTCTTCATTGCAATAATATGCGGTCAGAGGATCAATGAACGCCACTACCACATACTTGCCAAGCAAGAACTGACAAAGGTGATTAATCAATCTACTACTCATGTTTGTATACGGTGTAGTTGGTTTTAAGATTGATTCCATGTTACAGGAGTACGTGGTAGAAGACCGCGAAGCTAACAAGGATGTATCCGAACTTGATCCTAGTCACGTGACTGAGCTAAGGATGCTAGGCCTCTATTGAGGAGGAGCTTCTTACTAGTTACTATCATTTTCCACTCACTTTTTTGTTATTTGTTGTGTGGTTCCTTGGAGCGCAAGGCAACCCAAATAGCCTTTGATAAATTATTATTACACCGTTGTTTAACGTTAAGAGAAAGAAACAGTTACCACTCCACTCCTATTTTGTTATAAGTTTTAAAGTGTATATAACATTAGCTGTATATGAAGAAATTTATAACAAAGCAAAATTAATCAACAATTACAATACAGAATGAATATACATTTAAATATACAACCGAGGATTCTATTCTATCAGCAGTAATGCCATATTCCACTTCAGCATTCTTCATCCGATGCTGCAATCAAGATTTGAATGCTCAATCAGACAGGGATAACCAACTGTGAATAAAGATCAAAGAAAATAAATCGAAAAAAGCAATATATATGTGCATTTCCATGTCAGATTACAAGAAATCATCACAAATTTAATTTATCAGACAGGGATAACTGTAAATGATTTTTCTCATCATTCATGGAACTTCATACACACCAACAATGGTTTCAAAAAACTATGTTAAAATCAATGAAATACAAGCAGCTTCAGTCCGTCCTAGTTCAAATGCAATCATCATTATCAATATATTCGCATTTCAGGTGAACAATATCATCACAAGCTTCACCATTCATTTAAACCTCAATAAATACATGAAAGAATTCAAATCAAAATACGACCAAGATTAAAATAAGCAGAGCAATGGGGATTTCCACGTCAGATTACAAGAAATCAGCACAGATTTATCAGACAGGGATAACTGTTAATGATTTTTCTCATCATTCATGGAACATCACGGCCAGTGTCAATCTAATTAGAAACCAAAAAAAATTATTAAAATCAATGAAATGGAAGAAGAAATATTACAAGAAGCCTCAGTCCGTCCTAGTTCAAATGCGATTATCATTATCAACGCATTTGCGATTCAGGTGAACAATATCATCACGAGCGTCACAATTGATTTAAATTTTAAGAATTCAAAAATAAGACAATTTTAAAATTAATTATTTACAGAGGCATCAGATCTTCCTATTCAGATGGAGTGTCATCATACTCAAACATAATCGAGTATTCCACTCTCAAGAGTACATCATTTGCCAATTCACCATCCATTAATGCTATATAATATATTAATAATTGAGGTATGGAAGGGCAAAATTCGCAAGAGAAAATAGAATTGATCAATCAATTTACCATTGTGAAGAACCAGAGGAGGGCCATCTCCGCAAAGTGGTGAAAGCGTTGGAGAGCTCCTCAAACATTCCGGCGAGGTAGAACCCAACAGGAAGCTCCGGAGAGGAAAGTCGCCCAGTCAAGCTTGGCCCATCTTCTCCACCGCCTTCGCCTGCGATTCAGGTTCTGCCTCCACCGGCGGACGGCTCCAAGTTCGAGCAGCTTTCCGGCAGAGTTGAATGGCGGATGACGGCTGTTCGCCTGGCGGCGGATGCCGAACGAATAAGGGTTCAATAATAGAAACGAAGCATTTCAGTGTGAATGAGAAGGTAGGTTTGATCTGTGTTATTTATAGAGTGCGCGTATAATTCTGCTTGCGGTTTTCAGCTAGGGCTGACGTGGAATGTGGAGCCCTATTTGGTGGGCTGTACCGGATTTGGGCTTTGATAATTATTACTACTATTTGTTACTCCTTCCATCCCGCTATAAGTGACGATCTTTCTCGATTGGATGTCCCGCTAAAAATAGTCATTTTTCTAATTTAGTAAATAATTATTATCTCTCCAATTTTATTATCTTATATCTCCTTCTTTATTATATTATCTCATTATCTCTCTCATATTTTATCATTTATTGTCTTAATTCTCATACCAAAAAAATGTGGCCACAAACATTGAGACCGAGCCGGAGGGAGCATTTTAATTTTAACTATCCACGACAAAATCCAATCATTAATCAAATAAAATATGCAAATAAGTCCAATCAATTTTTAAAGTGCAAAGGAAAAAAAAAAAAATATATATATATATATATATATATATTTAACGTATATAATGATCATCTTTAAGTTTTAGAAGCTTAAGTAACTTTATAAATAGAGGTATTGAACCTCATATATACTACTAATTTCGCTCTCTTTATTATTCTCATATTCTCTCTAATTTATAATATGTTATCAATACAACGACGCTCTCAATTGAATTAAAAGAAAAGTCATGGCACGCTCAGGTGCAAATCTCAAATTTGTTATTTCGTTTTGTGCTCATTATTGAGTTGGGGCATAATACATGGCACTACTACAAAAAAGTCCATAGACAACGGTTATTAACCGTTGTCGTTGTAAATTTTCACTGTTGCGGAAGGTCCCGTTGTCGTAGATAGGCGCTCATAGACAACGGTTAATAACCGTTGTCGTACCGACTTACAACAACGGTTTTTAACCGTTGTCTATGAGCATTCTAACTGTTGCGGAAGGTTCCGTTGTCGTAGATAGGCGCTCATAGACAACGGTTATTAACCGTTGTCGTACCGACTTACAACAACGGTTTTTAACTGTTGTCTAAGAGCATTCTCAACTGTTGCGGAAGGTCCCGTTGTCGTAAATAGGACCTAATAGACAACGGTTAATGACCGTTGTCGTAACTACCTACAACAACAGTTTAGATACATAGACAACGGTGAATAAGTCTTGTTGTAGACGCTTACGACAACGCTTATTTAAATACACAACGTTTTCTAGTTGTTGTTATAAATACTAACAACAACAGTTTTAGATCTACATCAACGGTTTTAATGTATTACACTGTAGTTGATTACCGTTGTCATATAAACTTAAGACAACACTTATTAAATAAAGACAACGTTTTTAAACATTGTAATAAATATTAACCACAACGGTTTTAATTCATAAATATTCTAAAAAATAAAATCACATCCGTGTCCAGAAAAAGTGCTACAAAAACCAAACTAGAAATTAACAAACTATTGGTCTAGAAAGTATGTACAAAATCCTGAACAAGGTTTCAATGTGTATGCACCAACAAAAAAAATATAGACGGAGACTTCAATGATTGATTTAAAAGAATTACTTGTTGGTCTGTACACTTTCAATTGCTTCCTAAATCAATTCGGGTTACCACATCCATAAATGTCGAATCCTGTGAAACTACACACAAGTAGAATAAAATCATTCATAGCAAACATATGATACAAATATTATACTAATTCTAAAAATCATAGATCCAAGAAAATGCACAATTCTCTTAAGTATAGCTACGCTCATAGAATTATAACATGCTAAAATTCAACAGAACATACGAAAATGTCAATACAATAAATAACGGCATACACCATAAAGAAGCTTGCTCTAAAGCAATTGTCCTCAATTACATGAAAGATAACACTTGAAGCTGCAAGTCAATCATAATTTTATAACGATAGGAAACAACATATAATACACACAGACATACTAATAAAGTATTTATTTATATCAATTACCTTTAACTAAGTTATATGTTCTATTACTCGTTCTGCCCACTCTTTCTAGACTAGCTCAATGTCCTTTAACGAATATTTTTTCCTTTCGAACTGTTCAAAAACAAAACACATAATTAATAGACAACTATATAACTACCACTTATTTTCAGTAAGCTTAAATAAAAATATATTAATAGACAACTAACTACCAGCAATTTAAGCGAATCAATCGTCCCATCGCAATCAGATTCAACTATTTCTCTCATATATGCCATCACATAAAAACCGCACTGGTAGCAATCTGGTTGTCTGGGAACCTAAATTTAAAATAATTATAATTGACTATTAGATTATCATGAATTCCTATTTATGTTAGATGACATACCTCAATTAGAGACCAATTCGGCGACTTTTTCCCTCTTCTTTTCATCTCGGCATTAAACATCATAAAGGCCCTTGACATAGATGCTAAAGAAGCTTAAATATTACATTTCAACGACTTGCTTCCATTCATTATGACAATTTCTTCTGTATAGAGAATCCAATTAACCAACCTCTTCCTTATAAGGGTCGATCACCGTAAGAATTCAATGATCACTACGTAGAGACAAGGAAAAATGTTTATAATACTAAATCTAATACTGAAATTCTGAATCATAATGTCTTACTTACCCCACATTACAAGGAACCAATACTATTTGATTGGTTAATGTACCAACAAGCCATTTCATCAATTCACGTGCTCTTTGTACAATTTGTTCATGCATAATCTTCTTATCCTCCTTTACTAAAGGGATCTTTCCAACATTATATGGATCCACAAATCTGAACTTTGCAAACTTGTCTAACTTTTTCAACCTATTGAATAAGTGCATGCAGGTAAAAATATAACTTGATAATTATATATAATTTGATATATATCAACTAATACAATTATAGAGATAGAAACATCACATACCATATGTAGACAGCAATGCAATTATAAGAGATTGGCGTCAATTGGCAGAAAGGCTCGACATCTTCAAGGTGTATGTAAGGGTCCGCTTGCAGATATTTTACACACGTGTTAATTCAACTGAACTTTCAAAAATCTCATGTCAAAAATGGCGAAATCATGTCAAAAATGGCGAAATCAGCAGCAAAAATCTCGTGGGCATGAAATTCAGATAGCTTAATTTGAATTATGTACTCGCAAAAATCTGTATCACCACCAAATTAAAAAAGGAACTGATCAAATCAAATAAATACACAAAAATTCCATACAAAATTGAGATGAGCGAAGATCGATTTTAGCACGGACTGGCGATTTCCGACGTATCGAAGAGCTCGGCGCCGAGATTCCCTCTGCAGACCGGGCAAATGGAGTTCTTCGAGAGCCAAGCGTCGGCGCATTCTAGATGAAAGTCGTGGTTGCAGCCGGGTAGAACCCTAGCCGCTTGCTCGATCTCGATCCCGTCCAAGTAGATCGCGCAATCGCCGCCCATCACTAAGTCTCCGCCGGTCACCGCCGGAAGTTTCTCGAGATCGGAGGCGGAGAGGCTCTTGCTTTGGGTGGATTTCGCCGGAGAAGGGGACTGACAGTCGTCGTCGCTTGCCCGCGCAGAGTAGCACAACAGGCAGATGTACACCATGAAGATTGCGCTCATTCTGGCGCACGGTAGAAAGAGAGAAATAAATATTGTCCCGTTTATCCCGTTTTCACAGTGACGATTGAAGATATGGGTGGAAATTTGCTGTCTTCCAATTTCATTCTATTCGAGGGTGTTAGAATATTTTAACAAATGGTTATTATTTATTGTTAGCATCATAGAAAAAAAATCAGCCCCGGCGAGGTGTAAAAACCCAAACTTTAATCAGACCACTAGATCACGAAGGTGAATATGAACGGAATTTTCAATTAATTCGTCGACAAACACGCGTATAAGAATGAACAAATATGAAATCACGCACAAAGAAAGGCAGAGATAACATACGAAGTTGAATTGCTTTTGAGAGGAGAGGGAGAGAGGAAGAAGATCGGTCGTACCTGTAGTATTTTCGCTGGCCGGTGAATTATCGCCGGAGATGGAGTTCAGGAGGAGGAAGGTGGAGTTGGGCAATGGAGTTGAGAGGAGGGAGACGGGGGAAATAAGCTGCAGCGATGGAGGACAATTTTGAATAAGGAAAAAAAAAACCTAAGCAATTTATATTAAGTAGTTTAAATTCTTAATTAAGTAATAATTAAGTAATAGTAAATTAAGTGATTAAGTAATGGACGACAGTTTTCAAAATAATAGTACATAATTAAGTAATAATTAATTTAATTCTTAATTAGTTAAGTATTACTGTACCATTATTTTGGGTTATTTAATCACAATAATATAATCACAAACGCCCCATTTGGATTTTATTAATTTCGATTGAAATAAATTGTACTATGAGTTATCCTCTTTTGGATGATGACTTATTTAATCACAACAATGTTATCATTAATCTAAAAGTTTTAGTTCTTAATTACTTAAGTATTTGGAAGAATTTAGTGATCACTAAGTATAAATTAATAGTTAAGTAAATCAGTTAACGACAACGGAGATCGGACAACACTAGTCGAACCGTTGTCAAAATATTTAAAAATTGAATACAACAACAGAGAAACAACAACGGAAAGCAAATGCGTTGTTAAAATTGACTACAACATCGGAGAAACGACAACAGTAGACAAAACCGTTGTCAAAATATTAGAAAGTTAAGTACAACAACGGCGAAACAACAACGGTTATTAAAACCGTTGTCTATGAGCGCATTTTTAACTAAGACAACAAATAAACGACAACGGTTATATAGACTGTTGTCTATGAGCGCACTTTTGGTCTTTTCACAACAGGTAAACGACAACGGCGCAAAAAAATCGTTGTCTATGAGCGCACTTTTGGACTTACGACAACGTTTTTATTTACGACAACGTTTTCTTAAGATACGACAACTGTTATTCATCAAAAACGTTGTCTATTAAGCGTTGTTGAAGACCATTTTTCTTGTAGTGTGGAGGTAATTTTTTTTAAATATTGGTTTTGATTGTTATAGTTCACGTGCGGCGACGGACAATGATATTTCTTATAATTGATAAGTTTCGGTCAATCTAATTGATAGTTTTAAGAAGATCGAATGAGATTTAAATTGTTAATTCAAATTGTATTCTTGAAGTAGTATAATTTAATGGTCCTGAAATGAGAAAATAGGTGAATGGGGGGGAGGGGGGGAATACATCTATGTTGGATTCCGCATGACAAATAAGCTAGGTCAGCATCTAGAATAAGACTACCTAACACCAAGTCAATGAAGAGTTTACTGACTAGAAAAGTGCGGAAAAGTGTAGGCCCTTCTCGTTTGAGAAACTATTTGAAAATGTATATGCTTGTGAATGTGTTTTTGAATAAACAAGAGATTATTGATGAAATAAGCAAGACAGTAAAATATAAAGCAGTAGAAGACAAAAGATTTATAGTGGTTCAGAGATAACTCCTATGTCCACTCTTCTTGATAAATCAGGGTTTCCCTTAAACTTTCCAAGGTCTTGTTACACATCTTCTTCATCGTCGTCTTCGCCTACTTCGACTTCGACTACAATACAAATCTAATCAAACTACTACAAAGAGAGGTCCTTGCAAAGAGACAAAACCTTCTCGGATATATGCTAAGATATGGAAATTGTATTTAAACAACTTAAGGAACCTAAACTTCAAGGAAGAAACACAACTTAAACTAAGGGTCTCTTTAGAGTACTTGAGAGTTTTGAATGCTTGAAGCTTTGGATATTTGCAATAGTTCCGTAACCTTTTTTGAGCCAAGGTTCTTCATATTTATAGGCACACCACAAAATAGATTTGTTGGAGAGAGATCTATAGGGTAGGTGATTAGGGTTGAGGTAACGGTCTGAATAGGGTTTGAATTAAAGCTGTTCAAACATCGGATGTCGTCAACAGTGCTAGACTTGGTGACTGTCATCGGAACAGTTCCCCAAAATGTATGTCTCAAACTCATTAGTCGAGAGAGATATAGTGGTTGACTCTAAATCTACTTTGGGATAATACCTCGTACTATTAGAGCTGAGCTGACACGTGATAACCAAAGGCTAGGAGGTTAGTAACGAATATTAACTCATCAGTGACTCCAGAAGGATGATCATGAGATGATCAGGATCACTAAAAGGTGAATCCTGACTCGGTTATGAGCACGGGGGCTTGTCCGGTGGCCTGCGATCAGGAATAAAACGATAAAAACAATGCGACATCCTAACATCCTAACATTTTAGTCACCTACGCCTGACATCTATACATTTGACTTTGGTTCATCATAAGGCAGGTTTTGAGATCTTAATCAAAACATTATCATTGAAATTATGTCCCCAATAATTTCCCCATTTTTTATTGTGTCGAAAGACTGGGTGAGACACTCTAGTAAGCATAAGACCACTCACAACTGATGTGATCAGAAAACATATAACAAATAGAGGTGTCAGTATTTGTTCATAATATATGAAATAAAACACTGAAACGTGAACACATATCAGAGCCTGGACAAAGAGATATTGTCATCAGGGTGATTGGTAGGAAAGATAGACTCTTGTATATAAGATATGATCAAAAGATTACAAATTCAAGGAATCTAACAAGTTATTACAAGGTATCAAAAATGCGGTCCCTGCTTAACTTTCCTCAGCGTCTCAATAAAAGAACATCGAGATGTTCCATACATTCATCTCAATAGCATCATCTAGGACTTCTTCTTTGATCTTTGCATGGGCTAGGGTCCGATCGCTGAAAATAATAAGTTTGAGAAAGCACTTCTTAAGAGCCTTTTTATGAATCTTAGCTTGAAGCAAACACCTTAATCATATTAAGAAGATCAGAATCGTGTTGTTCAACCCATTTGATGAATGTTTAATCGCAAGGTGTAATTGATTGAATACGAGAGAAGAAATTGTTACCTTCCTCCATGTATGTTGTCGCAGCTTTGATTGTTGCTCACGTTTTAGATCTTCTAGTATGTATCCCGTGCATTCCTCTCTTCTGTGTGGATAGAAATCTAAGAGAAAAAGTTTTCAAACTGTGCTCCCTAAAAATGTTGGGATTTTGTATACTGGAAGCAAATTTTATTCTTGTATACAATGTGTTTTATCCTTGCCACTATTTTATTCTCCTATCTGATAAATATATATATTTTCACATGTTATCATTTATCTTGTATAAAAGTTAGATTTGTGTAGTGTGTCGGGTATCACAGAAGACTACACAAATTGGTTGAACTGACAAGATATAAACAGTTATCACAACTGAGACAACTTAAGGATAAGTTGTCGGTTTAAGCTGCAGTTTAGATAAGAAGTGGCTTGTCTTGGCTGCTTGTCTTTACTAATACACTTAAGGTGGTGTATTGATGGATCACAGTGAGATGTGTTCTCCTGACTGAGCTTAGTGGATAACCAAGATCTCGGTGACTTAGTTGGTCTTAAACTTGGTAAGACTTCAGCTGAGTGCGTTTGACTATCTATCACTTTGACCTACTATGGTGAACTTCATCGCGACTGGATCTACGTATCTTGGGTGTTAGTAGTTATTTGTGGCTCAGGTTGGTTGTCTGTATCTTGCAACCGTATCCTAGTAAAATGGGTTGATAATATCCCTTGAGGAACTCGAAATGATTAGCAAACTAAAATCGGTCGGTTGATTAAGTTCAGGTATGTTAATGAGGTCGAGTAGTACTACTCAGTAATATATTAAGATGTTAATTAATTTAAGCTTTCAGTGAGCTTAATTAATTAATGGATATTTTTATCTTAAATACGGGGATCGATTAAGTCTAAAATACAAGCCCTTGCTCAATTTGGGATAAAGGGGTAAGTCAGCACAAATTCTGTAGTGGAATGAATCTGTGTTTATTAATTAATTTTGCTCTGGGATGAGCATAGATAATTAATTAATTTGAGGCTCTGCTTTATTTCTTGTATTAGATCCCTGATCTGGCCCAATTAGTTGCCTAGTTATTTATTGTCTCTCAGAAATCATTATTAATAGATTAATGTAATTTTACATTATTTAATATTGTTATTTATCTTGAATTAATTGGTCAGACTAATTAATTGATAAATATTAGTAGTCCAATAGATTAATTAATTATATTGTGGGCTAATTATGTAGTAGTCTATTAGAGATATAATTAAATTAATGAGCTACAAATATTAATATTGTATTTGCTTTTGATACTTATATATATATTAGTTCTATGTTCATAAACACACACATATTACATATACGTGCACGCTGGTTTGTGTAGGGAGATAGTAATCTTATTTTCTTCAGTTCTCTGACCACTCAGAGGAAGAAAAAGGACGGGACACAGATCAGAAGATCTGACACACGAGCAACAATCAGAGCTGCAACAACATACGTAGGAGGAAGGTATATCGTTCTTCCCCTCCTATTTCCTTCAATTGGCATCAGAGCCTGGTTTAGGCACTGATTGTTGCTTTTTAGGAGCATTTCTAGGTTTTATTTACGTCGTTGTCGGGCTAATTTCGTGTTTGGGGCAGCCTGCGAGCCAATGTTTTGACCCCGTTGTAATATTTTTCTCGTGAGAAAATCCACGAGTAGATGATAGGACCTATGTCCGGAGACGAAAAGTCAGGTGTAGAGGGGGGGGGGGGTGAATACACCTGAGCTCTGTTTCTTTTTCTCAGTGAAGGTCATTGAAGCCGATGTTTGCAACCGATGAACGAGTGCCAAGTAAGCCTTCGATCACGGGGTCAAAGTGAGTCGGCTTCGTAGCTCTTCTACCGACCGATGTCGGTATTACGAAACTCGGTCGGAGACGTAGTGCGGATAAGTGTTAGGCCCCGAGTCGTCTCTTTTGAAAACGCGTTTTTGCAAGTTAAATCTTTTGGTCGTGCACTTTATAAAATACGTTTTATGCAAACTTATGATTTTCAAGTCGGTTGTATGCTATGCACATAAAACAATGAAATGAACACAAGCGATTTAACGTGGTTCGGATACGCAAGATCCTACGTCCACGGTCCCGAACAAGGCAGGAGAACTTGTTGATTATTCTCGAGCAAGCCTCGGCGGGGATACTGCAGACCGGACGGTTCCCTCTAAGTTATAGTCCTTAGCGACTTTACAATCCAAACCTAAGTTTAGAAGGGAGGGAATATTCTCCAACTGAGAAGGAGTTCTTACAACAAGAACAATTCACTAAATGTGAACTCCTTCGGATCTAAGCTATGAATCTAGCAATGAGCTTAGTCTAGAGAAGATAGGGATCAAAGTGCTCTAGAGAGATGAACTACAAGAAGTGTTCTATGAAAACTAGTTCGTCTCTGGATAAGCTTGAAGGTTCTAGAGCGTTGTGAGCTTGAATGATTTCCCTTGATTTCGCGTATATTCCTCTTGCCGAAATCTTCAAATCCTTCTCTATTTATAGTTGTGAGTTGTGACATATGTCCATTGGAGACGACGATGCCACGTGTCACAAGCGTCCAAAGAAAACGGCCACTATTCAACTTTGTTGCGGCGGAGGCGGTTAATGCGCTGTTCATGAGAGCAACTTTTTTGTGTAGAGTAGGTAAGCGTTGTCGGCTTCTCATTGGTCGAGGTTTGTAGTTGGTGAGTGTCAGAGTTGACCGTTCAAACTACCTCGTATGTCTTCTGCTGAACATTTGAAGGGACTTTAAGTGCTGGGTCGCTTTTACGTCGGATACGATGCTCGAGAGTCTGTCTTCTTCGGTGAGTCGTCTGACCGATAAAGTGAACTTCGATAGTCGGTTGGTCGATCGCGAAGGTATACTGCTTGCACCGGTTCTTCTACCGATGACCATCGGCTTGTAGAGAATGCTTCTGCCGAGGTCCGGGCCACCGATGCGGGATCTTCAACCGAGTTTGATATCAGTGGCGACGAAGAATGCAAGCGATTACACTGATGACGTGGGGTTCTGAAAAGTATCTTCACCAGAAGATCAGTTCAACAACTACCCCGTACAGGACTTAGACAAAATAATAAGCATTACATCAAGTCTAACCTATACACCAGCTAATCCTATCGACACACTAATCTACCGATATCGGCTCGGTTTTGGGATCTTCAATTCCATAGTACTACTATGATTTCCCCCAATTTCTTTTAACCCTAGAACAGCTGAGTATCAATCTACTGACTCATATCCAACAATCTCCCCCTAATTGATGATGCCAAAACCTCTATACTAACATCTATTAAAGATACTGTCCTACTGACAACAATTTCCCCCTTAAAGCATCTGAGGAAAACCGATAATAGTAAATGAACTTCAGCAGGTGAGAGAAAGGCAAGATCAGAGAAACTGATGTGAGTGTGTGTCAGATCACTTGGTGATCAGTAGTGAAAACATGACACTAAAAGGCTTAAAGACAATGAGCGATTGTCTAGCAAGCGATAGGAACTCTTATAGATAGATCGTCAAAGTACAGGTTCCTATGCTATTACAAAGAATTATCAAAAAAAATAAAGAGGAGAAATCACCGCTGCGTCTCCGAAGCTCCGAGTCTTCTTCTTGAAATCCGCCGAGCGATCACCGGAGGGTCCAGCAAGAAAATTTATAAATTCTTTTTGCGCGTAACCCGGATTTCCTCTTGATCTTCTCGGGTCTATGCGGATGTAACTCAAGTCGGGTAGGGCTGCATTCGATTTCTTCTTCGATAAACTTTGTGATGATAATGCCTTTAGCGATCATGGGAGGAGGATATCTTCCGAATGCAGGTGCTTTCACGGGAATGTTCGGTTCTTTCATGATAGGCAGAACCGTTCTCCGAGTTCCGGAAAAACTTCATCGAAACACTCTTTGAACAATTGATCAACGGAATGTCTTTCGGATAGAAGCCCCATACATATAGATTTTTAACAAACATTTCTTTGAGAGTCTCCCATTGATCATTCGGATCAGCGGTACCCATTTGTCCTCATGAGGTGCGGGAATCAACTTCATACGAGGAGTTCGATAGTAGTCCTCCTGTTCCTCGCTCCTGCGGGTATCTCGTTTTCTTGGATCGGCCGGGCTTATCGAGATAGGCTTTTCATTCTTGCCGGGTCGGCCATCCTTTTCTTTTCACGGAGAGCGGCTGCTCTAGTGTCTTCTCGTCTGAGACTCAGTCCTTGCAGCGTCGCCTCCCAGGTAGCTTGATCTTACGCTATCCGCTCAGGTGTAAGAGTAGATATGGGAATACTACGAGCGAGTAGCTTTGATTTCGGTCGGAAGAGCCTTAGCAAAATCTTCTTGGGCTTTCTTCTTTTGCTCTTCGACGTATTAATGACCTTTTTCTTTCCTTTGCCCCCGACGGCTTTGCCCTTAGGCTTTTTTTGCCGCTTTGCCTCCTCTAGCCGACGCTCCTGGTCCAGGCTTGTCTTGCGGCTCTTGGGCTATTCCGAGGTCGAATGCCTCTTGCTCCGCTTTTGATTTGAACTTCTTGACCGGGGAGGAAGGAGTAGTGGATTCATGGCGATTTCCTTCCCGACCTCGGCGGTGTTGAGACTCTTCTTCTTCGGTTGGCTCTTCAAGGAATTGAGCGATTTCGTCTATGTGCGCAATCGAAGAGGAGATGGGGGTGGCTTGTAGTGGGAAATCAAGGAGAAGGACCTCGGTAGATGTACCTTTACGAGTAGATGGTCCCGCCTCCCGGAGCCTGTTCCCCACGAATCTCTGCGGCGAGGGCTCTGCTGCTGAGAGGAGGGTCCCGCCTCCCGAGCCTGTCCCTCAAGGATCCGGACGTCGCCAGTATCCGTATCGGGTTCATCTTTCACAATATCTTCCCCCTTTTTGGCATCGGCAATATGTGCCGTGGGAGGTGCGGATAGCTTTTACGTCTCGCTCCAGTTGTGCAGTAGAATCTTTGATCCGGGTAATCGTGTCATCAAAATCACCGACCAAGTTGCGTAGTTTTCCCGGTCTTTCTCTCCGATCGGCTCTAGATTTCTTCAATCGAGCGGCCGACTCTCGACGGAGTTTCAGCAGAGCTTGATCATTTGATTCTGTCATTTCTTTCTGAATGGCTTTTAAGGCCTCAGCCTGTTGCTTGATGGCTGTTTGAAGAGAGGTGGTTGCTATCTTGTTTCTCTCATCTATGAAGCCTTGAACTGTTTTCATGGCTCGAGTCACTTGCTCCAGAAAGTTTTGTGGCTTGAGCGGCAAGCGTTGCCGATCAGGCCGATAAATCGGCCTTTTGAGCACTTAGGGTCCGCTCAACTATCTCCTTGAAATCCGGTCGAGAAGCCTCTTTAGGAGTTAAGATGTCAGCGGCCAACTTACTTAGAGCTTCGTTCTGAGCCTTGGTGTACTTCTCCCATTTGAAATGAACATCTTTGGCTAGGAGTCGATTTTTCTCACCTTGGCGTTTGATAGCCCTGGTTGACGAACGTGAGGACACGGAACCGATGGGTTGTATCTGATAAGAGCTGGTTCCGAGCCTCTGCTCAGAGAACGAGATCAACTGCTCCCTACTGTACTTCGGAGCAGTTGTAGCCTCACCTGATGTGACTATGGGTGGTGTTGGGCTCTTCTCTTGGGGAGTTTGTCCCTCTGCAGATTCTCCCCCGATCCGCTTCCTTGGGTTTGCCATCCATCTCCTCATCTTGATCATCATTATCGCCTTTATCGAAAGGTGGAGATGGGGGCGGAGCTGCTTTCGATCGGAGCTCTCAAGCTCGGTAAATAGAGCATTGCAGCTCTCAAATCTTCGAAAGACGCCACATCGGTGGCTCTCCGAATCCAATCTTGGCTTGGAGCTCTTGCTCCTCTGTTAGTAGCTCATCTGGTGACTGCTGGGATTTGGCAAAGTCAATAAGAATATCCCAGTGCAGAAACCTTAAGAGCATCTGAGCTCTTGTCCTTACTGCTATTTCAACCAGATCTGCGTGCTCAGCAATTTCCGGTATCTCTTGCTTGAATCTCGGTGCGGCAAAGACGCAATCGAGTGGTGTCGGTTGTTGTCCACTCAAGGTAGGGTTCGGGTGACGGTTCCCTCTTGTCGGACTCTGTTTCCTCGTAGCTGATCACTTGGACCTTGTCCTTGATCGTCGCTCCCTCGATTCCGATTCGAATCGAGTAGTTGCTCCTCTTGAGTAGAAGGAGGAGCCGGCTCAAAAAATGGTAAGTGGGCCGAGCCACTGTGACCTCAGCAGGTCGAGTCTTAGCCAACCTCCTCTTCTTTGGCACTTGGACAGATGGGGGCAGAGCAGACGCCGCTCTCTTCGGTTCAGGTGGCCCCTTGCCAATTGACTTCTCTGCTCCAGCCTTTGTCATAAATTTAATACTTTGAGTCCGCAAAAGCTGAACGTTTCTGTACCACACTCTCTATCGGCACCGACATCTTGGTGCCGAATAGTAGCTTGCCTGTCTCTGGTTAGCTTCCTCTCTCCAAGAGGCGAAGTAGTGAACTTCGGGCTTGGGCCTTCACCGAGTAGTATAGTAGTCGGCCCAGGTTCACTTCTACTCCATCGTCAATAATCATCATCAGTTGTATCCTCGGCTTAGAAAGCTGATCATAGGATCCAGCTGAGCTCGTCAGAATATGAGATACAACGTAAGCTAAACCCCTGTACTAAGGTAGCAAAAGATTTCTCTGTAGCGCCGTCTTGAACACTATGTCGCTGCGTCCACGTAAACTTTTGGACGTAGTCATTTATCTCCCTTTCCTTATAACCAACGGGAGAGATACCGGTCGAGGGGAGTTGAAAGGCTTGAACGAGAGCCTCTCGAGATATTGAAGGAGTGGGTAGCCTCCCTCCACTGATTTGGTGCAACTTCCCGGCTGTAAACAAAAGAAGCCTCTTCTCCTCCTGAGGCAAGCGACTTCCAGTTGTAGTAGGCCTCCACAACTTGTCTCGGCAGATGAGAACGGGGATGCCTCAACACAAGAGTTGCCAGCCCTGACGTCTCAAGGGCGCCAAATACCGGCTCCAAATATGAAAGGTCCACCTACCGGAGAGCCATCGTCGGCTCAAACTGAACCCGGATGGTCATGATCTCAACCATCTTCTCAGGAGTCTGTACTATCGCCATTGAAATCTGCAAAACAACATATTAGCACTTGAAAGTAGAGTAAGTTAGTAGTTGCTAGTAGACATCTGATACATTACCGTGTATAAGAGCTTTAAGAGATGCGAAGGCAAAGTTGTTTAAGAGATTTGGTTAAGAAAACAAAGTTGCGAGATAAGCTCTTTGAGAAAATGAAGAATGGCGAAAAATGAGGAGTTGATAGAAGATGAAAGATTTTGTATATTACGTTTGATCTTCAGTTTGAATCGCACGATTCAAATTTAATCTTTCAAAATCAAGGGGCGGCTAAGATTAAATGTTATAAAAGAATGATTACAATAGCCGCCAAAAATATAGATATACGTAATAAAGCTAATGGAGAAGACATGCATTAAATGCGCGACAGAGAGCATTAATTATGCAGGCGAGGAGTCCTGCTGACCTTTCCTCAAACCTTAAACATAATAAATGGTAAGGAATAAATGCTCCTAGGCAACTGAATGTAAGCGACTGATGCATTAAATGCGGCATGCTTCTAAACAAATTAAGTAACGATACTACGCAAACCTCTTGAATGAACTTATCAGCGGTTACCATCATTTATCGGGAGGATGGTTGTGCGATGACCATGTTCCCCCCTTGCGTTGTGCAGTGTGCATCTCCCAACCGAGTCATCATGTACTAAGTGTTCGACTTTGTCGTGCTGATTCCATACCGATACAAATTGTTGCTAAGTATATCATTATCGGTAGTCGGCTTCTACCGACTTGTCTCGGTAGGGATCTAGCGAGACCTAGCTCAACCGATAGTTCTCCGAACCTCGTTCTCGGCTAGTGGTTTGGTCGGTATATCCGCCCTTTGCTTGTCGGTATGGATTTTCTCCATCCCGATGTCCTTCTTTTCGATATAGTCTCCGACGAAGTGGTGTCGGATGTCCACGTGCTTGCATCCGGTATGTAGAACTCGGGTTCCGAAGTTATAGCTATTGCGACCGGTGGAGTCACGGTAGATGGGCACTTCATCCCGAGTTATACCATAATCTCTCAATTGTTGTCGAAGCCAAAGGATCCGGGCACAAGAACTTCCTCGCAGCCATGTACTCGGCTTCGGTAGTGGACGTAGCTACCGAGTGCTTTGTTTCTTTGAAAACCACGATATCGCTTCTTGCCTTAGGAACCGACATGTTCCGAAGTTGATTTTCGATCTATCCCGCATCTCGCATAATCGGCATCGAGAATAACTTTGTAAGTATTAGATTATCATCGGCGGGATACCATAACCCAAAGATCGGGTGTTCCTCTTAGATATCGCAGAGATCTTCTTCGCCGAGTCTAGATGACTTCGCTTGGGATTCGCCCGAAATCTTGCGCATACACCTACAAAGATAAGTTATGTCGGGTCGGCTAGTTTGTTAAATAAAGTAAAGAACTAATAATAGCTCTATAATCGGTAGAGTTAACGAAGCTCCCTCTTTGTCTAGATCGATTTTAAAGTTCGTGTTCATGGGGATCTTGACCGGTTTGTTTGGAATCACGGCCGAATCTTTTGAGAAGATCTCGAGTGTATTTGGCTTGATTGATGAAGATTCCTTCAGCTGATTATTTTACTTGAAATCCAAGGAAATAATTCATCTCTCCCATCATGGACATCTCGAATTTCTCCTTCATCATCTTCTCGAACTACGACATATGACTTCGTTTACTGCCGTGAAAATGATGTCGTCCACGTAGATTTGCACCGGTAGAATGTCATCTTCGACTTTATCTTGAAGAGGGTGCGATCTACTGTCCCCTTTTGAAAACCTTTACGAAGTAGAAAGTCCGATAGGGCATCATACCAAGCCACGGGTGCTTGTTTTAACCCATACAGAGCTTTCCTAAGTCCGTACACATGATGTCCCCGCTGAAAGCCGGGCGGTTGTTCCACATAGACTTCTTCCTTCGATGCGCCATTCGGAAAAGCCGACTTCACATCCATCCGATATACCTTAAATCTCGATGTGTTGCATAAGCTAGGAAAAGACGAATGGCTTCCAATCCGGCGACCGGAGCAAATGTTTCATCAAAGTCAATTCCCTCTGCTTCGACCGTATCCTTTAGCAACTAGTCGAGCTTTATTTCCGACAATGACGTTGTTTTCATCTCGCTTGTTCTTAAAGACCCACTTAGTTCCAATCACGTGCCGATGTCTAGGTGCGGTTGACAAGCTCCCAAACTTCATTTCGACAAGCTGGTTCAGCTCTTCTTGCATAGCAATGACCCGATCCAAGCATCTTTAAGTGCGTCCTCTATCGATCGAGGTTCTTCTCGTAGACGAAAAACAAGAGTAAAGTGAGCTTTCTCCTTGATTTAATCTTGATCTCGTCCTTATAGTTGCTGATGGATCTCCAATGATAAGATCCGAAGAATGAGCATCGAGCCACGAATGCCTCGAGTCGGGCTTCTTCTTCGATACTACTTACGCACGGTCGGTAGGTGTATTAGGCATTTCGCAGTAATCGTTCTCGTGACCGTAGTAATTCGGTAAGAAGGTTAGGATCTACCGAGTTTCCGTGTTCGGGGCATTTAGCTCGGGAACATTAATCGTTCCCCCCGAGTTTATATTCTCGTTAGAGGTCTCGGTTACCACAGGGGCTTCCTCATCGACCGAAGTTACCTGTTGTTGATTCCGTTCGATAGAATCAACTAGGTTAGCTACATTGCTTGTTGGTTGAGTCCGAATTTCTTCATCTTCCGACTCATCATCCCAACAATCTTTGGATCTTTTCAGCTTTGTCATTTAGTTCGAGATCCCGTAGCTTGCTGCCGACATCCTCGGTGTTTGACTTTGTATCTTTCTCGTTCTCGATAACAAATTCATCAAAAACAACATGAGGGCTTTCCTCCACGCAAAGAGTTCGATAGTTAAAAACTCGAAGGCTTTATCTGACTCGGGAGTATCCTAAGAATACTCCTTGATCGATTTGCTATCAAAGACCTTCAACCGATCTTTCCCATTGTTGTGGATAAAGCAAGGACAAATGAAAACATGAAAATGAGAAATAGAAGGAATTCTCCCTTTCCACGGTTCGTAAGGCGTCTTCATGTGTTGCTGTGTCGGTAGTGATCGATTCCGAGTGTAGCAGACGGTGTCGGTAGCATCGCCCCAAAACTTTGAGGGTAGTCCGAGAACTGCGAGGAGCGTTCTTGCGCTTCTTTGAGTGTTCCGTTCTTACGTTCGGCAAGTCCGTTCTGGCGAGGGGGGCGCGCAGCTGATGTCTCGTGCTGAATTCCCTCTTTATCGCAAAGTATGTCTTAACTACCGAGTTTAGAAACTATGTTCCTCCGTACGAGCGTATCTTCTTAATCTTGATGTTCTTTTCCACACCGAGTTTCTTCGAGAGATTAGGTAACTCGGTCGAACATCGATTTGTTGGCGATGAAGATGACCCAAGTATATCTCGAGTAGTCGTCTATGACGACGAGGGCATACTTCTTGCCTCTTATAGTCACTGGAGAGACCGGCCCGAATAAGTCCATGTGAAGCGTGAAGGATTCCATCGGTGGAAGGTGACGGAATAGGTGGATTGCTATTCTTTGTTTGCTTTCCCTTCGTGCACGCTTCACAATTTCTGTCTTTGATAAACGATTCGTTGGGCGGTCCTCGACTTTAGAGTTCTTGACAAGCTTGTTCATGGTCTTGAAGTTCGGGTGGTCGAGTCTCTTGTGCCATAGCCACTGACTTGTTACCCGATTTAGTACGTGCGAGCAAGCAAGCCTCGGGTTACGCGGTATTCCGGTTGCAACATAGATGTTCTTCCTCCGCGAACCCGATAACACCGTTTTCCCTGTAGATTTGTCAACAATATCACGAAAACCGGCGTCAAAGATTACTCGTTAAGATTATCACGAATTGATCGACCGAAAGGAGATTATGTTGAAGTCCTTCAACATATGTTACTCTTGAACCGTGGCGGTCCCAATGTTCGGCGTTCCGTATCCCCTTGTGTAGCCTTTGGAATTGTCACCGAATTCAATTGCGGGACCATCTTCTTGTACGTAGTTGGTCGGCGGGCTCTTCCGGTAAGTCATGTGTCTCGAGCGCCGGCCGTCCACTATCCACGGGTCCTTATGCACTCGCAAAACGAGGCATTTTTAGGTACCCTTTGGTTCGATTGGGTCCTTACGAGGTTAGTGGGTGATTTCGGAACCCCGGATCTGTCTCCGGGACCTTAGAAGTTCCGAGACTTCTTCTTCCGAACCTTATCGGCTTTCTTCTCCACAGGACTTGGAGATACCGACTTTCTCGCTGATAATTTTGGGTTCGGGCGCTTTCTTCTTCGAGTCTTAGTGCTTCTCCCGACCCCGGGCTCATAGTAGTATGAGCCGTCTTGAGCCGGGTGCTCATACGGTGGCTCCTTGTATCTGTTACGCCCCCATCCGACCTTCTTAATTCCCCCCGAATTTGATCGCGGTGTCCCGGGGCTGGAACCTTTGGTCACCGCTTGTTGCTACTCGGGCGAGGTGTAATCATTTTCCGTTTGTTTTTCGCCCGAGGTGTGGTGTCGGCGGCTTGCACCTTTCCTCCGACGAACCTATCGGCCGGGTTGCTTGAGCTTTTGGAGGTAGAAGCTTCGTGGGTATAGCCAAGGCCTTCTTTCACGTAAGTTGACCGTTGTGCTCTAAGCATGCTTTCAAGCTTCTCCTTAGCTCCCGGTATTGTTCGGTCATCAATCCTCTCCGGACTTCGTCACTCCTTCCGAGTGAGTCATAATCATTCTGCACGTGCGTGAGCTTCGGCCGAGCTTGGCTATTTCGGTCTCTTTCTCGAATTGTCCTTGGTCGAACCGAGATCTCGAGTCTCTTGAAGCCGAGACTTAGTCATAAGAGATTCAATCTCTTCCTTGAGTCTCACAACTAGATCCACTGACTCGGTAGAGACCGACAATCGAAGAAAGTCTCGATTCTCGGCCTTTACCTGTTCAAGTTCCTCGGATGGTTCTGCTTGAACTCTGCTGCTCAGTGAATACTGTTCCTCTAGCGAGATCATCGTAGGCTTGTACCACATCTAGAGGATCATCTCGTGACCGAGCACGTGTCTTGTGTGCTGTGTGTGAAGAAGAGGTAATAATGCGTTTAGAATTTACCTCGGCCTCTTCTCCGGCCATCGACGGTATTCGACCGACTCATCGAGAGCTGTCTTTGCGACCTCAACTGCGACGAACGCGGCTTCGTCTTCGAAGAATACATGAATGTATCCTCCTCAATTGAGTTGTCGGATATCACTCCGGCTATATAGGCCTCGCCGTCTCTCGGCGAATTTCTTTCTCCCCGGCTCGCCATTCTCGCTCTTTGAGCGGTCGAGAGTTCGGGACAATCATGCCGATAGTGTCCCTCCTTCTTGCGGTTGTAGCGGTAGATGTTCCGCTACTCTTACCAACCGAGTCTTTAGACGGACTGCGGCGAAGACTCCGATTTCCGCATTCGGTAGAAGGATTAGATTCTTCTTTCTTATGATAGTCTTTCTTACTCGAGGAAGAATCTCGGTTGTATTTCCTCAACTTTCGACTCTCTCTTTTTCCCTCCGATATTTGAGAGCCATCGGTGCTAGCCGGTCGTGGCCCGAAGTCTCGGAAGACTTTGCTGCGATGTGGCCACGGCTTTGCTTGAGGAAATAGGCTTGGCTCCGGTATTGCTTGTTGCCTTGAAGGCGTGGTCGAACCGTGTGTCGGTGGAGCGCTTAAGCACTTTTGGGGTAGGCTATGCTCGAATTCCTCCGATTTTAATTACGAAAATATAACATCGGGAGTTAGAGTATTTAGATCGGAGCGACGTAAATAAGTAGCAAATGGAAGCCACTTCTGTCGGGGCAACGCTCTCAAGATCTTGGTGTTCATCTCCTTGTTGGTGAACGACCTCCCCAGCCCATTGATAACATTGACTTGATTGGTGAATCTGACACTCAGCTCGTCAATGGTTTCAGTAGGCTCCATTGCAAAGCGTCGAACTTCACGAGCTCTAGCTCGAGCTTGTTTTCTTTGATCTGAGGGGTTCCATGGCTCAGTACAGCCAAGGCGTCCCATAGCTCTTTCGCCGTTTTGCAATCTTGTACCCTTCCGAGATGTGAGTCACTGAGCGTAGTCAGTATGGCATTACGTGCAACTCGGTCAAGGTTGTGCAACTTCTTTTCTTCGGGCATGAAGGCGGATTTGTCTTTGGGAACCTTAGCACCGGTTTGTGCTCCCACGCCTCCTCCGAGCAGAAATACTATGCTATCGATCATAGGAATGATCGGTCCTGACTCTAGGACATCTGACATGCTGTCGTGGAGTGACGTTAGGTGTGCCTCCATACGTACGCGCCATACCGTGTAGTTCTCTATTGAGAACATCGGTACCATCCTAATACCTGACATATCAGACATTGTAAGAGAAGAGTATAAGGATGCCGAAAAGATGCTTATGCGGTGAAAACGGTTTTCGGGATCGGTTCGAGAGGACCAAGATTTCGAACCGGCGATCGGTTGAACACCGTGGGCTCACGATACCAATTGTTGGTCCGGAGACGAAAAGTCGGGTGTAGAGGGGGGGGTGAATACACCCGAGCTCGTTTCTTTTTCTCGGTGAAGGTCAGAAGGCGATGTTTGCAACCGATGAACGAGTGCCAAGTAAGCCTTCGATCACTGGGGTCAAAGTGAGTCGGCTTCGAGCTCTTCTACCGGCCGATGTCGGTATTACGAAACTCCGGTCGGAGACGTAGTGCGGATAAGTGTTAGGCCCTGAGTCGTCTCTTTTGAAAACGCGTTTTTGCAAGTTAAATCTTTTGGTGTGCACTTTATAAAATATGTTTTATGCAAACTTATGATTTTCAAGTCGGTTGTATACTATGCAATAAAACAATGAAATGAACACAAGCGATTTAACGTGGTTCGGATACGCAAGATCCTACGTCCACGGTCCTCGAACAAGGCGGAGAGAACTTGTTGATTATTCCGAGCAAGCCTCGGCGGGGATACTGTACCTTTGGACGGTTCCCTCTAAGTTATAGTCCTTAGCGACTTTACAATCCAAACCTAAGTTTAGAAGGGAGGGAATATTCTCCAACCGAGAAGGAGTTCTTACAACAAGAACAATTCACTAAATGTGAACTCCTTCGGATCTAAGCTATGAATCTAGCAATGAGCTTAGTCTAGAGAAGATATGGATCAAAGTGCTCTAGAGAGATGAACTACAAGAAGTGTTCTATGAAAACTAGTTCGTCTCTCGGATAAGCTTGAAGGTTCTAGAGCGTTGTGAGCTTGAATGATTTCCCTTGATTTCGCGTATATTCCTCTTGCCGAAATCTTCAAATCCTTCTCTATTTATAGTTGTGAGTTGTGACATATGTCCGTTGGAGACGACGATGCCACGTGTCACAAGCGTCCAAAGAAAACGGCCACTATTCAACTTTGTTGCGGCGGGCGGCTTAATGCACTGTTCATGAGAGCAGCTTTACTGTGTAGAGTAGGTAAGCGTTGTCGGCTTCTCATTGGTCGAGGTTTGTAGTTGGTGGGTGTCAGAGTTGACCGTTCAAACTACCTCGTATGTCTTCTGCTGAACATTTGAAGGGACTTTAAGTGCTGGGTCGCTTTTACGTCGGATACGGATACTCGAGAGTCTGTCTTCTTCGGCTGAGTCGTCTGACTGATAAAGTGAGCTTCTGATAGTCAGTTGGTCGACTGCGAAGGTATACTGCTTGCACTTGTTCTTCTACTGATGACCATCAGCTTGTAGAGAATGCTTCTACTGAGGTCCGGTCGGTGATGCGGGATCTTCAACCGAGTTTGATATCACCGGACGAAGAATGCAAGCGATTACACTGATGACGTGGGGTTCTGAAAAGTATCTTCACCAGAAGATCAGTTCAACAACTACCCCGTACAGGACTTAGACAAAATAATAAGCATTACATCAAGTCTAACCTATACATCAGCTAATCCTATCGACACACTAATCTACTGATATCAGCTCGGTTTTGGGATCTTCAATTCCATAGTACTACTATGATTTCCCCCAATTTCTTTTAACCCTAGAACAGATGAGTATCAATCTACTGACTCATATCCAACAATTATGTGATTGTACTATTTTTGTATTGTATTTTGGTCCGGGAGGCACGAAAAATGAGACGAAGATGAAGTCCTAATTTTTGCCAAAAACCCTAGCTTTCTAGGGTTCAGCCGCACTTTGAGGCGGCGATTCCCGGCGCGTCTGATGTCTGATCGACGATCGGCTTGAACCTATAGATTCCTCGTCTCACAAGCTTCACGTAAATAGTCGTATGGGGTCATCCGACCTTTGATGCAACCGGAATAGACGTCGAAAGTTCGCTACTCACAATGAATTTTTTCAGGCGAATCGTTTCAAAATTGAGGGAAATTGATGAACGATTTCGGCCGGAATCCGTTCATGGTGGCCGAAAATCATTCAAGGATCATTACCCATGAATCAATTGAACGAATCGCAGATTGGAAAGATACAATTTCGCAACGGCGGAGCTGGCGGCGACGAGTTGCGTGACTCGCTGAAATCTCGTCGTTGTGGCAAAAATTGGCGGCTGTTTTACACAGCCCACACGTCCGTGAGACGTCTGGAAGGGATGGGGCCGTTGTAGACGACCGGACGTGGCGGCGGGAGGCGGCTGTAGCCGTGCGCAGGTGGAGGCGCAGACACGCGCGCTTCCAGCGACGCTCGTCGCGATTTCGGCGATACTGCTGGCAAGCGAAGAGCGGCGAGGCCGCGGACTCCCCCCCGACGATGGTGGGCTGCGGCACGGCCCTGGAGCGGCGGCGGCGGCGGTTTGCTTAGGAAGACGATGCTGACATGGTGCTGACCTAGACGTAGATACGTGGCAGACATCCTGATGACGTGGCGACGATGCAATTTTCAGATTCAAAGATTTGTATTTTGTTCGGGCTATGTAATAGATAGATTTAATTTCTTATCTGCATTTTTAGCCCGGTAACGACGTTTTAAATTTCCTATTTGCATATTTATTTATTCTCATGCTTGAGCATGCGATTATGTGACTAATTGCGCTTAGAAAAGCATGTAAATAGGTTTTACGTCGTTTTAAAGCATGTTTTAATTTACCACGAGCACGTTTTATTATGTGCGCATAGTAATTGCATGCTTTAGAAATTATGTGATGATGCATAACTCGTAACAAACCTTTAGAATAAAAAGACTAAGCAACTTTAAATTAAATGTTTAATTAGATTCTATTAATTTGGATATTAAACATTAATTCGGACCTCCATTAATTGGACCCTATACAAAAGTGGAACAATTATATAAGTAAACGTCCACCTGACTGGCTTGCTTGTATTTTTTGAACCACGAGTTTTGTGAGATGGGTTTTCTAATGAAATATTTATTTATTATTGACTAGTGGGAGCGAAGCCGTAAACGTCCATCTGAGTGGCTTACGTGCCTAGTAAACACGAGTACTCTAGCAGATAATAATTAAATAAGATGGCCAATTAAATCAAATTGAATGTGGTATGGTTCGCATAAGTATGCCAATTTCGAGAATTTGATGTTAATTCGGTCAAATTAATGGGCAAAGCTTAGATGTCACCGCGGGTACGAATTCCTGAGAAGTCCCTTCCCGCGTTTTAATATTAATAGTGACATGGTCCAGAGATATCGGATTATTAATTCCATTCGTCTTAAGAACCTAGGCGTGGATTGGAATTAAAGAGCTAGGTATATAGCTTGGTCTAGGGGTACACGAGTAAACGTCCACCTGAGTGGTTTACGAGTGTGATCTTTAGGGCTATTCGAGTATTTAACATCATTGGTTTTTCAAAAGGTTACATGATGGTTAATTACGAATTATGTGCTAATACAATTTTCTTACATGATTTTATTATATTTTTCATATATGTTTCTTCAAATAATTTTCGAGTTTCTAAACAGTCTCACCCACCAAGCCCTAACGGGTTTAAATAATTTCACAAAGTGGAAGAGAAATCTTACCGTCCCAATAAATGTTCTTACAAGGTCCTATAAGAACTTCTGTTTTAGGACCACTATGTCTAAGATTGAGATTACCCTTAGTAAGTTACTCAATTATTTGGTAGTGGTTAAAGAGGTTATAGGAAAGGATAAGGGTGCTCAAGTTTTGAACATCACCAGTAGCTCAAGGAATCATCCGAAAGGCGGAAACCAGAAAAGAGCATAAAGGGTGAACATTTCAAGAAGAGCAGTGGGAGTAAGAAGACGGTCCTTACCGGCGACATGCGAATGTCAAAGGAGAAAGGAAGGTTCTTCAAGAGTGATAAGAAAGGACACTGGAAGAATTATAATCTAGATGTCAAGGCAAAACAGAAAGAGACGCGAGTCGCTCTTGTAACTGAAACTATTCTGGTTTCCTCTTCCACCCACGAATGGGTAGTGGATTCGGGGGCAACTGATCATGTTTGTTACACCTTACAAGTTTTCTTGCAGAAAAGGCAATTGAGCGATGGCGAGGTGGTAGTCTCAATGGGCAATGGATCGAGAGTTTCTGCAATTGTCATTGGAGATTTACATCTATCTTTTAATAGTTCTGTTTTAGTACTTAAAGATGTTTTATATGTGCCTGAGTTTAGGCGAAACATAATTTTTATTTCAAAACTCTACATCATGGATGGTTATAAATCAAGTTTTGATAGTGAAGTTTCTATCATGAAAAACGATGATTTTATCTGTGGTGACCATTAAACGGATCTTTATATACTATTACTTGTAATCCGTGTTATTCTGTTAATGTTGCTTCCTCATCATCAAATCCTAAGAAGAGGAAAGAATCTTCTAAGGTAAACCAAACTTATATGTGGCACTTAAGACTAGGTCACATCAATCTAAAAAGGATTCAAAGGTTGGTGGAATATGGATCATTGGAGTCTCTCCATGTTGAACCATTTCCAACTTGCGAACCCTGCTTAGAAGGAAAGATGGTGACTAGGTCATTCAAGGCAAAGGGTTATAGAGCCACAGAAGCATTAAGTTTGATACATTCTGACTTGTGTGGGCCTATGTCTACACATGCTCGTGGAGGGTATGAGTACTTCATCACATTTACTGATGATTACTCGAGGTATGGATATGTTTACCTTCTTCGCCACAAGTCGGATTGTTTTGAAACCTTTAAGGAATTGAAGTCAGAAGTGGAGAAGAAGTTAGGTAAAGAAATAAAAATACTGTGATCTGATCGTGGTGGGAAATACCTATCCAATGAGTTCAAGTATTACTTGACAGAATGTACGATTACATCCCAGCTGACAGCACCAGGCACACCTCAGCAGAATGCTGTGTCAGAGAGAAGGAACCGAACTCTCTTAGAGAAGGTTCGGTCCATGATGAGTTATGCAACTTTGCCAGTTTCCTTTTGGGGATATGCCCTAGAGACTGCAGCATACTTGCTGAACCGTGTGTTTTCCAAGTCGGTACAAAAGACCCCTTTCGAGTTATGGAATGGTTATAAGCCTAGTTTGCACCACTTAAGGATTTATGGTTGTCCTGCTTATGTGCTAAATAGGCAAGCCGACAAATTGGAATCACGTTCAGAAGTGATGTTGTTCATAGGGTATCCGAAGGAAAAGAAGGGTGGATACTTTTATAATCCTAAAGAACAGAAGATCGTTATTAGCACTAACGTTCGGTTCTTAGAAGAGAATAACACTAGTAACCATAAGTCTCGAGTCGACATCATCCTTGAGGAATTACAAGGTGGTTGAGTTCCACTTGAACAACCAGTTGTGCAAGATTACTCCACGAGTAACTGCACAATCTGTTAACACAGTGCCTGACACTGTTCGACGTAGTGGGAGGGTGATATTTACACCTGATCGATATATGTTCACTGGGGAGACGTCTGATCATCTCCCGGCAGATAAACAGGATACCGTTGATCCCTGGATTTACGACGAAGCAATGGGAGATATAGATGCAGATTCCTGGCGAATCGCCTTGGACTCAAAATTTAAGTCCATAACTAATATGGATGTATACGAGATCACTGAACTACCTGAGGGCTGCAAGGTTATTGGTAGTAAGTGGGTATGCAAGAGAAAGAGAGGACCGAATGGAGAGATCATGGCGTTTAAGGCCAGGCTAGTGGCGAAGGGTTTTACCCAGAAAAAAGGTATCGATTATGAAGAGACCTTCTCGCCTGTAGTAATGATTAAGTCCATTCGGATTCTTCTTGCCATAGCAGCTCACATGAACCTTGAAATCTGGCAAATGGATGTCAAAACTGCATTCTTAAACGATCACCTTGAAAAAGGAAGAGACATCTACATGAAACAGTCAGATGGTTATGTGAAGAAGGGCGAAGAGCATCTAGTTTGGAAGCTTAAGAAGTGCATTTATGGACTTAAGCAAGCTTCCCGATTATGGCACCAGCGTTTCGACGAGGTAGTCAAATCCTTTGGATTTGTATCCTGTCCTAACGAGGTGTGTGTGTACCGTATTTGTGTTAACGGATCAGTGGTATTTCTTGCACTTTACGTAGATGACATCCTTCTCATTGCCAACAATGTTGAAGTGTTATCAGACGTAAAGATGTGGTTATCCGAGCAGTTTCAAATGAAGGACTTAGATGAACCTGCTTACATCCTTGGGATCAAGGTTATCCGAGATCGCCAGAAAAATATGTTAAGCTTGTCACAAGCATCCTACATTGATACTGTTATTGCTCGTTTTAGCATGCAAAATGCCAAGAGAGGTTCAGTACCTTTCAAACATGACATTTTTCTATTAAAGAATCAGTACCCTAAAACGCCTGAAGAGATAGAAAGTATGAGGCTAGTACCATATGCTTCCGCTGTCGGTAGCCACATATATGTAATGCTTTGTACGAGACCAGATATCTCATATGTTGTAGGCATGGTCTCAACATATCAGTCTAACCCAGGACAGGAGCACTGGACTGCGGTAAAGCACATTCTTAAGTACCTTAAAAGGACTAGAGATTATAGGCTTGTTTACCAGTAGGACAGTCTAGTGCCTATGGGTTATACAGACTCGGATTTCCAGGCTGACAGAGACGAGAAGAAGTCTACCTTGGGTTATGTGTTTACCTTGGGAGGTGGAGCCATCTCATGGAGGAGTGCAAAACAGAAATACATTGCGGACTCAACCATGGAAGCAGAGTATGTGGCTGCTTCAGAAGCATCTAAAGAGACAGTTTGGCTTAAGAATTTCCTCCTGGATCTTGATATTGTTCCGAATTTGCCTAAGGCAATCACAATTTATTGTGACAATGCGGGTGCAGTGGAAAATTCAAAACAACCCAGATCTCACAAGGTGTCTAAATACATAGACAGGAAGTACCATATCATACGAGAATTCGTACATTGAGGAGACGTGGTGATTGACAAAATTGGAACTGAAGACAACCTAGTTGATCGTTTCACGAAGAACATACCAGTTCCGGCTTACGAAAAGCATGTTCGTGGCCTAGGAGTGATAGAGATGCCCCCCACTTAGGACTACATAAACTTTTGTATAAGTGAGAGAAGATGCAGTGATAGATAGGATAGATAGCTGAGTACTAGTTTGTACCGAGAACTGACACATTGTATACTAAAAGTTTACTTTAGTATAAGTGGGAGAATTGTTAGGATTTCGTATACTGGAAGCAAATTTTATGCTTCTATACAATGTGTTTTATCCTTACCACTATTTTATTTTCCTAACTGATAAATATATATATATATTTGCACATGTTATCATTTATCTTGTATAAAAGTTAGATTTGTGTAGTGTGTCGGGTATCACAGAAGACTACACAAATTGGTTGAACTGACAAGATATAAACAGTTATCACAACTGAGACAACTTAAGGATAAGTTGTCGGTTTAAGCTGCAGTTTAGATAAGAAGTGTCTTGTCTTGGCTGCTTGTCTTTACTGGTACACTTAAGGTGGTGTATTGGTAGTAAAATGTGTTGATAATATCCCCTGAGGAACTCGTAAGGATTAGCACACTAAACCCGACCGGTTGACTAAGTTCATGTGTGTTAATAAGGTCGAGTGGTACTACTCAGAAATATAATAAGATGTTATTTAATTTAAGCTGTCAGTAAGCTTAATTAATTAACGGATATTTCTATCTTAAATACGGAGATCGATTAAGTCTAAAATACAAGCCCTTGCTCAATTTGGGATAAGGGTAAGTCAGCACGGATTCTCTAGTGTAATGAATCTGTGTTTATTAATTAATTTATCTTTGGGCTGAGCATAGATAATTAATTAATTTGAGGTCTTGCTATATTTCTTGTATTAGATCCCTGATCTGGCCCAATTAGTTGCCTAGTTATTTATTATCTCTCAGAAATCATTATTAATAGATAATGTAATTTTACATTATTTAATAATATTATTTATCTGGAATTAATTGGGCAGATCAATTAATTGATAAATATTAGTAGCCCAATGTATTAATTAATTATATTATGGGCTAATTATGTGGAAGTCCATTAGGAATATAATTAAATTAATGGGCTACAAATATTAATATTATATTGGCTTTTGAAGCCTATATAAATTAGTATTATGTTCATAAACAGATTACACACACACACATAATTATACACATACGACGTGAGTATTGAGAGAGACGTAATCTTATTTTCTTCAGTTCTCTGACCACGAGAGGAAGAAAAAGGTCGGGACACAGATAAGAAGATCTGACACACGAGCAACAATTAGAGCTGCAACAACATACGTAGGAGGAAGGTATATCGTTCTTCACCTCCTATTTCCTTCAATATATATATAGGAGTAGGTTCAAATGTGAACAGCCTCTTATCGTGTGAACATGTAAACACTGCACTTTAAAGACAAATGTACTGCACTTTAAAGGAAAACATATTGCATTTTAAAGTGCAATACTTAAAGTGCAGTATTAAAGTGTAGTATATTTACCTTGAAAGTGCAATACGTTTGTCTTTGAAGTACAGTGTTCACACGTTCACATGATAAGAGTTGTTAACACGGGAATCACTCCCTATACATATATGTGTGTGTGTGTGTGACATTTTCTTATCTCGATAAATATCTTACAAAATCTGGAATTCCAATTCTGTAATTTCTTATTTATCAAGATATTATGTTCCTTATAAAGTAAAAGGTCTAAAATATCCCTTTATTTTTGAATTAAATTTTCTTATAAAAATATTTTTTGGTGAAATTAGTTCTCAAAATTTATAAATTTAGCTGAAATGATCCTTCAACAATTATTCAAAAAATGCCCTTATAATACATTATTATTATTATTATTCTTAGAAATATCTTTAACTAACTGTTTACCACGAAAAAGTTAATGAAAAGATCAATTCGCCCAAATTTTAATAATTTAGACACCTAACATTAAAAATTAAAGACTAGTTGGATCAAATTTTTATAATTTGTGGACTATTTACCCCCTTTTCTGAACCTCTACATTAAAGAACTTTGTACAGGCCCATTATAGTATTATTTGGGCCAAATTTCCCGATTCATCAGCATATATGTATGTATGTATGTCTAGACAACAGTTTCCCCTTTTCCCAAACATACCCCCAATTTTGACCATTCAGATTGCATTCCTTCTCTCTCCATCGCGCAAAGAGGCGAAGCGAAGATGGCGTTGAGGGCGTTCTACAACGAAATCAAGGGGCTGAAGCTGAAGGAATTGCCAGGCCACATGAAACCCTATTTCACCGTCAGCTATGCCAAGAACTCCAGCAAGAGATGGGTGGACAATTACCACGCCAAATACATCGAGACCAACTCTGCTGATCCGATCTATCACGTCTGCTTTGGAGGAATGGCCTTATCCTACCTCATCGCCCTTCCGGAGGAGCGCCGGCACCTCGAGCACCAGAAACAGGACGGAGGCGGGCACTGATCCGGCGATGTTTTAGGTATTCGCCGAAGCCCTATCTCTATTTCTATTTAATTCGATTTCAGCCTATTATTATGTTCTTGATTTTCAAATGCACCTCCTTCAACATAAAATAAAATAAAATAAAAAAGAGGTTGGTTTTACAAGTTGAATCGCTTGGATCAGTTTTATTACATGTGATTAAATTTGGGTTAACAGCAGGAAAACAATATAGTGGAGTATATATTTGGGCAGTTTTGTTTTTGTTGTTGTAGTATTGAAGGATTTGATATTAATCAGTCATTTTGAGGTGTATAATTAATCGGAATATAAATCTGTTAGAATCAAAATGGGATCTGGATTGGAATTTAGTGATTTAGCTATGTTGTCTTTGTGATTGCAGAATCAACCAAATGCTGCTGCTGCTGCTGCTTCATTTAGTTTTTACTTGAACCTTAAAAGAATCATCGATATTCAGCTTTGCTTGTTTTTCTTTTATTCCAAAACTGTTTGGTTTGGACAACAACCAGGAATGTCTAATTTAATACACATGCTTTCAATTAAATTATATACCCCAAATCTCAATAATTTTTCCTAGTTGAAATTGTTGAATATTCACTCTATAAATTTAATTGCCGATCCACTTGCTACTAAAATTCTTCTGTATTCAAAACCTAAAAATCTAATTGATGACGTGTGAGATTTATTCGACTTGCAAAAAAGATATTGAAAGAAAAATAATACTATTACTAAGGTAGGTTGTATGAGTGGAGTGGAGTGGATACTCCAAAAGCTTTAAAGCAAAGAAATTAAACCAAATGATTGCCGTAAATTTCATTTCTACTTTCCCTTTCATTTATACTCGCCACCAAATCTCGTCCATCATACAATCTAATACTCTTATATAGACAGTAAGTATAGGTATACATATATAAACTAGTGGAGATAAAATCCATAACTTTAAGAGAGAGGTAAGCGAAATCAACAATCTCAGAAACGACGATGGGAAAAATTCCCTACAAAATCGAAATTCAACGATTCAGGGAGCAATATTATTATTTTTCTTATGTCATAAATCTCTTGAGCCTTTTTTATTTTGGATCGTTTTTCTTTATCATGTCATAATAAACACTTTCTGTAATGACATATGATATCCTCATTCATTAGTTTTTTGTGCTTCTAAAGTAATTTTGATATTATAATATACTCTATCACCTGTTTCTTTCCGGTATGGAGGCTAAGAAAATTGATTTAGCTGTATATTTTATGGGTTTTAATTGTATTAAAAAATTAACACAGTTTTCGAAGAGTTGTTAGTGGGAAAGAATGAGAATTCATCCAAATTTTATTAAGTCACAATTGAGGCAATTGATTTTTTCATTTTTTTTCATGTTGTAATTAAAAAAATAATCTAAAGTTTTCAAAAAGTTAAAACTCATAATTTTTTAAATTCGTAATGAAAGGGAATCGTGTGAGAGAAAGTGTGTATAAGAATGTGGAGTTGGGTGGTGAGTAATAGGGGTCCACCTCTTTTTTTAATTTAGAGTATTTTTTGCTTTTAAAAGAAATAAGACAATATTATTGAAACAACTTGAAAAATAATACAAGACAATATTAATCAAATATATAATGAATAAATTTAAGCCTTATGTTTACAGAGTAATTTCAATCACAACTATTTAATTATCTAATTGTATTGATATGATTTATTTTAAGCCTTCGTCAGACTGATATTTTGGTTATATAATTACGCATTTTTATTCTTATAATTTTATCATTAATCATCGATATCTACAGAAATTACATTGCTGCAATTAGAAAAACAATTCATTTTTTTCATGTACTACCATTATATTTAAGCATTAGTTAAGGGACTTGGATGTAAATACTCACTCAATAAATATGTTTTAAAAAAAAATCACTATGAAGGACTGAAGAGAGACAAGACCAGAGTTTGCTGCAGAGTGGAAGGTGTGTTATTCCTCTCGCCTTCTCTCCTCTCTCTCTCTCTCTCCCTCCCTGTCTCTCTCTGTCTCCCTCTCTCTCCTCCTCTCTCCCTCTCTCAAAAAATTAATTGCTACAATAATTTATGGTTGCTGTCACTATACATATGAAGCAGAAAACATTTTATTCTTTTGATTTCAAGTGTTTCTTCTCACTGTAATCTGTGCTGGGATGTTACAGAGTCTAGACAGACAACAGACAACCCACCAGTCGTTGCGGCTATTTCAAGTCAGTTTTTAAGCAGTCTAGAGAGAGAAACACGTACAAATTTTCATGGTTTGGTGATGGGATCGCACCACAATCCCAAGTAACAACTATCCTCTTTTCTATAATTCATGTATGCATACGTCACTTCGTGTTCCCTAATCTCCTTCTGGTATTGAATTTCATGTTTTGCCTCTGGAAAAATAAGATTTTTGAGTTTTTTTTTTTTTTTTTTTTTTAAGTTTTTCATTGGGTGTTTGTCAAAGGATTGATTTGGACAGGATTTGCATATTTATAACTCTATTTGTAGGTATTTGAAAAAATTATTTGGAAGGAAAGTTCTTTTGGAAGGAAAGTTCTTTCTGAAGGGGTTTTTACCAAAAGAGCTTCAAACACCAAATTTCAAACTCAAACCAATTCCATTTAAATCAAAATCTTGACAATACAATTATCCGGCCATATTTTGTTAATATCGTTTTATTTATTTATTTTGTGAAAATATGGACTCTTCTTGGTTAGTTGCTTGAGTATTAGTGGTGTATTATCTTGTGTGTTGAGTTGGTTTAAGCAACACAGAAATGGGTTGCTTGTCCGGAAAATCAGTCAAATATTTAATACTGGAAAAAGAGGGAAACTATGAAATCTTGATTTTTCTATGACTTGGATTCATTGTTCTTACTTCCTTTTTTTTTATTAGTAAAAATATATGTTCATAGTCAAATTTTCTTTTTTTCTTTTGCAGAGAATTAACTAGGTTTACGGGAAGGATTTGGTGTTTCTAAGGCCCTGGTTCCTTACTTCGACAGGGTACAAATATCTAAATTTGATATTTAAATTAAAAATCTGCTTCCTTTCCTTGTCTTCCACCAATTTATGCCCACCTTTTTCTGGAACGCTCATCAGAACTGAAAATGGAGATATATGAAAAATTAGGTTGTTTATCTGCACATGTACAGCCGACGATGTTTTGTTGGTTGCATTTATCGGTTCACTGCTAGTTTTCTAAAGACTCTTGCTTTTAAATATCAAATTTATGGCTAAAATTGTTTAGAGCTATGGTTACATCTTACCTACTTACTCCTTTTTCATGCAAATTCTTTGATAAGCTTCCTCATCGGTCTTGTTTCGAAATCTGTTCATCAGACTTTTGAAGTTCTCTTAAAAGGATGGATAGATGCTCCTTCATTGCTTAATATAATACTTTCCATGATCCCTCTGCCTGTTTCTATCGGTCTATGTCTCCTATACACATTCGCATTGAAGTGGTAATGCTTATCATGCTATTGATCTTAGAAGTAGATGCTTTTTATTTGAAGCTGCTTGTCATGTATATTGGCAATACATCTCAAACCAATCTCTTTACAGTGCTTTTGATCTCAGAAGTAGATGATTGTTGTATATAGTTTAATAAGTGTAGATCATATATTGAAATCCCATGTTAGCTGCATTGATATGTATACTTTTCAAATACATTCGATTATTTGAATTTCATTTCCTGTCATCTGCACTTTTAGTTTCTTGATTGCCTTATCTTTTATGCCAAAAAAGAACATCCTAATTAAAAACTGATTTGTTTGTAGTATAATTGATTACTAGACTTGCTTTCCAGTCATTGCAAAAAATAAGACAGAAGATCGCGATGATTTGAGAAAATCATGTTTTTGCATGCAGAATCTCACTCATTTACGTTCACATTCAATGCACGTGTTTATGCCTTGTGGCGCCCCCAAAAAGTTGAAAGAGAAGCAGAAATTATCTACGGCTAACCTACACGTGGATTGCTTTCATTGATGGCATTCATTTAAATGTGTGTAAATTGTCTGTTTTTGTTTGTTGTCGTCATTTTAATGGCTAACAGAATCAAAGTTGTGCTGACAACTGTATGTTTTTTTGCTAATCAAGTGAAAACAAATAGCTTTGGCCATGTATTCCACATGTTCTCTATGCACATGATGGTTTGTCGTACTTAATGGTTCTTAAAAATGTACTACTAGACTTATTTCTATTTCTTAGTGAGCCTCCTCACTACTTGAGTTCATTTACTCTGTTAACAGGTCTGAATTATCTATCACTGGGATAATTTCACAGCATCTACTCGGTCTGTTGCAACCTTATTCAGTAAGGAAACCCGATGGGGTCTAGATTCCCGTCTCATCAGCTCAGCAATGGCCTCTATGTATCGGGCCGTCCAGAGCAGCCAAAAGAAAAACTGCCGACCATGAGCTCAGTGGCCATGCCATACACCGGTGGGGATATCAAGAAGTCGGGCGAACTGGGCAAGATGTTTGATATTCCTGTAGATGGCTCAAAATCTAGGAAATCTGGACCTATTACAGGTGCTTCTATGAGGTCTGGGGCGTATGCTACATCATCTTCACATTCCGGACCAATAAACCCTAATGCTGCGGCAAGGTCCAGCTATTCTACCTCAGGCCCGGTCTCATCGTTTGGAGTGGCAGGTTCTTCGTCAATGAAAAAGTCGAATTCTGGGCCACTGAATAAACATGGGGAACCCATCAAAAAGTCCTCTGGCCCTCAATCTGGTGGAGTTACACCAGTAAACCGCCAAAACTCTGGTCCTCTACCCCCTATTCTTCCTACAACGGGTCTCATTACATCTGGACCTATCTCTTCTGGTCCACTAAATTCATCTGGCGCCCCAAGAAAGGTCTCCGGACCTTTGGACTCGAGTGGATCACTCAAACTTCATGGTTCGTCTGTAAGCAACAACCAGGCTGTTACGAATCTCGGCCAAGATGAAGGGCACTCGTTCAAGAGGAACATCCCTCGACCTATCTTATGGGCAGTTATTCTGATTTTTGTGATGGGGCTTATTGCTGGGGGTTTCATTCTTGGAGCAGTTCACAATGCTTATCTCCTCATTGCAATTATTGTTCTGTTCTGCGTTTTTGTTGCGCTATTTGTGTGGAATTCCTGTTGGGGGAGAAAAGCTGTCATTGGATACATTGGACGTTATCCAGATTCTGAACTTAGAACTGCTAAAAATGGGCAATACGTGAAGGTTTCTGGGGTAAGAGATCCATGTGGGATTTTACTAGTTTTGTTAGTCTTGCGGTGGTTTGTTGCTTATGTTATGCTTTGTTGCGAAGGTGGTCACCTGTGGGAACACCCCCCTCAAGTCATCTTTCCAGAGGGTTCCCAGATGTGTGTACACCTCTACAACATTGTACGAGTATAGAGGATGGGACTCCGAGGCAGCAAATTCAACTCAACGTCGTTTCACATGGGGCCTCAGATCTTCCGAGGTACATTTGTCTACTCAACTAGCTATGGATAAATAGGCTTGGGTTTTGAAACTTAACTAATTATTCATAGATGCAACATTTGCTGGAATTGTTTGTCTGTACACGCAGAAGCACGCTGTCGACTTTTACATCTCTGATTTCCAGTCTGGCTTGAGAGCACTGGTTAAAGCGGGGTATGGTGCACAAGTAACTGCTTATGTGGATGAGACTGTAGCTATCGAAATCGACCCTCAAAAGAAAGAGTCGTCTCCAGAATTCATCCGGTGGTTGGGAGAGAGGAAGCTATCAGTTAGTGACCGCAAAATGCGTTTAAAAGAAGGGTAAACATTCTATTATCCCCTCCTTCCCCCACAGCAAAAGCTGAGATTTGTTAATTTTATTTAGGTATATCAAGGAAGGGAGCACGGTAAGTGTGATGGGAGAAGTTCAGAGGAACGAAAACGTGCTGATGATCGTCCCTCCATCGGACCCCTTGACCACAGGATGTCAGTGGAGTAAATGTATATTCTCTGCAAGCTTCGATGGGCTCCTGTTGATGTGTGAGGACTCGTCGAAGGTGGATGTTATACCGGTGTAAACAAGTTAGTTAGCATATGTTTTTGGAGAGGTTTCCCAAGTCATCCATCCTATGCAAGTTTGTTGTTTTATAGCAATCTGTCCAGTTCTTTCTCTCTCTCTCTCTCTCTCTCTCTCTCTCTCTCTCTCTCTTCTGTATAGATAGTATTTAGGTTTTTATGTATCTTGGAAGATCAATGGTGACTGTGACAGTGAAGAAATAACAATATGGTTGAATGAATTGTGGTTATGGCTGGAGATTTGATTGTTTATTTCTGAGATTTTGTTTCTGTATTTGGCAAAGTAGCCATCTTGACTAGATTACTATATTATGTTTAGATGTAACGGGTGAGCATACACAAATCTACGACTCCGAATTACTATATATTTACACCAAATGTTTCTTAATATAAGTAGCAGATTTAAAAAAAAAATAATAAAAATACTCTCTCCGTTAGTACACTTTCTTTTGGGCACGAAGATTAAGAAAGTTGTTTGTTGTGTGTAAAATAGATAAAGTAGTGGGATTCACTTGAATATATTAGAGTTTTATTTTAAGTTAAAAAGGGAAAGTGGACTAATGGATTGGAACGACCCAAAAAGGAAAAGTGGACTAATGGAGTGGAACGGAGGGAGTAATATAATATATCCTAAATTTAATTATCAAAAAGTTTCATAATAATGAATGTGGTATTATTGCCTATTACCCATTTTCGTATAACAAAAATCAAAAATACCCAATTCTTATATTTACTACACAAAATACCCAACTTTACTTACACTACCCATACTTTTTGAAAAAGTTGACTGACACCAATCATTTTCAGGTGTTTTCCTGAATTCGAGACGAATTAATTGAAGAAACAAACAAAAAAAATACATGAATTCGAAACGAATTAATTCGAGACTTAAATCCCGCTCAAGTCCCGCTCAGTCCCGCTCACTTAAATTCAAATCCCGCTTGAAAATCAGGCTGCCAACACCCGAATCCCGCTCGAGCGAGAGATGAATCCCGCTCGAGCACCGGCAGAATTCCGCTCGGGGACAACGAATCCCGCTCGGCAGGTATCCCGCTCGTCCCGCCCACCACGCCCCATCCCGCTCGGCCACCGTCTCGCCCGCCACGTCGCCGAATCCCGCTCGGCCGACAGCAAATCCTGCTCGCCGAGCGGGATTTTACGAGCGGGATTTCATCCAGATCTAGATCTGAATCCCGCTCGTCTCCTCTCTCACATTCAGTTCTCAAGCATTCTCTCCTTCTCTCCGTCGCCGAATCCCGCTCGAGAATACGATTTCGGAGTTGAATTCGATACCAAAACACAAGAATGGCCTACCAGGTTAGTCCCGCTCGAATTCTATAGTCCCGCTCGAATTTTATCCGTTAATTTGGCGCGAATCTTAATTATTTGATGAGAATGTTTTTTTGAGAATTATTCGAATTTGAGCATTCCTTCCTTTCAAGTGAGTCGCATCGACCACAATCAGATCTCGGAGGTTAAATACCCACGGGGCATGAGAAACATTAAAAGCAATGAATAATTGTTGGAAACGGCCTTCTGAATCGATTTCGAGATCAGTCATTGTACCTGGATTCGTTGTTTTCAGTACGTAGAGGTAACGAGGAAGCATCTTGAACGAATCTGAGTGTCCGCCAAAAATCATCGCCACAGCACAATTACGGGCTCGTAGAGCAACACTATAGCTTGCTTGGAAGCCAAATTCACCCTGGATAGCTGCCATAATTTCTTTCGGTTTTAGGACAGATTTTTGACGGCGCATTCGCCGAGCAACATAAGCAGCGAGCGCCTTTGCACGAATCCTTCTTGGACCAGTCTGTGAAAAATCTCGATTACATGTGTGTTCGACATGCAAGCAGTTTACAATCCACAACACATCTCTGCGAAACGATGCCCGTAGAAAAAATGGGCAGTCATGACTCCGTCTGCATTTATACTCAACCCGACCACTGTCAGAACGAGACACCCTAAAATCGAGACCTTGTTCCATGTGCCGAAGTGCAACAGCAGCAAACAAATCCCCCTTCTCCCAAAATGTCGCACCTTTACGGAGTGGATAGTCCACAACGTGATCCAGATCTCGAACCATAGGTGAATCCGATGCATCGAGAGGAACGACTGGAAGTAAACCGTCATTTACTTTTTCGCTGCCACCATATATTATTTCGTTGCTTGGAAGGGCACGGTTGTCCGGCATGAACATAGATATCAGTTGATTCACACCACCTTCACGGATCCATGCCGCAAAGTCGTCAAACGTACATTGATTTAATGCACCAGACACCTCATCGTATTCTTCTTCGGATGAACTATCCAAAATATTTTCTTCATCACTGTCGGATACAACATGGGTATCCTCTTCGCAAAAAAAAGGTTTCCTGTTCGCGAAAATTCTCAGCCCGATTGCTACCACCCGCTTGATCTTCAAAATTGAATATTGAACCAAATTATTCAACAACATCGGGTGTATGATAAGATTGAGCATTAGAGTGCTCAAGAAATAAAGTCGGCTCGATTTGTGTACTACAAAGACGAAGTAGGTCCATATCGGTCGCGAGAATGGACCTAAGCGTCATACCATGACGAGAAACGTAGGTGTAATAAATTTCATAATTTGACGAAAGTGAAAAGAGATTAAGATTGTATTGAATGAACTGTCGTAAAATAGGGATACAAACACTGTTCTCAAGAATGCAGACAACTCTAACTTCACCGCCAATATACTCGGACAAATTGTTAAATTGCCCGTTAAAATGAACAATAATATTATACCAACTATCCATTTTTTTTATGAAACGAGGAAGCAAAATTCTACAGAAATAATTTGTAGTTGAAAATGAAATGAAAGAGGAGTTAGTGTGTTCGATTTTGGACTTCAATCACGGTATTAATAGATAAAATCACAATTTTGGAACGAACGGGACTAGAAACGGCCGAGCGGGATTCAGTGAGCAGGATTCTGCTCGGCCTGCCAAGTCAAAAAAGCCGAGCGGGATCCCGTGAGCAGGACCGGGCGGCCGAGCGGGACTAGCCATGCTCGAGCAGGATCCCGCGAGCGGGATTCCACGTTACGAGCAGGATTCGGCCAGTACATGAGCGGGATTCTGCGTTAATTATTTGCACACAGAACGAAACAAAATAATAATTTTGCAGGCTGACAAGTATAAAAAGTGAAAATATTTAAGTAAAATTGAATATTTTGTATATCAATTGGTATAAGTTTTGGATAAATTTACCTTTTTGATTTCCAATATGGGTATTTAAAAAAACAACCCATAATAAATTCTGCTTTAGAACATTAATTACTCCACACATAGGCAGGAGCAAGACCTTTTTCTCCGAATCTGAGCCACCGTCAAAGCGCACAAATCTTTCGCCAATTTTCTTTTGCTTTTATTCATACAGCTGCACAACCGCCATTACTGAACTCTATCTCTCTCTATCTCTCTCAGTCCTTCATAATAACCAAGGGATGAGGAATGGTTGAATGTTGAAAGATGGCGAGAGCAGCTCCCGGGAAGCACAAAACGACCAAGTTCGTGTTCGTTTTAGTGGGGCTATTGGGGCTATTTCTCATTGCAGATCTGCTCTGGGCTTCATCGTCTTCACCTTCTTCTAATTGGATTGTGCCAGATATCACCAATATCGTCGTTCCCCAACCTATTCGCTACCATAATTCTACGCTTCAAACTCCAATTAAGGTCGCTGGTTGCTGCTGTTCAATACATTTAATTGCTTTTTTGCTCTCATTGCCCATTATTGCTGCTCGAATCACTATTTTTCGTTTTCCAACTCTTATTACTGGTGACGGACGCTCCAATCAGTGTTATCTTGATCAGGATTTGTGTTTTTGATCCCTAATATAGTTATTCTCTTGGGTAATAGTATTGTTTTTAAATGTGCAATTATTTATTTTTCATTCCTTTTTCTTATGATTTCTTAGTAATAAGAAGTGGAGTCATTTTATTTTTTGGTGGCTTGATACATGGAAGCTTAAACTGTGAAAATCTAACATCTTGATTCTCCTTCTAACAGGGAAAGCCTAAGCAAGACAAGAAGGGTGATGGCTCTGGGAGGGTCTTGTCAGCAACTTTTGCTGATCTGGATGCTCCTGAGTTGAACTGGGAGAAGATGGCACCGGCACCCGTGCCTCGTCTTGATGGTGCGGCATTACAGATCAAGAATCTTCTTTACGTATTTGCTGGATATGGAACCATTGATTATGTGAGGATTTCAACCTGTTCTATATATATATATATATATATATATGTTGCTGCTTAAGTTGTCTTGCATTTTGTATATTAGAATTGTTCCCTGTTTTCTTTTGTCATGCTTTCCATATTCTAGCTTTCTTCACTATCTTTGGGCTAACCTTTACCCAAGCTAGTTGCTGCTTGTATATTGAAAAAGTGAGAGGAAGGACTAATTACTAGAGACTACTTTGATGGGAATCTCTACATACAGGACTTTAACATTGTATCATTTTGTAACTTGGCTTTCTAGACTTTTGTGATGGGAGATATATATATATATCGTAAAAACAAAATTGCATTGCATGATAGCAATAGTTTCACATTTCTTCTAGATAACAAGATGGATGCTCTTTTAACTTTGTTGACATGAAAGAATGTTCTGATGCTTGTTCAAACATCTACTAGCTCTGCTATAATTTTTGATCTAATATAGCACATGATAGCAAAAAGTGTCGTGATGCTTGTGCGAACATCTCCTAGCTCTGCTATGATGTAGATTTACTATTTGAAAGGGCATTCTATATGTTTTTACAATGCTTCATTTGTAAATTCCTGTCAGTATATGTGAGGAAAAGCTAATGGCCCTTGATACTTTTGTTTTCTTTTAGGTGCATTCTCATGTTGACATATACAATTTTACTGATAACACTTGGGGGGGAAGGTTCGACATGCCAAAAGAAATGGCACATTCACATCTAGGCATGGTAACAGATGGAAGATACATTTATGTGGTGACTGGACAGTATGGTCCTCAATGTAGAGGACCGACTGCTCACACATTTGTACTGGACACAGAGACAAAGCAGTGGCGGAGCATGCCTCCTTTACCTGTTCCTCGGTGTGTGCTTGTGACCTCTGTTTCTTCCACTTGTATTAACAATCTCTAATTTCCTTTCTCTTTTCCCATGATTGACCATTCTCTTTAGGTAGCTGTATTTATAGGAAAGAATAGTTGCTTAGAGTATAGGCTAATATTTACATGATATATTAGGTATGCACCTGCCACCCAACTTTGGAGAGGTCGACTCCATGTGATGGGCGGCAGCAAGGAAAACAGGCACACACCTGGGTTAGAACATTGGAGCATTGCTGTTAAAGACGGCAAAGTTTTAGAAAAGGAATGGCGACCTGAAGTTCCCATTCCTCGTGGTGGACCTCACAGGTTTGCATCTTTTCCTTCTAGTATTTGTTTGAATCACATTCAGTATGATCCACGTCAGATATGCATGCTATAAGATCATTTGCAGAAGTCCAGAATGTGGTTCATTTTATTAACTTCTTTTTGTAATGTTGTACAGTCGCCTATATGAATAATCTATTATCAGCGCCGTAACTTCACATGTTTGGTGCAGATTATTGCATTTTGAATAACTTGATTTGTAAGATGCGCCTTAATTACTCTAGGTTTGAATTAACCATACATGCTTTTTGAGAAAATTGCCCTTAGGAAGTTTTCCTGAATTTTCTGAATAAATTTGACACAAACACGTGGGAAGATATTTCTCCGACTGAAATATTGCACTTCTCCAAATAGAGAAGTAACACCAAAATCTCACTGTTAGCCTGCAAAAATGACTTTCTATACGTGTAGAAAATGCTTCTAAAAGGATGAATTTGTCCTTGAGTTACTACTCTTGGTCTTGGTAGCCTTTTCTGTGATTTATTGTCAAAGTCAAATTCATGCATGTGTCTTATAGTCAGTCCAAGAGAATTTAAAGTATAAAAAACTTATCTACATCCATCTTTGTGGTCTGCTTTGTACTATTGACTTTCATTTTGGAAGGTTTTACCAGTCAAACATGCAGTGTAATATTGCTTCTCGCTGCATGTAGGGCTTGTGTTGTGTTCAATGACCGTCTGTATGTATTTGGTGGTCAAGAGGGTGATTTCATGGCTAAACCTGGATCTCCAATTTTTAAATGCTCTCGCAGGAATGAGGTAATCCAATTCTTGACCTGATAGAGAGAGAATTTTTGCGTATATCAGCATAGTATTGCAATGAATTACCAACAGATAATGAGGTCCATTTTAACTCTTCCGCCAAAAAGAAAATACTAAATTGATGTCCCAGATTTGAGACGAGACTGTGATAATTTAAGAGATTCTGGAATCTTTACTGAACAAATGTCTCTTGTGTGATTCATTTATACTCCCTGCAGGTTGTGTATGATGATGTCTACATGCTAGATGATGATATGAGTTGGAAAGTGCTTCCCCATATGCCTAAGCCAGACTCTCATATTGAGTTTGCTTGGGCAATAGTTAATAATTCTTTACTCATTGTCGGAGGTACAACGGAGAAGCATCCTGTAACCAAAAAGATGATTTTAGTTGGAGAAGTTTTCAGATTTGAATTTGACACCCAGGTATTATTCTTCAAACATATAGTTTCTCTACTACTAAAAAGATCCACTCTGTTTACACACTTCCTTTCATCTCAATCTGAACTGCAATAGAAATGGTCCGTGATCGGAAAGCTCCCTTACCGCGTCAAGACCACTCTAGTTGGGTTTTGGAATGGAATGCTGTACTTCACATCGGGGCAACGAGACAGAGGGCTCGAAGACCCAGCGCCAAAGAAGGTCATTGGGGAGATGTGGAGAACAAAGCTCTTGTTTTGAACAATTGTTCTTGTTTGTTGGTTGAGCTTTTTGATAAATTCAATAGCCAAATTTCTCTTCTCTGAATGTTTGTATTATCAAGGCCAATCTGGTCTCTAAGATGTATACTTTGTACATGAAGAAATTGGGTGATATTATTATTGCTCTTTACACATACATGCCAGAAACTTTGTACAGGTTAATTGGTACCTTGAGTTTTGGTTACACCTGACCTTACATGCATCTATGTGTGCTGCAGAAGATCCACCAAGAAACTCTCTCCGTCGAATCGTAAACCCGACGAGTCGGCGGGGTGGATGATGCCATCGACCATGCCGCCGTGGATATACAGGAAACGGCCAGAAGCATCAACACAAGCTCCATGAAAAGATCTGCTATTAGGTTTGTCCCCCTTAGACTCGAGCCTTGTCCACATTCTTCTGAACACTGTGTTCTGCTTTAGAAGCTTTGTTCTCTGCATGGAGCTTATGTCCAGCACCCAGAAATCGTCCTTGCGGTTCCTCCCGGAGTCCTCGCCTCCGTATATGAGCAGGCGACGCCCTATGATGAGGTTGGCGGAGTGGCCGACGCGGGCGAGGGACACTCCATGGGGGACATTACGCACTTGAAATAGCAGCTGCGTCCATCTCCATTCGGAGGCATCCAACACCCATACATCGTTTAGTACTTGATATCCCATCCCTCTCCCTCCGAATAGGATGATTTGTGTCCCGCCTGTGTGTGTTAGAGTGTGGCCTGACCTAGATGGTGGGCACGGGTGAGCTGCAATCTCCTGCCACCTCCCATAGGAGAGGTCCTCGGAGAGCTCGAGGATCCAGGTGTCGTCGAGCCTGCGGGCGGAGAGGCCGATGCCCCCGTGGACGAGCATCTTGCGGTGGCCTATGCAGCAGGCTGCGTGGGCGCCGCGCGGGGGTGGTGAGCTGGACCCCACGTCCACCAGGCGCCACGACATTGTGATGGAGGAGTCGACGGCGACGGCGACTTGGCCGATCCAGGTGTCGGTCTGACGAACCCCGAGGTCGTTGATCCCTCCGAAGAGGACCAGATGTTCGCCGACTACCACACATGAGTGCCCAAACCTCCCACTTGGTGTGCCTGCATTCATCTTCTGCCATTGTAGCCCTCTTTTCAAATCTTTGCCTGTGTATGCTGCCCATGTGTCGTCCAAGTGCTTGCCTAAACAGAGAATTCAGAATTCAGAACCCAAAACAACACATCCAAAACATAATTTCAAGAGAGAGAGAGAGAGAGAGAGAGAGAGAGAGAGAGAGAGAGGGAGAGGTAGAGGTAGAGGTAGAGAATAAAAGAAACCTCCTGTGCAGCCGCCGCCAAAGAGAATCAAGCAGCCATTAACCAAATTGAGTGAATGAGAAGCTCTGGGGGTGGGAAGATGAAGATCCGATGTGTCGTCGGTCAACAGCCTAGAGCAGAAGACAGAGTCCAACTCATAAACCTGCTGGTACAACTTCTTCCACGGCAGATGACGATTGGATTTGAGGGCTTCAACCGGGACACTCCCCCAATCCCTCCTGCACACCGATTCCCACAAGGAGTCCGAATTGGCCAAATCCTTGAGCTTCTTACACGTCATCGAGAAAGAGAGAATCGATTCAACCGGCAGAAGGAGCAGGATTGAAGAGAGATGGTCTTGAGGGATTCCCTTCACGTTGCTGCTGCTGCTGCTGCTGCTCCCCTCATCCATCACACAGATTTTCTGTTTTTTTGCGTTCATTTCCTGCATTTTTGCCCCTCTGCCCCTGCTTTATTTTACCGCCGGTATCGCTGTCGGAAATTCTTATAACTTATAATCTCATCTCAAACATGATGGGTGGGTCCCACCAATCCCATTTTATCTATTTATTATAAACGGCTTATTTTATTACTACTTGAATAAAAATACCTCCATTATTACTTGCAGGATTGCATTTGCATTCTGTGACTATGTAAATATAACGACAAATGCAGATAAAGCAAGCAGCTGCTTTGACCTTTCACTCCAAACTATTTCTACATAGATTTTCCTCAAGCAGTAAGTAAGGTTAAGGTTAGAGAAAAACGAAAAAGCCACAGCATCAAAATCTTATTATTCCGAGGTGCCGCTTCATTTTTGAAGATTTCGCATTCCTCCTCCGTCCATGAGTTTCCAAAGTGCTTTCTTGGCTTCCTCTAGTGTTTCCACGCTGTGCCCGTGTTCGAATGAGATTCTTTGAACATTAAACTGCCAAACCGCACAATGAAATCAGAACTAGCTGAGAAACAAAACAGAATAGGAGGAGCCTTCTTTATGAAATATTCGGAACCTGGGCGCCTTGGCGGACACGAATGTCAACCCCCTTGCTGTCTATTGATATGAAAGCCGCATCATCTACCTCTGCTTCTTTCGACAGAAGCTCTTTCAGGGGCTTTGAGAATGTTGCATTTAGTTCCTGTAACAAAAAATTTAAATTTCTGTGAATACAACAGAAATGTTATCGAGTACCAAGTGCATTTTGCCTGCTGAGTACCTTTAGATTCTGTTCACCTCCATCTACGGCAATTTTATCAGGTTTAAGCTCTTCATATTCTTTGACATCTACCCAAGCAACAGTTCCAAAGCCTCCAATGAAATATATATCACTGTCATGTAAAAGAAAGTTCGATTAATCTCTTGAAATCGTATAGTTGCTTAGCTTGACAGCTTCGAAACAACTCATCAGCATGCATTATTCTTTCAAAGTCATTAGGATTAGTACATGTAGATGGTAATAACTGAATGGAAGGCTTGTGACATTTTGGTTTTTAGTCCATGGAAATTCCGATCCAGACTATGTTAATTAAGCTATTTCAACCTACCTAGCACAAGAAGAACATTTAAGTTGCAAAACGTGAAACACTGTTATTAGTCTATGTAAGACATCTTTGCATATGGAATCTGTTTGTAGATTCAACTACTGTCCCATCAATGTAGATGATATGCTTCAGAGCATAAAATGAACGGAAAAGAGCTAACCTTATGTTCTGCATTCGGAAATAGTAGAAGTTCCCCCACTGCTGAGAAGGTACCTGTAGGTGTTTCTGTATGTACTGGTTATGAGCCCATTCCTGATAATTAAATGAGAGAACATTTTCAGAAAGATACAGAATACAATGTTCTAAATGATATAGTTAATAAGGATTTAGTATCATCATCATATTCATTTGCAAATATGGAAGCCAACAAGTAACAATACCCTTTTTTAAAATTATTTTTACTTAATGTCAAATACAGAGTATAAAACAAAATGTAGATACATACCCCCACCTTTTGTGCTGATTTATTGCAAAAACAAACAAACAAAAAACAATTATGCAAAAGGTGGGATTGGAAAACTGATTAAAAAAAAAGCAGATTTTAATAAAGAATTTAAAAGTGAGTTAATGCCCTTCATGAGAAAATTTAGTATGGGAATAATACCCAGGCTACACTCTTTCACGAAGAAATTTACTGTCAAATCCGGCTGGTGCTAACCATTACAGGTTTTTCATGGTTAAGATCTGTTAGATAATTTCATAAACTTAACCTATTCAGTTGAAGAATGCATTATTAACCTGCTGGTCTTCTGGGAGGGGGTATACATCGCCAAAGATTGTCACCCGTGCATTTGACAACCCACTCCATCCAGGAGTCTGATAAAATTTCACTGTCTTCATAATCATATAGATCACAAAATGCAGCAGTAGAAAGTGATGGTAAAATTCTGCTAACCTGCACAACTAGTGAGCATTTTGGATCAGCCAGCAAGTTCCTAGTGTGTATAGCCAACGGCGAGAATGAGAATATTGGATCTGCAGTGGGGAATTGTAGTACTATCATTCCCAAGTCAAAATACTAAGTTTATTCAAATTCAGGCAGGTCAAATTTCACAGATATCTTGGAGATTTCCGAAGTTTCATGGCCCTCAAGAATATTTTCATTCCCTTTATTTTGTTATGTCACAAAGAATCTCAGCCATAACTCTCACACAGGATTGATAGGCTACTTACAGATAAAATCATATCCAAGTTGTCAATCCATGCAACATTTAGTACATAAATCTTGTGAAATCACCCCAATTGTTTTCATAAGAAGGTGATTCAAACACTGCTTTATGTCGTCTTGTAGGCAATTAGGGGTGAAAGCAGATAGACATTCGACTGTATATGTTTACCGAATTGTCATTAATAAAATACCTCCCCAACATCAACTGCAAACAATCCTAATTAGTCATGAAAGAGAAATATTCTCAAAGCTAAAGCATGATACGGTCTGCTAGAACATATGTCAGTATTTCTGAAACATTACACTTGATAAATTGACACTCTCATGGAAAAGGAAACTACAGAATGCGAACTAGACATCTCTGGCAATTACAAGAGCATTTAAAGAACTTACGTCCCATAGGATCTGGTGCGAAATCTACAAGTGAGCCAAATGGATAACCTGCTCTGCGGTGGTGCATGTGTGACATCACACTACACAGGTGAGCGAATCTAGCCTTCCCGCGTTGAAATCAACCAAAAGAATTGTCGAGGAACATGTCAGGAGTTGCTTCTATTGGCATATGTATGAAATGATTTTTTGAAACAAAAATGGTATACCTGTTCCATTAAATTCCGTACTGCTAAGGCTGGCCTTGGTAAGCCATGAGCAGAGGTGGCACTTTGCACCCCTCCAGATATAGGCGTTCTGAAAAGCCCAGCTCTTGTTCCTCCCCCAGTTGTAGTTCCATATGAGCCCATAAGAGGAGTCGTCGAATTTATATCAGGTACAGAACTTTGTTCGAAATCTAAATTAACCTTCAGGCCATCACAACAATTTTAAATATTCACTCACTGAGTATATTACTTTTAACTTATGATGCCAGAATAGCAAAACTACAACCAATACTCAAGTCCAAGAGCACAATATTACAAGAAAAGGAGCTCCAAACTATATAAATAATTTGGCTAAACAACTTTTTTCCAGTTAACCTTTGCATCTGAGGACATATTCATGTAATGTTGGGGCATGATGATAGAATTAACATATTAATTGAGTAAAACAAACTGCTATATAACTAAGAAAACTTTTTAAAGCAAAAGCAAAGCAAGGATTTCAGCACTTTCCTAACACGAATCATCACAAAAAGATAATCCCCAAAAATCCCGAAATACCTAAATACCAGAAACTAAAATGCAAAACTTTAATTTGTTTCTTTTTTTTTCTTACATGAGATGGAGAAAGAGCTTCTTCGGTTACCAAACGCAAGACGCCATTATCAGTATCGAAGCGGACACCATCTTCGTCGCCGCTGCCGTTGTCCGACACTTTCCGCGCGAGCGCCGAAACTCGAGGCAGGCGTCGCAAGGATGGCATCTTATTGGAGCTCTGAGAGATTCTGAGCCAAGAACACTGCTTATTGCTAATTTTAGCTCTCTGAGGTTCCAGTGACCTGTTTGAGAACCTCTTAATTTGCAAGGCGGAACTCGACAGAGCTTCCATGGCGCGGGAGAGAGAGAGAGGAGGAGGAGGAGGAGGAGGGAATTGGTAGAATTGTTATTGGTATTCGGCTTTTGAGACCAGGTTTTTATCGAAGGAAGAAGGAAGTCTATGGGCGGGCTTGGATATTTTGTGGACTTGGGGCTTAGAATGGGCTTGGATTTTAAGATTTAATTCGGCTGTGAAAATCCATTTCATATTCTGTGTATTAATATTACTGTCTTATGATCTTATAAATTATAATAATCCCCTTAGAGAGAGTGGGAAGTTTACACATAATTAATACTATTCTATTAGTATTTACCTTTTCTATCTACTTTCAAACATCCTCTATTTGTTAAAATTATCCATTAGCTGCTCGCTACCATCGTTTCTCTTGTCCATTAATTCAAACATCTTTTACCTCAAACCATAGCTGCTTTGACTGACGTACAATGATTATCACATTTTAAACATGTGTATAATTGATTGTGTGTTTGGTATCTAAACAGTTACCTAACTTACCCAAATTTAAAAGTAGAAGATTAATAGGCTTTTAGTAGTTATTAATCACATGTCATAAAGATGTTAGGTTAAAGTATTCATTCTGGAGTATTTTTTTTCCACATGTTTATATATCATCTTATTATACTAGATGTAGTTTTCACGTGCCAATATGGCGAATTGAAGAAGTCGTGTTGTATTTTTTCTTCCATATATAGTAACACGGCCAAACAACGCTAAAAGAAACCTAGCCTACCACAACAATATAAATGGACTATAGACTCTCCTTCTCATATAACGGATTAAATAGTGTAGTAACTTTGAATATTAATACTATCATAGTGAGTCATGACTGCTCAACTACTTACTGCATTTTGAACCACAATTACAATGTGTGGCCGATTACTCTCCCAATTAAACTATCCACCACCCAAAGAAACCACATTACACGCGCTATTATTATATGAAATTCAAATTTACTCAGTACTTCTACTCCCTCCGTCCCGATATTATTGTCCTATTTTTCTAATCGGGTTGTTCCGCTATTATTGCCTTTTTTTTAAATAGCAAAAACTACTCTTAAACAAAAAATGAAGTAGATCCCTCCTACTTAATATTCATCCCTATATTATCATACTCTCTCTCTCTCCCAAAATCTATCTCTCATACGATTTTCATTCCACTCCATACTCAGAAATTTATTATTTTCAACTTTTTGGAAACTTAAGATTATTTCTTAAAATACAATTTGAAAAAAAAAACAGAAAAAAATCGATTGCCTCAACTATGTCCTGCAAAAATTTGAATAAATTCTCATTTCTTCCACCAACCACTCCTCGAAAATTATGCTAATTTCTTAAGTGGTGTTTGGAATAACTTTCAACTGCAGCTTATAGCGTTCAGCTGCAGCTGGAGTGTTCAGAACACCCAACTTTCAACAAAAATCCACTACCAAATATAGCCAAGATAGAGAAGTTGCTTAAGCTGCTACGACAGAGCTTTCAGCTGCAACTTACAACTTATCTAATTTATTGAACCATTTTATCCTTTAAAATAAATATTTTTATTAGTTACAATAGTTAGCAATTTTATAAAAATTATTTTGTATTTATTATTTATAAATTATTCAAGTTTAATGAAATAATAATTATTAGAATTAAATTAAATTAAATGTAAATTAATTAAAGTAGTAGGTTTTGAGGATTTTGACTTTTAAATTAATATTTTTATACTTTTATTTAATGATAATTAATTTTTAGCTATGTAATCATTAAAATTTTATAAAATTAGTATTATTATTATGAATTTATGCAAATAAGTAGTAATATTTTAAAATATAATAGTATAATATGTTCATGCTAATATGATATACTTAAATTTATATAATATAAAATTAATTTAATTTAATATTTTATAATACTAAAATCGAAATTATAATACAAAAAAATTTCAATTTTATTTATTTATTTATTATAAATTACTCCGTATAATTATTTAATAAGTAAAACAGACATTTTATTTAAAAAGTTAAAATAAGTTATTCATATGAGTACTTTTTCAAATATTATTTTCTCCACTTTCAGCAATTTTCAACACTTTTTTCTAAACACCTAAAAATTCTCAAATCAACAGTTTTCAGCCGCTTTCAATAAGCCTCAATTACTCCAAACACCCACTTAATATAATTAAAACTCATAAAATACACCCTTAAAAAATCTTAATCTCCATGGTAAACCAAACGGGACAATAATAGCAGGACAGAAGAGTATGTTTTAGTACTTACACGAATTTGCTAAACATAAATATATAATTACTTGCATCTCAAACCATAATAATTTATCAAAATAAGAAATTTATTTTAAATCTAAAAGAAAATAATACTCTACCAAATAATTGCTTGAAAAATAACAGAGATTTTCTTCAATTCGATTCTAAAAAGAAAAGCCATAATCAACGGCTAGCACTCCGCCCATCCCTCTTCCAGATGAAGGCGGCGGCGCTGTTCCAGCTCTCCCCTTCTCACGGCTAGCTCCAATTTAGATCCGGTGGCTAATATAACCTTAGCCGGCACGCCGGATACCTCCTCAAGCCGTTTCAGAACCTTCAACGTCAGCGACGACTTCTCAAGGCTGAGCCACATTGAAGCCGCCAAGCTCACCCGGAAGGGCAGAGCCGCCCATCTCATAGCTCTGCAAGCCGTACGTACAACCGTGCCGGCTTCAATTCCGAGCTTACAACACCAGTTGACGAAAATAGCCTCCGCTCGCGATTCCGAACTCATTGATGAGGCGGTGGAACAAGAGTCTGAGCGCCGGCCGCCGGAATATTCCTTGGCCGGAGAGGTGGTGGTGGAGATGCAGACGGAGTCGGAATCGTCGTCTCCGCTGAAAGTATTGCAGATCGGGCGGCGGACGTGGCGGGCGACGATGAAGTTGGCCTGGTGCACTTTGGCGTCGCAGGAGCAGCAGAGGAATGCGGCGTCGGAAGGACAGAAGACGGCTGCTTCCGCATTGCAGAGCTCGCACTTGTTCTTCATTATTCGAGAAATCGAACTTCTTTTAATTCACTTGCTTGAGAAATTAAAGGTCGAAATTGTTTGAGAGAGAGAGAGAGAGAGAGATCAGAGAATGAGTCTTCAACACATTCAAAAAGCAAAACCACATATAAATAGTATTGAGAGAGAGTGTGTGGGCGTGGTGTGGGATGCTGTAGAAGAATTTTGAGTTTGCGGAAGAAAATGAAAGAAACCAAATCCACCACAAAATACAAATGGCCACGTGCAGATATAGACATTGCAAAAATGGAAAATGCATATATATATATATATATATATATATACATAAATTAATATAAATACAATATTAGGCATTAGTTCATTTTTACCCTTAAAAAGTAATTTTATAATATCATAATCATAGCATTATCTCTCTATTTATAGTTTTCCAATATGCATAGTACTTTTGACCACATCGTTGTCCAATCATTTCACATTCTCTCTCTTGTCACATGTAATTAAAGCAATACTTTTGACCACTTTATTTTCATATCAGTACTTTATCAATCACGTGCATGAGTACTGGCTGGGCGTGTATTGGAGCTCTAAAACAAAATTATATATACAAAGTAGGGCGTCCTCTCTCTCTATTATATGTACAGTTATTGGGCGTCCTCTCTCTCTCTCTCAACCTAGTTTATTTCCAAGAAATCCGTGTATTGGAGCTCCAAAAAATTCATGTATTATAGCTGACGAAAATCCATTGATTTGTTCCGAAAAAATCATTATATGTATTATAATGTGTATATTTATTATTTTTCCAACAATTCATTTTATACGTTTATTGTAGAGGTTAAGTAATATTATCCGTAAAATATTTGACAAATCATTTTATACGTTTATTCTAGGAATGTGTTAATTTTCATGTGTTAATAATATTTCTATGAACTATGAGAATGAAGTATGAATAAAGTTTGAATAAATAATTTTCGTGTGTTAATACGATATCTTAGTTCCCCGTATTTTATTTAACGCTTAATTTTATAATAGTGAACTAAGTTTATTGCAATGTGTTGGTCCGGAGACGAGAGTCAGGTGTAGAGGGGGGGGGGGGTTAATACACCTGAGTACTGTTTCTTTTTCTCAAACGCGAAGGACAACTAAGTTGTAGGTTGCTACTGATGAACAGTGTCAAATAGTAACCTTTTGATCGCGGGTTAGAGTGTGCCAACTACTGAGTCTCTCCTACTGACTTTTGTCAGTGCTTGATTCTCAGTCGCTGACTTAGTGCGGATAAGTGTGTAGGGCCCGGAGATTTCGTCTCAATTGAAAACGTGATTTTCACAAGTTAAATAATTTTGGCTTGTGCACTTTTCGAGTACGTTTTATGCAAGATATGAGTGAGTAAGATATTTGTATGCAGTGCAATAAAACAGTAAACAACACAAGCAATTTTTAACGTGGTTCGGATACGCAAGATCCTACATCCACGGTCCTGCTGAACAGGAGGTCTTGTTGATTTATCTGAGCAAGCCTCAGCAAGGTATCTGTGCACTGGACAGACCCTTCTAAGTTATAGTTCTTAGCGACTTTACAAATCAAACCTAAGTTTGAAGGGGAGGGGATTTTCTCCAACTATGAAGGAGTTATTACAGTAAGAACAGTCACTAAAAGTGAACTCCTTCGAGATTCTAAGCTATAGATATAAACGATTGAGCTTCGATAGAGAAGAGGGATCTAAAGAAGGAAACTCTAGAGAGAGAACTAAGAGATATTCTGTTAGGCAAGTTCTTCGCTAGATCTTCTTTGAATGCGCTAGAGTGTTTCGAAAGCTTGAGCGTATTGTCCCTTTGATATCCCGTGCGTGGAGCTCGGAAGTGCTTCTCTATTTATAGTTGTGACCCATGCATTTTTCCGTTGGAGAGGACGATGCCACGTGTCACAAGCGTCCAAGAAAAACGACCATATGTACGAATTGTTGCAGCAGAGTTGTTGGTTACTGTGCATGAGAGCAGCTTTAGTTGGTCAGAGCTGTTTTCGAGCTGTTTTCTTAATGCTTAAGTAATTCCTTGCAAGTATTTATCTATATATCTTAGTGTTCATTCTGTAATTTTATGGTTTTTGATCTGATTTATGCTACTCATGTCCCGCCGATTTGTCTTGTTTCTTTTCGGCACGGAGATTAAGTTGGTTGTGTGTAGGCCCCACAAAAAAAAAGTCTGTTTGTACAAAAGTCTGTGTGTAGGCCCCACAAAGTAATGCTTAAGTTGGTTTCTTTTCGGCACGGAGATTAAATTGAAACTGTTTATACAGAAGACCTCCTCTGCTCAATACATTCTGTATTTCATTCTCTGGCATTTCATTAGTCATTTGTTCTATATAAATGTCCCGATATTTCTGTCCACCGATATGCACACAAAACATTATTTTGTAAGAATATATATTAGAAGTTGCAATTTATATTTAACTTTCTCCTTTTTTAGTAATACTTGTTACTACTTGATCTAGTATTCATTTTCACCTTCTTCCTTGAGCGATGTTTTTTCGATTAATGAAATTGCACATAATATTTTACTATATACCAACATTAAAGTACAATTGAGACGTAAAAATAGAAAAATATTATGTATTTCTACTTATTTCTCTGTATGTTACAACTTAGTTCAGCACTAGGAGAAATATGATTTGTTTACGAAGAAATTATATTTCAAATAATTTGTAACTGTTCTATATAAACGTCCCGATATTCCTATCCACCGATATGCACACAAAATATTATTTTGTATGAATATATATTAGAAGTTGCAATTTATATTTAATTTTCTTCTTTTTTAGGAGTACTTGTTACTACTTGATCTAGTATTCATTTTACTAGAGCGATGTTTTTTCGATTAATGAAATTACACATAATATTTTACTATATACCAACATTAAAGTATAATTGAGACGTAAAAATAGAAAATATTATATATTTCTACTTATTTCTCTGTATGTTACAACTTAGTTCAGCACTAGGATAAATATGATTTGTTTACGAAGAAATTGTATTTCAAATAATTTGTAATTGTTCTATATAAACGTCCCGATATTCCTGTCCACCGATATGCATACAAAACATTATTTTGTATGAATATATATTAGAAGTTGCAATTTAGATTTAATTTTCTTCTTTTTTAGTAGTACTTGTTACTACTTGATCTTAGATTTAATTTTCTTCTTTTTTAGTAGTACTTGTTACTACTTGATCTAGTATTCATTTTCACCTTCTTCCTTGAGCGATGTTTTTTCGATTAATGAAATTACACATAATATTTTACTATATACCAACATTAAAGTACAATTGAGACGTAAAAATAGAAAAATATTATATATTTCTACTTATTTCTCTGTATGTTACAACATAGTTCAGCACTAGGATAAATATGATTTGTTTACGAAGAAATTGTATTTCAAATAATTTGTAATTGTTCTATATAAACGTCCCGATATTCCTGTCTACCGATATGCACACAAAACATTATTTTGTAAGAATATATATTAGAAGTTGCAATTTATATTTAACTTTCTCCTTTTTTAGTAGTACTTGTTACTACTTGATCTAGTATTCATTTTACTAGAGCGATGTTTTTTCCATTAATGAAATTACACATAATATGTTACTATTTACCAACATTAAAGTACAATTGAGACGTAAAAATAGAAAAATATTATATATTTCTACTTATTTCTCTGTATGTTACAACTTAGTTCAGTACTAGGATAAGTATGATTTGTTTACGAAGAAATTGTATTTCAAATAATTTGTAATTGTTCTATATAAACGTCCCGATATTCCTGTCCACCGATATGCATACAAAACATTATTTTGTATGAATTTATATTAGAAGTTGCAATTTAGATTTAATTTTCTTCTTTTTTAGTAGTACTTGTTACTACTTGATCTTAGATTTAATTTTCTTCTTTTTTAGTAGTACTTGCTACTACTTGATCTAGTATTCATTTTACTAGAGCGATGTTTTTTCGATTAATGAAATTACACATAATATTTTACTATATACCAACATTAAAGTACAATTGAGACGTAAAAATAGAAAAATATTATATATTTCTACTTATTTATCTGTATGTTACAACTTAGTTAAGCACTAGGAGAAATATGATTTGTTCAGGAAAAAATTGTATTTCAAATAATTTGTAACTGTTCTATATAAACGTCCCGATATTCCTGTCCACCGATATGCACGCAAAATATTATTCTGTGTGAATATATATATTAGAAGTTGCAATTTAGATTTAATTTTCTTCTTTTTTAGTAGTACTTGTTTCTACTTGATCTAGTATTCATTTTACTAGAGCGATGTTTTTTCGATTAATGAAATTACACATAATATTTTACTATATACCAACATTAAAGTACAATTGAGACGTAAATATAGAAAAATATTATATATTTCTACTTATTTCTCTGTATGTTACAACTTAGTTAAGCACTAGGAGAAATATGATTTGTTTACGAAGAAATTGAATTTCAAATAATTTGTAACTGTTCTATATAAACGTCTCGATATTCCTGTCCACCGATATGCACACAAAATATTATTTTGTAAGAATATATATTAGAAGTTGCAATTTATATTTAATTTTCTTCTTTTTTAGTAGTACTTGTTACTACTTGATCTAGTATTCATTTTAATAGAGCGATGTTTTTTCCATTAATGAAATGACACATAATATTTTACTATATACCAACATTAAAGTACAATTGAGACGTAAAATAGAAAAATATTATATATTTTGTTGGGTGATGATTCTATCCTCAGCACTGTTTCACTCAGTGGGAAATGATCCTATCTTCTATACTGAACCAAGCTCAGTAGCCTATGTACTCTGAACTGTTGAGAAGATTTGAAGATCCCAAAACCCTATCTGATTGGTGAACCATTCCGTTGTATATGTTGTTTGTCTCTGAGGTTTCAGACTCAGTAGACACTCTGCTCTGGTCAAGGCGCTCAGTAGCTTATTTGCCTCAGCACCAGTGTAGAAGACTCAGTGATCTTGGACTCGGCGGGAGCGAGATATCGAGAGAGTCGATCGAACCGAACTCGGCAGGAGTAGTTCACCTGGACTCGGAGCCGATCTTCGATAGACTTATCTCATTTGTCCTATCTACCGAATACAAGGTCGGACTCAAGATCGGCGGATAGTCTTCGGGATCAGTCGAGAATCTTTTGAAAGACAATCAGGCATTGTCATATACGAGGATGAGAGAAGTCGGCTTCGGCTTGTCTCGAAGTCTCGTGCTTGTCTCAACCGCTCTATCCGCCTCGACAAATGACAAACATACACGTGTCATCCTACCTACTAAAGCTGCAAGTCAACACTTTCCGAAAAAGGAGGAAAAGACACTGCTACCTACGCCAAAAGAGTCATTTGCTACCAAAAAGAGAGAGAAAGAAGAAGATCGTCTCCAACGGATCTTTCTCAATCTCTTCTCTATAAGTAGAGGGATCATTCAAGATTTGAAGTACACAAAAAAAGAAAACCTAATGCGATAACAAGAAACGAACAGAGCATTCAAACGAGCGTATTCAAAAGCCTAAGTCTTCCGCAAGAATCGAAAGAGTTATCTCCGGCGAAAGACTACCTTTAAGCTCATAAGGGAACCAAGCTGAACCGTCAACAAAGCATCTAGTATCCAAGCGATGTGACACGAACTTAAAGCTAAACCTCAGCCGTTCGTCGCTCTAGAAGCTACATTCTTGTTCCCCATCCCTCTAACCCTAAGCTCAACCGATATATCCATAGCTTAGACGAAGGAGTTCACCTTTGAACCCAATCCTTATTGTATAAGGACTCCTTCACTGTTGGAGAAGTTTGTCAAACACTTTAAGTTTGATAGAAGTGTAAACTGGGACTTGCTCAGTATAATCCCCGAGCCACGGCTTTGTCCTGTGCACAAGCTGACTGAGACTAACTCAGTATAATAAATAGCCTCCTGATCTATCGGGACAGTGGACGTAGGATTGTTGATATCCGAACCACTTTAAAAATCTCTGTGTCGTTTACTTACGTTCTTTTACTGTTACATTGATTTTACTGTGTATACTGAACTTCTTATCTACTGAACTGAGACTTAAAACGTTTTCTCATAAAAACTGATTTGGGCCTACACTATTCCGCACACTGAACTCTTGCTGATCGATACTGAATTCTGACCTAGTCAGTTAGTAGATCTCAGCCGAGTCAGACTTTTAGCCTTTAACACGATTCGAACGGTTGTGCAGTCTGGCTGAATCATTTCAAGATCGCGGCATCTTCTCCGAATAGGACTGTTCGTGTTCGAAGTTGAGAAATTTGGATTCAGGTGTATTCACCCCCCCCCCTCTACACCTGAACTCACTCTCGGGACCAACATATTTCTACTTATTTCTCTGTATGTTACAACTTAGTTAAGCACTAGGAGAAATATGATTTGTTTACGAAGAAATTGTATTTCAAATAATTTGTAATTGTTCTATATAAACGTCCCGATATTTCTGTCCACCGATATGCATACAAAACATTATTTTTTGTGAATATATATTAGAAGTTGCAATTTATATTTAATTTTCTTCTTTTTTAGTAGTACTTGTTACTCTTGATCTAGTATTCATTTTACTAGAGCGATATTTTTTTTGGAAAAGTCTTCTGGACCGAAGCAGAGCATGCGATCGCTAACCTTGAACCACAAGCTACTTACGTAGGGTGGATCATGACGAATCTCGCGACACATTAATTGATGAAGGGCTTTGCTAGCACTATACTTCCCCTCTCATCCCATTAACTGTCCGAAAGGGTTCGTCCTAACGAATTCATCGTAAAGCTGAAACCCGCCAATGGTCATAAGGGTATATTTAATCAATAAAATGACATCCCACTTAACATGCGTCATTACTTGCGGCTTTGCCGATCTAGCAGCGTATCTAACCCATGTGGAAAACAATTAATCTTATTTCTTCATTATTACATCATAGCACTATGTAATTATTTAAACTACAAAGAAATAAGACAGCTTTCATACGTCACAGAAGACTTATTATTGAGAATTACTGAATTAATAATTGAACTAATAAAGCGTCACATTTTTTACATTATTCATCATCATAAATCGATCTAAGATAGAATTGAATTAATAAATCGTTACATTTTTCCTTCAATTAATAAAGCAAAAAATTATTTAAAACATAATTTAATTAATAAAAGAAATTAAAATTATATTTATTTATTTATTTAATCTCTATTTTTTTCTCTCTCTTACACTATCTTCTCTTTCTTACATCTCTCTCTCTATATATATATATCTTCTCTCTCTCTCTTCTCCATCTTTCTCTCTCTCTCTCTAACTCTCTTTTCTCTCTTTCTCTCTCTCTCTCTTCTCTCTCTCTTCTCTGTTCTCTGTTCTCTCTCTCAAACTCTCTCTCTCTTATCTCTTCTCTCTCTCTCGAGAACTCTCTCTCTCTCTCTCTTATCTCTCTCTCTTCTCTGTTCTCTCTCTATATCTCTCTTCTCTCTCTCTCTCTCTTCTTTGTTCTCTCTCTCTTCTCTCTCTCACACACACTCTCTCTCTCTCTCAATTTTTCGAATCACATTTTTCCTAAAAATCTGGTAATAAACCATAATTTTCGAACCATATTTTTCCTAAAAATCTAATTTATCACAACTACTAGCATTATTCATTATGAGAAGGAACCGAGTTTCATCTCGTTTTGTTTTGTTTACTCCGCATTTCCGTTGCTGAGTTCAGATAAAATTGAAGTTTGAAAGCGTAATTGTTCGAATTCATCCTGCTCGAATTATTGTTGCATGATATCTTCATGTACTTGGTGCCAAGTTCCAATTCATCATTTATTTCAAATTTGGCAGGAAACTTGTGTGAAAAAGATGTATTTTTTTTTTAAAAAAAATTTGTCTTATGCATAGGGAATAAGGGATAGGGAACAGGGAAAAGGGAGTAGGGAGCAGGGGGACAGTAGGTGTCAGCAGTTTTTTTACAGAAAATGTTGACAGAAATTGGAAAAATAAGGGCAGAATTGTCCAGTATCTAATATTGCATTTTTCTATTTGAAAGTGTCTATTTTTGACATTTAGTTTTGGAGGTGTCTATTTTTAACATTCTGCTCAAATACAAACATGTGTGTATTTTTTTCTCTCTCCTCTCCCTCTCTTTCTCTCTCCTAGGTATCCATATGTGCAAACAAGCTTTTCAAAATATTTATTTTTCTTCATCAATCGCTGTCCACATTAACCTCGTTGCCCTCGAACAACTCTTCTTTTGTTTCACATCGTTCCTATTACTAATTGTATTCTTCAACAAATATAATGTAAATAATCGATAGCAATTAATGAAAACATGATTAAGTAGATAATGAATGGGAAGCAAAAGTAGGGTGTGAGAAATGAAATATTGAAGAGACGGGGCATTAAAATGCGAATAGGTAAGAGTTTCCAGAAAATATCTAGAGATTTTTATTATGACGAGACGGAGGAATGGGAGACACGTGGCCAAAATAGACCACCTCAGCACATGTGGCTCCGCTTCTTGTCCTTTTCCTCTCCACATGTTCCACTCACTCACCCACCAACACCATCGGATTCTTTCATCTAATATTTTATGTTGTTTAAGTCATAAATTCTTAATTTTTTATTCATAATCATTAATATTTGAATTTAATTTATTGTTCGTTATCTATTTTAAAAAGAAAGACTATAATTCTAGAAAGCAATGTTTCCACTCCAACCGGCAACCATGTCTAGGGTCCCTCCAAAAACATACTCCTTTAGTTTTATTTCATTATTCTGCTTATTTTCGATATGAAGATTAAGTAAATTATTAATTAAAAATAGTAAAATTCATTAAAATATTTTATTTTAAGTTAAAATGAATAGTTGACTAATGAAATGGACAGAGAGAGTATTTTATTACATTAAGTAAATCATAAATCATTTATGTGAAGATTAAGTAAGTTATTAATTAAAAATAGTGAAATTCATTAAAATATTTTATTTTAAAATTAAAATGAATAGTTGACTAATAAAATGGACGGAGGGAGTAATTTATTACATTAAGTAAATCATTAATCATTTCCTTCGTTACTATAAGGGGTTTTAGTGAAGCATGGTCTATAGAAACCGGACAATCGTATATGGTGAGACTTAAAAAATTGTAATGGTATGGAGTTCTTTTAATAGCAAAAAGGGATCTACATATGGGTGCCCGGGGTTGCAAGTAGTGGAAATATATATTTATACCCATTCCTACTTAAAAAATACAAAACTATCAACCTACTATAATTATAGTTACAAAATACCCAAGTTTATCAATTTACCCTCACTTTTTTACTTGTGTCAATGAGTGCTGAGGGGAGTCTACGGGTACCGACGAGTGCCGATGGTGAGTCTACGGGTGCCGATGGTGAGCTGATTTTCATCATATGTGCGCTGTCTTGAGTGTCGATGAGTGCCTATGGTGCTGCAGAGAGCTTAAAATTTCTATCAGCATCATAGACACTCATAGGCACCCATAAGTTCTCCATAGGCACTCCATCGGCACTCAAGACAGTGCACATCTGATGAAAATTGGCTACCATCGGCACCCGTAGGTCCACCATCGGCACTCGTAGGCACAAGTGAAAAAGTGAGGGTAATTTAGTAATGTTGGGTATTTGATGGACATAACTTTAAGAAATGGGTAGTATTGTGTTATTTTTAGTGGGAATATGTATTTGAACAAATGTCTCTTTCAAGTATCACCTTTCATTCTCTTTGCTATGAATCATTTAGTGTATTCTAATGAACATTTTAAGTTATATCACTATATGATATCTAATATATCTCATATAGATTTGATATTCAAAGTTCTATCTCCCTTAAATATTACTCCCTCCGTCCTGTTATTACTATCCCCTTTGGTTTCGACACCGAGATTAAGAAACTTTGTTTAAGTGTGTATTTTTTATGAGTTTTAATTGTATTAAGAAATTGATATAATTTTCGAGGAGTGGTTGATGGAAGAAATGAGAATTCATCCAAATTCTTGCAATGCATAGTTGAGACGATCAATTTTTTTTTGTTTTTTTTTTTCATATTTTATTTTAATTAATAAATAATCTAAAGTTTTCAAAAGGTTAAAAATCATGAATTTCTGAGTTAGGAGTGGAACGAAAATCGTGTGAGAGATAAAGTTTTGGAGAGAGAGAGTATGATAATGTGGGGATGAGTAGTAAATAAGAGAGAGACTCACTTCATTTTTGTTTAAGGATACTTTTTGCTATTTTAAAAAAGAGGAAAATAATAACGGGACAACCCAATTAGAAAAATAGGACAGTAATAGCGGGATGAAGGGAGTATTTGCAAATAGGGATGACAATAGACCTGATTTGGACCAATCCTCTTAGGTCTAGATTCAGATCTATGTTTTTTTTAGTTTGGTCTAAATCCATAGGGTCTCAAAAAATGAGACCCATACATAAATTTATAGGATCCATGGGGTCTCGGGTATAGACCTAGATTCATATGTTTTTTTTAACTAAAAATAAAAAAATCTAAATCAATTGAAATTTAGCTAAGTTAATTAACTCTACAATAACACCATAATCCATAAAAATATTACTATCATTAAAAAATGTCAAAATACTATGATACTACAAAAATATTACAATCATCTAGAAAAACCACGACCTTCTCTCAAAAAATAATTTTCAAAACTGTGGACAATGACTACTCAATCTCCTCCCTCTTTTTCTTTATTAGATTACTAATAAAGTATTTCAAGCTCAATAATAATGTAATGTAGTATTTTAAGTATAATTAGATAAAATAATATTTTAGATATAATAATAAAAGAATATTTTAGCTATAAAATTGGCGGATCTCGGACTCGGATTCGGATCTCAAAAGACAAAATCTAAATGTAGATTCGCAATTTTTGAAATGGGTTTAGATCTAATCCGAATCCATTAGATCCAATTTTTAAAGATTCAAATCCGAAAAAATGAATTAGGATCCACTGTTCTAAACCGGATCAGAGATCCTCTGCCATCTCTGTTCACAAAGCCTGTAATACGTATTACTATTCTCATAATCATTGGCAATAACCCACATTCCTTGAATATCGACCTGATTACATCTCAACATTACATTAAGGTACGCTTTACCGGCAAGATGTAGTGTAGTTGATATTCTCACTTCTACATAAGTGGTTGATCTAGAATTGATCTAGTGTACGATTCCGTTAGGATGGATTTAAATTAATAATATATTAAGGTACGATTTGTATGGAATTAATTAAATTCTAATTGGTTCAATGACCTTTTTACTATAATTTGATTGTTAAGTTGTCATTTATATACAAATTATGTACTGTCTCTGTCCCAAAATTCTTGTCTACTATTTTATTTTGGGTTGTCTCAAAATTCTTGTCCACCTTCTCTTTTAATACTCCCTCTGTCCCATAGAAGGTGTCTCCTTTCTATGGGGGCACGAAGATTAAGAAATTTGTGTTGTGTGGTGTATATTGTTTGACTTTTGAGTTGTTAATTTTCATCCACATATTTTTTGTTTTTTTAGAAATAAGACACTTTCTATAAAACGACCAAAAAAGAAAAACAAGAAAATTTTTTTATGAGACCCACAACTTTACACCACTCTACACACAACTAACAATTCTCTTTAAAAACCATCCAAAAATCAAAGTGAACAAGAATGATGGGACGTAGAGAGTATGTTTTCTTTTGAGTTCTCTTATTTTGATACAAATACTCGTAGACGAGAAATTGATGCTCTTTTAAAATCTATATGTTCTACTACTAGACCGAGTACACAAATTTATGTTTCCTTTATGTAAATCTTGCATTTGTTCTAGTTTGAGATTAGTTCGATTCTGCACATATTTGTAATATTAAATCTACGACTCCTCGAAATCGGAGCAAAACGTTTTCTATTACGTAAAATCAAAATCCATTAAAAGAAGAACCTACATAAATGTAATGAGGAAGTTCAAATTTTCAAAAAATATAAAAAAGAAAAATGATGGGATGGCATCCAGAAGCATCACATTCGCATTCATTGGAGGAGATTACTTGCGTGAAATAATGATCAAGCTTTTATAACCTACCCCACGTCCTACAGTAAAAAAAAAACCCTACACGTGTCGGATTCCAAGTGGGGCATCGAGCAGCCACCAGAATCACCACACCTGATTAATTAATTGTAGGATCGGACACGTGGCGGGTGAATGCTGGCGGCTTAAGGGAGTCCACGAACATTTATGTGGTTGTAGGACACGAGATCTATGCACGTACTATTACCGTTGCAGTGTCTTGTCTTCATACCATCAGCTTCTCATTGTCGTGCACCCATTTTGTGCACACAAACCCTCCAAATATTTGATTAATTATCAAAACTCCATGATTTTATCCTAATAATTAATAATATCTCTAGGATAATATATTTCTATAATTATGATCTTAACCGGTATAAGAGATTTTTTAGAAAAGAGGAAAATGCATTAAACACCCAATCTTTGAAAGATAACACTTTCTCTCTAACTTTTAAAATATGCACTATATCCCTGACCTATGAATATGAAAACACATAAAATCTTGCAATTAAACTTAATAAATAAATTAACCCAACCTTTGAGCACATAGCACTATACCACCTGATTTTTTAAAAATTGCAATATACCACTCTATTAAAGATTAAAGTAGTTAACTCCCTTCACCTATGAAGTACAACGTAACATCAAATTATTTGTTATAAATCGGGACTAGTTGTATATTATAGGATATAAATTCAGTTAAAATGAACCAAAACACTGAATTATCGAAGCCAAATAGCAAACCAAAGTATTTTGTTCAGTTTTTAACCGAAAAAACTCATTTAGGTTCAGTTTGATTCAATTATAAATTCCTAAACATAAAAGAAAAATTAAAAGTTACTATTATAATTCCCTTTTTAGTATAAATATTATATTTAAAAAAGTTAACATTTTTAACAAAAATATGTAATTATTTTCAATTCAATTAAATGATTGGTTAAACTAAAAATAAAAAAGTATAAAAAATAAAATTAAAAATTGAATTAATTTATTTTTAATTTAGTTCGATTTTTCTCGAAAACTTTTGTTTGTTTCTATCAATTATCCAGACTAATTACAATCGTAGAACCAATTAAATAGGGGGAGAGGGTTAACTGATTTCCTCTTAATAGTATGGTGGGTATTCTGTATTTATTTTAAAAGGTTAGGGGGTACCCAATGAACATACTGTTAAGATTAATATAATATATAAATTAATAATCATTTAAAGTTATCAATTTAACTAAAATAATTTTTTTGAAATATGATTGTAGTGTTGCTTAATTTTTTTTTAAAACTTAAATTTGATTTGAGTTTCATTTCTAACTTTTCTTATTACAACAAAAAAATCCGCTATTTTTTCTCATACTGCAACATACAATATAAATTAAATTTAAACAATAAAGTTTATTTATTGATAGTTAATAGTCAAATATAATTCACTGTTTTTTCTCAAATTGCAACATACATTATGAATTAAATTTAAATAATAAACTTTATTTATTAATAGTTAATAGTCAAATACAATTCATTATATTGTGTTTATTGTCTATAAATATATATTCATTATACCCTTTTTTCAAATGAATAAATTACTTCTTAATAATTTATATAACTCATTATTTTTAAATAATAAATAGTAAAATAATATTGATTATGATACCAAAATAAACTTAGAACTTTTTATATGCATCAAATCAAATTTGATTTTGTCGGATTTCGAAGACACTCTTCAAATTCATAAATATTAATTATTATTTAATTAATAAATCTATAAAATAATTAAATCTCACGATTATGACCGTATTAATTTATAAAGGTTTAACTGTATAATTATTCAAGAAATAATAATAATAATAATAATAATAATAATAATAATAATAATAATAATTATTATTATTATTATTGTTTAGGCTTTGTAAGATCTGTTATTTGCACTATTTTAGCCTTATTTTAGTCTGTTTAATTAAAGACCATTTGTGGAATATTTGGTTCGATTTCTTGATATAAAAGTTCTAAACCCGATGACTATTATTCTAATTATGTAATCAGAAAATAATTTATTCCTTCTAATTCGGTATTACATCATTTCATGCACCGATCTTATCCCAAGTGGTATCAAAACCAGGGAATGAGTAAAATAATTACATAGTGAAGATATAATTTATCACACTTAAAAATCTTATCGGTATGAGATTTTGATGATGAGTGGGGTATGTTATACAGTGTGCAAATGGAGTCCACTTATATGAAATCAAAGCATTCAAAGAATCCGTCGTAGGTGTGGACTCTAATTAGTTTTAGAATTTGAGTCTAGGATTATCAATTGAGTTGGTTAACCAATCGAATTGAATTAAATCTAATTCTCTTAATCGAACCCAACAAAACAAAACAAAAAAATTATCTCAAAATTTTCTTTTCATCTTTCTTATTTCTCGGTTTATTCAACGAGTTCACAAACCAAACTAAACCAAAAAAATTTGAATATTAGCTTTTTATCCTATAATATTTGTTTTAAAATAATAACTATCTATTTTCACTATTTTTTTCTCCGTAGAATTTCAATTATAACCAAAACCGAAATAATTAATTTTTTTAAAACCCTTTAGAGAGTACCAAATCAGATTCTTTTCAATTTAATATTTGGTTTTACAAGAACTGAATTTTAAGTTAACTATAAAAACTGAACCGATTCAATTAAGTTAATTAAGTCTTTTTTGCTTAAGTTGCTAGGGATGACATAATTTGATCATGGGATAAAATCTCGAAATTCTATTCGGAAACAGTCAATTTTATAATTGAGCAAGAAGGGAGAATGAAGAGAAGGTAATACATCCAGGCCTAAATGATTAATAACATATACAGAATTGAAGCTGCTAATATCTCCTGGTATTTGATAGATGAGTGGCAAATTCCTTGTTATCATCTTTCATTTGTTCAATGTAGATAGTGTAAGAAGGATTGTAGGCAGCAGCCTGATGCAAGTACTTGAATGCCTCGTCTCTGCGCCCCACATTTGCTAAAGCACTACAATGGAGAGTGCAAGAGAATGAATGAATGAATGAATATAAGGAGGAGGAGGAATCAACAACTCAACTAAATGGAAATGGAAATGGATTGGATTGTACCCTGAAAGGATAACTAAACCATCGTAGTAGTGGCCTTTGCTCTTCCAATCCCCGGGCTCTTTCATCTCACCTATTCTTTCTAGGTGCACAACCCCCTCTTCCATCTTTCCCTGCATAAGCCATTCACTGATATTTCACATACGAGTTTGAGATTCAAGCAATATGAACAACATGGGAGTTCTCATAGTACCTGAAGCAACTTAGACATACCCGCCCATTGAGATGAAAGAATCAATAAATCAACTTCTGTGGGATTTCCGGAAATAAGTAGCTGAATCAAAGGGACATCATTTCGACACAAGCACCACATAATATAACGCAGAGAAATATGCAACTTAAATGTAAGTGAATCAGACCTCTGAAATTGATTTTTCTAAGCACTCTGCAGCTTCAGCATATTGTTCTTTTTGTAACAGCGTTTGACCCATAATAAGCAAAGCTCTTACATGCCCACCGTCCTTTTCAATGGCAACTCTGCAGTTCATATTCCATAATATAAAATTAAATTCAAAGTGAAGCCAATCTTCCAATGAACAAAAGTCTTTTTGTTACCTTAGTAATGCAATTGCAGCATCTTTATTGCCGCCACCTAAGACTTCAATTGAATACTATTTACATGCACATAATTAAATATAGGAAGAATCTCAGTCATGTACAGATAATTTATGAAGAGCATGCTAACACATCACTCACTGCAACCAAGTCTTCAGGTGATAGGGTATGGGCTGATATTTCTTCCTTTTCCGTCCGTATCATAACATCTGCTACACCAGAGCTACCTCTTACTTTAACAGTTGGAGCGAATGCTGAAGCATTCACTTCAGGAAGCCCTAAACAATCGAGAACTTTAGGATGTCGAAGACATAGTAGCTGCAAATTCAAAGCAAACATGAGGAGCAAAAGAAACGATTAAAATAGAATGGTGCTTCATATATAAGAAGTTGAAATCCTTATCATTTCTAAAAACACAAGAGAGTTATCGTTTCCAATAAAACAAGAAGAGTAGCTAAAGTACTACTATCGCAGTGCAAGCTATTCATCACTCAACGCCCCACACCATCTCCTTTGTGTTCTTGTCTCCCTGTATTCCTTGGATAATTGTTATAGCTAGTGACCTCATTTTAAGAGTCAACTGTCAGCAAAAATCCCATCGACTAAGCTGATCATCCACCCATGACCCTCCAAAAAGAAAATGAGAAAGTTCTCCAAGTCCCAACAGCTCTCTTCCGATTCCATTGAAGTCCAAGACAATTGGTTTTCATCCCACCTCCAAACCCTCAGAGATATCTAAGGCTAACATTGACAAACATAAACTAGACTCGAAGTTTTTACACGCTAACACCAATATGGTTTAGTTAAAGTTCTTATTTCACTAATTATTAAAGACGAAAATAAGAGGGGGGGAAATGGAAATACCTAAAGCAACTAGATGTTGGTATTGCCGAGGCATCATAACAACTAGAATATCTGGCATGATAGATGATACGAGAAATAATTGTGACATTTTGGTAATTCAATAATTGTAATCGCGCCCATTGCCAGATTCGTGAGATAGGCAATAAAATACAACTGACAAAATAAACTAGCAAAGCAAATTCGTGAAAAGGCCTTCGTCAATTTAACATCAATTTCTTCATTGTCAGACAATCTACATAAAATTCTCCTAATAGATGATAAAGCTATTTGAAAATCCAACATGGTGTACAGGGTACTAGACTTAATTCTTCTCACAAGAAAAAAGAAGTTGAATGATTTTGCAGTACATGTGTAATAATTTTTAAAACAACAATACCAACCTGTATGAGATTGAATGAACTATTGGTAAGCCAATAAATCAAGGAACCCTGCAAGATATGAATGAAATCTAGCATTCAAATATGGGGAATCAAATGACAGCAGATTCCTGATATGATGTCACTTATCAATGCAATTGGTACCAACTACCAAGCCTTGTAATTCATTTAGAGGCTGTTTGCAGAAACCTCTATTTTTGGTGAAAATTTATTAACTATAGATATTGAAAAAGTAGTTTAAAAACTAAGATTGTTCGAGTGTTTTTTAATAGTAGAATAAGTTCTTAAAACTGGATGTTTGGTAAATAAGTAGTAAAATGTCTTTCTGAAGTATGTAAGTATCTCAAATTGTCCTTGGCCGGCTTTGCAACCCTAGTTTGACATTGCGACTGTATGCACGTCGAACTTATGTAAGCAGTAAGCTCATAAATAAACATATAACACTGCAGTCAAATTTATATTTAAATATAGACCTGCAAAGATTTCATATTTTGTGTAATTTATATTGCAATTTTTGTTTATATAATAACATGCTAATATATTACCTGTCTAGAAACTCATTATATATAAACTTTATACATATGCATACAAATGTATTATTTTTATAGTTAATATATCAGAAAAGGTGGAAACAGTCAATTACCTGGGGAACATTGAAAGTAGCAATCAATATAGGCAGCGTCAGCAATTGCAAATAGACCTTGTATATCTATAAATCAAAGGACAAGATGAAACACTCGGCACTATTCTAAACTATCGTAAACTTAGGACATTAACAAAAATATGTTAGCACTTGCATATAAACCTTTTTGTGTATAATATAAAGGAGAAGAAAGCACCATCAAATATGTAAGCAGTTGCAGATAAACCTTGTAAATCTCTAAAGCAAAAGGGTCACATAAACAGAGATATGCCAAGTTCACCTAACTAACTTTACAATTTTAGAAAGCATAAATGATTCTTTATGCCAAAAAACTACACATCTGACCATGTAGGAATCTTTCTTGATGTATAACTAATACAATAGTGATGAATGGGCTTCATTCAGGAAGTAATCCATTTGTATGATGAGCTATACCAAATATGACAAGGATGACACAACTTTTACTTGCATATGATCATTGTAATCTCATTTTATAGAAAGATTTACATAAAGGGGAACTAAACATGCAGTTGGAATCGGGCAATAGATCCTATGATATTAGTGGATGGGCAGGGAAGATCTTCTGTAAGATACTGGCTTACCAAGGCTCTGACTTCAAAAATCATTACAGGAAAGATAGGAGGATGGAACGGAGAGCTTGCATGATTTCAATGAACTCACCTTTGCTAATAACTGTAAGGTGCCTGGTGCATGTTGTAGTGATGACTTCCGAACAGACAGCTGAATCAGATAAAATTAGCTATATGAATTAGACCATGGATCAGAAATAATACTAGAATAAGAATTAGAACAATCAGAACAGAGAAACAGCCAAATAAATTAAGCTCTGAGCTTAAATCTTCTATGATATTGAATAAGCATTTTTCAAGGCGGTATACTATGAAAGTTGTGTTAGAGATAGCATTTCTATCATAACAAAATATTGAGTAAGCACTTTTCAATACCGTGTACTATGAATGTAGTGTTAGAGATCATAATCAATTAATTCCAGAAATTAAGAAAAATACCAAAAGGCATCCGAAACAAAACTTCTAATTGTCATGCAGCCATGGTATTTTGCAGATCTAAAATTAATAAATTAAAAGAATATATAAAATGAATCTTATCTTCAGTGTTTCTCCCTTGGACTGGTTTGAAGTTAGAACAGGTCATTTCCTTTACAAGATGACAATTAAATGTTGCCTTTTAGAAAATAGACTTCTTGTAAGAAAAAATATTATTCATGAAGTAAAGAAAGAAGACACAAATCTAATGTGTTTATATTCCATGAGTTTGCTATATACTCTAATAAGTTAAAGTAAACATTTGTCAGCTTTAGTTCTCACCTTAAACTTTGTTAAATTTCAAGTGCCATCTAATTGGCTCTTTGTTACTGAAAGGATAGTGGGTATGGCAACTTTATTCAACCAGAACGGAAAGAAAAGAAGAGTTTTATGCCTGGGGGAATCAAACAAGCACAGCCTAAAGTCAAAAACAGTATTCACACAAAATCAATGTCATAAACCCATGCTACTGTCATAACACAAACCTCCCAGAAATGAAGTGTGTATCCTTATCAGCTAGCTATGATAGCATACTAGATAGGGAACCCTGATTCCAGTATCAAAAGCAAATAGCAAAAATAGTAGATGCTGGAAGAGAGAACTAAGTTCTCAGTTATCCCAGTCATGATCATCACGGTCACTGTGAGTCCGTGAAAGCAATCACTAAAGCAACAATTCCGTTTCGAGTACACAACATCAAAATGTTATGACATCACCTTTATGAAGAACAAGCATATTTTGTACAGTGCAGATAGTCTTGCAAACTGAGTGTCAGTTCCAACAACACCAGAAAACATTGGCAGATGTAGGTATAAGTGCGCTCTAACCTGAACATTAGCAAAATGCAAGCCTGCAATGCATAGTGGGAAGATAGCCCCCAGTACACCATGGGGATATTCAGTCAAGTTCTGTAACCACAAAATTCCTCCCTGCAATGTAATAAGATGAAACACATTACTAGCCACTAACTGAGCAACCCAACCACATATTAATCTGGTATAAAAGAAACATACAGTATCAAAACCAGGATGATGATCCAGTGACATTGTACGAACACTCATGAGCCACAAGAAAAAGCAAGGGACCTGCATATTGGTAAGAAGAACAAAAGAAAGAAGTATCAAGATCCATCCAACATACTCAATTAGATAAATACAAAAGGTGCATGATTGCGGTTGGAGTCCTAGATCATTTGGATATATGAATCAGGTAGTACATGGTGGTAAACTTCTTGTTCTGAGGGAAGATTTTGGAGAGGGTTCAAAATCAAGTGCACTGAAGTCTGTGATGTACAGGGGAAGTCTGTTTGTGTTTTCTCCTTCCCAAAGAGAGATGCCAATGAGTTATTAACCTCATAATGAAATTTACAGCTAAAAATAATAGCAGATGGCGACTCATATGACTACATGACTGCATCATTTTGCGAAGAAGAATCTTTTGGCAGGGGGTTGAACAAACAAGTGACTATAACAAGAGGAATCTAACCTGAACAACGAACGATGAGAGGAACCAAAACACCGAAGGGCACCCAACTGCCTCCTTTTCCTTCCAGAAAAGAGCAAATTGATCCTTGAAACTTCGTCCCGACAGAGGTGGTGGAAATGGTGGAGGTACTATTAGGAATAGAAATGACAAATATTTATATGCTACATTCCAAAAATTACTTCCATTCACCATATATTCTAATCCAAGTACCATAGAGTAACAGGAGAAATGGCAGAAGAAAGATAAGCCATAATAGCTAAAGAACTACATAGCCGGTTGTTTTATAACATAAATTGCAAATGTAAGGAAACTACATAACTACCCATTCTAACCAGAGTTGTAACACAGATATTCCATTTTATTTAAGTCTGTCTGGTTCACCATGAATTTACGGACATAGTAGCCGACAGTCTGATTCAACTTACACAGCCAATCTTTGTTTGGATCTCTATAATTCACTTCATTTCCAAATGAAGAAAAACTAATTGGGTGGGGTGTGACTATTTCCTTCTCCCTCTAGCTCTTTTTCCTTTGCTTCAGGTTAGAATAAATAATTACTTAGATATACACTTAGCTTATATAAGTGGAATGACTACTCACACTGAGGCAGCAGCTCTCCTATCCTCCTCATTTTTTTAAGTTGCAGAACAACTGAAGGAAATAATGCAAACCTCATTGCCACAGTAGATGAAGAGATTATAACCCACCTACAAAATTTAACTTTTTCAGTTAGTTACGACAGACAAAATTACGAAAAAAGATCAAGGTCAATTAAGCACAAAAGTCTTCAGCTAGTTGAGAGAAAATAATTTGAATTAGTAATCCACACTCATGAAAAATCATAACCAATATTTTGAAAAAAGAAAATAAAGAGCTTTAATCAGCACCCAGGACTTGAAAGCACAAAATTAGTTCCGCCAATATTCTCGAAAAGCAATACAAACTCAATGCTATTAAGCTTGAGCTGAAAATTCTAAAATAACAAACAATTATTTCAGACCATTAAACTAGAGTCGTGAATTGGGTCTGATGGAGGAGAAACAAATAAATTCAAGTACCCGAAATTCAAAGTTTAAGACTTGAGTTTCGTCTCTTTAACTCTTACGCCGACGTTCTAGACTTCTACTATAAAATTAAGAAATGGAACTCCAATCCAACCAAATTAGCACACACAACATGTGAATTGATTATTCCTACCACGGCAAGCCAGTGACATCGTGATAAGAATCGAGCAGGCGGATGAGAGCTTGAAACGGAAGGAGATGCTCTCCCGGCAGAGTTGAGAATCGTCGAGAAAAGGAAATGCTAACACGAGTTGAGTGCCAATAATTACGCCGCTCGTCGCGGTGGTGATGGCCTGAGCTAATGACCAACGAGTATGAAGAATACGAGGAGGAGGAGGAGGAGGAGCATAATAAATGATGGACCGCCGCCGATGGCCGGACGCAACGGCGTTTAGCTACAGATAATACTCGCATTTTTTTTTCTTAAACCCCCCAACTTACAGAGGTGGAAGGTGTATGGAGTATATATTTACATGAGGGATTATTACCAAATCAACCTCCTAATCTATTACAGCCCCAAGAAATTATAATGAGATATTATTCTCTTTTACCCAATTTCATATAATAAAACTCAAATTTATCCAATTCTTATATTTGCTATACAAAATACCTAATTTTACTTACATTATCTCTAACTTTATGAAAAAGTCAAAAACCGAGTGGGACTTCACAGGTAGAGCGGGATTTCCCAAACGGGATTTCCCGAGCGGGACGTGAGCGGAATTTGAGCTGGGTATGAGCGGGATTTGAGCGGGACGTGAGCGGGATTTCGTGTTCTGCTTCAGATATTCGATTTCAATCATTTACGCAGTCTGACATGTCTAAAAAGTAAGGGTTTTAAAGTAAAATTGGGTATTTTGTGTAGCAAATATAAGAATTGGGTAAATTTGAGTTTTGTAATATCAATTTGGGTATTTAAGAAATCACCCCATATAAACAATTTATTTTAATTTATTATATTAATAAATAATTTTACGTGTGTTTGGAAAATTTTATCGAAATAACTTATTTTAAATAATAAGTTACTTTTAACTTATTTTAACTTACGAAAATTTATAAATAGCTTTTAAAGAGGTTCCCATATCAAATCCTGACAACTACATTTTTTTAATTTTATTTTTTTGCCTATATAAGTCATTGTTATTGCATATATCCAAATACAATTAATTTATTAAATTTAAGTGCTTATATCATAAGTTCCTATGTACTAAGTTCTTTTGTCACAAGTCCTTAATTAAGTTATTTTCCTAAACGGAGCCTAAATGTATAAAACTAATTTATTCAAATATTTATAATTATATAAGTTATTTAGTTGTTTGAAGTAGTTGAAACTTATCTATAAGTGTTGAGAGTTGTTGGAACCTATTTAAAGTTGCTGAAAGTTGTTGGTTTTGATAATTTTTAAGTGTTTGTATAAAAGTGCTGAAAGAGGAAATTAGTATTTGAAAATATTTATAACATGGTAGCTTATAAAATGAAAAGTTTGTTTTATTCATCACTTATTAAACAAATTTAAAACTTCTACATAAATAAAATTGTGAAACTATTTCCACTGATGCAAAAAAGTTTTTGATGATAAATATTGTAAAAATAAGAATTAATAAAAAAAATCAAGTATAACTAATATTATTAATTGTAATCAAGAACAAGAAAGATTATAAATTATAGTGATAATATATGAATATAGTCAAATCCCATAAAAAAAATACAAATCTAATCATGTACTATAATTTAGTTCACTAAGTAGCCAATTTGACCGAATTGCCCTTACTTTTTTCTCTGTTTTTCCTCAGTTTTGATTACCAATTTGTCATGCCAATCATTGTGCACTTGTAAGACAAGAAAAAGACAAAAAGACAAGTAAACTAACTTCAGGTGTTGCTGGAAGCCTATAGGTGCCCTCGGCGCCGATTAAAAAGACAAAGCCGTCAAATTTGTATTCAAAATTGAGATCCTGTGCATTATTGACGGTGTCAAAGGTCGTCGGCTCTTCCTCGGCACCGATTTTTTTAATCTCCAAATAACAACACTGGACACATTTTTATTGAGAAGTGCTTGTTTTGAACGTATCCCCTACGATACACGAAAACCGCATGTGATACACCGCCGAGCAACTCGCGACACCGCCGCCCATCAAGCCGCCATATCGTGATAGCTGGATGTCGCCGCTGCAATGCCTTCCTCTGCCGACTCACAAGTGCGCTATTAAGTGTGATTTTTTTTTTCAATTTTAGTATGATTTTAGGTTTAGAGTTGTCAAATTTCCTGAAATTTGTTTGGCCATTAGTGAGAAATCGTTGTGTTCGTAGTTTTTCCCCTTGTCCCGACAATTTTCTGTTAGATCCATTGGCTTTTTAGTTGATAGCTTGCTATTTCTGAAATTGAATGCGAAATTGCTTGAAGATTTTAGATTAGTTGATGAATTAGTGTTTTAATTTGATTGTGCTTGTTGGGATGTGATTCAGCAGTAGACTTATTAGTTGCTTAGAAGATTTGGCTGATCCAAAAACCCTAATTTGATTGGTGAACCATTGAGTTGTAATTGTAATGCCTTAGACATTCCTTCAGCATGGTTCAGGCTCCAAGTTCTGTCTGCTGATCCTTCAGTAAACTATCCGCCTCAGTACCATGGAGTGAAGACTCAGTAGTGCTGGACTCAGCAGGAGCAGCATACTGAGAAGTGTTCATACTTATTAGTGTTGGACTCAGCAGGAGCAGCATACTGAAAGGAGTCAGTAGAACTGGACTTAGCAGGAGCAGTTCAGTGAACTCAGAGTTGACCTTCAGTAGAGTTGAACTCAGCAGGAGTATACTATTGAACCTAGGTCAGACTCAGCAACAGCCTGACAGTCTCCCTGATTGTCAGATGATCTTATATGTTAAATCAGTAGAGTCGTTTGAGGTAATCAGAGAAGTCAGCTTAATTATATGCCTAGAAGTTTGTTTGTCTCAACTACTTTCTACGCCTCGACCAATGACGAGCAGCCAGCTGTCAAAGTTCTGATTAAAGCTGCAATTCAACCACTTTCCAAAAATAGAGGAAAAAGAATCTGCAAGATTCCTTAAAAGAGCCGTTAGCTACCCAAAGAGAGTGACACGTGGATCGTTCGTCTCCAACGGATCTATCCATGGCTCACCTCTATAAATAGAGGGAAAATCAAATCGCATCAACATAGACCAAGAACGAGCGATTACGAGCATAAACTTACAAGAACTTAAGCTTTCCATAAGAACTTCAGAGAAACACTTCAAGCGAAAGGCAACAACCTTGCTCAAGGGAACCAAGCTGAATTAGAATCAAAAGCCTCTAGTATCCAAGTGACCGAACACGAACCCAAAGAGTTATCCTTCATTGTTCGTCACTCTATAATGCCACCTTCTTGTTCCCTTTCCTCTAACCTAAGCTCCACTGAATATATCCATAGCTTAGACCGAAGGAGTTCATCCCTGAACTGTTCTTATTGTAAAGAACTCCTTCATTGTTGGAGAGTTTGTCAAACACTTCAACTTGATTCGCTGTAAACTGGGACTTGCTCAGTATATTCCTCAAGGCCAGTGTTTGTCCAGTGCACAAACCGACTGAGACTAACTCAGTATAATAAAATAGCCTCCTAATCTTTTCGGGACAGTGGACGTAGGATTGTTTGATATCCGAACCACTTTAAAATCGTTGTGTTCTGTTTTTACTGTTGCATTGATTTTGCTGTTCATACTGAAAACTGCTTTACAAAATCATACAACTGAGTTTCAGCAAAGCTTAACAGATTGCACTAACCTACTGAAACTGTTTTAATAAAAATGTTTTCAAACTCAACTGAATTGGGCATACACATTTCCGCACTCTACTGAACTCTTACTGAACGGTACTGAATTCTGACATCAGTCAGCTAGCAGACCTCAGTATAGTCAGTCACTCTGTTCACGCAATTCAGAACAACTTGCTTGGTCTACTGAACTTGTTCAGCAAGGCACTCTCTTAAATAGGACTGTTCGCGTTTTAAGTTGAGAAAGTTTTCAGGTGTATTCACCCCTCCCTCTACACCTAAACGTTTATCTCGAGACCAATAATTGGTATCAGAGCAAGAGTTCTCAAAGACTCTTGTTATCTAAAACTGGTCTACTTGAACGGATCCTGAAAACGTTTTCACTGCATATCATTCTTCATTCATATCATTATTTAAAATGTCTGATATTTCAGGAATCAGGATGGTACCCATGTTCTCAGTAGAGAACTACGGGGTATGGCGAGTCAGAATGGAAGCTCATCTGAATTCCCTCCACGACAGCATGAAAGAGGTCTTGGAAGACGAACCTATTGTTCCCATGATCGATAGCGTCGAAACCCAGGATCCAGCACAAGGAGGAGGAATTGTGACCGGGAAGAAGATCCCTAAAGATAGAAGTCTTTTCACTCCAGAAGAGAAGAAGCTTCACAATATAGACCGGGTTGCCAGGAATGTCACACTGACCACCCTGAGCGATCTTATCTCGGAAGAGTTCAGGACTGCAAGTCCGCAAAGGAACTCTGGGATGCTCTGGCGCTACTGAGTCGGGGGACTCAGAAGATCAAAGCTAACAAGTTAGCCCTGGAACTCCAGAAGCTTGAGAGATTGTCTCTCATGCCTGGCGACACGATTGAAGATCTCAACGTCAGATTTACGGATCTAATGAATACTATCAATGGACTGGGAAAGACGTTCTCCAACCGAGAGATAAATCTCAAAATCTTGAGAGCACTGCCAGACGGACATTGGACTCCCTTTGCTACTTTGATTAGACATTCTGATCTTGACATTGTTTCTCCTGATCATATATTTTCAGAATTAAAAGCTGAGGAGTTCGATCGGTCTACCACAAAGGAAGCAGCGAGCTGAAGCTGACACTCAGATTGACCATGCCTTTAAAGCATCAGTCAGCACAACAGCTCCCGCATCTAGCAAAGCTGAGCCTTCAACCAGTGATCTACAAGGAGGAAGCCTAGCTAAGAGATATACACTGCTTTCCATAAAGTATCAGAAGGAAAAGGAGCGCCGCAGAAAACTATCTAGAGTCGTCAGAGAGTCTAAGAGTAAGTCTAAATACTCACCTAAGCGCACTCCTGAACCGCATACTTCTGATTGCAGGAAACAGGATGATTCTGCACACTCAAAAGACAATGAGAGCAAAGAAGGCAGAGTCACCTCCTGCTACAACTGCAAGAAGCCAGGACTCTACCAATATGACTGTCATGAGCTCAGTACAGTTGAGAGAGCAGCACGAAATGCTCGAAGGGAGAAGTGTTGGGATTTTGTATACTGGAAGCACTTTTATGCTTGTATACAATGTGTTTTTGTCATTACCACTATTTTATTCTCCTATCTGATAAATATGTATATTTGCACATGTTATCCTTTATCTTGTATAAAAGTTAGATTTGTGTGGTGTGTCGGGTATCACAGAAGACAACACAAATTGATTGAACTGACAAGATATAAACAGTTAACACAGCTGAGACAACTTAAGGATGAAGTTGTCGGTTTAAGTTGCAGTTTAGATAAGAAGTGGCTTGTCTTAGCTGCTTGTCTTTACTGGTACACTTAAGGTGGTGTATTGAAGGATCACAGTGAGATGTGTTCTCCTAACTGACCTTAGTGGAGAACCAAGATCTCGGTGACTTAGCTGATCTTAAGCTTGATAAGACTTCACCGAGTGCATTTGACTATCTATCACTTTGACCTACTATGGTGAACGTCAAATGAGCGGCGGGATCTACGTATCTTGGGTGTTAGTAGTTATTTGTGGCTCAGTCCGGTTGTACCGTATCTTGCATCCGTATCCTAGTAAAATGGGTTGATAATATCCCCTGAGGAACTCGAAAGGATTAACACACTAAACCCGGCCGGTTGATTAAGTTCAGGTGTGTTAATAAGGTCGAGTGGTACTACTCAGGAATATAAGATGTTAATTAATTTAAGCTGTCAGTGAGCTTAATTAATTAATGGATATTTCTATCTTAAATACGGAGATTGATTAAGTCTAAAATACAAGCCCTTGCTCAAATTGGGATAAAGGGGTAAGTCAGCACGGATTCTCTAGTGGAATGAATCTGTGTTAATTAATTAATTTTGCTCACGGTGAGCATGTATAATTAATTAATTGGAGGCCCTGCTTTATTTCTTGTATTGGATCCCTGATCTGGCCCAATTAGTTGCCTAGTAATTTATTATCTCTCAGAATTCATTATTAATGGATTAATGTATTTTTACATTATTTAATAATGTTATTTATCTGGAATTAATTGGCTGGGCCAATTAATTGATAAATATTAGTAGCCCAATAAATTAATTAATTATATTATGGGCTGATTATGTAGAAGCCTATTGGAATATAATTAAATTAATGGGCTACAAATATATTACTCCCTCCGTCCCATTATTCTTGTCCAATTTGCTTTTTGCACGGTTTTTAAGGAGAGTTGTTAGTTGTGTGTAGATTGGTATAAAGTTGTGGGTCCCACAAAAAAGTTGTATGTAATAATTTACTAAAAAAGGAAAGTGGACAAGAATTGTGGGACGTCCCGAAAAGGAATAAGGGACAAGAATTATGGGACGGAGGGAGTAATATTATATAGGTTTTTGAAGCCTATATATATTAGTATTCTGTTCAGAAACTCACACAATTGATTCATAAAATTTCGAGAGTGGCGTGAGTTACAGAGAGAGATTTTAAATTTATTTTCTTCAGATCTCTGACCACCCAGAGGAAGAAAAAGGCCGGGACACAGATCAGAAGATCTGACACGGGAGCAACAATCAGAGCTACGACAACATACGAAGGAGGAGGTATCGATTTCTTCCTTTCATATTCCTTCAATTGGTATCAGAGCCTGGTTTAGGCTCTGATTGTTGTTTAATTAGATTTTTATTTCGTCGTTATCGGGCTTATTTCGTGTTTGGGGTGGCTTGCGAGCCACTGTTTTGACCCCGTTGTAACGTTTTTCTCGTGAGAAAATCCACGAGTAGTTGATAGGATCAATATGCTATGTGATTGTATTTTAATTGTACTGTAATTGGTCCGGGTGGCACGAAAAACGAGACGACAAAAATCAGTTTTTCGCAGCGAAAAACCCTAGTTTATCTAGGGTTCCGCCGCATCTTGCGGCGGAGATTCCCGGCGCGTCCGACGTCGGTTCGACAATCGGCTTGAACTGATGGAATCCTCGTCTTACGAGCTTCGCGTCGATAGGTTGCAAGGGATCATCCGATCCCGAATGCGATCGTAATCTACGTCTGAAGTTCGCTGCTCACCATGAATTCATTCCGGCGAATCGTTTGAAATTCGGGAAATTGAGGAACTAATCTCGGCCGGAATCCGTTACCCGGTGGTCGTGAGTGTTCCAACATCATTTCCCCTCTTTCAATTGATCGAATCGCGGCTCAGAAAGGTCGAATTTGGGCGGCGAACGCGCGGCGGCGGAGGCGCTATTTATCGCGCTGCACACGACGCGGCGGCGGCTCCAGGCGTCCGTCTTCACAGATCCGACGTCCTGGGGGCGTCGGGCGGGGCTGGAGACGGTGCGGGAGGGCCGGAGACGCTCGGGAAAGGCGCGGCGCGCGCGCGCGCGCGGCGCGGCGCGCGCGCGCGCGCAGCGCTAATTTGCGCCGTTTCCGGCGGCGTCTCGGTGTGGGGAGGCCGGTTCCAGCATCTCCATGGTGCGGCGACCCTCCTGGTGTAGGCGGCCAGCCGGGAACCGGCCGGGATGAAGACGGCGGCGGCGGCAGTTTGCATGAGGAAGACGCTGACGTGGCGCGCTGACGTGGCGAGCCACGTCAGCCCTAGCTGAGTCAGCATCCACGTGTGCGCCACATGGCTGCCACGTGGCAGACCCCTTATGACGTGGCGATGGCAGTTTTCCAAGCAGTTTTCAGATTCGAAGATCTGTATCATGATCGAGATATGTAATAGTTAGGAATTACGTGTTTTTAAAGCCCGATAACGATTTTATATTTCCTATTTGCGTATTTATTTTTAATTATGCTTTAGCATGCAATTGTATGATTAATTGCGCTTAGAAAAGCATGTAAATAGGATTTATGTCTTTATTAAAGCATGTTTTATTTTTCGCGAGTACGTTTTATTATGTGCGTTTAGAAATTGCATGCTTTAGGAATTATGTGTGATTGCATGATTCGTTACAAACCTTTTGAACAAAAAGACTAAGCAACTTTAAAATTAAATGTTTAATTAGATTCCATTAATTTGGATTTTAAACACTTAATCGGACCTCCATTAATTGGACTCTACACGAAAGTAGTAAGATTATGTAAGTAAACGTCCACTGCGTGGCTTGCTTGCATTTTTGAGCTACCGGTTTGTGAGATGAGTTTTCCAAAACAATATTTGATTATTATTGAGTAGTGGGAGCGAAGCCGTAAACGTCCACCTGCGTGGCTTGCGTGCCTAGTAAACACGAGTACTCTAGAAGATAATAATTAATAGGATGGCTAATTAGATCAAATTGAATGCGGCATGGTTCGAGTAAGTATGTCAATTTCAAGAATTTGATTCTATTTGGTCAAATTAATGGTCAATGCTTAGATGTCACCGCAGGTACAATTCACTTCCCTCGAAGTCCCTTCCCGCGTTTTAATAGTAACATGGTCCAGAATATCGAACTATTAATTTCATTCGTCTCAAGAACCTAGACGTGGATTGAAATTAAAGAGCTAGGTAAATAGCTTGGTTTAGGGTTACGCTAGTAAACGTCCACCTGCGTGGCTTGCTAGTGGAATTCTTAGAGCTGTTCGAGTTTTTTAACATCATTGTTTTTCAAAAGGTTACAATGATAGTTAATTACGAATTATGTGCAAATATTAATTCATACATGTTTTAAAATTATATTTTTTCAGATATGTCTGTTCGAAATTTTTCAAGTTCCTAAACAGTCTCACCAATCAAACCCTAATGGGTTTAACAATTTTTTTAAATAATTTTACAAAGTGGAAGAGATATCTTACCGCTCCTAATAAAAGCTCTGCAAAGGTCCTATAAGAACTTCTGTTTAAGGACCGCTATGTCTAAGAACGAGTTTACTATGAGTATGTCACTCAAATCTTTGGTAGCAGTCAAAGAAGTTATAGGAAAGGGTAAGAGTGCTCAAGTCTTGAATATCCCTAATAGTTCAAGGAATCCTCCGAAAGGCGGAAACCAGAAAAAGAGCAGAAAGGGTGGACAATTCAAGAAGAGCAGTGGGAGTAAGAAGACGGTCCTTACCGGTGACATGCAAATGTCAAAGGAGAAAGGAAGGTTCTTCAAGATTGGTAAGAAAGGACACTGGAAGAATTATAATCCAGATGTCAAGGCAAAACAGAAAGAGACGCGAGTCGCTCTTGTAACTGAAACTGTTCTGGTTTCCTCTTCTACCCACGAATGGGTAGTGGATTCGGGGGCAACTGATCATGTTTGTTACACTTTGCAAGGTTTCTTGCAGAAAAGGTAATTGAGCAATGGCGAGGTGGTAGTCTCAATGGGCAATGGATCGAAAGTTCCTGCAATTGTCATTGGAGATTTACATCTATCTTTTGATAGTTCTGTTTTAGTACTTAAAGATGTTTAATATGTGCCTGAGTTTAGGCGAAACATTATTTATGTTTCAAAACTCTGCACCATGGATGGTTATAAATCAAGTTTTGATAGTGAAGTTTCTATCATGAAAGACGATGATTTTATCTGTGGTGGACCATTAAACGGATCTTTATATACTATTACTTGTAATCCGCATAATTCTATTAATGTTGCTTCCTCATCATCAAATCCTAAGAAGAGGAAAGAATCTTCTAAGGTAAACCAAACTTATCTGTGGCACTTAAGACTAGGTCACATCAATCTAAATAGGATTCAAAGGTTGGTGGAATATGGATCAGTGGAGTCTCTCCAAGATTGAACCATTTCCAACTTGCGAAACCTGTTTGGAAGGAAAGATGATGACTAAGCCTTTCAAGGCAAAAGGTTATAGAGCCACAGAAGTATTTAGTTTGATACATTCTGACTTGTGTGGGTCTATGTCTACACAAGCTCGTGGAGGGTATGAGTACTTCGTCACATTTACTGACGATTACTCGAGGTATGGATATGTTTACCTTCTTCACCACAAGTCGGATTGCTTTGAAACCTTTAAGGAATTCAAGGCAGAAGTGGAGAGGAAGTTAGGTAAAGAAATCAAAACACTGCGATCTAATCGTGGTGGGAAATACCTATCCAACGAGTTCAAGGACTACTTGACAGAATGTGGGACTACATCCCTACCGACAAGACGGCACGCGCCTCGGCAGAATGGTGTGTCGAGAGAAGGAACCGAAGTCTCTTAGAGATGGTTCGGTCGATGATGAGTTATGCAACTTTGCTAGTTTTCTTTTGGGGATATGCCCTAGAGGCCGCAACATACTTGGCTGAATCGTGTGTCTTCCAAGTCGGTACAAAAGATCCCTTTCGAGTTGTGGAGCGGGCACAAACCCAGGTATGCACCACTTAAGGATTTGGGGTTATCCCCGCTTATGTGCTTGAATAGGCGGGCCGACAAATTGGAATCACGTTCAGAAGTGATGTTGTTCATAGGGCATCCGAAGAAAATGAAGAGTGGATACTTTTATGATCCTAAAGAACAGAAGATCGTTGTTAGCCCTAACGCTCGGTTCTTAGAAGAGGATTACACTAGTAACCATAAATCTCGAGTCGACATCATCCTTGAAGAATTACAAGGTGGTCGATTTCCACTTGAACAACCAAGATAGTGCAAGATAGTACTCCACGAGTAACTGCACAATCTGTTAACACAACTCCTAACACTGTTCGACGTAGTGGGAGGGTGATATTTACACCTGATCGGTATGTTCACTGGGGAGACGTTTGATTATCTCCCGGTAGATGAACAAGATACCGTGGATCCCTGGACTTACAACGAAGCAATGGGAGATGTAGATGCACCATGGACTCGAAATTTGAGTCCATAACTGATATGGATGTATACGAGATCACTGAACTACCTGAGGGCTGCAATGCTATTGGTAGTAAGTGAGTATACAAGAGAAAGAGAGAGCACCGAATGAAGAGATCATGGCGTTTAAGGCCAGGCTAGTGGCGAAGGGTTTTACCCAGAAAGAAGGTATCGATTATGAAGACACCTTCTCGCCTGTAGCAATGATCAAGTCCATTCTGATTCTCCTTGCCATATCAGCTCACATGAACCTAGATATCTGGCAAATGTATGTCAAAACCGCATTCCTAAACGGTCACCTTGAAAAAGGTAGGGACATCTACATGAAACAGCCAGATGGTTATGTGAAGGAGGGCGAAGAGCATCTAATTTGGAAGCTTAAGAAGTCTATTCATGGACTTAAGCAAGATTTCCGGTTATGGCACCAGCGTTTTCGACGAAGTAGTCAAATCCTATGGATTTGTATCCCGTCCCTAACGAGGTGTGTGTAACGTATTTGTGTTAACGGGTCGGTGGTGTTTCTTGCATTTTACGTAGATGACATCCTTCGCATTAGCAATAATGTTGAAGTGTTATCGAGCGTAAAGACGTGGTTATCCGAGCGGTTTCAAATGAAGGACTTAGGTGAAGCCGCTTACATCCTTGGGATCAAGGTTATTCGAGATCGCCGAAAAAAGGATGTTAAGCTTGTCACAAGTGTCCTACATTGACACCGTTATTATTGCTCGTTTTAGCATGCAAAAGCCAAGAGAGGTTTAGTACCTTTCGGACATGACATTTTTCTATCCAAGAATCGGTGCCAAAACGCCCGAAGAGATAGAAAATATGAGGCACGTACCATATGCTTCCTGTCGCCGGTAGCCTCATGTATGCGATGCTTTGTACAAGAGCGGATATCTCATATGAGGTAGGCATGGTCTCAAGATATCGGTCCTAACCCCCGGAAAGGAATACTGGATCGCGATCAAGTATATTCTCAAGTACCTTAAACGGACTAGAGATTATAGGCTTGTTTACCAGTCAGACAGTCTAGTGTCTTTGGGTTATACAGAATCGAATTTCCAGGCTAACCAGTCAGACGAGAAGAAGTCTACCTCGGATTATGTGTTTACCTTGGGAGGTGGAGCCGTTTCATGGAGGAGTGCAAAGCAGAAATGCATTGCGGACTCAACCATGGAAGCAGAGTATGTGGCTGCTTCAGAAGCATCGAAAGAGGCAGTTTGGCTCAAGAATTTCCTCAAAGATCTTTATATTGTTCAGAATTTGCCTAAGGCGATCACGATTTATTGTGATAATGCGGGTGCAGTGACAAATTCTAAGGAACCTAGATCTCACAAGGCGTCTAAACACATAGACAGGAAGTACCATATTATACGAGTATTCGTAAATCGAGGTGACCTGGTGATTGACAAAATTGGAACTGAAGTCAACCTAGCTAATCCTTTCACGAAGAGCTTACCACTCCCGGCTTACGAGAAGCATGTTCGTGGCTTTGGGATGGTAGAGATGCCCCACTTAGGACTACAAAAACTTTTGTATAAGTGGGAGAAGATGTCGTGATAGATAGGATAGATAGCTAAGATATAGCTGGGTACTAGTTTGTACCTAGATAGCTGAGATATAGACACATTGTATACTAAAAGTTTACTTTAGTATAAGTTGGAGAATTGTTGGGATTTTGTATACTGGAAGCACTTTTATGCTTGTATACAATGTGTTTTTGTCCTAACCACTGTTTTATTCTCCTATCTGATAAATATGTATATTTGCACATGTTATCCTTTATCTTGTATAAAAGTTAGATTTGTGTGGTGTGTCGGGTATCACAGAAGACAACACAAATTGGTTGAACTGACAAGATATAAACAAGCAACACAGTGAGACAACTTAAGGATGAAGTTGTCGGTTTAAGTTGCAGTTTAGATAAGAAGTGGCTTGTCTTAGCTGCTTGTCTTTACTGGTACACTTAAGGTGGTGTATTGAAGGATCACAGTGAGATGTGTTCTCCTAACTGACCTTAGTGGAGAACCAAGATCTCGGTGACTTAGCTGATCTTAAGCTTGGTAAGACTTCAGCTGAGTGCATTTGGCTATCTATCACTTTGACCTACTATGGTGAACGTCAAATGAGCGGCGGGATCTACGTATCTTAGGTGTTAGTAGTTATTTGTGGCTCAGGCTGGTTGTCTGTATCTTGCATCCGTATCCTAGGAAAATGGGTGAGGAACTCGAAAGGATTAGCACACTAAACCCGGCCGGTTGATTAAGTTCAGGTGTGTTAATAAGGTCGAGTGGTACTACTCAAGAATATAAGATGTTAATTAATTTAAGCTGTCAGCGAGCTTAATTAATTAACGGATATTTCTATCTTAAATACGGAGATTGATTAAGTCTAAAATACAAGCCCTTGCTCAAATTGGGATAAATGGGTAAGTCAGCACGGATTCTCTAGTGGAACGAATCTGTGTTAATTAATTAATTTTGCTCTGGGCTGAGCATGTATAATTAATTAATTGGAGGCCCTGCTTTATTTCTTGTATTGGATCCCTGATCTGGCCCAATTAGTTGCCTAGTAATTTATTATCTCTCAGAATTCATTATTAATGGATTAATGTATTTTTACATTATTTAATAATGTTATTTATCTGGAATTAATTGGCTGGGCCAATTAATTAATAAATATTAGTAGCCCAATAAATTAATTAATTATATTATGGGCTGATTATGTAGAAGCCCATTGGAATATAATTAAATTAATGGGCTACAAATATATTAATATTATATAGGTTTTTGAAGCCTATATATATTAGTATTCTGTTCAGAAACTCACACAATTGATTCATAAAATTTCGAGAGTGGCGTGAGTTACAGAGAGAGATTTTAAATTTATTTTCTTCAGATCTCTGACCACCTAGAGGAAGAAAAAGGCCGGGATACAGATCAGAAGATCTGACACGGGAGCAACAATCAGAGCTACGACAACATACGAAGGAGGAGGTATCGATTTCTTCCTTTCATATTCCTTCAAGAAGTTCATCAAGAAGAGTTAAGCCTACATTGTCGGTGAACTCTCAGATGACTCAGATGAAATTGACTCCTTCTTGGATTCATCAGACGATGAAGCGACATTTATGGCCCTAGAGCTTGAAGAAGATGCTGAAAAGTGGCTTATGGCAGGAGAAGAGGATGAGGTAAAATCTCATGCACCATTTAACTCCTCTTCACACTGCACACACGACACCGTTTCAAGTGCAGATGAGAATTTGGACGTCTCGATCGCCTACGAAGAATTACTAGACGAACAGATTCAGATGAGCCTGCAGCTCAGTAAGACTCTTCAGGAGTTGGATACCCTGAAAGTGGAGAATCAGAGAGTTTCTCAGGAGAGTCAGGTTGCTACTGAGTCGGAAGGACTTGTTTTGAGACTCAGGGAGGAGATTAACTCTCTGATGGCCAAGTCTCAGCAACAAGAAGATCTGATCTCAGTACTGACCAAAGACTTGACTCAGAAAGATACTGAATTGATTCTACTGAAGCAGAAGTTCTTAGGACTTCAGACCGAGCATGAAACTCTGAAGAAGAGTGACGATGTCTGGAGGAACCTGATGACAGAGCGGTATATGGGAGCTGAGAAAAAGCTTGAGGCGATGCTAGCCAACAACAAGCCAAAACATTGCAAGGAGGGACTCGGGTTCAGTCATGGAGCCTCCACATCTGCCCCTACATGCTCAGATAATCGGCTTACTGATAGGTTTGTTCAAGGGGAGACAATCAATGCTGAAATACTGAACCCCTTAGTAAAGAACAAGCAGAAGATGAAGGCACCTCATCCGAACTATCAGAAATCTGACAAGAAGATTAGCTCAAGATCACCCCAGTTCAGTCAAGGGGGAACCAACAGAGTAAAATGGGCTGATCAGTATGGACCTCCGCAGCTGACACATCCAACTCAATATGGGTCATATTATTATGATCCTATAGTCAGAAGAGGTTCCAAGAGTCAGAAGAAGAAGAAGAAAGTCGTTCAGAAGGCTAAAGTCAGCAGTCCACCACCTCAGAAGATCAGGACTCCTACACCAATAAAGCCTCAGAAGTCAGCATCAACCAGTCCTGTGGTTAAGTATGTTGATAAGAGTGGGAATAAACTGTTTGAGACCAAAAGGGTCGTAAGATAGATTTGAGTTTCCAAAACTAACATCTAAGGACCTAAAATAAAAAATAAAGGGTACCTGAATATAATTCTGTTTTGCAGGTGCACAAGGACCCTTGGTACGTGGACTGCGGATGCTTAAGACACATGACGTACCAGAGGAGCATACTGAAGAATTATATCATTGAAGAAGGACCTAGAATCGAGTTCGGAGATAATGCAAAAGGCTATACTAGAGGCTATGGAACACTCAGCATTGGAACCACCACAGTTCCAAGAGTATCATATGTTGAAGGACTTCAACATATTCTTCTCTCTGTTAGTCAATTTTGTGATCACTCGAATAGAGTGATTTTTTATGCTGGTTTCTATAATGTCATTGACAAATCTACAGAGAAAACAATGTTATCAGGTTCGCGCAAAAAGAACATATACGTAGCTGACTGGAAATCAGCAGAACCTGAAACATGCTTGCTGGCAAAGAACGACAACAGAACGGGGTGGCTCTGGCACAGAAGACTCAGCCATCTCAACTTCAAGACGCTCAACAAGCTAGATAGAAACGCTCTAGTTAGAGGACTGCCGAATGAAGTGTTCAGCAAAGACACTCAGTGCGAGGCATGTATGAAGGAAAAGCAAACAAAGAAGCAAAATCCACCAGTTCCATCTCCTTCCACGGATGGAATCCTTTAGCTCCTCCACATGGATTTGTTCGGTCCAGTCTCTCCGGTGACGATCTGAGGCAAGAAGTATGCTTTAGTGGTCATTGATGACTACTCGCGCTATACTTGGGTCATATTTATTGCCAACAAGTCTGATGTCAAAACAGAGCTGCCTGCGCTTCTGAAAAGGCTCAGTGTCGAGAAGAACACTGAAATCAGAACGATTCGTTCAGACAGAGGAACTGAGTTCCTGAATGGTGGAAGAGTTCTGCAAAGCTGAAGGCATAGAGCATGAGACTTCTGTTGCATGCACGCCTCAACAAAATGGGATTGCTGAGAGAAAGAACATAACACTCAAAGAAGCAGCAAGAACCCTGCTCGCAGACTCAGGACTCCCATCTAAATTCTGAGCAGAAGCAACTGATACTGCGTGCTATACTCAGAACAGATCTCTACTGACGAAGCAACATCAGAAAACACCATATGAATTATGAAATGGCAGGAAGCATTTCTTATCTTATTTCCATATTTTTGGGTGTTCGTGCTTTATCCACAATAATGGAAAGGATCAGTTAAAGACTTTTGATAGCAAGTCAGACCAGAGAGTCTTCTTAGGATACTTCCGGGTCAGAGTTTTTAACTACTGAAGACAGAAGCAGAAACTCAAATTCAGAATCTGAGGACATCAGTAAACAACTACATGATCTGAGCTTAAAAGATAATGTTGAAAAGATCCAGCTGTGTTGGGATGATGATTCAGAAGAGGAAATTGAAGACAAGACTACTGAATCTCAGCCAGCAGCAAATGTAGCTGAACAGATTGATTCTATTGAACATAATCAATCCCAGGTAACTCAGATCGATGAAGAAACCCAAGTGGTAACTGAGACCTCTACTGAGAATAATAATTCATGGGGAACAAATGAAGTTCCTGAGCTGAATGCCCTTGAACCTGGTGACTCAGTAGACCCGAATCTAGTATTTGAATTACTTCAATCTCAGAATAGTACAACTAAAATGCCTAACTCACCTACTATCTGTGTTGAACAAATTTCAGATGAAGAGTTAGAACATCGTCGATCGTGTCTGGACGCTCACTCTTCAGACCTTATCATTGGAGATCCTTCAGCAAGTGTAAAGATAAGATCCAGATTCTGTCAGGGAGAGAGTGCTCTATATTCCTGCTTCTTGTGTACTGAAGAACCTCAGTCAGTTAAGGACGCACTTAAGGATGCTGACTGGATCATTGCTATGCAAGAAGAGCTGAATCAGTTCACGAGGAACGAAGTATGGGAGCTTGTTGACAGGCCCCGACATCAACATGTAATCGGAACTAAATGGGTCTTCAAGAACAAGCGACTGAAGCAGCAATCAATGAAGTGGCTCAGTTCGTCAAATATCTAATTGTAGATGAGCTAGTACGCTCAGTTGCTAAGGGAAAAGCAAAAGTGACTGACAGTCCTCCACCTCCTCCTAATGCACGTAAACTCAAATTCAGAACGCATGAAGAGCAGATTGCCTATGATGAAGAAATTGCAAAAGAACTCCAAGAGCAGGAGGATGCCAAGGCTAAAACAAAGAAGAAGGGTATTCATATCAAAGTTCCAGTGCCAAAGAAGACAAGGTCTATTACGCCCACGAAAACAAAGCTCAAACAGAAAAGGCTAAGTATGCTGAAAAGACTGCGGATGCTCAAAAGTCCAAATCAGCTGAACTCAGATAAGTTGAAACAGATACTGAAGCCGAGCAGAATATTCACACTACTAAGAAGTCCAAAGAACAGGAAGCCGAGATGAAGGCAATGTGGGATGCATACGAGAGAGGATTGGACATAACTGCTGAGACTAGACAAGTCAAGCTGCTAGAGAGAGGATCAGATTAGCAGATCTGAAGCGCTCAGGCATAAGATAGAGAAGGAAGACGGGGAAAGAGTCCATGAGAAAGACAGGAGCATACCGACAACATCCAAGTTTTTTAGATGAAGAGAGCAGAACAACAACATCAAGAGAATCATTCATCCTAGAACTGACAAATGGGTGTCATGGAAAATTAATTAGGTCTGGGAAGAGATCAAGATTGATTTTATCAAGAATTGCTATATTTGGAAGACAATGAATGAGTCAGCAGATCCAGACGTGTTATTCAGAGAATCCCTGATGATCTCAGACGCAGATGTATATGCAGAAATTCAGACTATTATTGGACAATTAGGTCTTCCTCTCAAAGCACCTGAATTCAGAATTATCCCTCCTCCTCGTACTTTAGAAGGACATATATGCTCGAAGGAGATTGAGGATGAGATAGAGTTTGCTATGATGAAAGCTAAATGATCCAGTTGAGAAAGAAGAGATCAGAGATCCGAGGAACATAGTTTATTCATCTTATGGGCTTGATGTGCCGGAGAAGAAGTCAGCTGATTTCAAGGCAAGACTGCAGAAGTTCAAGAAGACCCGCTGACTCTTCCTTTTTTTTTTTTTTTTAGCTCTGATAGTTATAGAATTTCCATGTACATGTAACGATTCTCCATCATCTATGAAATTCCATTTCTTTTGGCTATGACAACTACTCATTGTCTCTATGGACAGTTCCCTATGACACTACTGACCACCTCAGTGATCAAATCACACACTTACACTTATGCCGTTCTTTTTTCTAGATATTTATTTTTGTATTAATTCTGTGTTGTAAAGGTTTTGGTATCATCAAATAGGGGGAAATTGTTGGGTATGAGATTTAGTATGATAAGATTTGAAGATCTTAAAACCCCTTAGTTGAATTATGACCCTCATAATGTAATAGTTTAGTTGAGTTCATCATGTTAGGAACTCAGTAGGCTAGCTAGAGTTCAATAGAACATCTTATGTCAACTGGAAGGACTCAGCATGAGGAACTCAGTTGGGTGTCTTAGAACCCACTGAACCAGTAAAGAAAATTGTGCTAAGTACTGAATATCTCAGAAGAATGTCAGCAGGAGACAACTCAGTAAAAGCGTCCGAGGAATCAGAGGAAGTCGACTCAGCATCCGCTTTGGAGTATGAACAAGTCTCACCAACTTTCTAACCTCGACCACTGAGGAGATGCCAGTACTATACTTGCACTAAAATAAGTTACTCCCGAGACTGAAAAAGAGAGAATCTCTACATTGGCATTCAAAGCTCAAGATGGTCGTTTTTCTTATCATTTTCGACACGTGTCTAGACCTCTTCCAACGGGTCTATTCATGAGTCGAGACTATAAATAGAGAAGAGTCTTCAAGCAAAGAAGACACGAGGGGAACCAAAAGCATTCAAGCATTCAAACGCTCTAGCAACCAAACAACTCACTTAGCGAAGAACTCATATCACAAAAAGATATAATTAGTTCTTCACTCAAGAGATCTATTGTTCCCATTCTCTATTCTCATCAATTCTTGTAATATCTTAAGCTTAGAAAATTCAAATGAGTTCAGCTTATTGAATTATTTTTATTGTAAGAACTCCTTCTTAGTTGGAGTAAATCAAACCCCGTGTTTGAAATTGTAAAGTCACTAAGACTATAAATAGAGTATATGTCTAGCGTACAGATCGACTGAGACTTGCTCAGTATAAGTAATCAAGAACTCCTGCTTTGTTCAGGATGGTGAACGTAGGATCCAACGTATTCAAATCACTTTAAAAACTAATTGTGTTGATTTACTATTTCATTGACTTACTGTTCATACTGCATACAAATTGATCTTTAAAAATCACACTCATCATAAAACGTGTTTTCAAACCGAGACAGAAATTATATGGGCCTACACTTCCGCATTTTATCCTATAATAAATTATTGTTCAATGACTGAAGTCAGTAGATAGGACTCAGTAGACAGATACCCTCTGCCCACGCGATCGAGAAAGCTTATTTGGCTAACTGACTCATTCAGTAGCATATCTCAGTAGTAACAGACTTTCGTGTTTGAGTTGAAATTTGCACTCAGGTGTCTTCCCCCCCCCCTTCTCCCACACCTGAAGGCTCGTCTCTGGACCAACAGATAAGTTTATGCTACTGAGTCTATCAACTATTGAACTCTAGCTAGCCTATTGAGTTCTTAGCATGCTGAACTCAACTAAGCTATTTCATTATATGGTTCATCATTCAGCTATGGATTTTGGGATCTTCAAATCTTATCTAATACTGAATCATTCCCAACATATTTGAAGAACTCCTTCAAGTTGGAAAACCTTATTCAAACCCAGTTTGTTTGATATTGTAAAGTCGCTTAGGACTATAACTAAGTCGCAATATATCTTATGCATATGCTGATTGAACTCGTTCAGTATAAATACAAGTTTCTCCTATGAAAATAGGAAAGTGGATGCATGATCTTGTGTATCCGAACCACTATAAAATATGTGCGTTCTCTACGGCTTTGTTTTACATACTAACCATCTGCATCAAACTGCTTTCAGCAAGTGTTGATTTTTAGTACAACTTATAATTTGCACAAGCATACACCTAAACATTTTCAGTAAACAAAGTTTTTAAAAAAAAACTATAAAACTTAGGCTTACACATTCCGCTCCTACTTGTGAACTGATATCAGTCAGTGAACAGTACTCAGTAGACAATACCACTCTGCCAACGCGATCAGGAAGCTTATCTGACTGACTAAATCTCAAATTTAGTGAGTAAACTCAGTACTATACTGACTTTCACGTTTGAATTTGAAACTTGAATTCAAGTGTATTAAATCTTCCCTTCTACACCTGAAGTCTTGTCTATGGACCAACATTTATATTTTTTGATTATTTGTTCGAAAAGACACATGTGCACATGTTTAATGAACCGGAATCAAGTACTTTTACAATGTGGTTTAAACAAAGACCAGATCTGAGTGCTAAAATGAAACATCCTCACATAACGACTGAAGGAATAGGATCATACATGCCTCCTTCGCATGTTGTTGTAGATCTAATTACTGCTCCCGATCAGATCTTCTGATCGTGTCCCGACTGTTTTCTTCCTCTGTGTGGACAGAGAACTGAAGAAAAATATAAACTGACTCTCTACGATTGTAAACGTGTGTAAGTGGGAAGACAGAATGAATAATCACGTTAAAACGTGATATTTCTTCTTGTAAAAAAACCCATTAATTAATTATATTTATAATGGGCTTTTGTTACAACAGGCTCATAATACAATTAATTAATTAAATGGGCTACATATATTTATCGATTAATTGGCACAGTCAATTAATACCAGATAAATAATTCTCATATTATTAAATAATGTATAAATACATTAATCTATTAAGAATAATAATTCCCGAGAGACAACAAATGACTGCATCTAGTTGGGCCGGACCAGTGATCCAATGCAATAAATAAAGTCAGGTCTCAAATTAATTAATTATCTATGCTTAGTCCAAAGCAAAATTAATTAATAAACACGAATTCATTCCACTAGAGAATCCATGCTGATTTACCCATTTATCCTAATTTGAGTATGAACTTGTATTTTAGACTTAATTGATCCCCGTATTTAAGATAGAAATATTCATAAATTAATTAAGTCCACTAACAACTTAATTTAATTAACATCTTATTATATTCATGAGTAGTATCACTCGATCTTATTAACACACCTGAACTTAATCAACCGATCAGGTTTAGTGTGATAATCATTTTGAGTTCCTTAAGGGATATTATCAACCCAATTAACAGGGATACGGTTGCAAGATACGAACAACCAGCCTGAGCCACAAATAACTACTAACACCCAAGATACATAGATCTGATCGCGATGACGTTCACCATAGTAAGTCAAAGTGATAGTTAGTCAAACGCACTCAGCTGAAGTATTATCAAGCTTTAGATCAATTAAGTCACCGAGATCTTGATTCTCCACTAAAGTCAATCAGGATAATACATCTCACTGTGATCCGTCAATACACCACCTTCAGTGTACCAGCATAGACGAGCAGCCAAGACAAGCCACTTCTTATTTAAATTGCAACTTAAACCGACAACTTATCCTAAAGTTGTCTCAGTTGTGATAACTGTTTATATCTTGTTAATTCAATCAATTGTGTAGTCTTATGTGATCTTCAACACACTACACAATCTAAGATAAAAGATTAATCATTTGCAAATATATATTAAATTAGATATGTGAATAAAACAGTGGAAAAGAAAAACACATTGTATACAAGTATAAAATTTGCTTCTAGTATCCAAAATTCCAATAGCAACAATCTAAACCATAGTTATTTGTTCGAATGCAATGCATTTGCTTACTCCAAGAACCCATTTTTACAATTATAAGTATAAATTGACAGTAATATTTTATTGTCATATGAATAGTTACCACTCATATAGAACACAAAAATTGTAGTAAAATCATCTCCAACCCACACCATAATGATTTTGCAGTAAATAAATCATCACCAACCCAATTCTATTTTCAATATCAAAATGGTGATATTCTCTTTTTCTGTCTCCTTGTGCCGCAAAAATGAGGATATACTGTTCAACTCCTCATATCACTTTTTGTTTTTGAAAATGTTATCAAAAGTCCCTCTATTTTGATGCGGATAAAATAAATTATATGGAAACAATTGTTGTTGAGAAGATGAAGAAGACAAAAAAATTGTGAGAAATTTTTTATCGAATGAGAATATAAAATAATTGGCCGACAATTACATAGAAATAATTATTTGCTGACAATCAAACAGTTATTAATTATTTGTTGAGATTATAGTAGATTATTTCTATTTATAACAATTATATTATTTTAGTGAATTAATTATTGGATGATTACGTTAAACAATAATTATGAATTTCGAAATGTGCTAATCGTTCATTTGTGGATGGAGTATATCAATTCGGAAGATTGAATATTAATCTTCATTTACTACTAAAAATGTGTATCTTTTATTGTAATTTCTTATATTAAGTTGTTTAATTTATTATTTAATACACAAGTAATTTAGATATCTTTATTTTTTTAATTAATAATAAAAATATTATATATATATATATATATATATATATATATATATATATATATATATATATATATAAAATTATTGATTGAAATTATTGAGAGCCTAATGTATAATAAAAGTAAGAAAAAATGGTATGAAATTAGATAATATAGGTTATATTTTTTTAAGGTAAATTTGAGATTGTGGATTAGAGTGATATTACTATTTGATGTGACAGAAACCGTAAAATAGTGTTAGAAATGAGAGCCTTAAAATACTTCACTATATGAAATCCAAGTATACTGGTAACTGAACTATTAATACATACATAAATATTCGTAATAATTGATTTCTGATTTTTATGCTTTGCTAGACAAATCTGTCACTGCTAACAGTGGTAGCCCCCTTCTTTATTGCAAAGCGTGAAAAAAGAATGACATGAAACATTAGGATTGAGCGAGAAAATACACAACGGCAGTGTATTATTTATTGCTGTTAGATGCATCCTTCGACTCGTTTTGCAATTGTTCAATGAACACATTGTAAGCAGGATTATAAGCAGCGGCCATCTGCAAGTACTTCAACGCCTCGCCCTCGCGGCCCACGTTCGCTAAAGTACTAGAATACCACATTACTTCAGTTAGTAAGCAGTTATAGACAGAATGAATGACCTAAGAATCATTTTTCACGGATAGATGAAGATTCAAGAGATAAATAACATGTCAAACGGGCTGAGTCGAGGGAGAAAATTTTCGTACCTTGAAAGAACAAGTAAACAGTCATAGTAGTGGGCTTTGATCTTCGAGTCCTCAGGCTCTTTCAGTTGAGCTATTCTCTCTAGGTGCACAAGACCCTTATCCATCTTTCCCTGCAAGAGATTTAAAAAGAGAAATCTAGCCATGCTTAGTTTCAAAGAATCGATTAAACTTTAATTAGATTGAAGCAGCGTAGACATTAACAAATTAGCATGTGAGGGTGTAGCTGCTCTTTGACTATCATTTAAACCATATGCAATCTGATGGAAAGGATTGTAAATGTAGTGTACAAACTTACAATTTTCAATGCTCTGATAATTTGATATTTGCATTATTATCTCGTAAGCCCTATTCGTCATCTCTCTTTTAGGATAGGAATAGGTTAAATGCATGTCTAGATGTCACGTGACGACAGAACAACTTGGGGCGAGTCAAATAGAAAATCCACCCAAAGAGAAGTTAATATGTTGAGAATTATATGGAAGATGATTCTTGCGCACAGCATGCGCTACAACCAGTTCATCTAGGTTTTTTACTTTTTTTTGGAAGAACTAGTTTATCTAGTTACTCTTTCAATCATTGCTTTACACTTTGCCCCTAAATCCTAGTACTAACAATTTTAGGCAGTTCAGATAGTACCTGCTTCACATTAGCAATACCCGCCCACTGAGATGAAAGAATCAAAAGATCGACTTCTTCAACTTCTGTAGGATAGCCAGCAACAAGGAGCTGAATCAAGGTAAGATCAAACATCTCCAGTGAGGTACAGTTATATCAAATCTTTGCAACCACATATGTCAAATCTTTCGGTTATTTAAGTTTTTTTCACATCAAGAACATTGGAGTATTTGATTACTGTGGAAATGAAATGAAGAAAAACAATGGTGCAAAACCTTTCATTTAATATCAGTATATCGGATCGATGCAAATATTCTCACAAGCATCTGATGATTTTCAAACGGAATCTGACCTTTGAAATAGCACTTTCTAAGCACTCAGCAGCCTCCGAAAGTTGTTTGTTTTGTACCAGCGTCTGCCCCATGATAAGCAAGGCTCTTACAAACTCAGGGTCCTTTTCAATGGCAAGTCTGCAATTCATGTCTCAAAAAGTAAAATAAACACAGAAGAGAAAGCCAAGAATCTGAGTCTGTTACCTTAGTAACCTAATTGCAGCATCCTTACGACCACCAGACAAAATTTTGATTGAGTACTGTTGAAAAGGTATTGAGGTGAATTAAAAACTTCAATGGAGTATCAAGCATTTTCAGGAGGCATCCCACAAGATGACTCACATTAACCAGTTCAACAGGTGATAAGTTCTGTGCAGGTATTTCACCCCCCTTAGTCATTATTACGACATCAGCAACTCCAGCGCTGCCACTTTTTTTAACAGGCAGTGCTTCTACTGATGTATCCATTTTAGGAAGCCCCAAATACTTGAGAAAAGTAGGATGGCGAAGGCAAGAATGCTGTAGAATGAGAGGAATGAGCTAACAGGAAAAACAAATACACGCACACATAACTGAATGGGAATTCCCCCACCGCGGCCCTCGAATATCCAAGGCAAAGATCTCTCAAAAAGAGAGAGAGGACCTTAAAGGTTCTTAGTCTTCAAAGTGATACAAAATGTATCCAGCCATATTGTTATGTAATATTGAAATTAGCAAATCCGTAAACGAATGTCAGGGAAACAATTGATGCTTGAGACTCACTTGTCATGAGCCTCTGAATAAAAGCACACTCAAGGATATTTTAGTCTTCTTTATATCTGTGTTAGAGTAAAAAGGACAAATCACGAACCAAATGAACTATTTTACTAAACACGGAATAGAAGAAAATAACAGCAAAAAAATCAGAGAGAGTATCTCTGCCCAAGCGCCAAGAGCAGATCCAAAGAAATACTAGACGAGTTATTCCGTAGGGGAATAGCCTCTTTTATCACTAAGAAGCCCCTATAAGAGCCAACAACCGAAACCCTAACTAAACTCAAATATTAATCAAATAACTAAAACTCAATTAATAACTAATTGTAAATGTAATTCCTAATCTATGCGTAACAGTCTGAAGCATCTACATTCCACTATTTGAAGAACTGGCTCCAACTCCAGTTGAAATAGAAGAAGCAGGAGGTAAAAGAATGTGTAAGATACTAGAAAAAGAATATGATGAAGTGTGAGCTCTACCAGAATCAAAAACATAAACTTGTGAACATTGGCAGGTTTTCCCTGTGTAGTGTGTGCTTGGATATGGTTCTTACGACCCAAGACCCAACATAAAACCCCCGAAAGAAAGACAAAAACAAATCACTACCATTCAGTTTTGCATATTCTACAAAACATATAATGAATTCGAATTAATCATCCAATATATTCCTGAAAACCCACATTCCACAACCTTACATTTTCTAAATGCTTTAGTGAAACTTTGTGAAGTGTAATAAGAAGCCATTGTCAGTTCAGCAATACCATCTGTAAGTTAGGGTTGTGTGAGAAATTGTTACTAGCAAACAATTTTGGAAAATAGTTTTGATGCGATGTATTCAAAAGTCCCTGCATTAGTAACAATGTACATTGGGAATGTGAATGTGTTTTGTATAAAACATTTGACATAGAATACTAAACATCCAGTTCTTCTCTTGGGAGATCAAAATATCATTGGTCTTTAAGCATATATGTACTAATTTTAGAGCAACAGCACCAACCTGGGCCAAAGTCAATGTGCTATTTGTAAGCCAATAAACTAAGCTTCCCTGCAAGATATGAACATATGTAGAATTCAAATAAACAATAAAAGAGATGTTACTGTATTTTGAGATTTTATGTTGGGAAATATATGGTGCCAGTATATAATTAGTCAAATTTTATTCATGTAACTGATTTAAAAGATACATCAAATTTGTCTGCAATAACAAGCTCTTGGAAAGCATAAGTTGAGATTATGTTTAAATCACCATCCCCACATGCTACCACTACAACCGAGAAGGCAAAAACATACACCATATGATTTTGGACAAGAATTGTCGAGGCCTCCATGCAAGTGATCAACATGCCAAGACATTATAAGATTTGAAATGCACGAGATAGAAAAAATAAAGACTCTCAGTTTACCTGGGGGACACTAAATGCACCAATCAGTATAGGCAGCACCAATATCAGCAAAAAACTCTTGTATGTCTGCAGTGAAAAGTAAAGGATCACATTGTCAAAACAACATAGATTAGTTCATACAAGCTCAAAAGAATCTATCAAATCTACTCTGTAAATTTAAGAATTTATGAAGCCTTTCAGCCAAAACTTTGTTTGTTTCCATGCAAGAATTTTGCTGATTTTAACTACTATTATAGGGGTCAATGGGTAGCACATATCTTCGAAAGCAATCCAACCACCTGTGTTCAAATAACAAATAAATGAGGTCACATAACTTCAGCTCTGAGATGATCATCGGAAAATCATCTACAGAGATTGTTAAAAAGTAACTGAAACACCATGCAACTAGATACTAATATCAATTGGATAAAGTAAAGAAAGTTCTTGAATTAGATCTTATGTTATTAGCTTATCAAGGCTCCGAGTGAAAACATTCATGAAAAGCATGTAAGGAGGAAGGAGCAGACAAAAAACTTTGGTAACTGATCCAAGCCTACCTTCGCTAAGGATCCCAAGGAACCTGGTGCACCTTGACGTGATAATTTCGCAAAAGAGAACTAAGAAATAAACGAATGTCAGCATTAGAACATACTACATTGAAGAATTAACTGAATGAAGTACAGTCATAGATAATTTATTTACAGAAGAGCTGAAAACGAAAACAAAGAGATACTTATCAGAATGAAAACCAGCAATTTAGCTAAAAAAGCATAACAAGAGAAGCCTTCAGTTATAAAGTAGACATGATATTTACAGATACATATAAAGAATATTGAGACAATCTTTAAGATTTTCATTGATATGCACAGTATTTAAGATACATATCTCTACTAAGTACTAATTATCAGTTCCAAAATTCCAAAAAAAATGAAACATCATTATCTAAGTGCGCTAAGGGTAGTGCCCTCAACCTGAATATTAAGGAAATGCAAGCCTGCAATACAGAATGGAAAAATAAGCCCCAATGGTCCATGTGAATATTCGGTTAAATTTTGGAACCATAAAGTTCCTCCCTGTAATATAAAAAATAAGTCAACTTTGTCAAGTTACCAACAGATCTAAACAGAAAAAAGAGGATGCCAATCAAACCCACCAACAAAATAAAAAGAGATAACTGGCTAGTGGCTAGTAACCATAACTTAATTAGATTCGGAGATCCTGACATAGCTTAAAACATCACTCTAAATAAACATAAATAGGGCATTTATACTCGCATTAACATAAAGAGAGAGTATTTCTAAGGAAATACAGAAGGGATCTTGGTTTGAATTTGTTTTATTCAAATCCTAAACAGATCCACCAGGTCTTAGACTAAAGGGCTGGGGAAGTAAGCGTGGAACTATGATACTGATGAATTAATACTTCAGTAGAAAGCTTAGGCTGTTGTTAATAAAATTAACATAAAAATATAGCAATAATACATACTCCTTAGACACACATACACACACCCCACAGAGAGGGAGAGACCGAGAGAGGGGTGTGGTTGGGGGAAGGTCAAACAATCTGATCAATCAGATCAAGATGACTCAGGAGATTCAACAAAGATCAAAATGGAAGTAGCTTGAAGACTCGAGAAAAATACTGACTCATTGTTTCTGGCCTACAACAAGGTGATCATGTTGGATTATATTGAGTCGGCCATGCCTTAAATTCATTTGGTTTAGCTTCAGCTGCATACTTAATTCAAATAACTTATTCCCAACAGTCCCATCAGATTTGTAGTGCAAAGTCTTGGTGGCGATTTTTTTAAAGTCCTGTTAGACTCATTTGACGCTCAGCTACGAATCAAGAATATTCATACTTCATGACTGATTGCTGCAAACACAATAACATTTCAATGATGGAGGATATGATGGATCTCTTTATATATGTATGCAAGAATGATAAATCTAGAACCGCAGAGCTAATTTTCATATTTTACAGTAGTAATCATTCTGTTATATTTTCTACACATGGCCAATGAGCACTATATGCAAGGTTTTTAAAAAACCAACATGGGAAGCATTCAGCTTAAATTTACTTTTATTCTAAAATCATATGAATATGATACAAAGTGCCTTACAGTATCAAAACCAGGGTAATGATCCAAAGACATTCTACGGATACTAGCCATCCACAAGAGAAAGAAAGGGACCTGCATACAAAATAAAATCAAGAAGAAAACAAGCATGGATGTCATCATTATCGATATGATAAAACATTTAAAAGCTTAATCATTATGATGTATGTTTTATCCATAAAAGACGGAAAAATTTAACCATGATGATGCAGATTATCCAGAAATGAATCAACATAACTCTATGGTAAAGGATATGATTGATAAACTTGTAAGTCTTTCTAAGTATGCTTATCTAGTGCAGAAGTAGTTAGCTGAGAAAAATACTACTGGCTGGCAGCAGTCAAAATCTAAGCTGTGATAAACATCTTAAACTATTTGAATGGTTACATGACCATATCCTTCTGAAAGAACTAGGGCCAAAAAATATGCATCTTAAAATAGAATATAACCTGGAAAGCAAATGATGAGACAAACCAAAACAATGAAGGGCACCTAGCTGCCTTCTTCTCCTTCAAGAAAATGGAAATTTGGTCCCTGAAACTACGTCTTGACTGAGGCGGCGGAAATGGTCGAGGTACTATAGAGACAACCACAAAATCATATGCTATAAGTCAAAGAAATTGCTTCCATTCATATTATATCCAACTATTACTCTATTGTAATTACCCTGTATATACTAGTATAACTAAAATGCAGATTGGGGAAGCACAAAAAATGTTAACTGCAAAACTACATTGGCAGATGCTTCCTCGTTTAATTTTCTTGATAAGAAAACTATCAATATTATTCATTTTTACCAAGTTATAGTAACACACTTCACTACCAACAAAACATATATATTAAATAAAATTGTAGTCTACCATAAACAGATTTTATTTCATAATTTTTTATTTATTTATTTTATATTTTTTTATAGCAGATAAGCATGCTACATATTTGGGCGAAATTCAAGGCATGACTTATTAAACAATTAAAAAGATCCACAGCTACCTCAAAAGGTACCAGGTCAGAGGGCACTGTAAGATACAACAGGATAAGAAAGGCTAGCACATTCATAACAAGTATCATGAGGAAAAAAGTTAAAAGAACAATTTTACAGGCACACATCCCATTGCACTTTGCACTGATCGGGGGCGTTCATAGTGACTGAGGGGGTCGAAGACCAAGAAGTGAGTTATTTATACCAAGCATTCTTCTTACGGCTAGATCCAAAGATACAACAGGATAAGAAAGGCTAGCACATTCATAACAAGTATCATGAGGAAAAAAGTTAAAAGAACAATTTTACAGGCAAAGCATAAATAAATAACATACTCCACTAAGCTTGTACATACTATGGGATTGCAAATTTAGGCATAATGCTAATCTATACTTCTAAAAACAAAAGTAATATTGCAATTGATTATTAAATCAGAAATTAAGACACAGAGGTCATGGTTTAATACTTACAGAAAGAACCAATTAAGATTAAATCACACAATTATATATATATATATATATATATATATATATATATATATATATATATATATATATATATATATTTAAGGATTAGAGCTTGTAATAGCAAATACGCCTTGGGAAAAATATGACATATAAGCAATTAAGCCCATAATAAGAGGTTCAATGCACTTCAGTTTTTAAAGAGCACTTAAGAATCACAACCTAATCCGTTGAGTTCTGGAGTGGGTTAGCAATTGCCTCGATGCAACATCAGCACTCAGCAGCATCTTGTTCTGCAGGTCACCTGTTGGGCTTTCCAGTATTCGGCCTTTATTGCCCCAATCAATTCCCAATAAAACATGCAATGTATTTCTTTCTAACTGTAGTTTTTTATTTAAAACCATTTTTAGGTTCACAAGAAATGTCACTATTCCAAGAATCAACACTATTTATATTGTAGTTTTAATATTCATGGACTGTTTATTCTGGTACATTTATTTTAATCCAGCGAACTATGAAGAAAACATATAGAAGGGAAAAGCATCATGTTACACACTAGGGCGCGTGAAGCACGTTGCTGATTTGCCATCTTAGACTTCTCCATCTCATGTATTTATGATAAAACTGCTTCATCAAATATGGAAGCAACAAAGTATTATTTCCAACTTTGGGGCTTAAACAAAATAAAATTACTCGTAGATATCATCCCTCTTTACTTTGAAATTCACCTATGAAGTCCATTTCAATTCTAAACGGAAAACTAAAAGGGAAGACTTTTCATTCATATTGCCCTCTAAAAAAAATGAACTTTAAAAAAATTTATTTTCTTTCTCTGACCCCCAGAAGAAAAGGGAAAAACAATTATCCTCCCAGAGGAGTTTAGATTAATAACAGTGGGGCATGGATACTCACATCTAGGCAGCAGCATTCCTAACCTCCTCATTTTTTTAAGTTGCACCACATTTAAAGGAAACAATGCAAGTCTGATTGCCAACGTAGATAATGAGATCACTATCCACCTACAAAGTACCACTTGATTCAGTCAGTTGTCATTTACTAGAGTCCCAGTAACAGAAATAAATCGATCACAAAAGTTTTCAGCTGTTAAAAAATGGAATTAATACAAGTGGTCAAGAAAAATCATTACTACGAACAATGAAGACAAAGATAATAAATTCATTCTCCAGAAAGCAAAGCACAAATGTAACTCTCACATGTATGATAGACAGACAGAACAGATACCTTTAGCTTATAATCTAGCATGAAGTCACACAGTAGCTAAAAGAATCTACAATCAGAACCTGACCATAAAATCAGACTCCCTAAAATGGATTTGGTGGAGGGACGACAACAAAAATAAAATATACCATACATTCAAGCATCCATGAAGCATCTAGGATTCCAATTATACGGCTTCAATTGTCATTCAAGTATCTGAATTCCAAAACAGCACATTAAACTGAATTGTGCTGCTATTAAACACATGCTTTGTTTTATTCTTTGCTCACAATTAACTAAACAAAGTACTTTCAACTATTTATATACACAATAACTCGTGTAGACACACGCATAAATGAAAATCCACAAAACTAATCCAGTGCCTAGTGCGATCGGTCAGTAGCAACAGCTATAATTCCATATGCTTACACGCAAAAATTGAACACCGTGCAACTTCAACCTTAACAAATGACCGCATAAACACGTAGGAGCGCGCATTATCGAGGTGTAGGAGGCAATAGATGTGTAGCGCCTACCATGGGAACCCGGTGACGCCGTGACCATAATCGAGCAGCGCTATGACAGCTTGCACGGCAATAAAAAGCTCCTCCGGGTCAGCGGCTTCGATTGGGAAGAGCGGCTCATCAGTTTCGGAGGCACCAGCCTCGGCGGAGAACCGCCGATAAAATGATAAGCAATCGGTAGGTGAGTTCCGGAGCAGATCCCACGAGCTTCCCAGATTTTTGTAGCGCCGTCCATTGTGGTGGTGGTTGTGGTGGATCGAGCTCATCAGCATCGAGTGCGAAGAAGAGGAAGAATAATTACAGACAGAGTGGTATAGAGGCGGCGGCGCAGGCGGCCGGTAGCGGCGTAGTTTACTTAATCTTAACAGCCGCATTGTTCAGTCCCTGTTGCCGACGGTGGGAGGGTTTCTACGGGGTTTATTGATTAGATTAAGAATATGGAATTTCTCAACACTCGGCTACAAACTCTCCAACTTTATAATCTGAAAAGTTACTCTACATTTACATTATAATTGCATTCATCATAAGTTTCACATGTTATATCGATTTTTGTCCTTTAATGTGGCTTCTATACCGATTATAATTTTATAATTTATAATGTGTAAGATTTTGGTCTTATAATTTTATAAAGTGTTCGATTTTGGTTCTCCTATAGAAAATGTTGAATAAAAAAGGTGCGTAAATTTCACACTTCTTCGAATCACTAAAATAAGTCATTTTGTAAAGTTTTATGACAAAAAAACGAACATTTTTATTATTCAAACGAGTTTAATTTTTGTTTTATGATGTAGTTTCTAACTGTTTTGGGGTCTTCTAACTTTAAAAAATGTTTGTTTTTGGTCCCAAAATTTTATCAAATGTCTTATTTTAGTCATGAATCGAATAGTGTAGTTCACGCTTCTTTTTTTGTTTGATAATTTATGTCGAATGTCCAAAATCATACACTTTGTACAGTTATATGATCAAAATTAACAGAATATAAGTTACATGACCAAAATCTAGCACTACAACATTAAATGATCAAAATTGGATACTGTATAAAATTATAAGACCAAAATCGAACTCTACTACATTAGATGGCCAATATCGGATAGAAGTCACATTAGAGGACCAAAATCGATAATTTCAATTTCTTTTTGTGTCATTTGATAGTCCATCTATGTAATGGTGACACACTTCCCTATTTAGCATAAAATTTAATAAACAACTTTTACTTTTATCTCATAATTAACAAATCCAAAATATGTATATAATTGTAAAAGAAAATGTGTAGCCATTCCATAATTTCCATTGGTGAATCATATAATTAGGAATGTTAGTTTGGTTAAACAGAAATTGAAATTGAAATTTCTATTTTGTAAAATTAAGTACTGAATCAAAAAAAATTTGTTCGATTCAATTTTTAACCAAAAATTTTCGGTTTGAATTAATTCAATTATTGTTTTAACTAAAATTCTAAAGAGAAAAAATAATAAAATAAATCGTACTATTATAATTCTATCTAACTAAGCAGTTAAACTACTTAATTAAACAATTTTTTTAACGAGAGATGCTTTTTCGAAACTTCCAAAAATATTTGTTTTTATATGGTAATTCAAAAAACCCTCTACTTTTTGTTTAAAAGGCAATTATTTTCATTTATAAGCAAAATCAAATAAAAAATACTTATAATAAGCATTTGCAAACACACCCATAATTAAAATATTTTTTAAAATATAAATATTAATAAATATTTAATTAAAATTAAATATTTTCTGGTACAGTTTAAAAAAAAAATTAGTTTGGTCCGATCTGGTTAACACCCTACATAAAATGAGATTAAAAAAAAAAACCACCATGCATTAGTTTTCACGACCTATTGAAACTCCATCACAACTTATTTTATTGATCTGGTGCTCAAAATAGTATATGTATATATTATGTGGTAGTGTTATATACGTGAATGGTTTATTTACCTAATGGTAGTTACGTATTCTTCCAGCCAAGAAATCTTGGGTTTGAGGTTGGCTAATCAATTTTTGTCATCTTTATTTGTATTTGTTCTCCCTTTTGCAGTCATTTTTTCCCTAACTCAATTTTCAGGACAGCTAGATTTTTTCCATCTTTATTTATATCTGTAATTATAAAATAAATCCTACCTAATGACGTCACCGACGGGAGTGTCATTTGTTTTGAACAAAATTGTCAATTGTTAATTATCATTTGTTTCGATGTGTCATTTTGTTTTGAACACTTGCTACCATCACTAATAGAAGTGTCATTTGTGGAGTATCATTTATTCTGAATAAAAGTGTCATTTGTTTTGAACGATAGTGTCATTTATTGAGTACAATTGTTTAGAAAAATGTGTCATTTGTTTTGAAAAGTGTTAGTTTTTTATACAAAAGTTTCATTTGTTAAGTTCAATTGTTTTGAGAAAAAGGGTTATTTGTTTTGAAGAAAAAAAGTATCATTTGTTTATAGAAAAATGTTAATTGTTTAGAACAAAAGTATCATTTAAAAATTACATAAAACACACAATTTGCAGAATAAATTAGGAGCATAAATCAATACAAAAATGGATGTAATTCAACAAAGAAACACAATAACCAACAGGAACAATTAGAACAACAAAATTTACGTGGAAAACCCCATTCAATGTGAAGAGGTAAAAACCACGAGACCTTAGGTCTAGCCAAATCCACTATAACCAAGTAGAGAGTACAATCCAGCAAATACAGTATGGTATCTAACCCTTAACAACAACTACGAAGACACTAGAATCACAATCCGAAAAACAAAAAACATAAAACGTCTACACAACCACTAGCAGAATTCCGAAAAATATAACTCAAAATCTAACCATTAGAATTACAATTCCTTCAATCAAAATGTAGAATGGCATTTCTTCTAACATTAATTTAAATTTCAGACCAATCAGACAATGTATGAGTCTCCGATTATTGAAAATATCGGAAATACATGCTAAAAAACATTGTTAGAAATCCATGAGAATTGTCAAACTCTCACATGGTTTGGAGGCTTTGTCAATGGTTGATTCGAGGGATGTTGACTGAAGTCAGTATATAAGACTCAGTAGAAGGATACTCTGCCCACGCGATTTAGAAAGCTAATTTGGCCAACTGACTAGTTCAGTAGCAATATTCAGTAGCACTAACTTTCGCGTTTGAGTTAAAATCTGCACTCAGGTGTATTCACCCCTCACCCCTCACACACACACACACACCTGAAGGCTCGTCTATGGACCAACAATTGGCATCAGAGCGGTGTTCTTTTGATCATCGTTTTCTAAATACTAGTCTACTCAACAGATCCTGAAAATCATTTTCTCTGCATTTACATCTCTTCATAGCATCATATACCATATTCTTCGAAATATCTAATATTTCAGATATAAGGACGGTACCCATGTTTTCAGTTGAAAACTACGCGGTATGTCGTGTAAGGATGGAGGCGCACTTAACGTTGCTACATGACAGCATGACTGACGTCCTGGAGAAAGGACCTATTGTTCCAATTATCAACAGCATCGAACTTGCAACCATATTAGCAATAGGTGTCAGAATCGGTGCAAAGGTTCCCAAGGACAAGAGCCTCTTTACACCTGAAGAGAGAAAGTTGCACAACCTCGATCGAGTTGCACACAAAGCAATACTGACTACGCTCAGTGATTCTTACCTCAGAAGGGTGCATGACTGAAAAACTACAAAAGGAGCTCTGGGTTGCTCTCGCAGTGCTAAGCTAAGGAACTCCACAAATTAAAGAAAACAAACTAGAGTTGGATCTGCAAAATCTCGAGGCGTTTGTCATGATTCCGAAAGAGTCAATTGATAATTTCAGTGTTAGATTCACGAATCATATCAACATCATCAATGGGTTGGGGAAAACATTCAGCAACAAGAAGACCAACACCAAAATTCTAAGGGCTCTTATTAGGCCCAAGTGGTATTCTTTTGCAACTTGTTTGTGAAGAACTTACTTAAGCTTTGTTACTCATGATTATATATTTTCAAAACTAAAAGCAGAGGAGTTTGAGTTCAATCTTCCGCATACCCCCAGTGTTGATACTGAAATGCCTATGGATCATGCATATAAGACAACAGTCAGTACACCTAGAGCAAGTCCCTCAGTAACAAGTCATTCAGCTGGAAGTTCAATGACGATCCCAACCATTAATAACTTAGCTGAGAAATATGATCTCCTTTCAGTTAAATACCAAAAGGAGAAGAACAAGCTCAGAATATGAAGATGAAGAGAGCTTCAAAAAGCAATAAAGGTAAGAGAGAAAATGTTCATCCAAAAGTTGAATCTAAATCTCTACCTGAATGTAGGAACACTGAGACTCCATCCACTAGACAAAATGATACACCAAGGAAAGAAGGCAGAAGCTCAACGTGTCATAACTGCAAAAAGACTGGGCATTATCAATATGAATGTCCAGAACTCACGGCTGCTGAGAGAGCTGAAAGGCAAGCCAGACGAGACAAGTTCATCAGAAAAAGGCAAGCCTACATAGCCGGAGAACTATCCGATTGCACGAGCGATGAAGAGTTGTTCATGGAATCATCTGATGATGATGCAACATTCATGGCAATTGAAGCTGAAGAAGATACCGAACTGTGTCTTATGGCTGGAGAAGAGGCTGAGGTAAATTCTAATTCTAATATATGCCCCTCTTCACCATGCACACACGACACAAGCTTTGTTGCAGGTGAACCTCTAGATGTGGTTCTAGCGTATGAGGATCTGCTGGAGGAGCATATTCAGATGACCAATCAGTTCAGTAGAACACTTCAGGAGCTGGAACTCCTCAGAGCTGAGAATCAGAGACTTTCGATGAGGAGTCAGGACTCCAATGAAGGACTTGTTTTGAGACAGAAGGAAGAGATAAATTCTATAATGACTAAGTCTCAACAACAAGAATGACAGATATCAGTTCTGACCAAGGACAACTCTGAGAAAGAAACTGAAATTGCCAGTCTAAAAGACAAGCTTGCACAGTCCAGAGTTGAGTATGAAGCTTTGAGGAAAAGCGATGAGGTTTGGAGAACCTTAATGACTGAGCAATACATAGGAGCTAAAGAAAAGCTTGAGAAGTTGTTGTGATCATAGAGACCATGTTCTACGAAGGAAGGACTTGGTTATACTTATGAAGCAACTACTTCTGGACAGAAAAGCTCAGAACAACTGGCTGACCTATTTGTCTAAGGGGGAACTCAATATGCTAAATCCTCAACTCCTCAGATAATGAGCAAACAAAAGATGAAAGCACATCAGCCCAGCTACCAGAAGATGACCCGAGGTTTAAGCCCAAAAATACCCAGATCCAATTCAGGGGGAACCAAGAAGGTCAGATGGGCAGAACAGTATGGCCATCCACAGTCGACACATCCAGCTCAGTATGGATCATACTATTATAAGCCCAGAAACAAAAGCCCTAAGGTTCAGCAGAAGAAGAAGAAACCTGAACCTCAGAAGTTAAAGAAGTCAGCATCTCCCAGTTCAGCAGAGAGATCACCAGACAACAAGGGTAAGAAGATATTGAATCCGAAAATACACTAACCTCTAAGGACCCAACTTGAACCAAATGGTACCTGAATTTGTTTTTATTTTGAAGGTGCTAAAAGACCCTTGGATCATGGACAATAGATGCTCAAGACACATGACACATCAAAAGAATCTGCTGACCAACTATGTTCAGCAAGAAGGAGCCAGAATTGAATTTGGCGACAACTCCAAAGGATATACAAGGGGATACAGAACACTAAAGATAGGAACTGCCATATTTCCCAGAGTATCATATGTTGAAGGACTTCAACATAATCTCCTTTCATTCAGTCAATTATATGATAACTCCAATACAGTGACTTTTGACACAGGTTTTTGTGATGTTCTTGACAAATCTACAGGAAAAACTGTGTTATTAGGCTCGCAGAGAAGAAATATCTACTATGTTGAATGGAATACCGCTGAACTTGAAGCCTTCTTGCTAGCACACACAAAATCAGATAACAGAACAACATGGTTGTAGCATAGAAGATTAAGTTATCTGAACTTGAAAACAATGAACAAGCTAGCGAGAGATGCTAAAGTCCGAGGACTGCCCAATAAAGTATTCAAAAGATATAAGAATTGTGAAGCATGCTTGAAGGGAAAGCAAACCAGATCAAACAATCCACCAATTCTGTCACCTTCTACAGATGGGATCCTTCAGCTGCTCCACATGGACTTACTCGGCTCAGTCTCTCCAGTGACGACCAGAGGCAATAAATATTCTCTTGTAGTCCAACAAGTTATGTAGCTGAACCGATTGATTCTCTTGAACAAAATCGATCTCAGGTAACTCAGGTTGATGAAGAAACCCGAGTGGTAACTGAGACCTATATTGAGAATAACAACGCAGGGGGGACTACAAACGTTCCTGAGCTGAATGCCCCTGAACCGGGTGACTTAGTAGACCCTCATCTTGTTACTAAACTACTTCAATCACAAAATATTACTACTAAAATTCAACACAATCCGACTATATGTGCAGAAGTAACTTCAGAAGAAGTAACAAGAAGACGTCGTTCATGGTTAGATGCTCATACTTCAGATCTTATTATCAGAGATCCATCAGCAAGCGTTAAGACAATGTCCAGATTCTGTCAAGGAGAAAGCGCTCTATACTCCTATTTCTTGTATACTGAAGAGCCTCACTCGATTGAGGATGCACTCAATGATGCTGACTGGATTAGTGTCATGCAAGAAGAGCTCAACCAATTTCCTAGAAACAACGTATGGGACCTTGTAGATAGACCCAAGCACCAACATTGATAGGAACTAAGTGGGTCTTCAAGAACAAGCGAGATGAAAACAACGTCATCGTCAGGAATAAAGCTCGACTAGTTGCCCAAGGATATTGTCAATTTGAAGGAATATATTTTGATGAAACACTCGCTCCAGTTGCAAGATTGGAAGCCATTCGTCCATTCCTAGCTTATGCAACTCATCAACAATTCACTGTTTATTAGATGGATGTTAAGTCATCTTTCCTGAACGGCGTGCTGAAGGAAGAAGTCTACGTAGAATAACCGTCCGGCTTTTAGTAGGGACATCAAGTATACAGACTCAAGAAAGCTCTGTATGGGTTAAAACAAACACCTAGGGCTTGGTATGATGCCCTTTCAGACTTTCTACTTTTGAAAGGTTTTCATAAGGGAACAGTAGATCGCACCCTATTCAGTATCAAGTCAGAGAATGACATTCTGCTGGTGTAGATCTATGTGTACGACATCATCTTCGGATGTAAAAATGTCACCATGTGTCAGAAATTCAAAAAGATGATGAAAGATAAATTCGAGATGTCGATGATGGGAGAAATGAATTATTTCCTTGGACTTCAGGTGAAGCAATCTAAGAAGGAATATTCATTAATCAAGCAAAATATACTAGAGATCTCATCAAGAAATTCGGCATCCAACAAATCAGTAAAGATACCCAAGAACACAAATCTCAAGATTGATCTTGATAAAGAGGGAGTATCTGTTAATTCAACTGATTATCGTGATATTATTGGCTCATTGTTATATTTAACTGCTAGCAGAACTGATATAACCTATGTTGTAGGTATATGTGCATGATTTCAGGCGAATCCCAAGCGAAGTCATTTTGACTCAGCAAAGAAGATTCTCCGATACTTGAAAGGAACACCTGATGTTGGGTTATGGTATTCTGCTGATGATAATCTTGAACTCACTGGTTATTCTGATGCTGATTAGGCAGGATGTCGAATCGACACGAAATCAACTTCAGGAACATGTCAGTTCCTAGGTAGTAAGCTAATATCATAGTTTTCAAAGAAACAACACTCAGTAGCTATGTCCACTACTAAAGCTGAATCTGGCTGCCCGAAGTTGTTGCGCCCAGATACTATGGCTTCGACAACAACTGCGAGACTATGATATTTCTCAAGATGAAGTACCTGTCTACTGCGACAGTACTAGTGCTATTGCAATCACTCAGAATCTTGTTCTTCATACAAGATGCAAGCACGTGGACATACGTCATCACTTCATCTGAGACCATGTCGAGAAGAAAGATATTAGAATAGAGAAAATCCATACTGATAAGCAAAGGATCAACATATTGACCAAACCTCTAGCTGAGACCAGATTCAACGAACTCTCAGTAGAACTAGGTATACTGGATCCTACTGACTCATTTCAGTAAGATGATCTTGAAAGTACTGAGTAAGGGGGAACTTTCTCTTAGTACTGCTGAAATACTCAGCGTCTACACAGTGGTATCAACTGACTACTGTTCAGCTGACAAGTTATGAGTATTTATTCAGCATATCGTATTCAACATGTCATTTCATTTATTTCTCGCCATTAATCTTCATAGGATGTCATTAGTTAAAAACATTTTCATTGAAAGCACGACATTCCATATACTGATTGCGGTGCATTAAATACATGTCATTTCACCTTACCTTTTAGATGATAGATACGTAGATCGAGATTATAGGCGACAAAGTAATCATAACTTCTTATAATATTTAATCTTGACCGTCCATATTTCAAATTCAGTTTAATCTCAACTACATGCTGAATAAACCGTTCATATTCATTTGAGATATATATATATATATGCACGTATCTAAGATCAGAAACTATTTTCCGCCATTATCGAACTTATTTGTGCTTTGCAAATCTAACTGTGCATGACATCCATTACCTTCAAGCACTATTATCTTCGGTAAATTTCTTAAACTTTATTTGCAAAGTAACTGACTTACTCTATTTTCAAGTGCTAACACCTATCTTGCAGATTAAGTATATTCAATGGCGAGTTCTCCAAGTAACGAAGTGTTGATTCGTTCTGATATGGAGGAGATTGTTAGCAACAAGAGAGTCTGGTTCGAGTCAGCACTCGCTTTCAGATCATGTGAGGTAGACTGCATGGAGCTGATCTTTGATGCTCTTCAGTCTTCAGGCCTTCAGACCTTGCTATCTAGGGTTCCTGTTCACTGCCTCCCCACACAGGTCACAGAATTCTACATGAATCTTCGCCAGAACGAAGATCTTCAGGATATTTCTTGCATCTCCTACCAGCAAAAAAGAGTAATAATATATGGGAAGCGAAGATTGCAGATATTGATGTTGTTGAGTGCCTTCAACAGATCTTCCATCTTCCTATTGGATATAAGGAGACGTCCATCAACAAGTACCTTTGTTAATTCAGCGGGCAGAAGAATATAGTATTCAAAGCGGTGTTCACAAGAACAGGCTGCTCCCTGCATAGAGAGGGTTGGCTTACATAGTCAACCAAGTACTGACCAACTCCGCCAGATCATGCGACCAAGTTTCTCGGGTAAGGATCCAAATTATGATGGCGATAATGGATGGAGTCCAGGTCAACTGGACTGAGTTTTTCTTGACAGAGTTCAAGGCTTAGTTCCAGAAGTTTGTGCTGAATGAGGACAGGACCTCACATCACCTTATCCCTAAGAGGAAACTTCTCTATGCTAGTAAGATCTCAATCCTCATCGAGGATTACTGCCAATGATGAGTAGCCTTCGCTGATCCCTACCTATATGACAAGAAGAACATCAAATTCTTGAACGCGGTAGTAGCTGAGAAATCCATCGGGCGCGGCATTCACGACAAGCGTCCTGCTCTCTCCACTCAGGACCCCCACCCGACTCAGGAAAAGAAAAGGAAGCTACTGAAGAAGGTTGAACCATCAGTAGTTATCCCTAAGACTGTATCTATTCAAGACTCAGAGTCCAGTAAGGAGGACGTAACTCTGACTGATAAAGTCAGGAGGATACACTTAGAGGAAACTCAATCGGACATAACTGCTGACTTACCTCAGGCTGAAGTCTCCATCTCGGTTCCGTCTTCAGTACTGACAGCTCAGCTCAGAGCTACTAAAGAGATCGCGAAATAGATTCCTGAGATCCTAGATCACTTTGATCTAGTAGATATTGCAGTCAGGGCTAGGGTCCAGATGCGTCTCAGATTCCTCGAGTGGGATATTCTGGATGAGACCATCGACCTAAGGATTGTCCCTGTACTGGTGCAGGAGGAGCAAACGCTGAGAGAAGAGATTGGCTACGGAGAGCTAACAGATATAGTGTCCATAGACGATCTGCGCTCAGCGATGCTCATGCTCATGAATAGTCTCAGCGATCATGCTCATGCTCCTGAATCTGAAGGGCACTGAACAGTCTGATCAGCCCCAGACTTACCAAGACTTAGATCATGACGAGTCATGCAAGGATGCAGAACAGGGAGGATCTGCTGAGGGAAAATCTCCCAGAGATGATGACTCACCACCTCCACCGCCTTCATCAGGTGCCATCATCTCAGCACCGTCTACGTCTCAGGAGAAGCCAAAACAATCTAGCTATCAGGCTCTTGAGATCAAAGACATATCTGTAGCGTCAATAAACAAGTGCCTTAAGCGCCAGGGTCGCAAAAATTGTCTTCTCGCCAAAGACATGAATTCTAAATGGAACCGATCTACTAAGGCTCAGACCCAGAAGCTGGGTGACCTGACTGCTGAAGTGCAGAGGATCAATACGTCTACTTCTTTAGATACTGAAGAGATCCTCCACCGCGCACTTGAAGCTCAGAGGACTGATCTGAACGCTCAATATCAGAAATCATGCAGACTCATACCAATACAGTTATTGATCAAATGGCCACTGCATTGGATCAAGTCCTCAAGGCCGCCGAAGTGCGTAACAAGCTAACCATAGAGAGTGTCTCTAAACCACTCACGGAACAGCACAATGCTGACCAAGCGATCAAGAAAGAAGTAACTATAATGGTTGAAGCCTATCTGACACGGCTAGAAGCTACAAAATCTGAAGTACTTCAATTAACTCAATCAGAGCATGATAAACACTAGAATGAGTACATTGATGTCGTTCAGCAAGATCAACACTATCAGCCTTTCAGTATCAGGGCCTACTGAAAAGGTTACTGCCTTAGCAAGTCAGCTAGATGATGCAAAAAGGGGGAAGGAAGTAGGAAGAAACAACTACTGACCCTCATAAAAGATGAAGAGGCAGGAACCAACAAAATAGTGGAGAAGGGGAAAGGGTGTGAAGAACCCACTGAGGCAGCTATAATTGAAGTAGCTGAGTTCTTAGAAGAACTTATAGAAGAGCCTATTCGCTCGGCTGCTAAAGGAAAAACCTTAGCTCCCCCCAGTCCTCCTAAAGCAAAGAAGCTCAAATTTCGAACGCTGGAAGAACAAATCGCTTTTGATGAAAAGATGGCTAATGAATTACAAGCACAGGAGGAAGGAAAGGTAAAAGCCAAGAAGAAGAGCATACAGATAAAATCTCCAGTGCCTAAAAAGATAAGATCTATAGTGCCCAGATAATCCAAGGCTTAAACATCCAAAGAAAAATCTAAATCTACTGAGCCTGAAGCTTCTAAGTCTAAATCAGTTGAAGCCTCTGACGATGAAGTCATAACTGAATCTGAGCAGACCATCCCCTCTACTGAATTATATAAGAAGCAAGAAGCTAAAATGAAAGAGATATAGAATGCCTACGAAAGAGGCTTGGACATGACTGTTGAGGCCTGCCAAACTCAAGCTGCTAGAGAAAGACTAAGATTAGCAGACCTCGAGGCCCTCAGGCAGAAAACTGAGAAGGAAGCAAGAGAGAGAATCCATGAGAAAGATAGGAGCATCCCTACAACTTCTAAGTTTTTCATACGCATGGATCAGAGAAATAATATTAAAAGGATCATTTATCCAAGGCCTGACCAGTGGGTTCCTTGGAAGATCAATCAGAAGTGAGAGCAGATCAAGATCGACTTCATCAAGAGCTACTACATCTAGAAGTCAGTAAGTGAGCAAACTGATCCAGACAATATCTTCAAAGAACTCCTAATGATCTCAGAACCTGAAGTCTATGCTAAAATTTAGATCACTCTCCAACAGTCATGTAATATTCTCAAGGCACCTGAATTCAGAACTCTCCCTCATCCTTGAACTGTAGAGGGAAATATTTGCACCAAGGAGATTAAGGATGAGATCAGATTTGCCGTTGTGAGAAAAGGGCTAAGTATGAATGATGCTGAAGACCAAGAAGAGATCAAGAAGCTGAGAAGTAGAGTCTATAGAGCCTATGGTCTTTGTTGGGATGAAGATTCAGTAGAACTATATTTTATAGATTTGAAGATCCCAAAACCCCTAGCTGAATGATGAACCTTCGATTTTGTAATAGCTTAGTTTGAGTTCAGCTTGTTAGAAACTTACTAGGCTAGAGTTCAGTAGTTGCGGAATTCAGTAGAAGACCTTGCGCTCAGCTGATGGACTCGGGATCAAAAAAGTCAGTTGGTCAACCGACCACCAACTGAATCTGCACAGGAATTCATGCCCATGCACTGAATGCTCAGAAGAACGTCAGTAGGAAGTCACTTCAGTTGAAGGTTCGAGGATTCAGAGGGAGTCAACCTTGATGTTTGACAAGCTTCATCTACCAACCTACCTCAACCAATAAGGAGCCGACAGAGCTTTACCTGCCCTGACAAAAGCTGCTCTGAAACTGAAAAAGAGGCGTATCTTGTTGGTCCCGAGTGTACGGTCAGGTGTAGAGGGGGGGGGTGAATACACCTAATTCGATTTCTCAACTTCGAACACGAACAGTCCTATTCAGGATGGTGTCTGACTGAAATAGTTCAGCAGACCAAACAAATGTTACGAATCGTGTGCGGCAAAGAGTCCGACTCTACCGAGACCTCGCTAGCCGACCGAGTCGAAATTCAAGATCTACGGTAAGAGTTCAGCGTGCGGAAATGTGTGTAGGCCCAAATCAGTTGAGTGGTGAAAACGTTTTATGAAAGTCTCAGTTCAACAGATATTCAGTTCAGTATGCTGAGACAGTTGATTGATTTTAAGAAATGATGTTCGGTATGAATAGTAAAATCAATGCAACAGTAAGTAAACGACACAGATTTTTAAAGTGGTTCGGATATCGCTCAAATCCTACGTCCACTGTCCCAAAAGATCAGGAGGCTATTATTTATCCTGAGTTAGTCTCAGTCAGCTTGCGCACTGGGCAAAGCCGCGCCTTGGTTTTTATACTGATCCAAGTCTCAGTTTACAACGATCAAACTTAGAAGTGTTTGACAAACTTTCTCCAACAGTGAGGGAGTCCTTATACAATAAGGATCAGGTTCAAAGATGAACTCCTTCGTCTAAGCTATAGATAAGAACAGTTGAGCTTAGGGTTAGAGGGATAGGGAATATGAGAAAGTAGCTTCTAGATCGACGAACAACTGAAGGTAAGCTTTGAGTTCGTGTAACGTCGATTTGGATACTAGAGGCTTTATATGTTGGTTCAGCTTGATTCCCTATGAGCTAGAATGTAGTCTTTCGCCGGAAGATTGTTCTTCAAGTTCTTGCTAACACTTTGTTCTTTGGGTTCTTTGCTCGTTGACTGCTTTCTGGACTTTTGGCTTTGTGGTTCGTGCATTCAAATGTATTCTTCTTGAATAATCCCTCTATTTATAGAGCAGAGATTGAAATAGATCCGTTGGAGACGATCTTCCTCTCTCTCTCTCTTTTGGTAGCAAACGGCTCTTTTTGACGTAGGTAACAGTGCCTTTTCCTCTTTTTTTCGGAAAGTGTTGACTTGCAGCTTTAGTAGGTAGGATGACACGTGTATGCTTGTCATTCGTCGAGGTGAATAAGGTGGTTGAGACAGAACAGACTTCGAGGCTAATTGAAGCTGACTTCTCTCTTCCTCGTATATGACTATGCTGATTGCATTTCAAAAAGATCTGACAGTTCAGAAGATTGTCTGCCGATGCTGAGTCTGACCTTGTATTCGGTAGATGACAACTGAGATAAGTCTACTGAAGATCAGCTACGAGTCCAAAGAACTACTCTCGCCGAGTTCGGTCAATCGACTCTCTCGCATATCTTGCTCTCGCCGAGTCCAAGATCACTGAGTCTTCTACACTGGTGCTGAGGCAAATAAGCTACTGAGCGCCTTGACCAGAGCAGAGTGTCTACTGAGTCTGAAACCTCAGAGACAAACAACATATACAACGGAATGGTTCACCAATCAGATAGGGTTTTGGGATCTTCAAATATTCAGACAAGTACAGAGCACAAGGCTACTGAGCTTAAGATCAGTGTCTAAGACCGAATCATTTCCCACTAAGAGTAACGGTGCTGAGGATGGAATCATCACCCAACAATTTCCCCCTATTTGATGATGCCAAAACCTATCATCTATGCTAAACACTAACTTACTCAGGAACAGAGCTCCTTACATAATTACAAGAAGGATCAGTGGAGTTGTCTGGTAAGTGCTAGACTACTGAGGGAGACAGAGCAGAACAATTTCCCCCTTTACAACAATTTCCCCCAAGCAACAATTTCCCCCTATGAGAAATAATAACTCTATGAAAGTCTAGTCTATCAGAAATCTAACCGAGCAAAAACTGACAGGTAAATAAACAAAGTGTGTGTGTGTCAGTAATCACTTCAGTGATTCTGAGTGTTAAAGCATAAAGCAAACACGGCTATTTAGACAACAAGTAGTTGTCAAAGCCAAAAAGCAGATTGTATATATATGATAGTCAGTTAAGTACAATACAAATCTTGCTAAGCTAAGAAGAGAACTAAGGAGGAGAACCCTTAAACTGCTGAATCCTATTCATGAAACCTTGAGATTGATCTTCAGGCAGTGGGACTCCATACATTCTGAACGTGTTCTTCCTCAGCTTCAAGTATTCAGCGAAGTCTGCTGGATCATCTTGTTCTAGACCTCTGTTCATCGCAACATTCTTCACTTCTTGTTCAATCACTCCGAGATGGACTGAGTCGTCTTGTCTTCTGGGTGGAGGAATGATTCTTGCTTCAGGAACGCTGACTACTACCCCTTCAGTTATGGCTCTGTGCAAATATGGGTAAAGATCAGGTTCAGTAACAGCCATCCACTCGACGTAGGCATCAGCCTTAGACATTTCAGGCCAGAATCTCCAGAAATAATTTCTCTTGATAAACTCAATCTTGGCCGATTCCCATCTCTGATTGAACTGAATAGGCATCCATTCATCTGATCTCGGCCATCTATGTGTTTTCAGATCAGTTGGCTTCCTGAACCTTCTGTATCGGTAAGGAATGTCAGCTTTCGAAGGAACTCTTAGCCTGGCCTCTTGCTCAGTACAAATTCTGAGTGCCTCGAGGTCTGCCAAATGTATCCTCTGCCTGACAGCCTCTAACTGTCTAGCTTCCTCTCCTCGATAGAGATATCTCTCCATTTGAGCGAATATTGCTTCAATTTCTGCATCTTGCTCTTGAGGCTTCTGAGGAGCTTGTTCAGAGTCAGCAGAGGTACTGGATTTGTTTTTGGACGTACCTTGCTGCTGAGTGCCTTTTTGCTGTTGTTGTTGCCTCTCCTTGTCTTCATCATCCTCGATTATGAGTTTTCTGGGAGGCAACCTAGCAGGCGCTTTCTTCTTTCCACCGCGTGCTGGTGCCTTTGTCTTTCCTTTAGCAGGCTTAGACTTTGGCTTGTTGGCAGCTTCAACATCGGCAATCTCCCTAGCGAGCTTCTCATTGGCCGCTATCTGAGCCTCCTCCTCAGCAGAAATATATCTCTTGGTTTTCTTCTTTGCTGGAGGGGTCGGGAGATCCATTACTTTCTTACCTTTTCCCTGAACAGGTAGAGGTAGAGGAACCTCTTCTTCATCATCTGAGTCCTCTTTCTGTTCAGCATACTCTGCAACCTCCTTGATGATATCAGTAGGAGTCAGGGTTGCATGAGTAGCCTGGGATCCTGAGCCACTTGGGCCGATCTCAGCTGTGCTCACAGTTGGGACACCCTGGGCCTCACCCGTCTGAGTCTGAGTCTGAGATGACTTCAGTGTATCTTCCCCCTTAGAAGATTTTGTAGATTTTGTGGTTTTTGTAGGAGTAGGCTTCTCAGTACTCTGTTTCTTGCCTTTTGCTGGCTCGGTACCCTTTTCCTTCCCTCTTTTACTTTCCCCCTTTTTGGCATCATCAATAGCAGCCGGGGTAGGGATAAGTACCTTTTTCGAAAAGGTCGTTGAAGGAGGTTGACAGCGACTGAATTTGATCCTTAAGGTCTGTCAGTGCCTCATGCAGCTCGTTCCTCTCAGAAGTCAGAGCTTCATTGTATTGCTTGTAGGAGAGTTCAGCTGTAACCTTAAAATCATTCAGCTTCTCAGAGATCTTATCCTCCAGGACCAGTTGAATATTATCAAGTCTTATGTCTGTGGCCTGGGATTGTTCAGTAATAGCTTCAGTATAAGCCAATTTGAAAGCGTGAAATTCCTCAAGTAGTTTGGCTTGGCTCTCCTGAAAGATCCTGAGATGAGATTCAAATTTGTCTTGCTACTGAGCCAGTGCTTTTGAAATAAGCGCAGAGACATCAGGGGCGACTGATTGAGATATAGAAGACTTCAGCCCCTGAAGCTCAGTAGCGGTGGCTTCAGCAGTCTTCTTCCACACGTTGTGGACTGCCTTGGCGAGGGCACGGTTCTGAGTGCCTTGGCTTTTAATAGCCTTCGCCACATACTTGGAACGTCGACGATGTGGGCTGGGCGCTACCTCGAATGCAGACTTTAACAAGAGCTGAGCGGGCTCTGTGGATGCTGAGGTACCAGCCGTCGACTTCGCAGATCCAAGGATACTGGGCGGACGCGGAGCTTCTGCAGAAGTGAGTGTATCCTTGTTCTGGGGATTTCCCTCATCAGGCTTTCCAGGGCCTGAATCACTGGGTGGGTCGTCATGGTCTGACCCATCTGAGGGTGCTAGGCCGGAGGCAAGCTGTCGATCATGTATCGTAGCCAGCATCGCAGCCCTCAGATTATCCATTGAACTGAGGTCTTCAGGCTCAGAATAGCCTATCTGTTCTCTCAGTCTCAGTTCTTCTTCATGAAGGCTGGCGACGGGAGTAGTGAAGAACTAAGCGTTGTAGATGAGGCCACTCCCGATGTCGCAAAGAACATGTGGAGCCTTGCTGATTTGGCAATTTGCAACAGGTCTGAGTAGTCAGCAAGCTCTGGAATTAGTTGAAGAATTTCTCGGGATGCTCTGGATAGAATCACTAATGCTTCCATCCCGATTGTTTCTTCTTCAGACGCCGTCTCGGATTCCAAGTCAGTTGGAGACGTCTGAGTCTCAGCAGGTGGCGCACTGCTGAGTGGAGGAACTGCGAGGGGGCTGTCAAGGCGTTGAATTTCTTCACTGTGAGCTTCAGTAGCCTCCCCTTGTTCCATCTCTATTGGTTCTTCAGTGGAGACTCCCTTCTCCACTGATTGAGTCTTTTCAGAAGACTTAGATTCATCTATCAGCCTCTGGGGCTGAGTAGTTTGTTGAGTGGCCTGTTCAGCAGGGGCTTCAGGTGCAGCAGGCACATCGCTGGCTTTCCTCAGTTTCTTAGCCGGTGCCTTTGGGGTTTTTGCTGGAGGCGTTCTCCTTTACGTTGGAGTAGCCTTCTGAGACTCAGTCTGCTGAGTCACGGCTGAGGGGCCTGACCCGATTTGCTGAAGGGCCGCAGTCCTGTTGTGAAACCGAACTTTCTTTATGTTGAAGTACTCCTTGTCGTCATAGGTGATCTGCTCAGAGCCACAGAAGTCTTCAATCATAACTGACAGCTTTAGCCCATAAAGTAATTTGCCTTTTGCGCTCAGCTTACGCGTGGGCTTATCAAACTTGGCTGCTTGAGCCATAAATTCCCGGATGAAGAACTCGGTCCAGTTGACCTTGGCACAATCATAAATTGCCATCATCAAGTGGATCTTAGGTCGAGAGACTCGATCGAAGGAGCCGCTTGGCTCGTCGGCAAGCATAGCGTGAGGATGTAGGCCAATGCTCTGAACTGTGGTAGCATTGCGTTCTTCGGGAAGGCTGCTCTGAAGGTTGTAGGCTTGCCACAGAATACCGTCAGGTATTCGTCTACTGAGTCGTCGTTATATCCTATAGTACTGATGCCTTCAGATGGAAGATTGAAGCTCTTCTTCAGTGCTTGCTTGATCGATATCCGCTTCAGAATCTTCGACGCATCGCCAATAGCGTGAACAACGAAACTCGCCACAATATCTCCTCTGACGGAATCGAGTTCGAGATATATCTCTCGCCACTTGTCGAGGAAGGAAGTAAGTGGGCTTCCTCGATAGAAATTCTTCCAGACCAGATCCTCTGAGGTATGTAAAGACTTCATCCATGTATTCGAGCTCGCAAGCATCGAATTCCATGACTGGTTCGCACCAGACACGGCCTTTGCTGAGGATCTCCTCCATGTTGTCAGGAGCATCTACAAAAATACCCGCCATAGTACCTGTTACAAGAGATTTATCAGTATCGATTCTTAGTTAGAACAGTGCTTCTGTAGAGATACTGAAAAAAAATACAGAGAATACAGTAACAGTTCTCATAGGCATACCAATAAAATCAAGATAAGATATGAAGATGAAGTTGCAAGTAAGGATTGCTTTTGCAAATGTCGGATTTTTCGGATTTGAAAGATTTGAAGTACGCTAATGGCGGTTTGAGAAGATATGATCAAATATATATATCAAACGTGAAGATGAACAGTTGTTTGATCAAAGGTTGTGATTAAACTACTTTATAGAATGGACGGTCAAGATTAGAAGATATATTATAGGTAATGATCACATATGCCGCCTAATTCAAAGCCAGTTGTAAAATAGCCTAAGTAGTAACTGTGAAAAGACATGCATTAAATGCGCGCAGAGTTCAGCAAGCTTATGTATGGAATGTCGTGCATTAAATGAAATCCGTTTATAATAAAGACAAACCAAGAAATATTAATATCATGCTGAATCTGTCATAAATGCAAGGTTCTGTAATATAAATTACTACTGAGTAGAGATACGCAAACCTGTCAGCTGAACATAGTAGTCAGCTGATACCTCGTGTAGATGGTTTCTGAATCTCTACGTACTGAATACATTCAGTACTGAGAGTGAACATTCCCCCTTACTGAAATGGTCCTCTCATGGAACCTTCTTACTGACTGGGGTCAGTAGGGTCCAACAGACCTAGCTCTACTGAAAGTTCTCTGAATCTGGATTCAGCTAGAGGCTTGGTCAGTATATTAGCCCGTTGCTGTCAGTATGGATCTTTTCCATCCTGATATCCTTCTTTTCGACATGGTCACGAATGAAGTGATGTCTGATGTCCACGTGCTTGCATCTCGTGTGTAGTACAGGATTCTGAGTGATTGCAATGGCACTGGTACTATCGCAGAAGATCGGCACTTCATTCTGAATGACGTCATAGTCTCTCAGCTGCTGTCTCAGCCAAAGGATTTGGGCGCAACAACTTCCGGCAGCCATGTATTCAGCTTCAGTAGTCGACGTAGCTACTGAGTGCTGTTTCTTTGAAAACCATGAGATCAGCTTGTTGCCAAGGAACTGACATGTTCCTGAAGTTGATTTTCGGTCAATTCTACATCCTGCATAGTCAGCATCAGAATAGCCAGTTAGTTCAATATTATCATCAGCTGGATACCATAAACCCATGTCAGGTGTTCCTCGGAGATAGCGGAGAATCTTCTTTGCTGAGTCCATATGGCTCTGCTTGGGATTCGCCTGAAATCGAGCACAGACACCTACAGTATAAGTTATGTCAGGATGAGTAGCTGTTAAATATAATAATGAACCAATTATAGCACGATATTCGGTTTGCTCTACTGATACTCCCTCTTTATCAAGATCTATCTTCATATTCGTATTCATCGGGATCTTGATAGATTTACCGGATGTGCAGCCGAATCTTTTGATGAGGTCTCGAGTGTATTTGCCTTGGTTGATGAACGTTCCCTTTTCAGATTGCTTGACTTGAAAACCAAGGAAGTAGTTCATTTCTCCTATCATTGACATCTCGAACTTATCCTTCATCATCTTTTCAAATTGTTGACACATGATGACATTCTTTGATCCGAATATGATGTCATCCACGTAGATCTGCACAAGTAATAAGTCTTCTTCCGGTCGAATGCTTTGAATAGAGTGCGGTCTCTCGTGCCTTTCGAAAACCTTTCGAAGAAGAAACTCGACACGGGTATCGTACCAAGCCCCGGGTGCTTGTTTTAACCCATACGAGCCTTTCCGAGTCTATATACTTGATGTCCCCGCTGAAAGCCGGGCGGTTGTTCCACATAGACTTCTTCTTTCAAAGACGCCATTCGTGAACGCAGACTTCACATCCATTTGATAAACTCCGAATCTTTGATGTGTTGCGTAGGCTAGGAATAGTCTAATTGCCTCCAATCTTGCAACCGGAGCGAAAGTTTCATCGAAATCTATTCCTTCACTTGACAAGTAGCCTTTAGCCACGAGCCTTGCTTTGTTCCTTACTATAACGTTGTTTTCATCTCGCTTGTTTTTGAAGACCCATTTGGTTCCAATGACATGTTGATGACGGGTCTGTCTACAAGCTCCCACACTTCGTTTCTCGTAAGCGATTCAGCTCCTCTCGCATAGCTATGATCCGGGCCAAGCATCCTTTAATGCATCCTCAATGGTCTGAGGCTCTTCAGTAGACAAGAAGCAGGAAAATAATGCGCTTTCTCCTTGATGGAATCTGGATCTTGTCTTGACATTAGCTGAGGGATCTCCAATGATTAGATCAGCAGTGTGAGCATCGAGCCACGATCTACGAAGTTTCAGCTCTTCATCTGAAATTTGTTCAACACAGATAGTAGGTGAGTTAGGCATTTCAGTTGTACTATTCTGAGATTGAAGAATTTCAGTGATAAGAGTATGGTCTACTGAGTCACCAGGTTCAGGGGCATTCAGCTCAGGAACATTACTAGATGTTCCCCATGAGTTGTTATTCTCAGTAGTGGTCTCAGTTACCTCAACGATTTCCTCATCGACCTGAGTTACCTGGGATTGATTCTGTTCGGGAGAATCAATCTGCTCAGCTACTTGCTCTGTTGGTTGAGATTCAGTAGATTTGTCTTCAGTTTCTTCGTCTGAATCATCATCCCAACATAGCTGGATCTTTTCAGGTTTGTCCTTTAAGCTTAGATCATGTGGCTGTCTACTGATGTCCTCAGATTCAGAATTTGAGTTATTGCTCCTGTCTTCAGTAGCAAACTCGTTAAAAACAACATGAGGGCTTTCCTCCACGCAAAGAGTCCGATAGTTGAATACTCTGAAAGCTTTGCTGACCCGAGAGTATCCTAAGAATACTCCCCGATCCGACTTGCTATCAAAAGTCTTCAGCTGATCTTTCCCATTATTGTGGATAAAGCATGAACAACCAAAGATATGGAAATAAGATAGAGAAGGCTTCCTGCTGTTCCATAGTTCATATGGTGTTCTTCCATGCTGCTTCGTCAGTAAAGATCGGTTCTGAGTGTAACATGCAGTGTCAGTAGCTTCTGCCCAGAATTTGGATGGGAGTCCTGAATCTGCGAGTAGAGTTCTAGCTGCTTCTTTGAGAGTTCTGTTCTTTCGTTCAGCAACTCCATTTTGTTGAGGTGTGCGGGCAGCCGATGTCTCATGCTCTATTCCTTCTGCTTCGCAGAACTCCTCTACCATGGAATTAAGGAACTCAGTTCCTCTGTCTGAACGTATTTTTCTGATCTTGGTGTTCTTCTCGACACTGAGCCTTTTCAGAAGCGTTGGTAACTGTGTTTTGACGTCAGACTTGTTGGCAATAAATATGACCCATGTGTAGCGCGAGTAGTCATCTATGACCACTAAAGCATACTTCTTGCCTCTGATCGTCACTGGAGAGACTGGACCGAACAAATGCATATGTAGCAGCTGAAGGATTCCATCAGTGGAAGGAGATGGAACTGTTGGATTTTGATTCTTTGTTTGCTTTCCCTTCAGACATGCTTCACACTGAGTGTCTAAGCTGAATATTTCATTCGGCAGTCCCCTTGCTAGAGTGTCTCTTGCTAGTTTGTTGAGCGTCTTGAAGTTGAGATGCTGAGTCTTCTATGCGGTAGCCACCCCGTTCGATTATCGTTCTTCGCCAACAGACAAGCTTCAGGTTCAGCTGAGTTCCATTCAGCAACATATATGTTCTTTTGGCGCGAACCTGATAACACTGTTTTCCCTGTAGATTTATCAATAACATCACAGAAACCAGCGTCAAATACCACTCTATTTGAGTTATCACAAAATTGACTAACAGAGAGAAGGTTATGCTGTTGTCCTTCAACATATGATACTCTTGGAACTTTGGTAGCTCCAATGCTGAGTGTTCCATATCCTCTAGTATAGCCTTTTGCATTGTCTCCGAACTCAATTCTGGGTCCTTCTTCAGTGATATAATTCTTCAGTAGACTCCTTTGGTAAGTCATATGTCTTGAGCATCCGCTGTCCACATACCATGGGTCTCTGCGCACCTGCAAAACAGAATTATATTCAGGTACCCCTTATTTTTGATTTTGGGTCCTTAGATGTTAGTTTTAATAACCCAAATTTGTCTAACAACCCTGGTGGTTTCAGACATCTTCTTTCCACTAGAGTCAACATATCTGACCACTGGACTGGTCATAGGTGACTTCTGAGGCTTCTGAGGTTCAGGAGTCCTAATATTCTGAGCTGGTGGACTGCTGACCTTTGCCTTCTGTGCGGCTTTCTGTTTCTTCTGACTTTTGGATCCTCTTCTGACTATAGGTTCATAATAATATGACCCATACTGAGCTGGATGTGTCAGCTTTGGAGGTCCATACTGATCGGCCAATTTTGATTTGCTGGTTCCCCCTTGACTGAACTGGGGTACTTTGGCTTTGATCTCTTTGTCAGAATGCTGCTGAGTAGGATGAGGTGCTTTCATCTTTTGTTTGTTCTTTGCGAGGGGGTTTAGTATATCAGCATTGATGGTCTTTCCTCGAACAAACCTACCAGCAAGCCGTCCTTCTGAGTGTACTGGGGCAGACGAGGAAGCTCCCTGGCTGAATCCAAGTCCTTCCTTGCAGTGCTTTGGCTTGTTGCTTGCTAGCATAGCCTCCAATTTCTTTTCAGCGCCCATGTACCTCTCAGTCATCAGGTTCCTCCAGACATTATCACTTTTCTTCAGTGCATCATGTTCGGTCTGAAGTCCTGACAGTTTTTGCTTCAGCAGACTCAGTTCAGTATCTTTCTGAGTCAAGTTATTGGTCAAAACTGAAATCTGATCTTCTTGATGCTGAGACTTGGCCATCAGAGAGTTTATCTCCTCCCTGAGTCTCAACACAAGTCCTTCGGCCTCAGTAGCAACCTGACTCTCCTGAGAAAGTCTCTGATTCTCCACTTTCAGGGTATCCTATTCCAGAAGAGTCTTACTGAGCTGCAGACTCATCTGAATTTATTCGTCGAGCAGTTCTTTGTATGCGGTCGCGATGTCCAAATTCTCATCTGCACCTGAAATAGTGTCATGTGTGCAATGTGAAGAGGAATTGACTGGTTCAAGAGAGTTTACCTCATCCTCTTCGCCTGCCATTAGGCACTTTTCAGTTGTTTCTTCAGCTTCAAGCTCTAGGGCCATGAAAGCTGCATCATCATCCGATGAATCCATAAAGGAGTCGACCTCTTCTGAGTCGTCTGAGATTTCGCCAGCTATGTAGGATTGTCTTTTCTGGGCGAATTTCTCTCTCCTTGCCTTACGTGCTTGCGCGTTCAAGCACTATCGAGCTCGGGACAATCATATTGATAATGTCCCCGGCTTCTTGCGATTGTAGCAAGCGATGACTCTTTCTTCTTTGCTTTCACTATTCTTTGATGGTTCTGAGTCATCCTTCTTTCTGTATTCAGAAGATTGTGAGTCAGGAGTGTGTTTCGACATATAATTTGACTTACCTTTCGTTTCCCGATAGGCTTTAGTCACTTTTCTGCGTCGCTCCTTCTCCTTCTGATATTTCACAGCGAGCAGCGCATACTTCTGAGCGAGACTTCCTTCTTGTAGATCATTGAGTGAAGGTTCAGTCTTACTCGTCGTCTTGCTCGTCGCGGGAGATGCTGTGCTGACTGACGCTTTGAAAGCATGGTCGATCTTTGTGTCAGCTTCAGCTCTCAGCTTTCTTTGAGGTCTGTCGAACTCAAACTCCTCTGCCTGTAATTCTGAAAAGATATGGTCAGGAGAGACAACATCTAAATCAGAATGTCACAATAGAGTGGCAAAAGGTGTCCAGTGTCCGTCCGGCAGTGCCGTCAGTATCTTTAGATTCATTTCTCGATTGCTGAATGTCTTTCCCAGCCCATTGATTGAGTTCATTAGATTGGTAAATCTGACGTTCAGATCTTCGATTTTGTCACCAGGCATGAGAGACAAGCTTTCCAACTTTTGGAGTTCCAGCGCTAGTTTGTTAGCTTTAATCTTCTGAGTCCCCCGACTCAATAGCGCTTGGGCATCCCAGAGTTCTTTTGCAGTCTTGCATTCCTGAACCCTGCCAAGATAAGAATCGCTAAGAGTGGTTAGTATGGCATTCCTGGCGACTCGGTCTAGATTGTGAAGCTTCTTCTCTTCAGGAGTGAAGAGACTTCTGTCTTTGGGAATCTTCTTCCCGGTCACCATTCCTCCTCCTTCAGCTTGGTCTTGAGTTACAACACTATCGATCATGGGAACGATAGGTCCATCTTCAAGCACTTCAGTCATGCTATCATGGAGAGAAGTCAGATGCGCCTCCATTCTGACTCGCCATACTCCATAGTTCTCTACCGAGAACATGGGTACCATCCTTATACCTGACATATCAGCCATAGAAGATAAAGATATGAATGTAGAGTGATATGCAGTAAAAAAACGTTTTCCTCCGGATCCGTTCGAATAGACCAGTCTCAAAGTGACATGAGTCTTAAGGAACTCCTGCTCTGATACCAATTGTTGGTCCCGAGTGTACGGTCAGGTGTAGAGGGGGGGGGGTGAATACACCTGATTCGATTTCTCAACTTCGAACACGAACAGTCCTATTCAGGATGGTGTCTGACTGAAATAGTTCAGCAAACCAAACAGCTGTTCTGAATCGTGTGCGGCAAAGAGTCTGACTCTACTGAGACCTGCTAGCTGACTGAGTCAGAAATTCAGTATCTACAGTAAGAGTTCAGCGTGCGGAAATGTGTGTAGGCCCAAATCAGTTGAGTGGTGAAAACGTTTTATGAAAGTCTCAGTTCAGCAGATATTCAGTTCAGTATGCTGAGACAGTTGATTGATTTTAAGAAATGATGTTCGGTATGAATAGTAAAATTAATGCAACAGTAAGTAAACAACACAGATTTTTAAAGTGGTTCGGATATCGCTCAAATCCTACGTCCACTGTCCCGAAAGATCAGGAGGCTATTATTTATCCTGAGTTAGTCTCAGTCAGCTTGCGCACTGGGCAAAGCCGCGTCTTGGTTTTTATACTGATCCAAGTCTCAGTTTACAACGATCAAACTTAGAAGTGTTTGACAAACTTTCTCCAACAGTGAAGGAGTCCTTATACAATAAGGATCAGGTTCAAAGATGAACTCCTTCGTCTAAGCTATAGATAAGAACAGTTGAGCTTAGGGTTAGAGGGATAGGGAATATGAGAAAGTAGCTTCTAGATCGACGAACAACTGAAGGTAAGCTTTGAGTTCGTGTAACGTCGATTTGGATACTAGAGGCTTTATATGTCGGTTCAGCTTGATTCCCTATGAGCTAGAATGTAGTCTTTCGCCGGAAGATTGTTCTTCAAGTTCTTGCTAAGACTTTGTTCTTTGGGTTCTTTGCTCGTTGACTGCTTTCTGGATTTTTGGCTTTGTGGTTCGTGCATTCAAATGTATTCTTCTTGAATAATCCCTCTATTTATAGAGCAGAGATTGAAATAGATCCGTTGGAGACGATCTTCCTCTCTCTCTCTCTCTTTTGGTAGCAAACGACTCTTTTTGACGTAGGTAACAGTGCCTTTTCCTCTTTTTTACGGAAAGTGTTGACTTGCAGCTTTAGTAGGTAGGATGACACGTGTATGCTTGTCATTCGTCGAGGTGAATAAGGTGGTTGAGACAGAACAGACTTCGAGGCTAATTGAAGCTAACTTCTCTCTTCCTTGTATATGACTATGCTGATTGCATTTCAAAAAGATCTGACAGTTCAGAAGATTGTCTGCCGATGCTGAGTCTGACCTTGTATTCAGTAGATAGACAGCTGAGATAAGTCTATCGAAGATCGGCTACGAGTCCAGGTGAACTACTCCTGCCGAGTTCGGTTCAATCGACTCTCTCGCATATCTTGCTCTCGCCGAGTCCAAGATCACTGAGTCTTCTACACTGGTGCTGAGGCAAATAAGCTACTGAGCGCCTTGACCAGAGCAGAGTGTCTACTGAGTCTGAAACCTCAGAGACAAACAACATATACAACGGAATGGTTCACCAATCAGATAGGGTTTTGGGATCTTCAAATCTTCAGACAAGTACAGAGCACAAGGCTACTGAGCTTAAGATCAGTGTCTAAGACCGAATCATTTCCCACTAAGAGTAATAGTGCTGAGGATGGAATCATCACCCAACATATCTCTACAGTGCACCTACTCATCAACGTTCAAATTTAAGGAGCCGTTTTCCTTATCGTTTCGACACGTGGCTAGACCCCCCTCCAACGGATCTATTCACAAATCGGACGCTATATAGAGGAGAGTCTTCATGCAGAAAGACACCGGGAACCAAAAGCTTTCAACGCAAAACGATCTTTAGCAAACTCACTGCATATCTAGCAAAGAACTTGGACTTAGATTAGAATCTTTTTTGTTCTTCTCTCTAGAGAATACTTGTTCCCCTTTTCTTATCTAAGCGAGCTATATTATAAGATTCATAGCTTAGAAACCCCGAGGGAGTTCACATTATTGTGAAATCGTTCTTATTGTAAGAACTTCCTCATAGTTGGAGAAGCTTCAAACTCTTTAAGTTTGAAACCCCTGTAAAGTCACTACGACTATAAGTAGAGAATCTGTCCTGTGAACAGATCACTAAGACTTGCTCAGTATAAATAAAACAAGTATCCTGCTTTGGTCAGGACAGTGGACGTAGAACCTAGTGTGTCCGAACCACTTTAAAAATCTGCTGTGTTGATTTACTATTTTCTTAACTGATCATATTGCATAAAACTGTATTTCATCAAACTCAGCATAAAAATCGGTTTTCCAATCGAGACGTTTCATAGGGCCTACACTTCCGCCCACAACTCTGATACTGAACGACTGTTCAACTGACATAAGTCAGTAGAGCTGAGCTCAATAGAAGAAATCTTTGCCCACGAGATCTGGAAGCATATCTGGCTATTTTGACTCAATTCAGCAGCACTTTCAGCTAGAGCTGATTTTCGCGTTTGAGAAAAAGAATTTGCATTCAGGTGTATTCACCCCCCCCCCCTCTACACCTGAAGCACGTCTTTAGATCTGACATAACTTATGTTGTAGGTGTATGCGCTATTATGTTGTAGGTGTTATCTTTATTATATCTTACAGCCAACAGACCTGACATAACTTATGTTGTAGGTTTATGCGCGAGATTTCAGGCGAATCCCAGGAAGAGCCATGTAGATTCAGCGAAGAAAACCCTTCGTTATCTGAAGGGAACACTTGATGTTGGATTATGGTATCCTTCTGATGATAACCTTGAACTAATTGGTTATTCTGATGCTGATTATGCAGGTTGCCGAATCGACATAAAGTCTACTTCAGGAACTTGTCAGTTCCTCGGCAGTAAGCTCATATCGGCACTCAGTAGCAATGTTCACTACTGAAGCTGAATATATGGTTGTCGAAAGTTGTTGCGCATAGATATTATGGCTTCGACAACAACTGAGAGACTACGACATTTATCAAGATGAAGTACCAATCTACTGCGACAGTACCAGTGCTATTGCAATCACTCATAACCCAATTCTACATACTAAGTGCAAGCAAAAGGATATCCTGTTGAGAAAAAGGATATCAGAATGGAAAAGATCCACACTGATAAGCAAAGAGCTGATATCCTGACCAAACCTCTAGCTGAGACCAGATTCAATGAACTCTCAGTAGAACTAGATCTATTGGATCCTACTGATACGATTCAGTAAACGATCCAGGAAGTACTGAGTAAGGGGGAACTTACTCTCAGTACAGCTGAAATACTCAGTATCGTCAACGAGGTATCATCTGACTACGATGTTCAGCTAACAGGTTATGAGTATTTATTTCAGCATTTGGTGATTCAGGATGTCATAACATTTATTTCCCTCCTTTAATGTTCATCGTACTGCATTGAGTATGTCGTTTTCATTTAACTCACGATATTCCATAAAACTGACTGTGACGCTTTAAATGCATGTCATTTCACCTTACCATTTAGGCGCATTAAATGCATGTCATTTCACCTTACCATCTAATCTGAGTAGTCCACCTCTTAAAAACTGATTAATCTCGACTACATGCTATTAAAACCGTTCATATTCAAATCTGAATATATATATATATATATATATATATATATATATATATATATGCATGTTATCTCTCACTTTATCATCTTTCTGCCATTTTCGAACGATTTGTGTTCTCTGCAAATTGATTCTCTTGCTTAGACTCCTATTGCATCTAAAAGCACTTATCATTCGGTAATTTTTCTTAAACTAAATCTGCTTTGCTAACTAACTCTATTTTCAAGTGCTAACGCTACTTTTGCAGATTTCAGTTTTAAGATGGCAAATATTCCCACAAGCGACATGTTGATTCCTGAGGACATTCAAGAGATCGTCTCGGGGAAGAAGGTTCTCTTCGAACCCAACCTGTCTTTCAGAACATATGGTGTGGAGTGTATGGCTCCTATCTTCGATGCACTGGAGAGCTCGGGTCTTCTGCCGATTCTCTCTAGGGCTCCACATCAGAGCCTGCCCCGCCAGGTTGCAGAGTTCTTCTTGAACTTCCGAGAGGATGATGATCAGTGCCATATCTCTTCCATCCTCTCCAGCATGAGGTCCAACCGAATCAGTGGGAGGACCGAGCCACCCAGCTGGACATTGTAACTTGTCTCCAACGCAGTGTTGATCTTGAAGATGAAGGGATTTCCCTTGCTGGATACAAAATATCCTCTGTAGACGAGTATCTCTGCCGATTCAGCGGTCAGAACAACGTCGTATTCAAAGCTACCTTTCCTAAAAGTCAGCTGCTTCCTCAATTCCGTGGTTTGGCTTACATAGTCAACTATATATTGACGAGTTCAGCGGGCTCATATGATCGAATTTCCCGCATCCGTGTCCAGATCATGATGGCGATAATGGACGGAGCCCCCATGAACTGGAACGCCTTCTTCCGATCAGAGTTCAAGGCTCAATCTCTGAAATTCATCGACTCTGATGAAAGCATGCAACTGATTCCTAAGGGAAAACTCCTCTACGACAATAAAGTCACTATATTGATCGAGGATCACTGCCCAAAGAGAGTATCATTTGCTGATGCTTACTACATTGATCAGAAGCTCATCAAGTTTTTGAACACAACATCCGCTGAGAAATCCATAGGGCGAGGACAATCTTATTAACGTCCTCTAGAGATCTCTCAGGATCCCCGCCCTACTCAGCCGACTCAGCAAAAGAAGCAAAGGACACTAAAGAAGTCAGAGTCTTCAGTCGCTCCCACACCCATCTCCATTGGGGATTCAGGGTCAGGTAAAGAGAATGTGACCCTGAAGGAGAAGGTGAAGCGAGTCATCTCATAGGAGATTCAGCCAGAGACTCAAGCTGAACCGACCCAACTTGCTGAGGTCTCCTCTTCCATCCCAACCTCTATTCTTCAGGCTAGGAGCAGAGCCACTGAAGAGGTTGCTGATGAGATTCCAGAGATCCACGACCATCAGGATCTCGTGGATATAGCTATCCATGCTCGGGTGTAGATGCGTATGAGGTTCCTAGAGTGGGATCTGCTTGAAGAGACGATCCGCCTGAAGACGGTAGCTGAGCTAGTTCAGGAGGAACAACAACTTTAGGAGGAAATTAGCTATGGTGAGCTGGCTGACATTGCCTCTCTCGAGGATCTTAGGGCTGCCATGCTGATGCTTCTTCACATCAGACCTGAGGGCGAGTCTTCATCTCAGACTCAACCTCCTCCTCCTCCTCTAACTGACTCACCCAAGGATGCAGACCTGGGAGGATCTGCTGAGGGTAACACTCCCAAGGATGATCAGCCACCCCCACCTACTGTATTAGGCCCAATCATCCCGACTCCGTCCAAGACTCAGCCGAAGAAACATAGCAGATATCAGGCTGCTGAACTCAAGGACATCAGCACGGAGTCAATCAACAAGGTTATTAAGCGTCAAGCTCAAAAGAATAGATCGCTTGCCGATGATGTGAACACTAAGTGGTGTAAGTTCACCGAGGCTCAGACGAAGATGCTGACAAACCTTACTACTGAAGTGTAGAGGATCAGCACTCCCAAGTCTATCAATGCTGAAGAGATCCTCACGAAAGCACTTAAGGCACAAAAGACATTCTGTAGATCAAGTTTGAGAACAGATCCTCACGATAAGCATCAAGTTTGTATCTGTCTTGAGAACATATCACTGAGACTTGCTCAGTATAAATAAACAAGTATCCTACTTTGGTCAGGACAGTGGACGTAGGACCTAGTGTGTCCGAACCACTTTAAAAATATGCTGTGTTTGATTTACTATTTTCTTAACTGGTCATATTGCATAAAACTGTATTTCATCAAACTCAGCATAAAAACCGATTTTCCAACCGAGACGTTTCGTAGGGCCTACACTTCCGCACACAAATCTGATATTGAACGACTGTTCGACTGACATAAGTCAGTAGAGCTGCGCTCCGTAGAAGAAATATTTTCCCACGCGATCTGAAAGCACGTCTGGCTATCTGACTCCATTCAGTAGCACTTTCAGCTAGAGCTGACTTTCATTTGAGAAAAAGGATTTGTATTCAGGTATATTCACCCCCCCCCTCTACACCTGAAGCACGTCTCAGGATCAACAGTCTTGATCTTCCAGAGAAGAAATCTGCTGATTTCAAGGCGCGACTGCAACAATTCAGGAAGTCCGGCTGATTCTCTTTTTGTTCTAATAGTCTTTGTCAATAATAGAATAGAATTTCATGTACATGTAGTCTCTCTAATCATATATGAAATTCTACTTCTTTTGGCCTACGACAACTACTCATTGTAACCTGGCTATGTTTTATCTTAACACTACTGATCACCTCAGTGATCAAAACACACACACACATGTTACTTATTTATGTGTTTGTCCCTTGGTGCTTAGTTGATCTATCTCATAGACAGTAGTCTTGTGTTATAGACTGTAGAATTGTGTTGATAGAAGGATATAATCTTAGAAAGGGGGAAATTGTGTTTGATGTATTGTGTTGATAGATAGAACTGATGTAAAAGTTTTTGGTATCATCAAATAGGGGGAAATTATTGGGATGATATTCAGTATGATAAGATTTGAAGATCCCAAAACTCTAGTTGAATGATGAACTTTATATAATGAAATAGCTTAGTTGAGTTCAGCATGTTACGAACTCAGTGGGCTAGCTAGAGTTCAGTAGGTGATAGATTCAGTAGAACATCTGTCATTTAGCCAAAAGAACTCAGCATCAGGAACTCAGTTGGGAATGTTATAACCCGCTAAATCTGCCAAGAAATTCGAGCCACGCATTGAACATCTCATAAGAATGTCAATTCAGTAAAAGGTCCAAAGAATCAGAGGAAGTCAACTCAACATTCTCTTGGAGTTTGAACAAACCTCACTTACTCTCTAACCTCGACCAATGAGAAGCCGCCAACACTGTACCTGCTCTAACATAAAGCTGCTTCATAAACTGAAAAAGAGGGAATCTCTACAATAACATTCAAATTGAAGATGGTTTTTTTTTTCATTTTTGATACGTGTCTAGACTCCCTCCAATGGATCTATTCATGGGTCGAAGCTATAAATAGAGAAGAGTCTTCATGCATAGAAGAAATAATGGGGAACCAAAGCATTCAAGCGAACAAATACTCTAGTGAACTTAAAGCCCATCCAAACGAAGAACTCGTATACAGAGAGATCCTTTTAGTTCTTCACTCTAGAGATCCATTAGTTCTCTTTCTCGATTCTAAGTGATCTTATTGTAATATCATAAGCTTAGAAAAAACTCGAAGCAGTTCAGCTTTCTGAATTATTCTTATTGTAAGAACTCCTTCATAGTCTGAGAAAATCAAACTCTTGTGTTTGAATGAATACACCTGAATGCAAATTCTAAAACTCAGAACGCAAAAGTCAGCTTTAGCTGAAGGTTGCTACTAAACTTTGTCAGTTAGCCAGATATGCTTACTTGATCGTGTGGGCAGAGATTCTCCTACTGAGTACAGTCCTACTGACTTACGTTAGTGAACAGTAGTTCAGTACAAGAGTTGTGTGTGGAAGTGTAGGCCCTGAAAATATGCGTCTCAGTTGAAAATCCGTTTTTATGCTTGTTTGATTAAAACTCAGTTGGATGCTGAATGAATAGTTAAATCAATGCAACAGTTAAAATCAACACAATGATTTTAAAGTCGTTCGGACACACAGGGTCCCACGTCCACTGTCCTGAACTAAGTAGGAGATCTTGATTTGTTCACAGGACATAATCTAACTTGTTTGCTTCTACTGAGCAAGCCTCAGTCAATCTGTACGCAAGACAGATATCTACTTATAGTCGTAGTGACTGTACAGATCTTAACCTTTTCAGGTTAGAGTTTCTCCAACTAAGAAGGAGTTCTTACAATAAGAATAGTTCAATAAAATGAACTCCTTCAAGGTTCTAAGCTATTGAATATTACAATAAGCACGCTTAGATAGAAAAAGGGAACAATAATTCTTGATCGCGTGGGCAGAGATTCTCCTACTGGGTACAGTCCTACTGACTTATGTCAGTGAACAGTAGTTCAGTACAAGAATTTTGTGAGTTGTGTGAGGAAGTGTAGGCCCTTAAAATATGCGTCTCAGTTGAAAATTCGTTTTTATGCTTGTTTGATTAAAACTCAGTTGGATGTTGAATGAACAGTTAAATCAATACAACAGTTAAAATCAACACAACGATTTTTAAAGTGGTTCAGACACACAGGGTCCTACGTCCACTGTCCTGAACAGAGCAGGAGATCTTGTATTAATTATACTGAGCAAGCCTCAGTTGATCTGTTCACAGGACAAATTCTAACTTGTTTGCTTAAACTGAGCAAGCCTGTTGGTCCCGAGATAAACATTCAGGTGTAGAGGGGGGCTGAATACACCTGAAAACTTTCTAAACTTAAAACGCGAACAGTCCTTTTCAGGAGGATGGCGTACTGAACAGGTTTAGTAGACCAGATAAGCTGTTCTGAATCGCGTGGCAGAGTGACTGACTTCATTGAGGCCTGCTAGCTGACTTAGGTCAGAATTCAGTACCGTTCAGCTAAAGTTCAGTAAAGTGCGGAAATGTGTAGGCCCAAATTCAGTTGAGTTGGAAAACGTTTTTAAGAAAACTGTTTCAGTATATTAGTGCAATCTTTTAAGCTTTGCTGAAACACAGTTGAATGATTTGAAAGATATTTTCAGTATAAACAGTAATCAATGCCATAGTAAAAATAGAGCACACAGAACACAAGCAATTTTAAAGTGGTTCGGATCCAACAATCCTACGTCCACTGTCCCGAAAAGATCAGGAGGCTATTTTATTATACTGAGTTAGTCTCAGTCGGTTTGTACACTGGAAAAACACTGGTCTTGAGATTTATACTGAGCAAGTCTCAGTTTACAATGTATCAAACTTAAGTGTTTGACAAACTCTCCAACTATGAAGGAGTTCTTTACAATAAAGAACAGTTCAAGGATGAACTCCTTCGTTCTAAGCTATAGATATGGTCTGCTGAGCTTAGGTTAGAGGGAAGGGAACGAGAAAGTGGCTTCTAGAGCGACGAACGGTTAAGTATAAACTCTGGGTTCGTATTCAGTCGCTTGGATACTAGAGGCTTATGATCTGATTCAGCTTGGTTCCCTTTGAGCAGGTATGTCGCCTTTCGCTTGGAATAACTCTTTGAAGTTCTTGCGGAAAGCTTTAAGTCGATTCTGAGTTGCTCGTAAATGCTCATGTGTTCTTTGTTTTCTAGGTGAGTTTCGATTTGAAATCTTCCCTCTATTTTTAGAGGAGAGATATGGAAAGATCCGTTGGAGACGGGGATCCATGTGTCTCTCTCTTTTGGGTAGCTAACGGCTCTTTCAAAGTATGGTGACAGAGTCCTTTCCCTCCATATCTGGAAAGATGTTGACTTGCAGCTTTAATCAGAAGGAAGACAGTTGGTTGCTTGTCATTGGTCGAGAGTGAAGAAAGTACGTGAGACAAACAAACTTCAAGGTAGATCTGAAGCTGACTTCTCTATACATCGTATGACTCTGCTGATTTGACTAATAAGATCTCTAACAGTCAGAAGACTTTCTGGCCGTTGCTGAGTCTGATCTATGTTCAGTAGCATACTCTTGCTGAGTTCAGCTCTACTGAAGATCAACTCCAAGTTCAATGAACTACTCCTGCTGAGTTCAATTCCACTGACTCCTTTCAGTATACTGCTCCTGCTGAGTCCAGTATTACTGAGTCTTCTTCTCATGGTACTGAGGCTGATAGTCTACTGAAGAATCAGCAGACATAACTGAACGCCTGTACCATGTAGGAAGGGTGTCTACTGAGTCTAAAACTCTTAGAGACAGAACAAACAAATACGACTGAATGGTTCATCAGTCAAAGTAGGGTTTTGGGATCATTCAAATCTACTGAGCACTAGGCTACTGAATCATCTCCCAATAATTTCCCCTTATTTGATGATGCCAAAACCTAACACTACAAACTGTCAGAAACAACCTCCTTACAAATATTACAAGTAGAATCAGTGGAGTTGTTCTTCAAGTTCTATGCTACTGAGGGAGTGCAGGGAAGAAATATCAACCTATATAGAAATCTAACAGCAATTTCCCCCTTTCTAACAACAATCTCCCCTATAAATCTTACAACCACGAAAGAATCTATCAATGTAAGTAAAAACAGACAAACACAAATATATAATCAGTGAGTGTGTGAGTCAGTAATCACTTAGGTGATTCTGAGTGTTAAGCATAAATAACAAGGCCATGAAGACAATAAGATATTGTGGCCGAACAACACTGATGTTTTATATATATCAGAATATTCAGTACAGTACATCAGCTGCTATTCTAGAGAAAAGAAAAACAAGATTCAAAGAAGCTAACAACTATTTCCTGAACGGCTGGATCCGCGCTTTGAAATCTCTGGACTTCTCTTCAGGCAGTGGCAATCCATACATTATGAACGTGTCTCTTCTGAGCTTCTGTATCAACAACATATCAGCAAGATATGACTCATCAAGATCATGGGCTTGGACTGCACTTCTGACCTCTCCTTCTATAACACCAACATGTAATGATCCATCGAGCTCCAGTGGAGGGGGCAGAGGTCTAGGAGCTGGGACTCTAACATCTATCTTTTCTGCTAGGGCCTTCTGAACTCTGGCCTATATCTCAGGGTCGCTTTTCAGAAGCCACTGAGCAAAAGCTGTAGCTTTGTGCATGTCAAGCCAGTATCTCCAGATGTAGTACCTCTTGATAAAATCAGCTTTGAATGTCTCCCACCTCTAAGTCCGTTCCCATGGCATCCATGTATCAATTCTAGGCCATCGGTGAATTTTGAGATCAGTAGGCTTCCTGAGTCTTTTGTATTTGTAGGGAATTTCTGCTTTCTCAAGAACCCTCTCTCTAGCCTCTTTCTCAGTCCTGATCCTAAGAGCTTCTAGATCTGCGAGTCTGAGCCTCTCTCTTGCTTCACTGATTTGTCTGGCTTCAGCTCCTCTGTCTAGATACCTTTCCATCAAGTCCCATATTTCTTGCATTTCTTGCTCTTGGGCTTTTGAAAGGGAATATTATGGAACATGTTCTTGCTCTTCTTCTGACTCAGCAGGTAAATGTGATTTAGACTTATATCCACCCTGCTGACCAGACTGCTGCTGCTGCTACTGTTGTTCTTTCTCTTTCTCCTTCTCCTTATCAGCTTCGTCGCTGATTTTCAGTTTCCTAGGGGGTTGCCTCGTTCCAGGCTTCCTTCCCCCTTGAACCTTAGTCTTGCCTTTGGCAGGCGCTTTCTTAGGCTTGTTAGCAGCCTCTGCCTCAGCTATCTCCCTGACGAGCTTTTCATCAGCTTCAGTCTGAGCTCTTTCCTCAGGGGATATAAACCTTCTAGTTCCTTTCTTAGGTGGGGTTGGGAGTTTCAGAATTTTCTTCCCTTTGCCTGCCACCGGAGGAGGTAGAGGAGTTTCCTCCTCATCAGAATCCTCTCAGCATATTCAACAAACTCCTTTATGATTTCATTAGGAGTCTAGGTTGTTGAGTCTCTCGGTCCTAAGCCGCTTGGGCCGGTCTCAGCAGACACTACATCTCCTGCTGCTGAGACACCCTAGGCCTGACCTGGGGTTTCAGTAGGAGCAGATTGTTGAGATTGAGTTGCTCCCTTTACTGACCCGATTCCCCTTGGTGCCCTTGGTATCCTTTCCCTTTCCTCCTTTTTGGCATCAGCAAATTGGCCAAGGGTAGGAACCTGCACCTTCTTATTCAGACTCTCGTAAGCAGTTGCCAGCTAATCCAAAGCTGTCTGCAACTTCTCTAGTCGTTCATGGAGTTCATTCCGCTCTTCAGTCAGTTCATCACCATATTTCTTATGGGAAGTCTCCACGACGTCTGAATAGTTTGCAACTTCTGATCCATCTTTTCTTCCAAAGCTTTCTAAATGTTCTGGAGTCTGAGCTCTGAGGCCTGAATCATGGAAGATATAGATTCAGCATGGGCTGACTGGGCTACTTGATAATCTTCAAGAAGTTTCGTCTGAGCAGCCTCCATCAGTTTCTGTTGCTTTTCAAACTCGGCTCGCTGAGTGGCTAATGCGTCTGTGAGTATAGTAGAGAAGTCAGGAGCTGGAGTGTTCTGAATAGACGTGCGAAGCTCCTTTATCTCCTCACTCTGAGCCTGAGTAGACTGCTTCCACGTCTTATAGATGGCTTGGGCAAGAAGTCGGTTCTGAGCACCCTGACTTCTGAGGGCCCTGGCTACAGTCTTAGAGCGTTGGGTTTTCGGGTTTGGCGCTACCTCAAAAGCAGACCCTAGCAAAAGTTGTACTAGGTCCGCGGTCTGTGAGGTACCAGCCACCGACTGACCTAGTGGGAGGATGCTGAGTGGGATTTCAGCAGTTGTTGTAGGTGGGGCATCCTCCTATAGTTGAGATCCCTTAACAGGGTTCTCAGGGCCTGAATCATGGGGCGGGTCTTGATCATCGGGATCAGACCCATCTGAGGGAGCGGCTGCTGAAGATGGAGCTCTGTCGTTCAGCAAGGCTAGCATAGCTGCCCTTAGGTCATCCATAGAGAAGAGATCCGTAGGCTCTGAATAGCATATCTTCTCGCGGATTAGTAGCTCTTCTTTATGAAGCTGTTCGCAGGAGTGGTGTTGGATGAGTCTATTCAGAGTGGACCACGCCTGGAACCTGATCAGAATATGAAGTCGGACCTGTCTGGCCAAAGAGACCAAGTCAGAATGACTTGCTATCTCAGGAATGGCTTTTGAGACTTCTCGGGAGGCTCTGGATTGAAGAGCTGAGGCCTCCATCCCGATGGTCTCTGCTTCTGACGCTATCTCCGAATCTTTGATTTCTATCGGAGACGTCTCTTTCTCATCAGACGGGATGCTGCTAAGAGGTGGAATGTCGAGTGGGGTATGCGTGATAGGAGTGACAGGTTCTGCTCCTGACCCTTCTTCCACTTCCTCTCCCTTTTCAGTGGAGACTGCCTTCTCCACTGAGGCAGTCTTCTCAGATGACTCTGCCTCATCTCTCAGTTGCAGGGGAGGTACAACTACAACTTAAGTGACTGTCTTCTGCTTCTTGGTCGGTGTCTTCTGAGCTATTTTAGGTGGTGACCTCTTCTTGGAAGGAGTGGAGGTCTTCTGAGAGCTTTTCTTGGGCTCAGCAGGCCCTGAACCGATCTGTTGAAGGGCTGCTGCCCTGCTCTGGAATCTCACCTTCTTAGGGTTGAAGTACCCTTTGTCAGCATAGATAGTGTGGTCAGCACCACAAAGGTCTTCTATCATAACTGTCATCTTCATCCCGTATAGAAGCTTGCCCTTGAAAGTTAGATATTTCGAGGTCTTGTCGAACTTTGCTACTTGGGTCATGAACTCCTTTAGAAAGAATTCAGTCCAGTTGATCTGTGCATGGTCATACATTGCCATCATCATCTGAATCTTCGGTCTGGACACCTGATCGAATGACCCTGCCTGGCTAGTCAATATCTGCGTGACTATGTTGGCTAACGCTCTGTACTGAGGCAACATGGCATTCTTCGGGAAGGCAACCCTGAACGTTGTAGGTTTGCCGCAAAAGATCTCTAGATACTCATCCATGAGATCGTCTTTGTAGCCAACAGTGCTGAACCCGGTGCTAGGAAGCTGAAAGCTCCGCGGAAGAGCTTCTCTGATGTACATCTGGTTAATCTCCGACACAGCACGGGCGGGATCTGCGACGTGATGAATGATGAATCGGCCTCGGATATCACCGTCTACTAACTCAGAGTTCAGATAGAGCTCTGAAATCTGTCGCGGAAGGAAGTAAGATGGCTTCCTTGAGAGGAAGGCTTCCAGTCCTGAAGCCGTCAATGCTTTAAAGATCTCCTCCATGAAATCCAGTTCACAGGCATCGAAGTCCATAATTGGCTCACACCAAACACGGTCTTTCTCGAGGATTTCTGTTATATTGACTGGAGTGATGTCTGTTAGTGCCATGGTTTTAATCTGCAAAAGAGGATGTAAGTATCGAAGAAAGAATATTATCAAGAAATCTACGTGATACTGAATATGCATGAGATTTACCACAGTAATTTCTGAGAAGTTTTAAGAGTTGTTTGCAAAGGATAGATGTTTTTGCTCAGAAAATTTCTAGGGTTCAAAGTTGCAGAGTAAAATGGCAGTTTTCTAACTTTGAGCGTGTTTTATATGATCAATAAGATGAACAGTTATTAATCCACGGTTTACTTTAAATCTGCTTTATGAGATGGATGGCTAAGATTGAATGTTATAAAATAGGTAATGATCAACGCCGTCGCCTAAGTCAAATTACAGTTGTATATAGCCAAAGAAGTAACTTGATTAGACATGCATTTAATGCGCCGCAGAGTTCAGCATACTTAGCATAGAATGTCGTGTATTAAAACTAAACCGTTATATTAAATGACATTTTCTAATACATTGAATACGAAGCTGAATCTGAATCATTAATGCATAAAATATTTCATTGGCTACTAAGTAGAGATACGCAAACCTATCAGCTGAACATCGTAGTCAGCTGATACCTCGTGTAGATGGTTGCTGAATCTCTATGTACTGAATAAGTTCAGTACTGAGAGTGAACATTCCGCATTGCTGAATTCTCCTCTCCTGAATCCACTTACTGACTGGAGTCAGTAGGGTCCAGCAGACCTAGCTCCACTGAAAGTTCTCTGAATCTGGCTTCAGCTAGAGGCTTGGTCAGAATATCTGCCCTTTGATGGTCAGTATGGATCTTCTCCATCCTGATATCCTTCTTATCGACATGATCACGAATGAAGTGGTGTCTGATGTCCACATGCTTGCATCTAGTATGGACTACAGGATTTTGAGTGATTGCAATCGCACTGGAGCTGTCGCAAAAGATCGGCACTTCATTCTGAATGACGTCATAGTCGCGTAGCTACTGTCTCAGCCAAAGGATTTGGGCGCAACAACTTCCGGCAGCCATGTATTCAGCTTCAGTAGTTGACGTCGCTACTGAATGTTGTTTCTTTGAAAACCATGAAATCAACTTACTGCCAAGGAACTGACAAGTTCCAGAAGTTGACTTTCGGTTAATCCTACATCCTGCATAGTCAGCATCATAATAACCAGTTAGCTCAATATTATCATCTGCTGGATACCATAAGCCCATGTCAGGTGTTCCTCTGAGATAGCAGAGAATCTTCTTTGATGAGTCCATGTGGCTCTGCTTAGGATTTGTCTGAAATCGAGCGAAGGCACCTACAACATAAGTTATGTCAGGTCTAGTAGCAGTTAGATATAATAATGAACCAATAATAGCACGAAATTCAGTATGGTCTTTTGATACTCCCTCTTTATCAAGATCAATTTTCATATTTATGTTCATCGGGATCTTGATTGGTTTGCCGGATGTGTAACCGAATTTCTTGATGAGGTCTCGAGTGTATTTGCCTTGATTGATGAATGTTCCCTTCTCAAATTGTTTGACCTAAAAACCGAGGAAATAATTTCATCTCTTCCATCATCGACATCTCGAACTTATCCTTCATCATTTTCTCAAACTACTGACATATGATGACGTTCTTCGATCCGAATATAATGTCATCTACGTAGATCTGCACAAGTAAGATGTCGTCTTCCAGTCGAATGCTGAATAATGTGCGGTCTAATGTGCCCTTCTAAAAACCTTTCTGAAGAAGAAACTCAGACAGGGTATCATACCAAGCCCTGGGTGCCTGTTTTAACCCATACATAGCTTTTCTGAGTCTATAAACCTAATGTCTCTGCTGAAAGCCGGGAGGCTGTTCTACATAGACTTCTTCTTTCAACACGCCGCTCAGGAACGCAGACTTCACATCCATTTGATAAACTCTGAAGCGTTGATGTGTTGCGTAGGCTAGGAATAGTCTGATTGCCTCTAATCTTGCAACTGGAGCGAAAGTTTCGTCGAAATCTATCCCTTCGGCTTGACAGTAGCCTTTTGCCACGAGTCTTGCTTTGTTCCTTACTATAACGTTTTTTCATCTCGCCTGTTCTTGAAGACCCATTTAGTTCCAATCACATGTTGATGTCGGGGTCTGTCAACAAGCTCCCATACTTCGTTTCTCGCGAACTAGTTCAGCTCCTCCTGCATGGCGATAATCCAATCAGCATCCTTAAGTGCGTCCTCAACTGACTGAGGTTCTTCAGTAGACAAGAAGCAGGAATATAGTGCGCTTTCTCCCTGACAGAATCTGGATCTTGTATTTACACTAGCTGAAGGATCTCCAATAATCAAGTCAGAAGTGTGAGCGTCCAGCCACGATCGACGATGTTTCAACTCTTCATCTGAAATTTGTTCAACACAGATAATAGGTGAGTTAGGCATTTCAGTTGTACTATTTTGAGATTGAAGTAATTCAGTTACGAGAGTTGGGTCTACTGAGTCACCAGGTTCAAGGGCATTCAGGCTTCTTTTCAGCGCCCATGTACCGCTCTGTCATCAGATTCCTCCAGACATCATCACTTTTCTTAAGCATTTCATGCTCGGTCTGAAGTCCTGACAATTCTTGCTTCAGTAGACTCAGTTCAGTATCCTTCTGAGTTAAGTCATTGGTCAGTACTAAGATCTGATCTTCTTGATGCTGAGACTTGGTCATCAGAGAGTTAATCTCCTCACTGAGTCTGAACACAAGTCCTTCTGACTCAGTAGCAACCTGACTTTCCTGAGAAAGTCTCTGATTCTCCACTTCTAGGGTATCCAACTCCTGAAGAGTTTTACTGAGCTGCAAGTTCTTCTGAATCTGCTCGTCTAATAGTTCTTCATATGCGATCGAGATATCCATATTCTCTTCTGCACCTAAAATAGTGTCGTGTGTACAGTGTGAAGAGGAGTTAAATGGAGCGTGAGAGTTTACCTCATCCTCTTCTCCTTCCATGAGACACTTTTCAGCATCTTCTTCAAGCTCTAAGGCCATGAATGCCGCTTCATCGTCTGATGAATCCATGAAGGAGTCGACTTCATCTGAGTCGTCTGAGAGTTCACCAGCAATATATGCTTGACGCTTCTTGATGAACTTCTCCCTTTGAGCTTTGCGTGCTGCTCTCTCAGCAGTACTGAGCTCAGGACAATCATATTGATAGTGTCCTGGCTTCTTGCAGTTGTAGCAGGTGGTGACTCTGTCTTCTTTGCTCTCGCTGTCTTTCGACTGAGCTGAGTCCTCCTGTTTCCTGCAATCAGAAGTATGTGATTCAGGAGTGCGCTTGGGTGTATATTCTGACTTACCCTTTGAGTCTCTGATGACTCCAGAGAGTTTTCTGCGCCTCTCCTTCTCCTTCTGATACTTCACGGCAAGCAGTGCGTATTTCTTAGCTAGGTTTCCTTCTTGTAGATCACTGAGTGAAGGTTCTGCCTTGCTAGACGCGGGAGCCGCTGTGTTGACAAATGCTTTGAAAGCATGGTCGATTTGAGTGTCAGCTTCAGCTCACTGCTTCCTTTGGGGTAGGCCAAACTCGAACTCCTCAGCTTTTAATTCTGAAAAGATATGATCAGGAGAAATAATATCAAGGTCAGAATGTCTAAGCAATGTAGCGAATGGAGTCCAATGTCCGTCCGACTGTGCTCTCAATATCTTGAGATTCATTTCTCGGTTGGAGAATGTCTTTCCCAGCCCGTTGATGGTGTTCATCAGATCCGTAAATCTGACGTTAAGATCTTTGATCGTGTCGCCAGACATGAGAGACAATCTCTCCAGCTTCTGAAGTTCCAGCGCCAATTTGTTTGCTTTGATCTTTTGAGTCCCCCGACTCAGTAGCGCTAGAGCATCCCAGAGTTCCTTCGCGGACTTGCAGTCCTGAACTCTTCCGAGATAAGAATCACTTAGGGTGGTCAGTATGGCATTTTTGGAAACCCGATCTAAGTTGTGAAGCTTCTTCTCCTTAGGGGCGAAAAGGCTTCTATCTTTGGGGATCTTCTTCCCGGTCACCATGCCGCCTCCTTGTGCTGAATCCTGTGTTTCGGCACTATCAATCATCGGAATGATAGGTCCGTCTTCCAGTACCTCTGTCATGCTGCCATGGAGGGAAGTCAAATGTGTCTCCATTCTGACTCGCCATACCCCGTAGTTCTCTACTGAGAACATGGGTACCATCCTGATTCCTGACTTATCAGACATTGAAAAGTGTAATATGAATGAAGAATGATATGCAGTAAAAATGTTTTCTGAATCCGTTCAAGTAGACCATTTTCAGATAACAAGAGTCTTAGAGAACTCCTGCTCTGATACCAATTATTGGTCTCGAGATAAACGTTCAGGTGTAAAGGGGGGGGGGTGAATACACCTGAAAACTTTCTCAACTTAAAACGGGAACAGTCCTTTTCAGGAAGATATCGTAGCTGTTGTGAATCGCATGGCAGAGTGACTGACTTCACCGAGGCCTGCTAGCTGACTTAGGTCAGAATTCAGTACCGTTCAGCTGAAGTTCAGTAGAGTGCGGAAATGTGTAGGCCCAAATTCAGTTGAGTTGAAAAACGTTTTTAAGAAAACTGTTTCAGTATATCAGTGCAATCTTTTAAGCTTTGCTGAAACACAGTTGAATGATTTGAAAGATATTTTCAGTATGAACAGTGATCAATGCAACAGTAAAAACAGAGCACACAGAACACAAGCAATTTTAAAGTGGTTCGGATCCAACAATCCTACGTCCACTGTCCCGAAAAGATCAGGAGGCTATTTTATTATACTGAGTTAGTCTCAGTCGGTTTGTGCACTGGACAAACACTGGTCTTGAGATTTATACTGAGCAAGTCTCAGTTTACAAGGTATCAAACTTAAGTGTTTGACAAATTCTCCAACTATGAAGGAGTTCTTTACAATAAAGAACAGTTCAAGGATGAACTCCTTCGTTCTAAGCTATAGATATGGTCTGCTGAGCTTATGTTAGAGGGAAGGGAACGAGAAAGTGGCTTCTAGAGCGACGAACGGTTAAGTATAAACTCTGGGTTCGTATTCAGTCGCTTGGATACTAGAGGCTTATGATCTGATTCAGCTTGGTTCCCTTTGAGCAGGTATGTCGCCTTTCGCTTGGAACAACTCTTTGAAGTTCTTGCGGAAAGCTTTAAGTTGATTCTGAGTTGCTCGTAAATGCTCGTGTGTTCTTCATTTTCTAGGTGAGCTTCGATTTGAAATCTTCCCTCTATTTATAGAGCAGAGACATGGAAAGATCCGTTGGAGACGACGATCCATGTGTCTCTCTCTTTTGGGTAGCTAACGGCTCTTTCAAAGTATGGTGACAGAGTCCTTTCCCTCCATTTTTGGAAAGATGTTGACTTGTAGCTTTAATGAGAAAGAAGACAGCTGGCTGCTTGTCATTGGTCGAGGCTGAAGAAAGTAGGTGAGACAAACAGACTTCAAGGTAGATCTGAAGCTGACTTCTCTATACCTCGTATAACTCTGCTGATTTGACTTATAAGATCTCTAACAGTCAGAAGACTGTCTGGCCGTTGCTGAGTCTGATCTATGCTCAATAGCATACTCCTACTGAGTTCAGCTCTACTGAAGATCAACTCTGAGTTCAGTGAACTACTCCTGCTGAGTTCAGTTCCACTGACTCCTTTCAATATACTGCTCGTGTTGAGTCCAGTATTATCGAGTCTTCTTCTCATGGTACTGAGGCTGATAGTCTACTGAAGAATCAGCAGACAGAACTGAACGCCTGAACCATGTAGGAAGGGTGTCTACTGAGTCTGAAACTCTCAGAGACAGAACAAACAAATACAACTGAATGGTTCATCAGTCAAAGTAGGGTTTTGGGATCATTCAAATCTACTGAGCACTAAGCTACTGAATCATCTCTCAATAAAGCCTCAGTCAACCTGTACGCAAGACAAATATCTACTTATATTCGTAGTGACTGTACAGATCTTAACCTTTTCAGGTTATAGTTTCTCCAACTAAGAAGGAGTTCTTATAATAAGAACAGTTCAATAAAATGAACTCTTTTGAGGTTTTAAGTTGTTGAGTATTACAATAAGCACGCTTAGATAGAGAAAGGGAACAATAATTCTCTAGAGAGAAGAACTAAAAAGATCTAAGTCTAAGGGTAAGTTCTTCGCTTGGATGTCGTTGGTAAGTTCGCTAGAGAGTGTTTGAGTTTGATTGCTCTGGTTCCCGGTACGTTGTCTTTTTGCATGAAGACCTTTCTCTATTTATAATCTTCGATTTGTGAATAGATCCGTTGGAGGAAGTCTAGACTCGTGTCGAATAAGACAAGAAAACAACCATAAATAATTTGAACGTTGAGTAGAGGCACTGTAGAGATTTCCTCTTTTTTCCGGCTTGGAGCAACTTTATGACAGAGCAGGTAAGGCGTTGTCGGCTCCTTATTGATCGAGGTCTATAAGAGTTGGTGAGGCTCATTTAAACTCAAAGTACGATGAGTTGACTTCCTCTAAATCCTCAGACCTTCACCTAATGTTCCTCTATCGACATTATCTGAACACTTCAGTTCGCTGGCACGATTTCCTTTGCAGATTCAGTTGGTAGATGGCTGACCAACTGACTTCCTCGATACTGAGTTCTTCGGCTGAGTGCAGAATCTTCTACTGAATCCACAGCTACAGAACTCTAGCCTACTGAGTTCTAACAGTTGAACTGAACTAAGCTATTACAATATCAAAGACCTGTTGGTCCCGAGTGTACGGTCAGGTGTAGAGGGAGGGGGGGGGGGTGAATACACCTGATTCCGATTTTCTCAACTTCGAACACGAACAGTCCTGTTCAGGAAAGTGCCGTACTTAAATAATTCAGCAGACCAAATAGCTGTTCTGAATTGTGTGTGGCAAAGAATCTGACTCTACTGAGATCTGCTAGCTGACTGAGTCAGAATTCAGTATCAAACAGGTAGAGTTCAGCGGTGCGGAAAAGTGTAGGCCCAAATCAGTTGAGTGGAAAAACCGTTTTAGCAAGTCTCAGTTCAGTAAATAGACAGTTCGATATCTTGAGACAAGGTTGTATGATTTTAAAGTAGGTTTTGAGTATGAACAAGAAAAATCAATGCAACAAGAATCAAAAAGCAATAACAAGACACGATTTTTAAAGTGGTTCGGATATCAATCGATCCTACGTCCACTATCCCGAAAAGTTCGGGAGGCTATTTATTATACTTGAGTTAGTCTCGGTCGGCTTGTGCACGTGACAAAGCCGTGGCTTGGGGATTATATCGAGCAAGTCCCGGTTTACAAAGGCATCAAACTAAAGTGTTTGACAAACTTCTCCAACTATGAAGGAGTCCTTTTACAATAAGGATTGGGTTCAAATATGAACTCCTTTGTCTAAGCTATAAGTATATTCTGTTGAGCTTAGGGTTAGAGGGATAGGGAATGAGAGAGTGGCTTCTAGATCGACGAACAGCTGAAATAAGCTTTAGGTTCGTGTATCGTCGATTTGGATACTAGAGGCTCTTCTAACAGTTTAGCTTGGTTCCCTATGAGCTGAGAAGGTAGTCTTTCGCCGGAGATAGATCTTTAAGTTCTTGCGGAAGACTTAGGGTTTTCTGGTTCTAGCTCGTTTGAATGCTTGTGTTTGTTTTCGTCGTTAAGCTTATGCACATTCTCTCTCTTTTTCTCTTGAAATGTCCCTCTATTTATAGAGCAGAGATTGGAAAAGATCCGTTGGAGACGATCTTCCTTTCTCTCTCTCTTTTGGTAGCAAACGGCTCTTTTGAAGTAGGTAACAGTGTACTTTCCCACCTTTTTAGGTAAAGGGTTGATTGCAGCTTTAGCGGTGAGAAGACACGTGTGTTCTTGTCATTCGTCGAGGTGGATAGAGTGGTTGAGGCAGCCACAGACTTCAAGGCAAACTGAAGCTGACTTCTCTCTTCCTCGTATATGACAATGCTGATTGTCTTTCAAAAGTATTTGACGGATTCGACCGTCTGCCGATCTTGAGTCCGATCCCGTATTCGGTAGGTAGATAGCCGAGGAAAGTCTACGAAGATCGGCTCGAGTTCGATGAATGCTCTCCTGCCGAGTCCGGTTCCATCGACTCTTTCAGATATCTTGCTCTCGCCGAGTCCAAGATCACTGAGTCTTCTACTTCTGGTGTTAAGGCAGATAATCTACTGAGCGCCTTGATCAGAGCAGAGTGTCTACTGAGTCTGAAACCTCAGAGACAAATAACGATTACAACGGAATGGTTCACTAATCAGTTAGGGTTTTGAGATCTTCAAATCTTCTCAACAATCAGAGCACTAGGCTGCTGAGCATGGTTCAGTATAGAAGATAGAATTATTTCCCACTAAGTTAGACTATGCTGAGGACAGAATCATCACCCAACAAGACCCATCATTCAGCTAGGGGTTTTGGGATCTTCAAATCTTATCATATACACTCATCCCAACATAGAGTATCTGTCCAGCCCACAGATCAAGTCACTAAGACTATAACTAGAGATCTGTCCAGTGCACAGATCAACTGAGACTTGCTCAGTATAAATTAATTCAAAAACTCATGCTTTGTTCAGGAGAGTGGATGTAGGATCCAGTGTATCTGAACCACTTTAAAAATTGTTTGTGTCGATTTACTGTTGCATTGATTACTGTTCATATTGTATAAAACTGACTTTAAATCAATCTGCATAAAATGTGTTTTCAAACTGAGACGAACATATTTTTTTGGGCCTACACTTTCGCACACTATATCTGATACTGAACTACTCTTCACTAACTGAAGTCAGTAGATAGGACTTATTAGAAGGATACTCTGCCCACGCGATCTAGAAAGCTAATTTGGCTAACTGACTAGTTTAATAGCAATATTCAGTAGCACTGATTTTCGCATTAAAGTTGAAATCTGCACTGAGGTGTATTCACTCTTCCACCCCCCTCTCTGGACCAACAAGGGATCTATAGGAGGCGGTGCAGTAGATGAATATCCATGAGATGGCCTCGCAGACGATGGTTGTGGGGATCTGATGAGATAATAACGACTGCTTTGTTTTTCTCTCTTCTTTCGTCGTATGAGAGGAGGCGCTAGAGAGGAGGTGAATAAGGTTAATTTAGTTTAATATAGGGTTAAGATAGAGACAATTTTTTATGATTTTTTTTAATATAATCTGAATCCACATTTTTAATAAAATATTAGATTTTATATCTTGGGGCTACCCGGATGCATGTTCATGCACCCAAATCCACCTCAAATAACATATCTTTCAACGTCTAGTTTATTTAAGATATTTCAAGTTAACATTTTTAAAGGTTATCAATTGCATGGAGAAATGATAAGGAAAAAAGAAAACTATGTGTTCAGATGAAAATATATAAAACTATCATGTGTTCATTTTGTTACAAAAAAACCCTCCTATTCTTAAAATTGTTGCAAGCAACACCCTAACATCAAATACGTATATTTCAATCACTCTGAGTATGTTTGGACAAATTTTATGCTACATCTTTCTTGACATACAATATTTGAAATACTCTTACGATGTGAACACAAAGTTAATTTTGATAAATTCACAAGTATGCCCATCGACATTGTAGCTGACACTTTGAATCGATCAATTATCAAATCTTGAAAGTCTACGTTTTCTCCCAATTAGTAATTTAATTTAGATGCCAAAACTGTAAAAAAATTAAGAGTGATTGAGATAAATACACTTTTGTATTTGACAAGAGGAGTTCCGTACAACATTTTTAAGAATACAAGATTTTATTATTATTATTATTATTATTATTATTATTATTATTATTATTATTATTATTATTATTATTATTATTATTATTATTATTATTATTATTATTGTTTTGCAATAATACGAACATAGAGTAGTTTTATATAATACTTTGATTTAAAAAACATTGCACCATCTTCAATACCATAAACAACAATATTATATTTGGAGAATGGATGTCCACACTTTCTTCCAAATTTTAGAATATTATTATTATTATTGTTGTTTTGTAATAATACGGACATAGAGTAGTTTTATGTAATAATTCGATTTAAAAAACATTGCACCATCTTCAATACCATAAACAACAATATTGTATTTTGGAGAACGGATATCCACACTTTCTTCCTAATATTAGACCACTAAAACTGTATTTTCCCTGTGTCACTTGATTAATTGATTATTTCCATTAAAAAAATGGAAAAAAAATTAATAATTTAAACTTAATCTTTTTCTTTTGTATAACCACTCATGAATTCACTTTTTTACACATAAATGGGAGAGAGGGAAAGAGAGTATATTTATCACCCTAGATTTTCACAAATGGATTCATCTATATTCATTGAGATCTCATGTCCTAATGAATTATGTTTATTTTAAATAAATAAAATATTAAATACAATTCATTCATTTTTAGTACTATCTTTTTCATTGTAATAAGTAGGTTTAACTTGCAATTTATTAAATTCGTCGCAAGCCCTCCCAAACCCTACAATTAGAAAAGAAAACACCCGCTTGATCTCCCGATCTTCGTCAATCATCATCTTCCCCCCAAATCTTCCTCCAATCTCCACCTTTCATTTATATATCAGCTGCCATCGACCACATCTCCATCGATCTGTTTTCAATCATCATCTTCCCCAAATCATCCTCCAATCTCCACCGTTCATCTTCCCGCAATTCGATCTCCGTTGCTATCCGCCGCGATTCGCATGCCAGCCGACGAGCCCTCAGTTTCTGTTCACTAAATTATCTGTAATCTCTTGATTAGTGGTCTCATGATTTTCCCCTTTCTTCACCTTACAAATAAATAAAGAATTTATTGTAATTGCACATCCAGGATTTTGGAGAAGTACCAATCCTTTTTCATTTCTTACCCCTTATAGTTCTTAGTGTTTTTTTTGTCTTGAATTAATTTTATTTAATTGTTATAAAGTAGAGAGTTTACCTAGAATTAAACTATCTTCCTGTTTGTTAGCTCCAATTGTGTGATTGTGGCAGTGTAAGTGTGTGAAAAGTGAAGCTTCTTAATGTTTTAAACTTTTCAGTGGGAAAAATGGACGGAATTCATGGAGGCGAAGCAGGGATGATGCATTACTTGCAAGATCAGAATCATCATGAACTGCATCGTCACCATATGAGCAATGGGAACACCATTGATCAAGACGAGCATGGAGAAAATAGTAACATCGAAACAACTGGAGGGGTAGATGAACTTATGGATGGGGATGGTGGAGGTAATATTGGGAGCCACCCTGATAACGGAGTACTGATTCCAGTGGGGGGCAGCGAGAATGGTGAACAGCTCACTCTCTCCTTCCAGGGTCAAGTTTATGTGTTCGACTCTGTGTCTCCTGAAAAGGTGCCTGCCTGTATTTTATATAAATTCATTTCATCATGTTCATCTTTCTTTGTATGTTCATCAATTTAATATGTTGAGGGAATTTTGAGTATATTAGTTTTTAGTTCGTCTGCACGACTTTTGTGCAATATATCGCTGCCAGTGGATGTCTGTATTTCCATGTATAAAATGATCCAGTTCGTCAGTCATATTATTTAGTGCAAGGCAATTATATTTATGAGGTTAAGATTTTTTAATTGTCTACTTGATGTATTTAATGTGATATTTGCTGCCAGTAGATGCAGGAGTTTCCAATTGCTAATTCGTTTCTCCATTCATGCATGCTGAGCTTATCTCATTATGGGTGAGGCGATTAGATGCCCTATATGAAGATTTCTAATTTGTTTCTATATATTTGCCCCGGAGCTTTCTAAATTTGGACTGAGAGGCCATTACGTGCAAAAAATAGATTATATTCTGTGGTTATTAAAAAGATCATTTAACAGAAGAGTGTTGGTGGTTAGGAATCAGAAAATGATCTATTATCAATATCCAACTAATTAGCTACACGTTTTTAGGTGTTTTGAAATGCTCAAAATAAATGTTGTGTTTGTGATAAAGGGCGCTTTCCTTCATGTTGTACGTTCAGTCCAATATAGTATCTATTTTCAATAAGAGACATCTCTAGCTTTACATTGTACCTTTAGTGACGTCACCTCTAGGTTTTAATGCCATTACCTCTATTTTAATGCATCTTGTGACTTTTGAAAAAATTATCATTTGTCTGGATTTGATTTGGCTCTACTATATCATTGTGTCGTTTTACAAATTTCATCCTAAATGTGTTCATCTGATAATGCTTGTTACTTATAAGATTATCTTAATGTTATTGGTGGTGTTGGATACAGCAGGTTTAGAATAAAAGATGTTATTCTGTATAGTATTCTCTTGTTGGTTCTAAATTTCTAATGTATTCTTATAGTATTTGTTTGTACAAATCTATTAGGGAGTCCTCTATCTGGCCCAACCAAAAGTTGGTTTTGAATACAACTATGTGTGATTCTTGCCAACTGTATAATAGAGCCCAAATGCCCCAAACCCATAACTCAGTATTTATTGTACAATTTGAACTATACCTATATAGCTCATTGTAAATACATCATCATTTATTATATTTTTCTTTCCAGTTTCTTGCTGTCCACCCAGCTATAACATTATTAAATTAAATTGTGATGATCTCCCTTCAGGTTCAAGCTGTACTTCTTCTACTGGGAGGACGTGAATTGCCTCCAAGCATTCCTACTCTTCCAATGTCTTCTCCAAATAACAGAGTATGTTATAATTGAGTGAGATATGTGTCTTTTTATCTTTTCTTTTTTTATTATAGTTCTCATTTTCACTGCAGATTTGTGTTATTTACTTTGTTGTTAGGGTTTATCTACTATTCCGCAGAAGTTCAATGTTCCCCAAAGATTGGCTTCACTTATAAGATTTCAAAAGAAGCGGAAAGAGCGGAATTTTGACAAAAAAATACGGTATACAGTTCGTAAGGAAGTTGCTCTAAGGTACGGGAATTCCTTTTTACTGTATATTGTATCAAGTATTAAGCTCTGAATTGGAGGTTTTCCAATTGAATTAATTGATTAGCATATTTTGTGCTTAATTCTAAAGGATGCAACGTAATAAAGGTCAATTTACATCCTCAAAGCCGAATCATGATGATAGTGCATCAGCAGTGTCTAGCTGGGACTCAAACCACACCTGCGGAACCGATGGCAATGGATCACATGTTCAAGATATTTCGTGAGTTAAATTTGACACATGTAGTACTTTATTTTTTGATTCACTTGCTAACCAATGCTGATAATATATCATGTTATGCCTATGCTCTCCTTCGTGATCAAATGGCCTTCTCACATTGTTTTTATAATGTTAAGTTGATTCCTAGTATTGAATTGATGTTTTTGCCTTCTAATTTCCACTAAGTTTGGCGTGTGGATAGGTCTGGTAGTTTATTAAGCTCATAAAATATTTCTTATGCTAAATATAATCATATTTAAACATGATAAACAAGAGATTAGGACGTGGTTGTCAATTTTATTCCAGATTATTCCATATAGATGCTAGATGTCGACTTCCTAACCCATTTTGGAATTCTATATTTCATCAAAATGGTGTTTAGCTACAACTTTTGCTAAAATACCAAACATGAAACAAGCAGAAAGGGGATACTTATCACTGAGATTGGTTTATAAACTTCAAAAGAGATTAAAAAATTTAAATTTGTTCAAAAAAAGTTGATTGAATATTTATTTATATTCAGAGGAAATTTCTCTTTTGTGTTGCAAATAAGAAGTCGGGCAAAAATTTCAGTATGGATTAGTTGTGGCAACTGGCATGATTATGTTTTGTACCATTAGTTGCTCTTCTAATAACCTTTCCGATCATCTATATCATCTAGGTTGGAGTTTGTAAAAACCAAATGGAAATTGATAATAGGTGTCTACTTGAGATCTCCATAATAGAAACTGCTGGCTGAATGTGTGGTTTCAACTTATACTTTATACGGCGGGAAGAAACTTATCTGTCTCGGTCGCATTTGACAGGGCTGATTCATGGGCGTGATTTATGTACACATTAATTTGTTGGGTTTTAAGATTTAAATCCTCATATCGATCCTGCATTCTCATCTAGCTCTTTTTTCTAAATTGATGTATTAGCTGCCGGCACTGTGGTATCAGTGAAAAGTCTACTCCAATGATGCGCCGCGGGCCAGAGGGACCAAGGACCCTTTGCAATGCGTGCGGACTTATGTGGGCAAATAAGGTACTTATGGGGATTAGGGATTTAATTAGGCTCACTGATTCTGTATTCCAGTTGATCTCCTTTTGCCATCTTCTTCTGATTTGCTTTTGTTCTTCATCAACTCTGAATTACTTTGCTTTTGTTCTTTATCAACTTTGAATTACTTACTCCATAAGTGCACCGGCTATTGTTTCTGGTGGTTTTTATTTTCTGATGTTTAGGAAGCTCTTATTAGATGTGGCCATTAACCATAATTTCGACAATGAGGTAACTTGAAACCGCTACTTCAGCTTGCCTTAGGTAAACTCCCTTCCTACGTAATTCAGACATGATGAACAAAATGTACTTGATCAACCATGTTATGCTACATACTCGACTATTGGAGTTGATAATTGAATTCGAACTTAGGCATTTAGCTACTAGATGACTCACTCCACTTTAGTACTAGATCAATTAGCATATTAATTAATGAGAAATGGTACCAAAAATATGAAATAGTTGCTCAGTTATAAGCACCACTACCTGAAAACATATCTAGTATATAGAAAGGCTGAGGCCAAACACAAAGGAATTGAAATATCAGTTGAAATTGAATACACCGTATTTTGAGTTGGTTTTGAGCTTTCCTTTTTTAACCAAATGTTTTGGTAGGCATTGTATAACTATTAGCTGCTGCTGAAGGTTATTTTGCCTTTTCAGGGAACCTTGAGAGACCTCTCAAAGACAGCCTCGCTCGTGACAAATCCTCTGCGTAACAGAAGTGAGGTGGTATGTTTCAATTACGGTCACGAATCTGAACAATGCATTACATTTATTATGATCCTCTTCCTCTTGGCAGAATGGGAACATTGAGGCTGAAGAAATGGTTCTTACCGCTGCTGGGAACGGCAAGGATTCATTGTGATTATCAATCCATTTAGCTCTCTCTATATATAGCATTAATGGAAATGACATAACTACTAACTAGTAATAGTGGAAGTGGAGTGACTTTCAGACCAACGTGAAGTTTTGGAAAGAGACTACATGTGTTTGTTGAATCTGATGCTCTTCTAATTTATAGTGGATTTTTTAGCATTATCAGTGGGGTGTTTTTTCTCTGCAAACTACACAAACACATGTAAACCAATCATATGAATAGGCGGTCTCCCAAATTATGTATTTTTCATAATTTGTCACTGAATATTTAAAATAATTATTATGGGGCACCCATTAAATTATATATTCACTTCCTACAAGTCTCAACCGTTCAAAATATTAAAATTTCCCCCCAATTCAAGAATTTGGATCTTCATCTATGTGTGATATATTTGACGTAAGGCACGATGAGCTTTAATTGGAAGTGGGATCTATGTTTGATGACTTGAATTGCTTCTTAAAACTGATTTATCCTTTTGTTTATAAGAAATTCTACTACGTTATTGATTATTAGAGCTTTTAAAGGCAAGTCAGTGATTATGAGGAGAGTATCTTACAAGACTTTCGTACTTGTTTTTGCTTAGACTTCAATACGTCTTATCAATTACCACATGTGCGGTCCCCTTGGGATGACATAGCACTTAAGGTGGGTAATCTGTGGCCCGAAAGTCATGTATTCAAAACCACCAAGACCGCTATAAATTGTGGGTCTATTACAGATTATTTTCGATGGTACACTTTAATATGGAGGGAAAATTGCATTTTCATATTTCCATAACTTTCATCTAAAGGTATAATTAGTCCCACAACTTTTTTTTTCAATTTTGACTCCGTAACTTTTATTAACCTGCAACTTTGGCTCCGTAACCTTTAGAGTGATAGTTTTAGTCCCGTAACTTTTCAATACTTACGATTTTAATCCCATAACTTTTAATGTTGCAAATGTAGTCTTATAATTTCTCGATAATTTGGAATTTGATCCCAATCCTATCCAAATAGATTGTCTACAACTCATCTAATATGTTTCATTGTTCCAAATTTTTAGATTTCAATGACGCTGCCTCGAAGATGAAATTTCTTTTATTACACAATATAAATGGAAGTTTGAATGCATTTTTAATTAGCAATAGAAATCTGATGAGACAAATAATACGGCTTAATATTATTTTAGATTCATAAATATAAAAGTATAAATTTTATTATTATTAGATATATGGCACGACAATGTGCTAACTCTTACAATTAAATATATTTTATTTTATTTAATTGTAAATTAAACGAGGAACAACATGAATATTTATTATTGGAATTTAACTAATCAATTCTACCGATCAGTGTAGCACTACTATAACATATCGAGAGCAATATTTGTCTCACTAATCCACGCGTATTTATTATATGTTCATCAATTTTTTTTACTTATTTATTTATTTATTTATTTATTTATTATTGTTTTTATCTTAATTCAACACCAGGCCATATTTTGGCCTATAAAATATTTTAAAAAATCAATTTACCATGCAGATGAACAATTAGAGAAAAATAATGAGTTACCAATATACTTAGGGGAGGGTCGCGATCAAATTTGCAAGTATTGAAAAGTTACGGTACTATATTCGCAATACTAAAAGTTATGAGACTGAAATCACAAGTATTGAGAAGTTACATGACTAAAACCGGTGCTCTAATAGTTAGGAGACCAAAATTTACAAGTTAATGAAAGTTTCAGGACTAAAACCGCAGCGAAAAAATTACGGGACAAAATCTACAAATAGATAAAAGTTACGGAACTAAAAATGCAAATTTTCCTTAATATTTACTATGGAACTTAGACCATGTTTGGGAAAACAACTTAAATAAGTGATTGTAACATGAGTGTTTATAGCATAAACATTTAAATTGAATAAACTATTTTCGTTTGGATGAATTTATATACAAGTACTTAATTAGAGAAAAAATAAATATAGTTAGAAAAAAATTATTGTCATGAGGATTTGATATGGGGATCTATTTTCATAATATGTTTTTGACTTACTTATTTTTATAACCTATTACTATCATCTTATGAAAATAAGTCAAAAACAGATTATTTTTTATAATACGTTGTCTTCATAAGCTTTCTCAAACGCGCGTATAAACGCTTTTTTTTTAGAATAAGAGTGTGTTTGCAAGAGCTTATTTTGAATACTTTCTTTTTTTGACCGCATAAACAATTTGCTAATGTTTGCAAAACTTGTTTTCTGCATTAGCTTCTCTAAAATTAAGCAGCTAAACTACTTAATTAAGCAGTTTTTAAGCATCAATTGAGATGCTTTTTGGAGCTTAAACACCATAATTTCCGGAACTACCATAAACATATACTCCCTCCGTCCCACTATTACTGTCTCCTTTGGTTTCGGCACGGAGATTAATTTTTTTAAAGTGTTAATTTATGAGTTTTAATTGTATTAAGAAATGAGCACAATTTTCGAGGAGTGGTTGGTGGAAGAAATGAGAATTTATCCAAATCTTTGCAGGGCATAGTTGAGACAATCGATTTTTTTTTTCTGTTTTTTTTTCATATTGCATTTTAAGAAAAAATCTTAAGTTTCTAAAAAGTTAAATATCATAAATTTCCGAGTACAGAGTGAGATGAAAATCGTGCGAGAGATATATTTTTGAAGAGAGAGAGAATGATAATGTGGGCATGAGTATTAACTATTAAGTAGGAGGGCCCACTTCATTTTTTTGTTTAAGAGTAGTTTTTGTTATTTTAGAAAAGATGACAGTAATAGCGGGACAACTAAATTAGAAAAGTAGGACAATAATAGCGGAACGAAGGGAGTAGTATTTTTTATTTTAATTTCAAAAACTCCTCACTTTTGTTTAAAAGTAATTATTTTCAACTTAAAGAAAAAACAAATAATAAATGCTTATAATAAGCATTTAGAAACTGTAGGGATAAATCAGTAGTTCATGTAACTTAGGACGATATTGTAATAGATGTTATGGGGGAAATTGTAGTGATATTGTATTGTATTACTATAGAATTGAAGATCCCAAAACCCGTCCTGAACCCTGTGTGTGTGGAACCATTATAGGCTAGACTTGGTGTGATTGTTTACATCTTTTTTGGTCTAAGTCCTATAAGGGGTATATTGTTGGACTGAACTTCAGTAGAGAAGTTGAAGTTCCAGAACCCCAAGTCATTGGTTTAGTGGAGCTCAGTTGTCTTCAGAGTCCGTTGCTGACAGCACTAAGTAGAAGATCCTCTCATCAGACTTTTGGAAGAAGACTCAGTATGATCTTTGATCTACTGATTGAGTGAAGAGCTTCGTTGTCTTTGAGTCAGAGCTGACTTCATTTAGCAGAATATCCTCATCAGCCGATTCAGATGAAGACTCAGTATGATCAACCCTGATCTACTGAATGGATGCAACTCAGTTTCAGACCAAACCAGGAAAAACGACTGCCTAACTCTTATCAGTCAAATGTCAGCAGAGAACGTTCAGTATATGAGGTTTAGAGAGTCAACTCAAATAGAAGACTGACGTCTGACAAGTCTCACCTACCACAAACCTCGACCAATGAGAAGCAACCAAAGCTTACGTGCTCTGACACTAAAGCTGCTCTCATGTACAGAAAGCCAACCACTCTACGACGCATTTCTAAAATATGTGGCCGTTTTTCTTGGAATTTTGTGGCACGTGGCATCGTTATCTCCAATGGATACATGCCTGGGTCACAACTATAAATAGAGAAAAGTCTCCAAGCTCAACGAATGGGACATCAAGGGAACACAAGCTTACAAGCATACAACTCTCTAGCGCACTCAAAGCCAATCCAACGAAGAACTTGCTTATTTGAATTCAACAATAGATCAGTTGCTTAGTAATTAGTGATTTGGCTGATCCCAAAACCCTATGTTGATTGGTGAACCATTCATTTGTAAAAGTTAACACCTTTGTCTTTGAGTGTTTCAGACTCAGTAGACTAACCTTCAGCATGGTTCCGGCTCAGTAGTTCTGTCTGCTATCCTTCAGTAGACTATCCACCGCAGCGCTATGGAGCGAAGATTTAGTAGTGCTGGACTCAGCAGGAGCAACATACTGAAAGGTGTTCAGGAGTCAGTAGAACTGGACTTAGCAGGAGCAGTTTACTGAACTCAGAGTCTTGATCTTCAATAGAGTTGAACTCAGCAGGAGTATACTACTGAACCTTGGGTCAGACTCAGCAATGGTCGGTCAGCTACTTTAAATTGACAGTGGACTTCAGAGAATTAATCAATAGAGTTGTCCGAGGTAGCACATCAGAGAAGTCAGCTTTAGTAAGCCTTGAAGTCTGAACATGTCTCAACTACTTTCTGTACCTCGACCAATGACAAGCAGCCAACTGGAAAAGTATCTGATAAAAGCTGCAAGTCAACCACTTTCCTGAAAAAGTTACTGGACTCTGCGAAAATTCAAAAGAGCCGTTAGCTACCAAATAGAGTGACATATTCTCCAACGGATCTATCTATAGCTCACATCTGTAAATAGATTGAAAATCAAATTGAAGAGACACGACATGATACAACAACGACATACAACAGAGCAACAAGCAAACAAGAACACAAGCTATATGCGACGAACTTCAGAGCTCAATCCTAGTGTGAAAATCTTACAACTTGCTCTAAGGGAACACTAGCTTACATAGAACTCAAGCCTCTAGCATCCAAGTGAAGAACACGAACCCAGAGAGATTATTCCTCACTGTTCTTCGCTCTAGAAGCCTTTCTTGTTCCCTTTCCCTCTAACCTAAGCTCAACTGTATTATCTATAGAAGGAGTTCAATTTATTGAACCGTTTTAGTGTTAAGAACTCCTTCATCATTGGAGATACATTCAAACATATTTTGTTTGACCCTGTAAACTGAGACTTGCTCAGTATAATCACAAGACTGTGTTTGTCTAGTGCATAAACCGACTGACTAACTCAGTATAATAAAATAGCCTCCTGCCTTGTTCAGGATAGTGGAAGTAGGATCTTGCGTATCCGAAACACTTTAAAAGTCTCTGTGTTTATAACTGTTGCATTGATTTAACTGTTCATACTAAAAAACGTTTTACAAAATTATTCAACTGAGTTTCAGTAACAAGCTTAACTGACTGCACTAATCTACTGAAACAGTTTTATAAACAAACATTTTCAACCAAACTAAATCGGGCCTACACTTTCCGCACGCTACTGAACTCTGTTGAACGCGTCTGAATTCTAACATCAGTTAGCTAGTAGAGCTCAGCATCTTCAGTCACTCTGTCCACGCGATCAAGAACAGCTTGTCTGGTCTACTGAATTTATTTAGAAGGCAATCTTCGGTAATCGGACTGTTCGCGTTCTAGTTTGAGAAAAAGGTTTTCAATTGTATTCACCCCCCCGATACCTAAACGTTTGACTCGGGACCAACACTTCTCTCTAGAGAATTTTTAGTTCCCCTTCTCTATCTCTAAGCCTCACTGTAATATCTTAGCTTAGAACCTTCGAAAGAGTTCACATTCGGTGAATTGTTCTTATTGTAAGAACTCCTTCATTGTTGGAGATCATCCCCTCCTCTTTAAACTTCGGTTTGATTTGTAAAAGTTGTTAAGGACTATAACTTAGAAGAGTCTGTCCAGTGCACAAATTCCTTACTGAGGATTGCTCAGATTAATTAACAAGACAACCAGTTCAGCAGGACCGTGGACGTAGGATCTTGCGTATCCAAACTATTTACAAAACCATCCTTTGCATAAAAACGTTTTCAAAGAGACGAAGTCTACCGGGCCCCACACTTATTTGCACAACATTCTGCATACTGAACTTCTCATACTGACCTCTGTTAGTAGAAGGAACTCAGCTGTTGAGTCACTCTGATCCGCGATCAGAAGGTTTATCTGGTACTGAATTTATTCAGTAGCAAAACTGAGCTTTCAGCTGACCTTCGTGTTTGAGGAAAAACTTGCAATCAGGTGTATTCACCCCCCCTCTACACCTGATACTCGTCTCTAGACCAACAATTGGTATCAGAGCGGTGTTCTTTTGATCATCATTTTTGAAAACTTATTGTTCTACTCGAACAGATCCAGAAAACATTTTCACTACACAAGCATCTCTTCATACATCCGTATAATCTTTCCAATAATGTCTGATATGTCAGGTATTCGGATAATACCTATGTTGTCTATGGGGAATTATATGGTATGGCATGTGAGAATGGAGGCACACCTTACATCGCTGCATGATAGCATGACTGGCGTCCTTGAGACAGGACCAATCATTCCCATGATCGATAGCGTAGAATATGCTGTTGTGGAAGGTGTAGGAGCACGAACTGGGCTGAAGGTTCCCAAAGAAAAAGCTGCCTTCACGCCAAAAGAGAAGAAATTGTACAATCTTGACCGAGTGGTGCAGAATGCAATCCTGACAACACTCAGTGATTCTCATATCGGGAGAGTGCAAGATTGTAAGACGGCAAAGGAACTTTAGGATACACTGGTTGTACTAAGCCATGGAACCCCGCAGATCAAGGAAAACAAGCTCGAGCTAGAGCTTCAAAAGTTCAAAAACTTTGCCATGGAGCCTAGTGAATCCATTGACGAGCTTAGCGTCAAATTCACCAACCAGATCAATGTGATCAATGGGTTGGGGAGAACGTTCACTAACAAAGAAATGAACACCAAGATCTTGAGAGTGCTGCCTCGACTGACGTAGCTTTCTTTTGCTACTTATTTACGTCTCTCTGATCTTAATGCTTTAACTCCTAATGATATAATTTCAGAATTAAAGACAAAGGAGTTTGAGTATAGTCTATCCCAATGGTGCGTTAGCGCTCCAGCTGACACTCAAATCGACCATGCTTTTAAAGCAACAGTCAGCATGTCTGGAGCTAACCCTGGTTCAACAAGCAAGGCAATCGCTACATCAGAAGTAAAATCCACTGAGACTCCTGCTGCTGAACGACACGCGCTTATGGCTCTTAAATATCAAAGGGAGAAGGAAAGAGTCAGAAAGCTAAAGAAATACCACAAAGATTCTCCCTCAGGTAAGAAAGATAATCACAAAAGGGAAGAATCTAAACCTTATCCTGAATGCAGGAACACGGAGCTTGCTGCCAGTCCATCTAACATCACAACTAGAAAAGGTGGCAGAGTTACTGTGTGCTATAACTGCAAGAAAGACGGAAATTATCAGTACGATTGTCCGAAGCTCTCAACTGCCCAACGAGCTGAACGGAAGGCCAAAAGAGAAAAATTTGCCCGAAGGAGGCAGACCTACATCGCCAGAGAGCTGTCTGACGACTCAATAGAGGAAGATACGTTTATGTATTCTTCTAAAGATGAAGCTGCATTTGTAGCTGTTGAGGTCGGAGAATCAAGTCCTGACACATCAACTGAACATTGCCTAATGGCTGAAGAAGAGGCTTAGGTAAAATCTGAACTAAATATAACATCCTCTTCACAGAGCACACACGATACTTGCTCAGCTACATGTGAACCTCTAGACATGATTTAAACGTATGCCGACTTGTTGGAGGAGCAAATTCAGTTGAGCAGGGAGTTCAGTAGAATTGTTCAAGAGTTGGGATAGGTAAAAGCTCAGAATTAGAAACTTTCTTCTGATTGTCAGGTCTCAACTGATTATGAGAATCTCGTTGTGAGACTAAAGGAAGAGATTGAATCTCTTATGGCTAAGTCTCAGCTTCAATAAACTCAGATATCAGTTTTGACTATGCATAATTCTGAGAAAGATACTGATATAGCTAGGCTCAGTCAGAAGCTCGCAAAAGTTGAGAAAGACTATGAATCACTCAAGAAGAGTGATGAGGTATGGTGAGGGTTGATAACTAAACAATACCTGGGAGCCAAGGAGAAGTTGGAGAGTATGCTTAGAGTACAAAGGCCAGTTGCCATGAAGGACAGACTTGGCTATATTAATGAAGCTTCAACTTCTACATCAAAAGGCTTAGGAATGTTGGTTGATAGGTTCGTCAGATGGAAAGTTCAAACTACTGAACATGTCACTCCTCAGGCGAAAAATAAACAGAAAATTATTGCACCTCAGCCGAGCAATAAAAAACTGACCAAAAGTTCTAGCCCCAAAACATCATGATCGAACTCAGGGGGAACTAAAAAGGTTAGATAGGCAGAGCAGTGTGGTGAACTAGTGTATGTACATCCAGCACAATACGGTTCATACTACTATGAGCCCAGGGTCTGGAGGAGCATGAAATATCAGAAGAAGAAGGCTCCTGAACCCAAGACTGCCAAGAAGTCTGTACCTCCAAGTTCAGTGGAGAAGAACACTGACAAAAGGGTTCAGAAGAAGAGAGAGTCTGAGACCCCCAAGGTCGCCAGACAGATTTGGGTCGCAAAACTACCGACTAACGCTTAAGGACCCAAACTGAACCAAAAGGGTACCTAAAACTGTTTTTGTTTTGCAGGTGTATAAAGACCCTTGGATCATGGACAACGGCTGCTCAAGACACATGACATACCAGAAGAGCCTGCTGACCAACTACATACAAGAAGAAGGTCTAGAATTGAGTTCGGTGACAACTCAAAAGGCTACACAAGGGGATACAGAACGCTAGACATGGAGACTGCTTCAGTTCCAAGAGTTACATATGTTAAAGGACTTCAACATAATCTCCTTTCTGTCAGTCAATTATGTGATAACCTTAATAGAGTTACCTTTGACGCTGGTTTCTGTGATGTTGTTGATAAATCTATAGAGAAAACAATGTTATCATGCTCGCGGAGGAAGAATATCTATGTTGCAAACTGGAACACCGCCGAACCTGAAGCTTGCTTGCTTGGTTGCCCAGACGAAATCGAATGATAAAACAGGATGGCTATGGCACAAAAGGCTCAGTCACCTAAACTTCAAGATAATGAACAAGCTAGCAAGGGACTCAAAAGTCAGAGGACGGCCCAACGAAACATTCATTAAAGACAGAAATTGTGAAGCATGCTTGAAGGGAAAGCAGTCAAAGAAAATCAATCCACCAATTCCGTAACCTTCCATTGATGGAATCCTTCAACTGCTCCACATGGACCTGTTTGGGCCAGTCACTCCAGTGATTATAAAAGGCAAGAAGTATGCCCTCATCGTTATTGATGATTATTCAAGATTTAGTGGGTCATCTTCATAGCCAACAAATCTGATGTCAAGACTGAGTTACCAATATTGCTGAAGAAACTCAGTGTGAAAAAGACATCAAGACTCAGATGATACGCTCAGGTAGAGGGACTGAATTTCTCAACTCAATCATAAAGGAGTACTGCGATTAGGGGTGTAAGTGGTTCCGCTCCGAACCGCAAAACCGATCAAACCGAACCGAACCAAACCGAAAAATGTGGTTCGGTTCGGTTTTGCGGTTTAGATCGGTTTATTTTTGTAGGAACCGTTTACATTCAGTTCGGTTCGCGGTTTCAAGAATTTTTGAAAGGTTCGAACCGAACCGAACCAATATTCTATTTTTTAATTTTTTAATTTAATATTTATCTTTCTTATATGAGAATATTGTTGGATTTAGATATTAGATTTAAGTTAAGATCAATTCTAATCTATACAATGGAAGAGAAATGAGTAACAACTCTATACTTATGAGTTCGGAACGAGTAACATCCTATAAACTATTATTCTTGCATTATTTAGTATTTAAAAAATAAATAAAAAAATAAAAAGATGAACCGATGAACCGAACCGAACCAAACCATTTATAAGCAGTTCGGTTCGGTTCCGATATTTAAAAACACATCGAACCGAACCAAACCGAACCGTTTCTATGTGTTTGGTTCGGTTCCTAAAATACGTAAAAACCGAACCGAACCGAACTGTTACACCCCTAACTGCGATACTGAGGGGATTCAATATGAGACTTCAGCAGCTCGTACAGCCCAATAGAACGGTCTTGCTGAACGGAAGAACAAAACATTAAAATAAGCAACAAGAACGCTCCTAGCACACTCTGGATTATCCTCAAAGTTCTGGGCAGATCTTATTGACACCGCATACTATACTCAGAACCGCTCACTACTAACAAAGCAACACATGAAGACACCATACGAGCTATCCTTGCTTTATCCACAACAATGGAAAGGATTAATTAAAGGTCTTCAATAGCAAATCTAATCAAGGAGTGTTCTTAGGATACTCCCGAGTCAGTAAAGCCTTCAGGGTCTTTAACTACCGGACTCTTTGCGTGGAAGAAAGCCCTCATGTTATTTTTGATGAGTTTGTTACTGAGGACAGGAAAGCTAATAAGATAAATACTGAAGATGTCAGCAGCGAGCTACATGATCTCAAGCTGAATGATAAAACTGAGAAGATCCAGCATTACTGGGATGATGAGTCAGACGAAGAATGTTGGTCCGGAGACGAGTATCAGGTGTAGGGGGGTGGGGTGAATACACCTGATTGCAAGATTTTCCTCAAACACAAAGGTCAGCTGAAAGCTGAGTTTTGCTACTGAATAAATTTAGTGCCAGATAAACCTTCTGATCGCGGGTCAGAGTGATTCAACAGCTGAGTTCATTCTACTGACAGAGGTCAGTATGAGAAGTTCAGTATGCAGAATGTTGTGCGGATAAGTGTGGGGCCCGATAGACTTCGTCTCTTTGAAAATGTTTTTATGCAAAGGATGGTTTTGTAAAAAATTTGAACGCAATGCAATAGAACATTAAACGACACAAGAAATTTTTAACGTGGTTAGGATACGCAAGATCCTACGTCCACGGTCCTGCTGAGCAAGAGGTCTTGTTGATTAATCTGAGCAAAAGCCTCAGCAAGTAATCTGTCCACTGGACAAACCCTTCTAAGTTATAGTCCTTAGCAACTTTTACAAATCAAACCGAAGTTTGAAGGGGGGGGGGATGATCTCCAACAATGAAGGAGTTCTTACAATAAGAACAATTCACAGAATGTGAACTCCTTGGAAGGTTTTAAGCTAAGATACTACAGTAAGACTAAGAGATAGAGAAGGGGAACTAAAATTTCTCTAGAGAGAAAAACTAAGGATATTCAAATAAACAAGTTCTTTGCTGGATTGACTTTGAGTGCGTTAGAGAATTGTAAGCTTGTAAGCTTGTGTTCCCTTGATGTCCCATATTTTGAGCTTGGAGACTCTTCTCTATTTATAGCTGTGAGTCAGGCATGTATCTGTTGGATAGGACGATGCCACCTACCACAAAACTCCAAGAAAAACGGCCATATATTTTCGAAACGCGCTGCAAAGTGGTTGGCTTTCTGTATACGAGAGCAGCTTTTATGTTAGAGCAGGTAAGCTTTGGTTGCTTCTCATTGGTCGAGGTTTGCGGTAGGTGAGACTTGTCAGACATCAGTCATATATCTGAGTTGACTCTCTGAATCTCATATACTGAATGTTCTCTGCTGACATTCGACTGATAAGAGTTAGGGAGTCGTTTTTCCTTGTTTGGTTTGCAACTGAGTTGCATCGATTCAGTAGATCAGGGCTGATCATACTGAGTCTTCATCTGAGTCTGTTGATGAGGATATTCTGCTGAATGAAGTCAGTTCTGACTCGAAGACAACGAAGCTCTTCACTTAATCAGTAGATCAAAGATCATACTGAGTCTTCTTCTAAAAGTCTGCTGAGAGGATCTTCTACTGAGTGCTGTAAGCAACGGACTCTGAAGACAACTGAGCTCCACTGAACCAATGACTTGGGGTTCTGGAACTTCAACTTCTCTATTGAAGCTTAGTCCAACAATATACCCCTTATAGGACTTAGACCAAAAAAGATGTAAACAATCACACCAAGTCTAGCCTATAACGGTTCCACATACACAGGGTTTAGGACGGGTTTTGGGATCTTCAATTCTACAGTAATATAATACAGTATCACTACAATTTCCCCCATAACGGATATTACAATATCGTCCTAAGTTACATGAACTACTGATTTAAGTTCTATGTTTACCCATGACAAATGATCTACTAGATCACTAACTCATATCCCTACAAAGAAGAAACTCAGACCCATCCTACATGCAATGTAGCTGACCTGGTTGATTCTACTGAACAAAATCAACATTAGGTAACACAGGTCGATGAGGATGCCCCTGTGGTAACTGAGACCTCTACTGAGAATAACAACTCAGGAGGAACGATTAATGTTCCAGAGCGAAATGCCTCTGAACCTGGGAACTCAGTAGATCCTAACTTTTTTACTGAATTGCTTCAGTCACAGAAGATCACCACTGAAATGCTTAACACTCCTGTTGACTGTACAGAAGTAATCTCAGAAGAAGAAACCAAGCTCAGACGATCATGACTAGACGCTCACTCTTCTGATTTCATCATTGGAGATCCATCAGCAACTGTAAAGACAAGATCCAGACATTGTCAAGGGGAAAGTGCTTTATATTCCTGTTTCTTATCAACTGAAGAACCTCAGTCGATGGAGGATGTACTCAACGATGCTGATTGGATCATTGTCATGCAAGAGGAGCTGAACCAGTTCGCTACCAATGAGGTTTGGGAGCTTGTTGACAGACCTAGATACCAACATGTGATCGGTACCAAGTGGTTCTTCAAGAACAAGCGTGATGAAAACGTCATAGTAAGAAACAAAGCTCAACTTGTTGCTAAGGGATACAGTCAAGCATAGGAAATAGATTTTGATGAAACGTTCGCTCCAACCGCCAGATTGGAAGCCATTCGTCTATTCTTGGCCTATGCAACGCATCAAAGATTTAAAGTATATCAAATGGATGTAAAGTCAGCATTTCTGAATGGCATGCTGAAGGAAGAAGTCTATGTGGAACAACCGCCCGGCTTTCAACAGGGACATCAGGTTTATAACAGGGACTCAGAAAGGCTCTGTACGGGTTAAAACAAGCAACCAGGACTTGGTACGATACCCTATCATACTTTCTTCTTCAAAAAGGTTTTCAAAAGGGGACAGTAGATCGCACTCTGTTCAGCATTAAGTCAGCAGATGACATTCTACTAGTGCAGATCTACGTGGACGACATCATTTTCGGTTGCAAAAACGTGACTATAAGTCAACAATTCGAGAAGATGATGAAGGAGAAGTTCGAGATGTCTATGATGGGAGAGATGAACTACTTCCTTGATTTTCAAGTAAAACAATCAACTGAAGGAATATTCCTCAACCAAGCCAAGTACACTCGAGACCTCCTGAAGAGATTTGGCTGTGACTCTAGCAAGCCAGTCAAGATCCCCATGAATACGAATTTTAAAATCGATCTAGACAAAGATGGAGCTTCTGTTAACTAACTGACTATAGAGTTATTATTGGTTCCTTATTATACTTAACAGCAAGCAGACCTGACATAACTTATGTTGTAGGTATATATGCAAGATTTCAGGCGAATCCTAAGCGAAGTCATCTAGACTCTGCGAAGAAGATTCTGCGATATCTAAAGGGAACACCTGGCGCTGGGTTATGGTATCCTGCTGATGATAATCTTGTTTTAACTGGATATTCTGACGCTGATTATGCTGGATGCAAGATAGATCGGAAGTCAACTTTTGGAACTTGTCAGTTCCTAGATAGTAAGTTCATATCATGGTTCTCCAAGAAACTACACTCAATACCGACGTCCACTACTAAAGCTGAGTATATGGCTGCCGGAAGTTGCTGTGCCCAGATACTTTGGCTTCGACAACAATTGCGTGATTATGGTATCATTCAAGATGAGGTGCTCATCTACTGTGACTCTACCAGTGCCATTGCAATAACTCAGAACCCAGTTCTTCATACGAGGTGCAAGCACGTGGTTATCCGACACTACTTCATTCGAGACCATGTCGAAAAGAAGGATATCAGGATGGAGAAAATCCATACTGATACACAAAGGGCAGACATACTGACCAAGCTGCTGGCTGAGAACAGATTCCGAGAACTCTCAGTTGAGCTAGGTCTACTGGATCCCACTGACCCGAGTCAGTAGAAAGATTCAATTTGACGAAGTCAGTAAGTCAAACTTAGTATTTGATTCAGTAGGGTGAATCATACAGTACTCAGTAAAGGGGAACGTGAGACGAATACTGAATCCTCAGTATGACGAAGATCCTCCTGATTTGCAATTGGTAAATAGCTGATCACCAGGTTCAGCTGAAGAGGTTTGAGTATTATGTGCAGTATTTTACTCAATAGCATGCTTGCATTTAATTTATCAGTAGCATACATTCTGTGGCATGAAACACATTTATTTCCCGCTATAAATTCTTAACGGAAACGTTCAGTAAAACCGTTCTTATTTAAAGCTCGTTATCCTAAGAACTGTCTGTTGCGCATTTAATGCATGTCATCTCACCTTACTCCAACTATGAAAATCTTACGTAAGTCGAGATTATAGGCGGCTTAGTAATCATTCCATCTATAACATTAAATCCTAACCGTCTGAGAAAAAGCGTGATTTAGTCCTGAACCTTAGATCTGAAAAAGCGCTTGACATTCTAATCTATATATTATCCTACGCTTTCTCTCACATCTCACTTTCGCCATTATCGTTTAAGAGAGCTTGAAATTCTGATTAACTGCATACTGATATGATTTGCGAACTAACTTACTCTATTTTTGAGTGCTAACATTCATTTTGCAGATTTCAGTTGAAAATGGCATCCTTTTCGAGCATCGTTCAAACGCCTACAGACATTGACGAGATCATTCGGAGCAGGGTCCTGTTCGAGCCGACCATGGAGTTCCATCTCTCGGAACCTAAAGGAGATTTTCTCCGCTCTTGAGGCATCTGGCCTTAAGACGCTTCTGATGAAGCAACCTCACGCTTATCTTCTGAGACAAGTGGTTGAGTTTTACTTCAACATGCGTCAAGTGGAGGATACAGACGCAAAAGTAACCGCTGTGAGGTATCTGAAGCAGGTTTCACCTCAGTCATGGGAGGGTAGCCACATCGACATCACCATTCTTGAAGGGCTGGAGTTAGTATTTGACCCTCCTGACCAAGGCGTATCTCCAATTGGATACAAGGACGCAGAGCTCAACTATTATATCAAGCGTTTCTGCGGGAGGGACGACATTTCCTTTAAAGCTGCTTTTCCTAAGGATCAGTTCATGCCAGAATTCAGAGGCCTGGCGTATATAGTTATCCATGTCCTCACCAGCGTGGCCGGTTCTTTTGACCAGCTGTCCAAACCCAGACTCCAGATGATGATGGCAATCATGGACGAAGCTGAGGTTAACTGGACTTATTTCTTTCTTTCTGAACTGAAAGCTAGTCATAGAAGTTTGTTGCCAGAGACACAGGAGAGAGAAGACTAATTAGTGTGGGAAAATTTCTGTATGGGACGAAAGTTTTAGCGCTGATAGAAGCTTCAGTATCATCACATGCGTCTTTTGGCGACATGAAATACTTCGACAAGAAACTGATCAAGTTCAGGTCGAAAACAATAGCTGAAAAATCTATCGGTCGTGGAGCTACACTGAAAATGCCTTCTACTGAATTGCCTCCATGTACCGAACAGCCAAAAAGAAAGAAGCTGATCAAGACAGGAGCTTCAAAGGCTGTATCTCCGCCTCCCCCACAGGTGGAAGACTTACTCGATGTGGACACCGACATTGAGGTTAACTGGGCTCAGTTCTTTCTTTCTGAACTGAAAGCCCAGGCAAAAGTTTGTTGTCGGAGACACAGGAGAGAGAAGACTAATTAGTGTGGGCAAACTTCTGTATGGGATGAAAGTTTCAGCGCTGATAGAAGCTTCTGTATTATCACATGCGTCTTTTGGCTACATGAAATACTTCGATAAGAAACTGATCAAGTTCAGGTAAAAAACCACAGCTGAAAAGTCCATCGGTCATGGAGCTGCACTGAAAAGGCCTTCTACTGAATTGCCTCCACGTACCGAACAACCGAAAAGAAAGAAGCTGATCAAGACAGGAGCTTCTAAGGTTGTATCTCTGCCTCCCCTACAGGTGGAAGACTTACTCGATGTGGACACCGGCATTGAGGGAGCCACTCTCAAGGACAAATTCCAAAGAGTAAGTACTGAAGAAATTCAGCTGGAGTTTGAAGATGAACCAGTTGCTGAAGTTTCTTCAAAGCTACCAACCATAGTTCAACTGACCAAACTTAGGGCTGTATCCGAAGTCGCTGAATAGATCCTTGAAATTGCAAACTATTAGGATCTGGTGGATGTAGCTGTCAGGGCAGGGACTCAGATGCTGCTGAGATTCCTTAACTGGGATATTCTTGCTGATCTGATCCAGCAGCATTCTGTATCCACACTACTGGCAGAGTAGTAGCAACTGCAGTCTGAGATAAGGTTTGGAGAACCCGCATACATTGCTTCTTTCGAAGACTTGAGATCAGCCATGCTATATCTTCTTGCACTGAAGTCTTCCTTGTCTCCCGCCAGAGTTCCTTCGCCTACTGACCACCCAGCTGAAGGTGATTGTCACACCCCGATTTTCGAAGAAGGACACGATCATCAGGGTGCGACTGGGGTTGGAGAAAAGAAGCGGGGAAAGAAAAAGGGTTTGGATTATCTAGAATACACCAAGCGGAAAGCTCGATAAATGGTGTAATAAATCTTTCAATAATGAATCATGCAAAAACAAAGATGATAACAGTACAATAGAATTTTATATTCAAAGACTCGACTCAAATTGAGTCTTTAAGCAATTAAGCAGCAAAGCAAGTATCATAGGGCCCAAAAACAATACACAAGATAAGCCCATCAGAGTTCTTAATAAAAGTATTTGAACTTAAGCGGAATCAATATATAATATAGATATACATTAGAAACCCTCGCCTCAGCTTTGTTCGTCACCACAGTCCGCCCAACCTGAAAACATTTTGAAAATGGTTTGGGCTGAGCACTAGTGTACTCAGTGGGTGAAGCAATTCATAAACATTTTAATAAATAGTTTATCCATGCATAAAACATATGACTTAGAAGGTTTTGAAACAAAAGTCACTCCTAATCATACCAACATTTATCTCCTTGTGTGCGCACTGTCACGTTCTACTGTTACTCTTACTATATACCTCCTTACTCTCGGACTTTGGGCTACAACCCAGTGAGTCCCATAAACATCTGATCTCGGGTCTTGACCCAGAGATCCCAACCGTTAGACTTAAAGCCGAAGCTCATAGGTCCTCTCCAACTGGTTAGCACACAATGGCGATCAACCCATTGCACTACTAACAATGGTGTACACAATTCTCACTAGCGTGTTAGGCCAGTCAAGAATCTCGATCGATTAAATTCAGAGCATTAAATAAGTAGAACGCACAAAAACATTTCCATGGATAAACATAACATTTCATAGAGCTCAATAACTCAAAATAGTTTTGAGAAAGTAAAACCCACCTCGAAGCTGCAACCATATTAATTTATTGTAAAATCGGATGCTACTTCTCTTCTTCAATAGGGCCTACAAGAAAACCCTATCCTTAATTGTAATGCCAAAACTTAACTTAATATAAGATAAGATTTAATTTGAATTTAAAAACCAACACCCTACTTCCCACTTTAATTCTAGCCTACCCGACCATCGGTTTATGGAAACAAGATTATGGTTGGAATATACGCTATTTAGGCTATACAATCCATAAACTAACTTGCCGATCCGACATCAATTTGATGCTCGAATCTCGACCCGAACCTGCGCCAAACACCTTGTGCGCAGTTCTGTCACATGCATTTCAAAGGCTTATAACTTTCGGGTGTCAGGTAGAGAGGGGGGGGGGGGGTGAATACACCTGAGTACAAGTTCTTTTTCTGAAACGTGAAGGACAAGTGAGCTGTAGATTGCAACTGATGAACAGTGCCAAATAGTAACCTTCTGATCGTGGGTCAGAGTGTGTCAACTACTGAGTCTCTCCTAATGACTTTTGTTAGTATTTGATTTTCAGTCGGAGACTTAGTGCGGATAAGTGTGTAGGGCCCGATAGATTTCGTCTCGATTTCAAAACGTGTTTTTCGCAAACCAAATTATTTTGGCTAGTGCACTTTTCAAATACGTTTTATGCAAAGTATGAGTTTGTAAGATGATTTAGAATGCAGTGCGATAAAACAGTAAATGACACAAGCGATTTTTAACGTGGTTTGGATACGCAAGATCCTACGTCCACGGTCCTGCTGAACAGGAGGTCTTGTTGACTTTTCTGAGCAAGCCTGTTGGTCCCGAGAGTAACGTTCAGGTGTAGGGGGGGGGGGGTGAATACACTTGAAAACCGATTTCTCAACTTTAAACGTGAACAGTCCTTTTCAGAAGAGTGCCGTCATCGAACTAATTCAGGCGGACCAAATAAGTCGTTTCCGAATCGCGTGGCAGAGTGACTGACTTTACTGAGGCCTGCTAGCTGACTATAGTCAGAATTCGGTACCATTCAGATAAAGTTCAGTAGTGCGGAAATTTGTAGGCCCAAATTCAGTTGAGTTAAGAAAACATTTTTATCAAAATAGTTTCAGTAGTTAGTGCGGTCGATTAAGCTTGCTGAAACTCAGTTGAATGATTTTAAAGATATTTTCAGTATGCACAGTAATCAATGCAACAGTAAATAACGAACACAGAAGACATGCGATTTTTAAAGTGGTTCGGATCCAACAATCCTACGTCCACTGTCCCGAAAGATCAGGAGGCTATTTATTATACTGAGATAGTCTCAGTCGGTTTGTACACTGGACCGACACTGGTCTTGAGATTTATATTGAGCAAGTCTCAGTTTACAAGGTATCAAACTAAGTGTTTGAAAAACTCTCCAACTATGAAGGAGTCCTTTACAATAAGGATCAGTTCGACTATGAACTCTTTCGTCTAAGCTATAGATATGAACAACTGAGCTTAGGTTAGAGGGATAGGGAACGAGAAAGTGGCTTCTAGAGCGACGAACGGCAAAGTATAGGCTTGGGTTCATGTTCAGTCGCTTGGATACTAGAGGCTTTATAACTCGGGCTCAGCTTGGTTCCCTGTGAGCAGGTATGTCGTCTTTCGCCGGAGATTTCTTCTTCGAACTACTTGCGGAAGACTTAAGACGTTTATGAGTTGCTCTTTAAATGCTCTGTGTTTGTTGTTCGCTTGTGTATCGTTGGTTCACTCGTGAGCTTCAATTTTAATTGTATCCCTCTATTTATAGAGTAGAGGCAAGGATAGATCCGTTGGAGTCGACGATCTTTGTGTCTCTCTCTTTTTGGGTAGCTAACGGCTCTTTCAAAGTATTGTTGCAGGTCCTTTCCCTCCATTTCTGGAAAGTTGTTGACTTGCAGCTTTAATCAGAAAGTTGACAGCTGGCTGCTTGTCATTGGTCGAGGTTCATGAAAGTAGGTGAGACAGAACAGACTTCAAGGAGATCTGAAGTTGACTTCTCTCTTCCTCGTATTGACTCTGCTGATTTGACTTTAGAGAATCCTGATAGTCAGAAGACTGTCCAGCCGTTGCTGAGTCTGATCTCTATTCAGTAGCATGCTCCTGCTGAATTGGCTCTACTGAAGATCAACTCTGAGTTCAGTGAACTACTCCTGCTGAGTTCAGCTCCACTGACTCCTTTCGGATATCTTTGCTCTCGCCGAGTCCAAGATCACTGAGTCTTCTACTTCTGGTACTGAGGCAGGTAAGCTACTGAGCGCCTGAACCAGATGAAGAATGTCTACTGAGTTTGAAACCTCAGAGACAAAACTAAACACATTACAACTGAATGGTTCATCAGTCATGATAGGGTTTTGGGATCTTCAAATCTTCAGTAAATATTCAGAGCACTAGGGCCACTGAGTTTTGTCTCAACAGATTGTGAGAAGACTGAATCATCTCCCAACATTTTCCCCCTATTTGATGATGCCAAAACCTGACATTATGACTTATCAGAAACAAAACTCCTTACACGTATTACAAGTAGAATCAGTGGAGTTGTTCTTCAAGTCCTAGACTACTGAGGGAATCAGGGAAGAAATATCAGAACCTATACGTAAACTAATCAGCAATTTCCCCCTTTCTAACAACATTTTCCCCCAACTACGTAATCTATCAGATCAGAGTCTAACTAAGTAACAACTGACAGAATATAAGTTCAGTGAGTGTGTGAGTCAGTAATCACTTGAGTGATTCTGTGTGTTAAGCAGAAAAACAGACAAGGCCATATGGACAATAAGGAATTGTTAGGGCCAATAACAGTGATGTTTTATATATGAGGAATAATCAGTACAGTTACATCAACTGCTATACTAAGAAAAGATAGAACAGAAAAATACAAGAAACACAGAAGCTAGCTATCATCTGAACTGCTGAATCCTGTCTTTGAAGTCCTTTGATTTAGATTCACGGAGAGGCAGTCCATACTTTCTGTAGGTGATCTTCCTCAGCTTCAGTATCTCTGCAAAGTCAGCTGGATCATCTTCTTCTAAGCATTTGGCTTCAGCAGCATCCTTGATCTCTTTCTCAATAACTCCATAGTGAACATAGTCATCTTGTTTCAGTGGGGGCGGCATGATTCTTGGAGCTGGGATTCAGACATCGATCTTGTCGGCTATGGCCTTCTGAACTCTGGTAAATATCTCTGGATCGGTCCTCAGAAGCCATTCAACAAATGCGACAGATTTGTGCTTTTCAGGCCAGTACCTCCTGATGTAATATCTCTTTATGTAATCAGCCTTCAGTGACTCCCACCTTTGAGTTCTTTCCCATGGCATCCATTCATCAACTCTTGGCCATCTGTGGATTTTGAGATCAGTAGGCTTCCTGAACCTTCTATATCTGTAGGGAATGTCTGCTTTTTCAGGAATCCTCTTACTTGCTTCTTTTTCAGCTTTCAGCCTCAGAGCTTCCAAGTCTGCTAGTCTAGGCCTCTCTCTAGCTGCTTCTATCTGTCTTGCTTCTTCTCCTCTATACAGATACCTCTCCATCTGAGCCCAGATCTCTTGCATCTCTAGATCTTGTTCCTTCGAAGGGATATAGGAGGGTACATGAGGTTCTTCTTCTGAATCAGCAGGTGTTGTGGATTTTTCTTTTGAAGTGCCCTGCTGACCAGTTGAATGCTGCTGTTCCTTTTCCTTTTCCTTATCTGCCTCATCCCTCAGTTTCAGCGTTTTGGGAGGCAGTATGGGTCCAGTTTCTCTTTCACCTGCTGGAGCCTTAGTCTTGCCTTTGGCTGGCTTCTTCTTTGGCTTATTAGCAGCCTCAGCCTTAGCAATCTCTCTTGTCAATTTTTCATCGGCAGCAATCTGAGCTTCTTCCTTCGGAGTAACATACCTCTTAGGTCCTTTCTTTTTAGAGGGAGGGGTTGGAAGCGTCAGAATCTTCTTGCCTTTTTCGGCAACTGGAGGAGGCAGAGGAACCTCTTCCTCTTCAGACTCCTCTTCTGCATACTCAGCAACCTCCTTGATTATGTCAGAAGGTGTTTGGGTTGCCTGAGTAGCAACGTCTTTGGGTTCTGAGCCTCTTGGGCCGGTCTCAGCAGACACTACATCGCCTGCTGCTGAGACACCCTGGGCCTCGCCAGTCTGAGTGGAGGTATCAGTGGGAGCTGGAAGCTGACTTTGAGATGCTCCTGCCACTGACCTCACTCCTTTTGGTACCTTCAGTACCTTTCCTTTTCCTTCCTGTATCTTCCCTTTTCCTTCCCCCTTTTTGGCATCAGCAAATACGCCAGGGGTGGGAATAGATACCTTCTGATCCAAACTCTTGTAAGCTGCTGCTAAATCATCCAAGGCATACTACAGCTTAGTCAGTCGTTCATGCAGCTCGTTACTCTCCTCAGTTAGTTGTTCACTATATTTCTTATGGGAGGCGTCTGCTGCTGTCTGGATTTCCTGCAATTGTTTGTCCACTCTCTCTTCTATAGCCTCCTGAATGGATTGGAGCCTGAGGTCTGAGGCTTGAGAGATGAAGGAGACTGATTCAGTATGAGCTATCTGAGCCGCCTTATAGTCTTCAAGAGGTTTAGCTTGGCCAGCCTGAATCATCCTCAGTTGCTCTTCGAAGTCAGCTCTTTGGGTGGCGAGTGCGTTATTCAGGATTGTGGAGAAATCAGGGGCAAGTGTGTTCTGGATGGTTGTCCTGAGTCCCTTGAGTTCCGCATTCTGAGCCTCAGTGGTTTGCCTCCATGTCTTGTGGACGGTGCGGGCGAGGAGTCGGTTTTGAGTCCCTTGATTCCTCAAGGCCCTGGCCACTGACTTCGAGCGTCGGTTTTTCGGGCTGGGCGCTACCTCGAAGGCAGATTCAAGTAGCAGCTGAGATGACTCTGCTAACTTCAAAGTACCAGCCGCCGACTGTCCTGGTCCAAGGATGCTGAGGGGTGGTTCAGCAGTAGATATGGGAGCATCCTTGTCCAGTTGAGTTCCCTCATTAGGCTTCTCAGGGCCTGAATCACGGGGTAGGTCCTGACCATCAGGGTCAGACCCATCTGAGGGTGCCGATGCTGAGATGGGTTGGCGGTCGTTCAGCATGGCTAGCATGGCAGCCCTCAAATCTTCTAAGGAGCAAATGTCGGATGGCTCTGAGCCAATCTTGCTCCTTATCAGTAGCTCCTCTTCGTGGAGTTGTTCGCAGGAGTGGTGTTTGATTAGGCGATTCAGATTGTTCCAATCTTGGAGCCGGATCAGCATGTGAAGCCTAGCCTGCCTCGCCAATAGAATGAGATCAGTATGGCTGGCTATCTCCGGGATCCTTTTAGTAATCTCTCGGGAGGCTCTGGATTGAAGAGCTGAAGCCTCTATCCCGATAGATTCTGACTCAAAAGCAGTATTCAAATCTTCGACTTCTATTGGAGACGGCTGCTTCTCAGCAGAAGGTATGCTGGTCAGTGGAGGAACGTCCAAGGGGCTGTCTAGTGTATGAACTGATTCAGCTTGGACCCCTTGGTCCACTGTCTCGTCACGCTCAATGGAGACGGCCTTCTCCACTGACGAAGTCTTCTCGGATGACTCAGACTCATCCCTTAATTGCAGAGCTGGTTCAGCAACCACTGCCTCTGGCACTACCTCCGGTACGACCTCACTGACTTTTTTCAGCCTCTCGGTTGGCGTTTTCGGAGTAGACTTAGGAGGGGACCTCTTCTTTGTAGGAGTGGAGGTCTTCTGAGCTCCGGACTTAGGATCAGAGGGCCCTGACCCTATCTGCTAAAGGGCCGCTGCCCTGCTCTGGAACCGGACTTTCTTCGGGTTGAATATTGTTTGTTACCGAATGTTATGTTGTCCGTTCCGCAGAAATCTTCTATCATCACTGATAGCTTCAGTCCATACAACAGTTTTCCCTTCATAGCAAGGCGAGAACTTTTCTTGTTAAACTTTGCGGACTGCATCATGAATTCTTTTAGGAATAATTCGGTCCAGTTGATCTTTGCTCGATCGTGTATGGCCATCATAAGCTGAAGCTTCGGCCTAGACACCTGATCAAAGGACCCGGCCTGCTCGTCAGCAGCTGAGTCACTATATAGGCCAACGCTCTGTATTGGGGAAGCATTGCATTCTTCGAAAATGTGGCTCTGAATGTAGTCAGCTTCCCGCCGAACTCTGATAGGTATTCGTCCATCAAGTCGTCTTTATAAGCTACGGTGCTGAAGCCTTCACTAGGGAGTTGGAAGCTTCTCTTAAGTGCCTCTTTGATCGATATAGTTTTCATCTCAGTGATTGCACGGGAGGGGTCTCCAACTGAATGAACAACGTATCGGCAACGGATGTCCCCATCGACCGATTCTGAGTTCAGATAAAGCTCAGCTATCTGGCGCGGGAGGAAGAAGGATGGCTTCCTCGTCAGAAATCCTTCACGACCAGTCTCTCTGAGGGCATAGAATATCTCCTCCATGTAGTCGAGTTCTCAAACATCGAACTCCATCATGGGCTCGCACCAGACCCGATCCTTGTCCAGGATCTCTTGCATATCCTTTGGAACGATAACTTCTCGTCCTGCCATATTCAGTAATCTGCAAAATCAATATATCAGTATCAAAGAAAAAAAATATTGAAATTAGCATATATGATACTGAATTATCATTAAAAGTTTACCAAGGATTTTTCAAAGAGTTTTTGGAAAAAGAGTTTTGCAAGGAGGCAAGGATTTTCTCAAAAAAACTAGGGTTTGAAATTTATGTAGAGTAGAAATGGCGGTTTCCAAACTTTGAACGTGTATATATATGTTAAAGAAGATGAACAGTTTATTATCCACGGTTCAGTTTGAATTCGCTTTATGAAATGGACGGCCAGGATTTGATTTTATAAAATAGGCAATGATCAATTTAGCCGCCTAAGTCAAAATACAGTTGTAAATAGCCAAAGAAGTAACTTGATACGACATGCATTAAATGCGCCGCAGAGTTCATCAAACTTTACATAGATTGTCGTGTATTAATGTGAACCGTTATATTAAATGACATTTTCTAAGGCACTGAATACGAAGTTGAGATATTTCATTGGCTACTGAGTAGAGATACGCAAACCTGTCAGCTGAACATCGTAGTCAGCTGATACCTCGTGTAGATGGTTGCTGAGTCTCTACGTACTGAGTTTACTCAGTACTGAGAGTGAACATTCCCCCTTGCTGAATGCTCCTCTCCTGAATCCACTTACTGACTGGAGTCAGTAGGGTCCAGCAGACCTAACTCTACTGAAAGTTCTCTGAATCTGGCTTCAGCTAGAGGCTTGGTTTGTATATCTGCCATTTGGTGGTCAGTATGGATCTTTTCCATCCTGATATCCTTCTTTTCGACATGATCACGAATGAAGTGGTGTCTGATATCCACGCGCTTGCATCTCGTATGAAGTACATGATTATGAGTAATTGCAATTGCACTGGTACTATTGCAGAAGATCGGCACTTCATTCTGAATAACATCATAGTCGCGTAGCTGCTGTCTCAGCCAAAGGATTTGGGCGCAGCAACTTCTGGCAGCCATGTATTCAGCTTCAGTAGTTGACGTCGCTACTGAGTGTTGTTTCCTTGAAAACCATGAAATTAGATTACTGCCAAGGAACTGACTCGTTCCAGAAGTTGACTTTCAGTCAATTCTACATCATGCATAGCCAGCATCAGAGTAACCAGTTAGTTCAATATTATCATCAGCTGGATACCATAAACCCATGTCAGGTGTTCCTCTTAGATAGCGGAGAATCTTCTTTGCTGAGTCCATATGACTATGCTTAGGATTCGCCTGAAATCGAGCGCAGACACCTACAACATAAGTTATGTCAGGTCGAGTAGCTGTTACATATAATAAAGAACCAATAATAGCACAAAATTTAGTATGGTCTATTGATACACCCTCTTTATCAAGATCGATTTTCATATTCGTGTTCATCGGGATCTTGATTGGTTTGCCGGATGTGCAACTGAACTTCTTGATGAGGTCTCTAGTGTATTTGCCTTGATTGATGAATGTTCCCTTTTCAGATTGTTTGACTTGAAAACCGAGGAAATAGTTCATCTCTCCCATCATTGACATCTCGAACTTGTCCTTCATCATTTTCTCAAACTGCTGACACATAATGACGTTCTTTGATCCAAAGATTATGTCATCTACGTAGATCTGCACAAGTAGGATGTCGTCTTCCAGTCGAATGCTGAATAATGTGCGGTATACTGTGCCTTTCTGAAGAAGAAACTCAGATAGGGTATCGTACCAAGCCCTGGGTGCTTGTTTAACCCATACAGAGCCTTCCTGACTCTGTAGACCTAATGTCCCTGCTGAAAGCCGGGAGGCTGTTCTACATAGACTTCTTATTTTGGTACGCCGTTCAGGAACGCATACTTCACATCCATTTGATAAACTCTGAACCTCTGATGTGTTGCATAGGCTAGGAATAGTCTTATTACCTCTAATCTTGCAACTGGAGCGAATGTTTCGTCGAAATCTATCCTTTCAGCTTGACAGTAGCCTTTTGTCATGAGTCTTGGTTTGTTCCTTACTATAACGTTGTTTTCATCTCGCTTGTTCTTGAAGACCCATTTAGTTCCGATCACATGTTGATGCAGGAATCTGTCAACAAGCTCCCAAACTTCGTTTCTCGTGAACTGATTCAGCTCCTCCTGCATGGCTATGATCCAATCAGCGTCCTTAAGTGCATCCTCAACTGACTGAGGTTCTTCAGTAGACAAGAAGCAGGAATATAAGGCGCTTTCTCCCTGACAGAATCTGGATCTTGTCTTTACGCTTGCTGAAGGATCACCAATAATCAGATCAGAAGTGTGAGCATCCAGCCACGATCTGCGATGTTTCAACTCTTCATCTGAAATTTGTTCAACACAGATAGTAGGTGAATTAGGCATTTCAGTTGTACTATTCTGAGATTGAAGCAATTTAGTTATAAGAGTATAATCTAGAGAGTCACTGGGTTCAGGGGCATTTAGCTTAGGAACATCATTAGTTCCCCCTGAATTATTATTCTCAGTAGAGGTCTCAGTTACCACTTGGGTTTCTTCATCGACCTGAGTTACCTGGGATTGACTCTGTTCAGTAGAGTCAATCTGTTCAGCTACTTCTATTGCTGGCTGAGATTCGGTAGACTTATCTTCAGTTTCTTCATCTGAATCATCATCCCAACGTAGCTGGATCTTTTCAACTTTATCTTTTAAGCTCAGATCCTATAGCTGCTTACTGATGTCCTCAGATTCAGGTTTTGAGTTTCTGCTCCTGTCTTCAGTAGCAAACTCATTAAAAACAACATGAGGGCTTTCCTCCATGAAAAGGGTCCGATAGTTAAAGACTCTGAAGGCTTTGCTGACCCGGGAGTATCCTAAGAAGACTCCTTGGTCTGACTTGCTATCAAAAGTCTTCAACTGATCCTTCCCATTATTGTGGATAAAGCACGAACACCCAAAAATATGGAAATAAGGTAAAGAAGGCTTCCTGCCGTTCCATAATTCATATGGTGTCTTCTTATGATGCTTTGTCAGTAGACATCTATTCTGAGTATAACATGCAATATCAGTAGCTTCTGCCTAGAGTTTGGATGGGAGTCCTGAGTCTGCGAGCAGGGTTCTTGCTGCTTCTTTCAGTGTTCGATTCTTCCTTTCAGCAACCCCATTTTCTTGAGGCGTACGCGCGGCAGACGTCTCATGCTCTATGCTTTCTGCCTTGCAGAACTCCTACACCATAGAATCTAGGAACTCAGTTCCTCTGTCTGAACGTATCTTGATGATCTTTGTGTTCTTCTCGACACTGAGCTTTTTCAGAAGCGTTGGTAACTCTATTTTGACGTCAGACTTGTTGGCAATAAATATGACCCATGTGTAGCGCGAATAGTCATCAATGACCACTAAAGCATACTTCTTGCCTCTGATCATCACCGGAGAGACTAGATCGAACAAATTCATATGTAGCAGCTGAAGGATTCCATCAGTGGAAGGATATGGAACAAGAGGATTTTGATTCCTTGTTTGCTTTCCCTTCAGACATGCTTCACACTGAGTGTCTTTGTTGAATACTTCATTCGGCAGTCCTCTTGCTAAAGTGTTTCTCGCTAATTTGTTGAGCGTCTTGAAGTTTAGATGGCTGAGTCTTCTGTGCCAGAGCCACCCCGTTCTGTTGTCGTTCTTCGCCAACAAACAAGCTTCGTGTTCACCGAGTTCCGATCGATTACATAGATGTTCTTTTTGCGCGAACCTGACAACACTGTTTTCCCTGTAGATTTATCAATGACATCACAGAAACCAACGTAAAAAATCACTCTATTCGAGTTATCACAAAATTGACTAACAGATAAAAGATTATGCTGAAGTCCTTCAACATATGATACTCTTGGAACTATTGCGGTTCCAATGCTGAGTGTTCCATAGCCTCTGGTATAGCCTTTTGCGTTGTCTCCAAACACGATTCGGGGTCCTTCTTCAGTAGTATAATTCTTCATAAGGTCCTTTTAGTATGTCATATGTCTTAAGCATCTGGTGTCCACATACCAAGGGTCCTTGTGCACCTGCAAAACAAAATTATATTTAGGTACCCTTTATTTTTGATTTTGGGTCCTTAGATGTTAGTTTTGAAAACCCAGATCTGTCTTACGACCTTGTGGTCTCAGACAATTTCTTTCCACTTTGATCAACATATTTGACCACTGGACTGGTCAATGCTGACTTTTGAGACTTTACAGGTTCAGGAGTCATGATCTTCTGAGTAGGTGGACTGCTGACATTTGCCTTCTGTACGACTTTCTTCTTCTTCTGACTCTTAGGTTTCCTTCTGACTATAGGATCATAGTAATATGACCCATACTGAGCTGCATGTGTCAGCTGCGCAGGTCCATACTGATCAGCCCAATTTGCTTTGTTGGTTCCCCCTTGGTTGAACTGGGGTGATTTGGTGCTGATCTTTTTGTCAGAGTGCTGACAGCTGGGATGAGGTGCTTTCATCTTCTATTTGTTCTTGGTTAGGGGGTTCTGAATTTCTGAGTTGATGGTCTCCCCTTGAACAAACCTATCAGCTTGCCGATTTTCTGGGCGTACGGGGGTAGATGTGGAGGCTCCATGGCTGAATCCGAGTCCCTCCTTACAATGCTTAGGCTTGTTGCTTGCTAGCATCGCCTCATGCTTCTTTTCAGTGCCCATGTACCGCTCTGTCATCAGGTTCCTCCAGACATCATCACTTTTCTTCAGCAATTCATGCTCGGTCTGTAGTCCTGACATCTCTTGCTTCAGTAGACTCAGTTCAGTATCTTTCTGAGTCAAGTCATTGGTCAGTACTGAGATCTGATCTTCTTGATGCTGAGACTTGGCCATCAGAGAGTTTATCTCCTCCCTAAGTCTCAACACAAGTCCTTCTGACTCAGTAGCAACCTGACTCTCCTGAGAAAGTATCTGATTCTCCACTTTCAGGCTATCCAACTCCTGAAGAGTCTTACTGAGCTGCAGACTCATCTAAATCTGGTCATCGAGTAGTTCTTCGTATGCAATTGCGACGTCCAGATTCTCATCTGCACCTGAAATAGTGTCGTGTGTGCAGTGTGAAGAGGAGTTAAATGGAGAGTGAGAGTTTACCTTATTCTCTTCTCCTGCCATGAGATACTTTTCAGTGTCTTCTTCAGCTTCAAGCTCTACGGCCATGAGAGCTTCCTGCGCCTCTGGAGTCTCTGACCCTTGGAGTCTCTGACGACTCTTGAGAGCGTCCTGCGCCTCTCCTTCTCTTTCTGATACTTCACGGTAAGCAGCGCGTATTTCTTGGCCAAGTTTCCTTCTTCTATGTCATTGAGCGAAGGTTCAGCCTTGCTAGATGCCGGAGCTGCTGTGCTGACTGATGCTTTAAAAGCATGGTTGACTTGGGTGTCAGCTTCAGCTCGCTGCTTCCTTTGAGGTAGACCAAACTCGAACTCCTCAACTTTAAGCTTTGAAAAGATATGGTCAGGAGTAACAATATCTAAATCAGAATAACGCAATAAAGTAGGAAAGGGAGTCCAGTGACCGTCTGGTAGTGCCCTCAAAATTTTGAAATTCATCTCTTGGTTGGAGAATGTCTTTCCCAGCTCGTTGATGGAGTTCATCAGATCCGTGAATCTAACGTTGGGATCTTCAATGGAGTCACCAGGCATGAGAGATAGTATCTCCAGCATCTGAAGTTCTAGCGCGAGTTTGTTTGCTTTGATCTTCTGAGTCCCCCAACTCAGTAGCGCTAGAGCATCCCTGCAGTCCTGAACTCTTCCGAGATAAGAATCGCTCAGAGTGGTCAGTATGGCGTTTCTGGCGACTCGGTCTAAGTTGTTAAGCTTCTTCTCCTCAGGGGTGAAGAGACTTCTATCTTTAGGGATCTTCTTCCCGGTCACCATTCCTCCTCCTTGTGCTGGGTCCTGAGCTACGACGCTGTCTACCATTGGAACGATAGGTCCATCCTCTAGAAACTCTGTCATGCTGTCGTGAAGGGAGGTCAGATGTGCTTCCATTCTGACCCGCCATACTCCATAGTTCTCTACTGAGAACATGGGTACCATTTTGATTCCTGACATATCAGACATAGTGGATAATGATATGAATGAAGAATGATAAGAAGTGAAAACGTTTTCTGGATCCGTTCAAGTAGACCAGTTTCAGTATAACAAGAGTCTTTGAGAACTCCTGCTCTGATACCAATTGTTGGTCCTGAGAGTAATGATCAGGTGTAGAGGGGGGGGGTGAATACACCTGAAAATTGATTTCTCAACTTTAAACGCGAATAGTCCTTTTCAGGAGAGTGACGTACTAAACTAATTCAGCAGACCAAATAAGATGTTCTGAATCGCATGGCAGAGTGGCTGACTGCTAGCTGACTAGAGTAAGAATTCAGTACCGTTCAGATAAAGTTCAGTTGTGCGAAAATGTGTAGGCCCAAATTCAGTTGAGTTAAGAAAACGTTTTTATCAAAACAGTTTCAGTAGTTAGTGCGGTTGATTAAGCTTGCTGAAACTCAGTTGAATGATTTTAAAGATATTTTCAGTATGCATAGTAATCAATGCAACAGTAAATAACGAACACAGAACACATGCGATTTTTAAAGTGGTTCAGATCCAACAATCCTACGTCCACTGTCCCCAAAGATCAGGAGGCTATGTATTATACTGAGATAGTCTCAGTCGGTTTGTACACTGGACCAACACTGGTCTTAAGATTTATACTGAGCAAGTCTCAGTTTACAAGGTATCAAACTAAGTGTTTGAAAAACTCTCCAACTATGAAGGAGTCCTTTACAATAAGGATCAGTTCGACTATGAACTCCTTCGTCTAAGCTATAGATATGAATAGCTGAGCTTAGGTTAGAGGGATAGGGAACTAGAAAGTGGCTTCTAGAGCGACGAACGGCAAAGTATAGACTTGGGTTCGTGTTCAGTCGCTTGGAGACTAGATGCTTTATAACTCGGGTTCAGCTTGGTTCCCTATGAGCAGGTATGTCGTCTTTCACCGGAGATTTCTTCTTCGAACAACTTGCGGAAGACTTAAGACGTTTATGAGTTGCTCTTTGAATGCTCTGTGTTTGTTGTTCACTTGTGTATCATTGGTTCACTCGTGAGCTTCAATTTGAATTGTATCCCTCTATTTATAGAGTAGAGGCAAGGATAGATCCATTGGAGATGAAGATCCTTGTGTCTCTCTCTTTTTGGGTAGCTAACGGCTCTTTTAAAGTATGGTTGCAGTGTCCTTTCCCTCCATTTCTGGAAAGTTGTTGACTTGCAGCTTTAATCATAAAGATGATAGCTGGCTTCTTGTCATTGGTCGAGGTTCAGGAAAGTAGGTGTGACAGAACAGACTTCAAGGAGATCTGAAGCTGACTTCTCTCTTCCTCGTATTGACTCTGCTGATTTGACTTTAGAGAATCCCGACGGTCGGAAAGACTGTCCCGGCCGTTGCTTGAGTCCGATCTCTATTCGATAGCATGCTCTCGCTGAGTCGGCTCTGCCGAAGATCAACTCGAGTTCGGTGAACTACTCTGCCGGAGTTCAGCTCCACCGACTCCTTTCGGTATCTTTGCTCTCGCCGAGTCCAAGATCACCGAGTCTTCTACTTCGATCCGAGGCAGGTAATCTACTGAGCGCCTGAACCAGATGAAGAATGGCTAATCAGTCTGAAACCTCAGGGACAAAACAAAACACAATACAACTGAATGGTTCATCAATCTAGATAGGGTTTTGGGATCTTCAAATCTTCAGTAAATATTCAGAGCACTAGGGCTACTGAGTTTTGTCTCAACAGATTGTGAGAAGACAGAATTATCTCCCAACAAAGCCTCAGCAAGGTATCTGTGCACTGGACAGACCCTTCTAAGTTATAGTCCTCAACGACTTTACAAATCAAACCGGAGTTTGAAGGGGAGGGGATGTTCTCCAATAGTGAAGGAGTTCTTACAATAAGAACAGTCACGAAATGTGAACTCCTTCGAAGGTTCTAAGCTATAGATGTGAACGATTGAGCTTAGAGAGAGAAGAGTGATCTAAAGAAGAAAAACTCTAGGGAGAAGAACTAAGAATATTCTAATAAGGCAAGTTCTTCGCTGGATTTTTGTGATAGGCGCTAGAGTGTTTTTGAAATCTTGAGCGTGTAATCCCTTTGATATCGCGTGCGTGGAGCTCAAAAATGCTTCTCTATTTATAGTTGTGACCCAGGCATTTGTCCGTTGGAGAGGACGAGGCCACGTGTCACAAACGTCCAAGGAAAACGGCCATATGTTCGAAATGTTGTCGCAGAGTAGTTGGTTACTGTGCATGAGAGCAGCTTTAGTTGGTCAGAGTAGGTAGGGCTTAGACTGCTTCCCATTAGTCGAGGTTTGTGGTAGGTGAGACTTGTCAGACATCGGTCTTCATCGGAGTTAACTCTCACACAACCTCGTATGATCTTTTGCTGACTTTCGAATGAAGTTAGACTGAGGTCGTTTCCTGTCGGATACAGTAGACCTGATATGATCTATGTCTTCTTCGTCTGAGTCTGCTGAAAACAAAACTTCTACTGAGCGGGATCAGCTGATGACTCTGAAGGTACTGAGCTTGAATACTTTGTTCCTCTACTGATGTAAGTTAGCTGATGAGATGTCTTCTACTGAGAGAAGTCAGCTGATGACCTGTGAACACAAGCTCTTACAATGATGACGTGGGGTTCTGGAAGGTAACTTTCTACTGAAGATCAATCCAACACTTACCCCGTACAGGACTTAGACAAAACGATAATGAAAAATATAATCCGTCTAGCCTATTACATCATCTAGTCCTATCGACACAACACATAGGATACAAGACGGTTTTGGGATCTTTAATTCCATAGTAATGAAATGCTATGATTCCCCCATTACCGACAAACAGATTGGTCATATTACAAGAACTATTGATAAAATAATATAAGTATCCTCTAAGTGGTTGTTAAGACAAACCACTGACTCATAACCCAACAATTTTCCCCTAATTGATGATGCCAAAACCACTATAAATTCTAAGACATTAAGTCCCAAACTACTGACATAAGAAAAACCTCAGTAAAACTGAGCAAATGAAGCAAGGCAGTCAGCAGCTGATAGATAGGTATTTAAGAGAAAAACGGTTATATGTGTGTTTGTCTGATCACTTCAGTGATCAGTCGTGATAAAGTAAAATAAACAAAGTCGTAAGACAATGAGTAGTTGTCTGGCCAGAAGAAAGGTACTGATATATATATATAAGAAATGATTACGATCAGTCATATCTTCTATACAGAGAGAGAGAGAGAGCCACTGCTATCGCCTGTTCTTCTTAATCTTTCTCTTCAAATCAGCAGACTTGGAAGCAGGAGGATCCAAGCCATAAGATCTGTAGATTCTGGCATGGAGGGTCTGGATATCCTCGAGATCGCTCAGCTGCAAAGGATCAAGATCATGGTGGCGTGTAGCAGCGTCGACCTCATCTTCAATCTCTTTCGTACATAAGACTCCTCGAGGGGTCATGGGCGGAGTCAGCTATCTGTAGGCAGGGGCAATGAGTGGCAGCTTTTCTTTGAGTAAAATCAGCTGAATCTGTGCTCTGAGGTTGGCGTCGTACTGATTGATGAAATCGTCGAAGAGTTCAGCAGCCGGTACCTCACCAAGATAGCATTGTCATACATAGTATGCCTTTATGAACTCTTTCTTCAGCTCCTCCCATTCCTCATTCAGGTTTTAGGGGATCCATTTGTCTACATGGTGGTATGGAGTCTTCTTCAGATAAGCAGCTCTTGGCGCGCCTCGCCTGAAGAACTTGGAAGTCCTGGGCACCTGTTTCTTCTAGTCGAGGATTGGTTCCTTGGCAATTTTGTCAGTAAGCTCTATAATCTTTGCCAAGTCTTCCAACCTCATCTTCTCCCTAAATGCCGCAGCTCTAGTATCTCCTCTTCGGAGATTCAGCCCTTGCTGCATAGCCTCCTAGGTTGCTCTATCCTCTGCCTCCTGCTCAGGAGTAAGTGTTGGAAGTTTCTTCATCCTCTGAGCGAGGGGCAGAATGTCAGTATCAGAGCCAGCCTGCTCATCCCGAGCCTTCTTTTACTTCTGCTCTTCCAAGAGCTTCTTAGCTTGGCTCTTGGCCATCTTGGCCACTGGCTTTCTCTTCTTCTTGGCCTTTTGTACCTCTTCCTCCAACTGTCTTTCATAATCCAGCTCGTCTTTGAGCTTCTGAGCAACCATTTTATCGAACTCCTCCTGCTCAACTCGAGTTTTGAACTTAGGCGACGGGGAAGGCGGTGGAGTAGATTCAGTCGCTTTCTCCTTCCCGGACCTTTGAGGTGGCAGGGGTTCGTCCTCTTGGTCCACAAATTTTGCGACCTCTTCAATGTGCTGAGCCGAGGATCCTTCGCCTGATCTACCGGCTGGCTCATGCACCTGAGTTGTTTGGACAGTTGGGATTGTTTGTACTATAGGATGGGGTACTGAACTGGTTCCAGCTTGAGCAGCTGAACCTTCCCCCTTGGTGATTTATCTGGCTTCAGACTCACCAACCACCTGAGCTGCCTCAGCCTTTTCTTCCCCTTTTTTGGCATCATCAGTAGCCGGGGTCAAAAGGATACGGAGGGCTGCGACTTCCTTCTGGAGGTTGAAGATAGTGTCTTTGATGGAAGTGGTGGTGGTGTTGAAGTCGCCGACTGCATCACAGTAGTGCTCCCAGTCAGCCTCTTGATCCTTGCGGATCTGTCGAATCTGGGCTGCTGTTTCTTGCCTCTGCTTTAGGAGCGATGCGTCGAGGGAGGCAGTCATCTCTGCCTGGATGAGCTTAAGGGTCGCCGCCTGATTTTCCAAGGTTTTCTGCACGCTGGAGGTGGCCATCTTGTTCCGCTCATCCATTGTCTGTTGGACATTGGCTAAGCTCTTAGTCAGCTGCTCAGAAAAAGATTTATGCTGAGCTTCGAGCAACTGCTGACTTTGAGCAGCCAGGTCCGCCTTCTGAGCGCCGAGCGCGGTCTGGACAATCTCCTGAATGTTTGGAGTTGGAGTTTCTGAGACCTTTTTGATATCGCTGGCCAGTCTGTCAACTGTCTCCGTCTGAGACTGTGTATTACGCCCACTTCAGGTGGACGTCCTTAGCTAGGAGATGATTCTTGTCTCCTTGCTTCCTTATCGCCCAGTTGACAGACTTTGAGGACACGGAACCTATAGGTTTGATCTGATATGACGAGGTTTCGAGCCTCTGCTCTGAGGCTGCGAGTTGTTGCTCTCGGCTGGGCTTCGAGGCAACATGGGCGTCACCTGATGTAGGAGGTGGAGGTGGTGACTCGCCCTTCTCGCTGGGAGTTTTACCCTCAACAGATTCTCCCTGGTCTGCATCCTTGGGTGGTGCCTGATCCTCATCATTGTTGTCATCATCATCATTGTCACCATGATGGGAAGGCTGCGAAGGGCTGCTGGTTGTCTGCTGGGAGGACCTCAGATCCAATAGATACAGCATGGCTGATCTTAGGTCCTCGAAGGATGCTATGTCAGCGGGTTCCCCAAACCCAATGGCTAACTGTAGACATTGTTCTTCTGCAAGTAGGGACAATGCAGAATGCTGCTTAATCAGCTCTTCGAGGATGTCCCAATTTAGGAATCTCAGCAGCATCTGAGTCCTTGCCCTGATCGCGATGTCGACCAGATCCTAATGAGCTGAGATCTCAGGGATCTATGCAGCGACTTCTCCTGTGGCTCGGAGACGAGTCTTCTGCAACGTCGACCACTCGGTTGAGACTTCACCAGCCAGTTCGTCAACCTCCTCCGAACTGATCTGCTGTACCTTATCCATGAGGGTCGCACCCTCGATCCCGGTATCAGCGTCCAGAATGTCTTCCTCCTGAGTTGGTGGGGAAGAAGCAGGCTTTGCAGGAACCTCAGAAGTTCCAGCCTTTGCGAGCTTCTTCCACTTCGGTGGGTCGGCCCGTAGAGGCAGATCAGTAGAAGGCCTCTTGAGCTCAGCGGCTCCACGTCCGACTGATTTCTCAGCCGCTTCTCTAGTTTTGAACTTAATGAGCTTGCGGTCGAAGTATTTCGAATCAGCAAAGGATGCGTGATTCGATATTGAGTCCTCGATCAGTATGGACACCTTGGTCCCATACAAAAGTTTGCCCACACTAATAAGTCTTCTCTCTCCTGACTGTGTGGTGACAAACTTTTGTGCCTGAGCCTTCAGCTCGGCTACAAAGAACTCCGTCCAGTTCACCTAGACTCCATCAACTATAGCCATCATCAGCTGGAGTTTGGTTTGGACAGCTGATCAAAAGAACCAGCGGCGCTCGTCAGGATATGGATGGCGATGTATGTGAGCCCACGGTACTCCGGCAGGAGTTGGTTCTTTGGCAATGTGGACTTGAAGGAGATGTCGTTCCTTCCACAGAAGCGATGGACATATGCATTCACTTCCTTCTCTTTGTATCCCACTGGAGAGATCCCGTAAGCAGGAAGGTCAAAAGATTACTTCAGCGCTGCCCTGATGTTGATATGGGCATGGCTGGATTCCCACTTCTGAGGCGCCACTTCCCTCATGTAGGCGATCTCTGATACTTCTCCATCTGTATCATCTACGGAACGCCAGTTATAATATAGCTCTGCCACCTGGCGGGAAAGATATGAGCAGGGATGCTTTGTCACAAGAAGCGTTAGGCCAGACTCCTTAAGAGCCGAGAATACGCGCTCAAGATATGGAAGGTCTACCTGATGGAGCACCATCGTCGGTTCGAAAAGAACCCTTGACTTGATGATCTCCTCAATGTTGGGTGGGGTCTGAACAATCGCCGTAGTTATCTGCAAGAAACTCGTTAGCACTTGAAAATAGAGTAAGTTAGATTCGAGTTAAGCAGAAGATTAAGAAATTACCGTAGACAAAGAGCTTGAGATGAAAAACAGAGACAATTTTGGTAGAAAGCGAGGAAAAACTGAATGCTTGAAGATTTCTCTAAGTGCGATAACGGTGAGAATAGATAGGATTAGAAGAAAAGGGGTGATTTTATAAGATATGAAGATCAACCGGTTTTTTATCGGACGGTTGGGATAAAAACTCGCTTTTTAATGACGGTTGTGATCTGATGTTATAAGCGGAATGATTACATTAGCCGCCTCTAATCTAGACCCACGTAAGATATGCGAATATAAAGTAAGGTGAGAAGTCATGCATTAAATGCGTTGCATGCAACATTAAAGGCTTAAGTTTTTAAATGAGAACGGTTTCTACTGACTTAAACCTTAAAAACTTAATGGCGGGAAATAAATGCTCATTGATCTACTGAATGCAAACGATTGATATAATAAATGCGAGCATGCTTCTGAGACTATTAAGTATTTTAACTACGCAAACCTCTTCAGCTGAACTTTTATGATCAACTGGTTACCGTAATGACTCAGGAGGATCTTTGTAGTGTTGATAACCATGTTCCCCCTTACTGTGTACTATATGATTCACCCGACTGAATCAAAGTACTGAGTCTTTTGACCTGTCGTACTGACTCCTCCTACTGACATGAGTCAATGGGATCCAGTAGTCCTAGCTCAACTGATAATTCTCTGGATCTGTTCTCAGCTAGTGGTTTGGTCAGTATGTCTGCCCTTTGTTTGTCAGTATGGATCTTTTCCATTCTGATATCCTTCTTCTCGACATGGTCTCTGATGAAGTGGTGTCGAATGTCCACGTGCTTGCATCTCGTGTGGAGAACTGGGTTCTGAGTTAATAGCAATTGCACTGGTGGAGTCGCAGTAGATGGGCACTTCATCTTGAGAAATTCCATAATCTCGTAGTTGTTGTCGAAGCCAAAGGATCTGGGCACAGCAACTTCCAGCAGCCATATACTCAGCTTCAGTAGTGGATGTTGCTACTGAGTGTTGTTTCTTTGAAAACCATGATATCAGCATGCTGCCTAGGAACTGACATGTTCCAGAAGTTGACTTTTGATCTATCCTACATCCTGCGTAATCAGCATCAGAATAACCTCTTAGTATAAGATTATCAATAGCAGGATACCATAACCGTGCATCAGGTGTTCCCTTCAGGTATTGTAGAATCTTTTTCGCTGAGTCCAGATGACTTCGCTTGGGATTCGCCTGAAATCTTGCACATACACCTACAACATAAGTTATGTCAGGTCTGCTTGCTGTTAAATATAGTAAAGAACAATTAATAGCTCCATAATCAGTAGAGTTAACAGAAGCTCCCTCTTTGTCTAGATCGATTTTAAAGTTTGTGTTCATGGGGATCTTGACTGGCTTGCTTGAGTCGCAGCCGAATCTTTTCAGGAGATATTGAGTGTATTTAGCTTGGTTGATGAATATTCCTTCAGCTGATTGCTTCACTTGGAATCCAAGGAAATAGTTCATCTCTCCCATCATGGACATCTCGGACTTCTCCTTCATCATTTTCTCGAATTGTTGACATATAGTCACATTCCTGCAACCGAAAATGATGTCGTCCACGTATATTTGTACCAGTAGGATGTTATCTCCTGACTTGATGTTGAACAGGGTGCGATCTACTGTCCCCTTCTGAAAATCTTTCTGAAGCAGAAAGTCTGATAGGGTATCGTACCAAGCCCTGGGTGCTTGTTTTAACCCATACAGAGCTTTCCGAAGTCTGTACACCTGATGTCCTTGCTGAAAGCCGGGCGGTTGTTCCACATAGACTTCTTTCTTCAGTACGCCGTTCAGAAACGCTGACTTTACATCTATTTGATAAACTTTAAATTTTTTATGTGTTGCATAAGCTAGGAACAGACGAATAGCTTCCAATCTGGCGACTGGAGCGAATGTTTCATCAAAGTCTATTCCTTCTGATTGACAGTATCCCTTGGCAACAAGTCGAGCTTTGTTTCTGATAATGACGTTGTTTTCATCTTGCTTGTTTTTGAAGACCCACTTAGTGCCGATCACGTGATGATGTCTAGGTCTGTCAACAAGCTCCCAAACTTCATTTCGAACGAACTGGTTCAGCTCTTCTTGCATGGCAATGATCCAGTCAGCATCGTTAAGGGCATCCTCTATCATCTGAGGTTCTTCAGTAGACAAGAAGCAGGAGTAGAGAGAACTTTCTCCTTGGCTTAATCTGGATCTTGTGCTTATTGCTGCTGATGGATCTCCTATGATAAGATCAGAAGAGTGAGCGTCAAGCCATGAACGTCTGAGTTTGGCTTCTTCTTCTGAGATTACTTCTACATAGTCAACATGAGTGTTAGGCATTTCAGTAGTGCTATTCTGTGACTGTAGCAATTCAGTAAGAAGGTTAGGATCTACTGAGTTTCCAGGTTCAGGGGCATTTAGCTCAGGAACATTAGTCGTTCCCCCTGAGTTTATATTCTTAGTAGAGGTCTCAGTTACCACTGGGGCTTCCTCATCGACCATTGTTACCTGATGTTGATTCTGTTCAGTAGAATCAACCAGGTTAGCTACAGTGCCTGTGGGATGGGTCTGGATTTCCTCATCGTCTGACTCATCATCCCAACAATGCTGGATCTTTTTAGCTTTATCGTTCAGTGCGAGATCCTGTAGCTTGCTGCTGACATCTTCAGTATTTGTCTTCTTCGATTTCCTATCCTCAGTAACAAACTCATCAAAGACAACATGAGGGCTTTCCTCCATGCAAAGAGTCCGATAGTTAAAGACTTTGAAGGCTTTACTGACTCGAGAGTATCCTAAGAATACTCATTGATCAGATTTGCTATCAAAGACCTTCAACTGATCTTTCCCATTATTGTGAATAAAGCAAGGACAACCAAAAATATGGAAATGAGAAATAGAAGGAATTCTCCCTTTCCACAGTTCGTAAGGTGTCTTCATATGTTGTTGTGTAAGTAGTGAGCGATTCTAAGTGTAATAGGCGGTGTCAGTAGCATCAGCCCAGAACTTTGAGGGTAGTCCAGAGTCTGCTAGGAGCGTTCTTGCTGCTTCTTTGAGTGTTCTGTTCTTACATTCAGCAAGTCCGTTCTGCTGAGGGGTGCGAGCTGCTGATGTCTCGTGCTTGATTCCCTCTTTATCGCAGTACTCTTTTACTACTGAGTTGAGAAATTATGTTCCTCGATCTGAGCGTATTCTCTGTATCTTGATATCTTTTTTCACACTGAGTTTCTTCAGCAGATTGGGTAACTCAGTCTTGACATCAGATTTGTTGGCTATGAAGATGACCCACGTATATCTTGAGTAGTCGTCAATAACGATGAGGGCATACTTCTTTGCCTCGTATAGTCACTGGAGAAACTGGCCCAAACAAGTCCATGTGTAGCAGTTGAAGGATTCCATCAGTGGAAGGTGACGAAATTGGAGGATTGCTTTTCTTTGTCTGCTTTCCCTTCAAGCATGCTTCATAGTTTCTGTCTTTGATAAAAGTTTCATTGGGCAGTCCCCTGACTTTAGAGTTCTTGGCTAGCTTGTTCATAGTCTTGAAATTCAGGTGACTGAGTCTCTTTGCCACAGCCATCCTGTTTTATCACTGGATGTCGTCTGAGCAAGTAAGCAAGCCTCAGGTTCCGCGGTTTTCCAATTTGCAACGTAGATATTCTTCTTCCGCGAACCCGATAACACTGTTTTCCCTGTAGATTTGTCAACAACATCACGGAAACCAGCGTCAAAGATAACTCTATTCAGATTATCACAGAATTGACTGACATAAAGGAGATTATGTTGAAGTCCTTCAACATATGTTACTCTTGGAACTGAAGCAGTCCCAATGTTCAGTGTTCCGTATCCCCTTGTATAGCCTTTAGAATTGTCACCAAACTCAATTCTGAGACCATCTTCTTGTACGTAATTGGTCAGCAGGCTCTTTTGATATGTCATATGTCTCGAGCAGCCTGTAATAACCCGTAAAATTTTATATTACGAAATCAATATTTAAGCCCAAGGAGCAAGTCTAGTAGCGTAACATGTTATCATCGAACCTTATTTACGTAAAAGTAACGCACTACGCATTAGAAATCGGTATTCATGTATAGGGTACATGTAATTATAGGCTTTTAGAATTTATTAATTATAAGCTCCATACCCCTATGATTAGGGGTGAAAACGGATCGAATACGGACGAATAGTGCTCTTCCCATATTTGATCCCATATTTTTTTCTCGGATTCGGAGTCGAATACGGGAAGGCCGGATACGAATACGGATTCGGAATATTCGGGATACGAATACAGGGCGGATATATGACGGATTCGGATCGAATTTGAATAACAATAATTGGATAGTATGATTCATAAATAATCATCTATTTGTGATTGCAACACATGAAAAAATCACGTATACAATATTTAATAGAAGTTTTAATGCAAATTATAGTTAATATACTATCCATTATAAATAACATATTTTTTAAGATTAAGAAAGTACGAAAAAAATTCAAAATTCAAAATAAAATACCTAGCTAGTCAATAACCATAGATCGTTTAAAATATAAAGTAGTTTACAAAGTTTAAGAACCACATAAGGTTTGGCATGATATGATAGCAATCAACAAAAAAAATACTCCCTCCGTTCCAAAATTCTTGTCCGCTATTCCATTTTGGATTGTCCCAAAATTCTTGTCCACTTTCCTTTTTTAGTAAATTATTACACACAACTCTTTTGTGGGACCCACAACTTTATACCAATCTACACACAACTAACAACTCTCCTTAAAAACCGTGCAAAAAGCAAATTGGACAAGAATTTTGGGACGGAGGGAGTAACACGAGTGAATTTCAATCTTCATTCACTATGTAGCTTAGTATCTCAAGCCTCGGCCACAACTCCTCAATCTTCATCACTGACCATTTCTTCTTCATCCTATATTTTTTAATCTACAATTAGTATTTTAAGTTTGCAACTAAATTGGAATAACATTCTAATTAAATAAAACTACGTAAACTACTTTATAAAGAAAATTACGTAAGGGGACTATAATTTATACATACTTCATTAATCATTATAATAAAAAAATCCAAAAATATTACTCTATTTTTCTTATTTTGAATTTTGATTACTTTCATACTGTACTAGTATTTCTTCCGTCCGTCCCATTTGTCTTATATCTTTTTGGCACAGAAATTAAGAAAAATGGGTGGTAAATAAAGGGGTGAATTAATATAGATCAAACTAACGATATTAAGCATAACACACATTTTGTTCTTAGAGATAATTGTATTTTGGTATGTAGAGGAGTGAGTGATTATGTATAGAAAGATAAATCTACAAAGTAAAAATTGGAATTTGTATAGTTATTATTTTTTTATAATTATTATACTTAAACACAATTTGGAAAAGCACTTATAATAAAGAAATAAGAATCATTGTCTGAAGAGCCCAAAGTCAAAACTGTATAGGGAGTCCAAGATCATGTCTCCCACTGAATCCCTCACCATTTTACCAAGTTAGCCTCGGGACAGCAATATATTAACCGTAACTCACAAAGCAGCGAGGGCATAGACGTAATTTCTGCCACCATGACCTCATTTTTTGTTCGTTTGTTGATGAGGGAGCAGCTTTTTAGACAGTAAAATATCCAAGAAAATAAAAAAGAGCAATAATTTTTTGTGGACCCATCATGCCTTATCTTCAATTAAGCAAAATTAAACTACTAATAGCAAGGCCATAGCCACAGACAGATTCGGAACAATCAAATCTTGAAGAAACTCAAATCTTGAGAAATATTAGTATACAAAAACAGAGCTTACATTCAAGTAACAACCTCAAGAAAAAAGAATCACTAGCAAGAAGAAGAAGAAGAAGAAAACTTAAAATCGTGTGAGAGCTGAGCGGCGAGAGCGGTGAGCGAGAGCTGAGCGGCGAGAGCTGTGGCGCGGCGAGAGCGGTGAGCGAGAGCTGAGCGGCGCAGCGGGGGAGAGGTGGTAGTAGCGTCGGCACGTCGCGGCGGCGAGAGGTGGGACGGCGGTTTGAGGGAGTTGATGTCCGAGGGGGAGAATTGGGGCTGGGGTCGGGGAGAGAGAGTAGCCAAGTTTTGAACTTTTGACTTTAATTTTTTAATATTAATTTATTATATTATAAAATTAATTATTAAATATTTCGAATATCCAATTTTATAATCCGGGAAATATCCGATTAAATATGGAAAAAATCGGATACGGGCGGATAATGTGAAATCCGAATTCGAATCCGTATCTGATTCAAGATATCCGGATTTGAATCCGTATCCGATCGGATACTAAAAGTGCTCCCCGAATTGGTATCCGATCGGATACGGCTCCAGATCGGGCGCATATTATCCGATCCGGTTTCACCCCTACCTATGATGTATACTTCACCATAAATCAATAATTAGTACTCCCTCCGTCCCGCTAATTCTGTCCCAGTTGACTTCGGCACGGAGATTAAGAAATTTTAGTTTAGTGTGTATTTTATGAATTTTAATTGTATAAAGAAAATGACACAGTTTTCGAGGAGTGGTTGGTGGAAAGAAATGAGAATTATCCAAATTTTTGCAAGGCTAGTAAAAGACAATCGATTTTTATTTTTTTTATATTGTATTTGAAGAAATAATCTAAAGTTTTTAAAAAGATAAAAATCATAATTTTCTGAGTTCGGAGCGGAACATAATCGAGTGGGAAATAGATTTTTGAAAAGAGAGAGTATAAGAATTTGGAGGTTGAGTAGTGAGTAAAGGGGACCCACTTCATTTTATGTTTAAAATTATTTTTTACTATTTTAGGAAAGATGACAGTAATAACGGGACATCCGATTAGGCAAATAGGACAGTAATAGCGGGACGGAGGGAGTAATTCTTACATATATTATTTTCCAACTACATAGAGAGAGACACGAATAACTTAAGAAATTATATTTAATGAGCACTTAACTATTAAATGAGGTAATGAGACATAGGTCATCAGTAGGATTAGACCATAGTACCAAGCTTTGTTCCCTTGGTGGAGTACGTGTCAACATGCAAGGCAAGGAAGAGATGCATGTCTTTCAAAAGCTGGTGTTGCTGATGTGATGAATAGTGAGCTTCAACAGTTGATTAAACAACCTCCTAATCCACGTGTGCAGCATGCAGATTTCAGCAAAAGAACTCTCCCACTTAAGATCTAAGCTTGTCGGCCACTCCCCTTTATATAGTAGTAGCTAGAACTTGATAAGTATTTGGAATTCCTTACTCTTCTTCACAAATCAAGCTATTGTTATACGTGGAAGATCCCTAGACCAAGATCCAATCCTTTCCTTTAGGCATCACACAATCGACCAAATAAGGTATACTACTCCTCTTAGCCTTCGATTTCTTGTTTTGAGGCTGTAAAGATTGAAGATTTATATACTTTTAAGAACATAAAATCTTAGATTTAAGGGAGAGAAGGGTTAGGAAGATTTGCATGTATGAAAATAAAGTTGCATGTGTAGATCTGGATGTAAGACAACAAGAAATGTTTAAGTTGCATGTGTACAGAAATCTGTCCAGCCATTTCCCTTTTCCGCCGAGAATTTCAAGGCTAAATGCACGATCTTTTGTTACATGAAAAATTCCAGAAAAATTATAGAGATACAAATTTAGGATGTCTATAAGATAGATATCTGTAAATTTTGGTGACTTTTGGACAAGTCCTTATATTTTTAATAAATTTCATCTTTTATGCTGTCGAAAAACCATGTATTCGGGATAGAGCTTAATAAAATATTTATATCTCACTCCACAAAAATGATATGGACTTGATTCTTTTTCCTAAATACTCTACATACTTATTAGTTTCTAAAAATATGTATTCTGTATTTTTGAACCATACATGTAAAAGCAATTTATTACAAACCTTCCATCGTTAAACAAAGACTTGCATTCTGTGGAGCAGTTTTGAGTGAAAAATAATCTGTATTTTCTGAATCCATCACTTATCCATAAGGTTTGAAAATTTGACATGACATCAATATGCATGTGTCCTAAGTATTTGTGGAATGTTAGAATTTTTAGAGCAGTGTTGATCCCACAAACCGTAGCTAAAGTATAGTTGGACAGAAACGGACCATATTCGTACAATGAGCATTGTTTTAGTGATAACTTCTAGAATACTGATTATTTTGTTACGAAACCAATTACAGTATAACCAAGACTCATTAAGGATGATATAAATGGGATATTAGAATTTATGGAGTGAAACCGTGGTCTTTGGAATGTTTACAAAATAGGACTTCTGCACGAGTTTAACGGATTATAGCTACGACATTGTTTTAACCTAATAACTATTAGGTATCGCTTATAGATCATGAATTGTACACTTTCTACTAGAATAAGTTGTTAAGAGTTAGAGGGTATTGTTGTAGGACCTATCGTGGAAGAGCAATAGCCCTTGGTGTCGGGAATACTCGTAGAACAACTTAGCGCTATTCAAGGTGGGTTTATATGTTTCTATAAAAAGTATGTTTGAGTTATTAAGCTCTGTTATTTATGCAAGTTATGGATGTTCATGTTTTTACTCTCTATTGGCTTTAATGCTTCTACTTGAATGATATTGGCTCTGCCAATAAGAAAGGAAACGATCGGACTCTAACTAGGCGAAAGGTTTTCTAGTTAGAGTTGTGTACACAAATGTTACGAAGTTAGTCTTAGGCGAATGTGTTTCCCTAAGACTAAGGAAGAGAAAAGGACGTAGAATGTACCAATAGTTGAGAAAAAGAAAGAATGGCCAAATGAAATGTTTTGGTATTCATAGAATGCTATTTTGTTTTAAAACTTTCTATGTTATACCGTTTTACATGAACATTCCATTTTCAAAGATTTGGCTAATGTTTTTATCAAAGGCTTAACCCACGGAGTACATTAGTATTCAGCCCTATTATCTTCAAAATGTTTTCAGGTTAGATGGACGGTGCAAGGTGGATGTCTGAGTTGGTGTTGATCGTGCTATTTTGCCGTTATAGCCTTATGTTTTTGAGATATTTCCGCTAAACTCTGATTTAAATGTTTGTTTTTATGACCTCCTCACTTCCTTCTTTTGCTCATTGAGGAGTATTGATACTGTGAAGTTCCATTTTGAATATGTTCATATATGGTTATAGTTGTTAAAAATCATTCTTTCATGTTCACTTTTCTTTCCCGCTTCTTTATACCTCACCCCATCACGTTCCGACATTTGTTTACTTCCCTGAGGAGCTGGGGCGTGACACAGCCGCTGTCCACAATCCAAGGGTCCTTGTGCACCTGCAAAACAGAAACATTTTTAGGTACCCTTTGGTTCAGTTTGAGTCCTTAAGCGTTAGTTGGTGATTTTGCAACCTAGATCTGTCTCGGGACCTTAGGAGTCTGAGACTTCTTCTTCTGAACCTTGTCAGTCTTTTTCTCCACAGGACTTGGAGATACTGACTTCTGGATAGTTTTGGGTTCAGGAGCTTTCTTCTTCTGAGGTTTTGTGCTCTCCTGACCCTATGCTCATAGAAGTATGAACCATACTGTGCTGGATGCTCATACAATGGTTCGTTGTACTGTTCTGCCCACCTGACCTTCTTGGTTCCCCCTGAATTTGATCGTGGTGTCCTGGGGCTAGAACCTTTGGTCATTTGATTCTTGTTGCTCGGTTGAGGTGCAATCATCTTCTGCTTGTTTTTCGCCTGAGTTGTTGGTTCAACAACCTGAACTTTCCCTCTGACGAACCTATCAGCTAGCATTTCTGAGCTTTTAGATGTTGAAGTGGAAGCTTCATGAGTGTAGCCAAGTCCTTCTTTCATGGTTAGTGGCCTTTGAGCTCTGAGCATGCTTTCCAACTTCTCTTTAGCTCCTAGGTAGTGTTCAGTCATCAGTCCTCACCAGACCTCATCACTTTTCCGAAGTGATTCATAGTCTTTCTCTACTTCTACGAAGTATCTTTCTCGGAATTGTCCTTGGTCAGAACTGATAACTGAGTTTCTTGAAGCTGAGACTTAGTCATAAGAGATTCAATCTCTTCCTTGAGTCTCGCGACCAGATTCTCTAAATCAGTAGAGACCTGACAATCAGAAGAAAGTCTCTGATTCTCAGCCTTTATCTGTTCCAATTCCTGAATAGTTCTGCTGAACTCTATGCTCAGCTGAATCTGCTCCTCTAGTAGATCATCATATACTTGTATCACGTCTAGAGGTTCATCTGTGACCGAGTATGTGTCGTGTGTACTATGTGAAGAGGAGGTTATATTAAGTTTCGAGTTTACCTCAGCCTCTTCTCGAGCTATCAGACAATATTCAGCTGTTGATTCAGGATCTGTTTCTTCGATCTCAACGGCAACAAATGCAGCTTCGTCTTCAGAAGAATACATAAATGTATCTTCCTCGATTGAGTCATCAGATATCTCTCCAGCGATATAGGCCTGCCTTCTTCGGATAAATTTTTCACGTCTGGCCTGCCGTTCAGCTCGTTGAGCAACTGAGAGTTCGGGACAATCGTACTGATAATGTCCCTCCTTCCTGCAGTTGTAACATACAGAGGTTCTACCGCCTTTTCCAGCTGAGTCATTGGATGGACTAGCAGCAGGTTCTGCGTTCCTGCAATCAGTAGAAGTTTTAGATTCTTCCCTTTTTCGATAATCCTTTTTACCTGAGGGAGAATCTCTGTGGTATTTCTTTAGCTTCCGGACTCTTTCCTTTTCTCTTTGATATTTGAGAGCCATGAGCGCAAGCTGATCAGTAGCGGGAGTCTCGGAAGACTTAACATCTGACATAGCTACTGTCTTGCTGGAAGAAATGGGGTTGACTCCAGTTTTGCTGACTGTTGCTTTGTAGGCATGATCTATCTGTATGTCAGCTGGAGCACTGAAACATCGTTGGGGTAGGCTGTGCTCGAATTCCTCCATCTTTAATTCTGAAAATATAACATAAGGAGTTAGAGCATTTAGATCTGAGCGACGTAAATAAGTAGCAAAAGGAAGCCACTTCAGTCGAGGCAATGCTCTTAAGATCTTCGTGTTCATCTCTTTGTTGGTGAACGTCCTCCCTAGCCCGTTGATGACATTGATCTGGTTTGTAAATCTGACGCTAAGCTCGTCAATGGTTTCGTTGGGCTCCATGGCAAAAGTATCAAACTTTTGTAGTTCTAGCTCGAGCTTGTTTTCTTTGATCTGCGGGGTTCCTTGGCTCAGTACAGCCAGGGCATCCCAAAGTTCCTTTGTCGTTTTGCAGTCTTGCACCCTTCCGAGGTGTGAATCGCTGAGCGTAGTCAGGATTGCATTCCGCGTAACTCGATCGAGGTTGTGTAGCTTTTTCTCTTCAGGCGTGAAGGCTGATTTGTTTTTCACAATTTTAGCACTAGTCTGTACTCCTACACCTCCCACAGCTGCATATTGAACGTTGTCGATCATGGGAATGATAGGTCCTATTTCTAGGACGTCAGTCATGCTGTCGTGCAGCGATGTAAGGTGTGCCTCCATTCTTACGCGTCATACCGTGTAGTTCTCCACAGAGAACATCGGTACCATCCGAATACCTGACATATCAGACATTATGGGTGAGAGTATAAGGATGTATGAAGAGATGCTTGTGCAGTGAAAAACGTTTTCAGGATCTGTTCGAGTAGACCAGAGTTTCAAAACCGATGATCAGAAGAACATCGAGCTCTGATACCAATTGTTGGTCTGGAGACGAGTGTCAGGTGTAGAGGGGGGGGGGGTGAATACACCTGAGTACAAGTTATTTTTCTCAAACACGAAGGACAGCTGAGCTGTAGATTGCAACTAATGAACAGTGCCAAATAGTAACCTTCTGATCGTGGGTCAGAGTGTGTCAACTACTGAGTCTCTCCTACTGACTTTTGTCAGTATTTGATTTTCAGTCAGAGACTTAGTGCGGATAAGTGTGTAGGGCTGATAGACTTCGTCTCGATTTGAAAACGTGTTTTTCGCAAACCAAATTATTTTGGCTACTGCACTTTTCAAATACGTTTTATGCAAAATATGAGTTTGTAAGATGATTTAGAATGCAGTGCGATAAAACAGTAAATGACACAAGCGGTCTTTATTGTGGTTCGGATATGCAAGATCCTACGTCCACGGTCCTGCTGAACAAGAGGTCTTGTTGATTTATCTAAGCAAGCCTCAGCAAGGTATCTGTGCACTGGACAGACCCTTCTAAGTTATAGTCCTTAGCGACTTTACAAATCAAACCGGAGTTTGAAGGGGAGGGGATGTTCTCCAATAGTGAAGGATTTCTTACAATAAGAGCAGTCACAAAATGTGAACTCCTTCGAAGGTTCTAAGCTATAGATATGAACGATTGAGCTTAGAGAGAGAAGAGGGATCTATAGAAGAAAAACTCTAGAGAGAAGAACTAAGAATATTCTAATAAGGCAAGTTCTTCGCTGGATCTTCTTGAAAGGCGCTAGAGTGTTTTCGAAATCTTGAGCGTGTAATCCCTTTGATATCCCGTGCGTGGAGCTCGGAAATGCTTCTCTATTTATAGTTGTGACCCAGACATTTGTCCGTTGGAGAGGACGAGGCCACGTGTCACAAGCGTCCAAGGAAAATGGCCATATGTTCGAAATGTTGTCGCAGAGTAGTTGGTTACTGTGCATGAGAGCAGCTTTAGTTGGTCAGAGTAGGTAGAGCTTAGACTGCTTCCCATTGGTCGAGGTTTGTGGTAGGTGAGACTTGTCAGACATCGGTCTTCATCGGAGTTAACTCTCACTCAACCTCGTATGATCTTCTGCTGACTTTCGAATGAAGTTAGACTGAGGTCGTTTCCTGTCGGATACAGTAGACCTGATATGATCTCTGTCTTCTTCGTCTGAGTCTGCTGAATACAAAATTCTACTGAGCGGGATCAGCTGATAACTCTGAAGGTACTGAGCTTGAATACTTTGCTCCTCTACTGATGTAAGTCAGTTGATGAGATGTCTTCTACTGAGAGAAGTCAGCTGATGACCTGTGAACTCAAGCTCTTACAATGATGACGTGGGGTTCTGGAATGTAACTTCCTACTGAAGATCAATCCAACACTTACCCCGTACAAGACTTGGACAAAACGATAATGAAAAATATAATCCGTCTAGCCTATTACATCATCTAGTCCTATCGACACAACACAAAGGATACAAGACGGTTTTGAGATCTTCAATTCCATAGTAATGAAATGCTATGATTTCCCCCATTACCGATAAACAGATTGGTCCTATTACAAGAATTATTGATAAAATAATACAAGTATCCTCTAAGTGGTTGTTAAAACAAACCACAGACTCATAACCCAACAGTTTGGACAAAAGAATAGATCAGAAGTCGAGATGATACATTCAAAGGAAAATTGAGTTTCATCGACAAACCCACAACTTATAGGACTTATCTCTTTCACCTCCGAACTCAGTTTTACAAACCGAAGGTGTTTCTAGAAAGCTAATAGTGAGAGGTTTCCAACGATATATCATACCGCGGGATTTGATGAACGGAAACGAGTAGAAACAGGGCTGAAGGCAGCTGACCCGTTTCAGCGAAAATAGAAAACACAACCCGTCACCCCAACTTTTAAGACCCATAACTTTCGGGTACAATCTCTGATTTACAAACCAAAAGTGGCGTTAGAAAGACAACGAAAAGAGCTTTCCGATGATATATAATATGTCAGATTTTGAATAACGGAAACGAGCAGAAGTTGGATTCAAAGTTGCTGCTTTACTCATGGAGAAAGAAAACCCGTAGTCGTAGTCTACTAACACTTAAACTTTCGGGAGCCATAACTTTCAAGTCTGAACTCGGAATTACGAATAAAAGATGGCGTTGGAAAGCCAGAAACGAGAGCTTTCCAATGGTATATAATTTAATGGCTTTTGGACAATAAAATCAAACAGAAACTAAGTTTTAACCTCTTGTTCTTACACAAAAGAAAACAGAGACACATGATGATGTATCGACACCAAAATCATGGCAGCAGCCCCGCTGCCACCTCCGACTCTTCCCCTCTGGCGACCCTCTCCTAATACTAGCAAGACCACAACAAGAACATTCCCTTGAAGAAGCAAAACTCTAGAACATGATTCGAGAGACAACAAGTAGAGATGAACGTAAATACATCAAATTTTTAGATCATGATTCTACAAATAAGAGAATAATCGGCAAGAAGACGAGGAAGGAACTTTACCTCTGATTTCTGGAGAGAAAGTTTACGAGGAAAGAGAGGAAGTGAGATGGTTGAAATGAGTGCAGGATAAAGAAATAAAAGGATTAAGAATCAGAGAGAGAAATGGCGGTGGAAGTCAGCCCAGCAACATCTACTCCCTTCTTCAATTATTTTATTTTTCCTATTTATTATTTTTAGTAAACCTCTTGAATTATATCAACTTATTTATTAGGTTTGTCGCATCCGTAACATAAGAAAAATGAAAATAATAGACATATATTTGGCACACTAGTTAACTTACCAATGAAGTTTCTCCCTCTTACCAAGCTTCACTATTTGTATGTATACTATGCAATATATATATATATATATATATAGATATATAATTACCAAATGTCATTCTCTTTGTATTCTTAGGTGGAGGGTTGAAATTCATAATTTTTCAATGGACTAATCTGAACTAATTTTATTTCATATGAAAACTCGGGATATTAAATCCTTCCCTCCTTAAAAATAAATTTCGTCCTCGAAATTTGCATAGCTTTCTCATTGCAACTTGAATATTATAGTTTCATCATACTTGGAAATTTTCATATTACCTCTTTCTCTCTTTGAAATATCATATAACCTTTACTCGAGGAATTTTCCGGTTCCTCAAAACACGAGGCTTACAATTACGTATATGATCTAGTCTTTCTTTCACAATTTAGTCCGAACATAGGACCACTTCATCATACTTGACTTCGTGTTGATGCTCAACAATTACATTCTTAAACATGAGAGACGCCACATACTTCTATTGAACCAAGTAGCAATTCCATAAAGAACTTTATCTATTTTGCTCCGTACTTCGAGAATTTCTTATGAACTCAATTTATTTTGCTAGATCATCTCACTCTTTATTATAAATAATTAATCATAAAAATATTTCACGCTCATCACTATAATTTCTCCTTATCGCCATAGATTTTCTGCATTTTCTTGGACTAACCATTATCCAGTATCTTCATCTCTCGACATTATATACTTACGTAAGCTGCCATGGTAATCATTGTCTTATTGCTTTCGTAATAGATGTCTTCCACTTGGAGAAAAGTAACTTCCAAATCTACCATGAATTTAAATAGTTCCCTCCAACTTTCCATACAGTTCACGGATCGACAACTGAGCCAATACTCAATTACTCGTTGATCATTTCGTATAAACTCTTCTAGCATTTTGAGATGAATCTGGAATCACAATCTGAGGTGATCGACAACTGCACGCCCCGCACTCTAAAATATCTTGAGGTACTATTATGTTCATCTATCGAATCGAAACGTCATTCGAATTGGAAGGAAACTCGTTGACTTTATCTATCATTTGACTTTAGCCCAGCTAGAAGTGGTTCAATCTGTTGATAAAGCTTATAACAATGCGCTTCACTTTTCTTTGAAATTTCCTAGAACTACAATAATCTAATCTTTCATATAGCGGCTAATACGATGAAAAATAAGGCAACATTACACGAACAAAATTGCCACTTTCTTCCTTTCTTCTGATCAAGGAATTGCTTCGTGAGTGTGCTAGCTATCTCTGAAACTATAGTTAATGAAGTTAAGAATTACGTGCGTGTTCTACAACATAGATGTGGAGAGCCGGACTGGTTATACGCTGCCTTTCCCTGCAAGAGGTCTCCTCGCTTCCATTAACACGTACTGTATAAAGCTAAACTAGCAAATCAGGAACCAAGTTCCATTCCTGCTATTAGATTGGAAAGCCGCTACCGAGGAGAAAAATAAAAGATAAACCAATCACCAGTATAATCGTGAAATCAATGCGGAGAAATCCTTTTCTACTGTACTCCGCGATGCGTTTTAGTATCTTTTGTGTAGACCGTATATCGGGTATTACAAGTTACTGGTTATTCTGAGTTACGCACAATCCCTTCTCAAACATAAGAGGGTTATTTGTTGTTGTCCAAGAAATCTTATATCGATCAGAACTTATCTTTTCTAAAAATAATTCATCCCCTTATTTCCGTTCATACTTATCTTCCTCAGGCAGATTTAGCTATTACGGATGGTGCGTAACCTTTATTTGGATCAGGTTACATAATAGAAATATTTCAAAAGAAACGTTTCATACTTCCATCAATCAAAGAATATGTTCAATGAGGTTAAAACGAATAGATGGAACGATAAGTACCGATGACAAAGTAACAAGATGGATCTCAGGAAAATATAATATGAAATGAGTCCCGACTATGCTGCCAAAGGGGAAAAAGAATATTATTCATAAATGTATGAATCAAACAAATATTTCAATGAGGTTAGAAACAGATATATGAAATAATTATCAGAGATCAAGTTTCGAGATGAACTATGACCAATTGCTGAGGGCTGGTAAATAGAGTGGAGGAATGGAACAAACGAAATGTGAAGTCCGTCTTCCAAGTTCGAGAGGAACAAGAAAATGAAAACTTTATTCTTAATCTTAATCAAGATGAAATCAATTAAAATGATCTCACTTCTAATCACTGTAAGGTCAAATATTTAGAGGCTACAAAGATTCAATATTTGATGGATATAGAGGACTAAAGAGAGTAACTTTCAACTTCTTGGAAACCTTCCTACTTTTATAGACAACTTCGAGAAACCACAATCCTTGAAATATTGGGAGCCTGAACATGTAAAATATATTGTTGAACCGATAATTGGGTTGGATTAGAGACATATATCTCTAGAGAAAATCATGACCAGATTACTACACCCAGTCAGTTTGACAGAAAACTGCACTATAAACACATATAGAGAAAAACTCATCATAGAGTCAAAAACAAAGTTAGGGGATCAAAGAGAATTGAATAACATTGGCCATCGCAATTTTATCAAATGACACTTTCAATGGAGTTCAAACAAACACAGAATGATCCGTTGAGATGAACTATCGTAATAGATTCCGGCAATTATAGTACAAAAATGGCCTAACTGTTTAGTCGAAAGAAAGTGAATTGAAGGATCCAACCTAAAGAATAAACTTCCCAACTATATAATTAAATAATATGAAGAAGAAGAATAATCATATGCTAGTTTAAATAGTTGTGCATCTACTTCTTCTAGTCTTCATCAAATCTTGTTTCTCATCGTTCAGAATCGAGTGTCAAAAACATCATACTCCAATATGTATTAAGATAGTGTAAAATGAGGGTAGTGTCACTCTTGTCTTTATCTTTGCATCAAGCATCGACATCACGTGATCTTGATCTAACCGTCTCAAATATACTAAGTTCTTGGAGCTGTCCGCAAAAATTGACTCCAGTTGAGCTTGTACTCTTGAAGAATCGTTAGAGAGGTACCACTCGTACAATCATGAAGTCATTGCCTAAAGGTCGTGCCTTAAAATTATATCTTTCTTGACGAAGAGGTGAAGCTTTAAGCAGTAAGGGAAGCTTGAGATATCCATCTAAATCTCATGCTCGGTGAAATCAATCGTACCATCCGTGTAGATATTGTCGCAGAAGAATCATCACTTTAAGTGAAAGTTCGACAATAGATAAATACGTTCCTAAATCATAAATAAGTATATCATGCATTCGAGCTTCCATCCTTTTGCTCCATTGTTGAGATAATCAATAGTTATGCGATGCCTTGTAGTCTGCAATGCCACCTCTTGCTTCATTCAATGTGATTATTCTTACAATGCGCTTCAGACACAATTAACTCATCATTTAGAAAGATAGATCTCAATCTATCACCTAAACCACAAGAGATAATACTTGCTAAATTCTCTATCTTCTATAAGCATGATAAGTTTTCTCATTCATATTCATTCTAACATGCTCAAACTGAAAGTCTAACTTATAAGGGTTGAAATCACATCATACCTGATCTAGTGTGTTTCTCTATGATCACACTCTTTTCAGCATAATCTTGCTATGCTATAAAGGTCAACAACACCTGATATAACAGTTCATTCATGATCGCTCTTATATCTACGCTAGATACCACTATCTTATCAAGGAATTGTGAAACTCAAATTGATTTCTTTTCTTACTGAAACTGAGCCAAAGGTTTGAAAACCAAGCTGACAATGATTTCGAAACAAGGGTTATATGGGCTCATAATCTCAAATATGACAAAACTTTGTTACAAAAGTTGGAAAACACAAATAACATTGACAGTGTAGGAACTACCCAAAAATAGTTGACCAACATTTAAAAGTCTAGAGATTCTAGTCTAGACTTAAAAGAAAAATATTTCAATCTCATAGCGAAACAAAACGCTATGATATTATTCCAAGATAATAGTCTGATCGCCTTCTCAAGGAAAAATGTATTACATACTCGAGACAAGCATATCAAGATGCGTTGTTGAAAGAAAATTCAAACAACACATAACTAAGTATAAAGATGAACATGTTGATAGACGACTGTTACGCACAACAAGACTCCTTTGAGAAGGATTTCACAATGTATATAAAATGATATGGTTATCAATTCAAGTCTAGGCTATGGAAAAGCAAGGCCCAACTTCGTTGTCAAGATATTTGTAAGATTCATGTCAAAAGGAAAACTTGACAACTTACTGAACAAGTCAAAGGAAATAAACCAAGATAAATCATCATAACCATCTATTTAAAATCTAATGACAATCCCTAAGAATCCTTATTTCTATCATCCTCTCTTAGTTGTTGAAAGTCCTTGTATATCTACTCTTAGAAAAGAATACACGTGGGTATATAATTAGAAGATGATAGTATATCACCCATACTTCTTGCATTTCGCCAATCACATCGATCGTCGTTATCTGCACGCGTACCATCAATAACATCTCAATCATTATCAATTGTATGTGACTACTCTGCTATGGCAAACTCCTACTCTGGATCGGTTAGCATTCTCTACAACGAGAATCGAGATTAACGTTTATTTTGTCATTGTTTTCTGCTCTCCGTTGTGGACATACTCTTTCTATAAAATAACAAAGTGCTTCAAGGTCTGTGATGATTACTTTAGTCTTACGTCAATCGACAAAGTAGAGCCCTATAAATCTGATTGTTATGAGTCAAAATCATCTCATAATGTGAAATCAACCTTCATATTGTTGTCAAGTATGAGTTCACCTACCCGTTTTGGTAGCGTACCAAATGAAACCGCCTGCTAAAAATATCTTATGAGAAACTAATCCCTCATGGAAGTAGAGAGCATCTAAGTAATTTGAAGGCACTATTCACATGTTTAAGCATGAGTACTTAAACCATTATCATTGTATCCTATTACAAAGCCATAAAAGTCATCAACTCATGAAACAACTTGAACGTTGTCAAGCTTTGCAAGAGAACAACACTGTCAATACATATCTCATTATTTCTTTTCCCATTTCATCATCTTTCTAGTTGCATTGAGTTGAAAATCCAACACGATGAAATATCTCTTTCATCACCATAACAAAGTATCACTATACTCCCTTCACTTCCACTTTACTTATTTCAAGTTATACTAGCATAAAAGTTCTCAATATAACAAAATATAACACTTGTATTCAAACAATTCATAATAATGTATCAAATACTTTTTCTCAAAACTTTCTTCACTTGAGCTCAGAGAAACTCAACGAAAAACACATGCACTAATCAAGTGGACTTATCCAACTTGACAATAATACTTTTCAACATTATCATGATCCCGAAGAAATTCATCATGAAAACATGTTGGGAGATGATTCAGTCTTCTCACAATCAGTTAAGACATTACTCAATAGCCCTGTGCTCTGAATATTTACTGAAGATTTGAAGATCCCAAAACCCTATCTTGGCTGATGAACCATTCAGTTGTAACCTGTTCTGTTTTGTCTCTGAGGATTTAAACTCAGTAGACACTCTGCATCTGGTTCAGGCGCTCAGTAGATTACCTGCCTCAGTACCAGAAGTAGAAGACTCAGTGATACTGGACTCAGCAGGAGCAAAGATATCGAAAGGCGTCGGTGGGCCGAACTCGCGGGAGTAGTTCACAGAACTCAGAGTTGATCTTCAGTAGAGCCGACTCAGTAGGAGCATGCTACTGAATAAAGATCAGACTCAACAACGGCTGGACAGTCTTCTGATTGTCAGATTCTCTAAAAGTCAAATCAGCAGAGTCAATACGAGGAAGAGAGAAGTCAACTTCAGATCTCCTTGAAGTCTGTTCTGTCTCACCCACTTTTCTGAACCTCGACCAATGACAAGCAGTCACCTGTCCTATATCTGTTAAAGCTGCAAGTCAACAACTTTCCAAAAATGGAGGAAAATGACACTGCAACCATACTTCGAAAGAGCCGTTAGCTACCCAAAAGAAAGAGAGATAAAAGGATCGTCGTCTCCAACGGATCTATCCTTATCTCTGCTCTATAAATAGAGGGATACAATCAAATTGAAGCTCACCTAGAAATCGAAGAACACACGAGTATTCATGAGTAACTCTAAAACGTTTTAAGTCTTCCGCAAGTAATTCGAAGAATTAATCTCCGGCGAAATATGACATACTTGCTCATAGGGAACCAAGCTGAACCAGAATCATATAGCCTCTAGTATCCAAGTGACTGAACACGAACCCAAGTCTATACTTAGTCGTTCGTCACTCTAGAAGCCACTTTCTTATTCCCTATCCCTCTAACCTAAGCTCAGCTGTTCATATCTATAGCTTAGACGAAGGAGTTCATAGTCGAACTGATCCTTATTGTAAAGGACTCCTTCATAGTTGGAGAGTTTTTCAAACACTTAGTTTGATACCCTGTAAACTGAGACTTGCTCAGCATAAATCTCAAGGCCAGTGTTTGTCCAGTGTACAAACCAACTGAGACTACCTCAGTATAATACATAGCCTCCTGATCTTTCGAGACAGTGGCGTAGGATTGTTGGATCCGAACCACTTTAAAAATTGTTTGTGTTCTGTGTTCGTTATTTACTGTTGCATTGATTACTGTTCATGCTGAAATTATCTTTAAAATCATTCAACTGAGTTTCAGCAAGTTTAATCGACTGCACTAATATACTGAAACTGTTTTGCTAAAAACATTTTCTTAACTCAACTGAATTTGGGCCTACACATTCCGCACTACTGAACTTTATCTGAACGGTACTGAATTCTAACTCTAGTCAGCTAGTAGACCTCAGTAAAGTCAGTCACTCTGCCACGCGATTCAGAACAACTTATTTGGTCTGCTGAACTCGTTCAGTACGACACTCTCCTAAAAAGGACTGTTTGCATTTAAAGTTGAGAAATCGGTTTTCATGTGTATTCACCCCCCCCCTCTACACCTGAACATTACTCTCGGGACCAACAATTGGTATCCGAGCAGGAGTTCTTTAAGACTCTTGTTATTCTGAAACTGGTCTACTTGAACGGATCCGGAAAACGTTTTCACTACATATCACTCTTCATTCATATCATTATTCACTATGTCTGATATGTTAGGAATCAGAATGGTACCCATGTTCTTAGTAGAGAACTATGGAGTATGGCTGGTCAGAATGGAGGCACATCTGACCTCCCTCCACAACAGCATGGCAAAGGTTCTAGAGGACGGACCTATCGTTCCAATGGTTGATAGCGTCGTAGCTCAAGACCCAGCACAGGGAGGAGGAATGGTGACCGGGAAGAAGATCCCCAAAGACAGAAGTCTCTTCACCCCTGAGGAGAAGAAGCTTCACAACTTAGACCGAGTCGCCAGAAACGCCATACTGACCACTCTGAGCAATTCTTATCTCGGAAGAGTTCAGGACTGCAAGTCCGCGAAAGAACTCTGGGATGCTCTAGCGCTACTGAGTCGGGGGACTCAGAAGATCAAAGCGAACAAACTCGCGCTGGAACTTCAGAAGCTGGAGAGACTGTCTCTCATGCCTGGTGACTCCATTGAAGATCTGAACGTTAGATTCACGGATCTGATGAACTCTATCAACGGGATGGGAAAGACATTCTCCAACCGAGAGATGAATCTCAAAATTTTGAGGGCATTGCCAGACGGTCACTGGACTCCCTTTGCTACCTTATTGCGTCATTCTGATTTAGATGTCGTTACTCCTGACCATATCTTTTCAGAGCTTAAAGCTGAGGAGTTCGAGTTTGGCTTACCTCAAAGGAAGCAGCGAGCTGAAGCTGATATCGAAATCGACCATGCTTTTAAAGCATCAGTCAGCACAGTAGCTCCGGCGCCTAGCAAGGCTGAACCTTCACTCAATGATATACAAGAAGGAAACTTAGCCAAGAAGTACGCGCTGCTTGCCGTGAAGTATCAGAAAGAGAAGGAGAGGCGCAGGAAGCTCTCAAGAGTCGTCAGAGACTCAAAGGGTAAGATTGAATATACACCCAAGCGCACTCCTTACTCACATACTTCTGAATGCAGGAAACTGGAGGGCTCAGCTCAGTCGAAAGACTGTGAAAGCAAAGAGGAAAGAGTCACAACCTGCTATAACTGCAAGAAGCCAGGACACTATCAGTATGACTGTCATGAGCTCAGCACTACTGAAAGAGCAGCACGCAAAGCTCGAAGGGAGAAGTTCATCAAGAAGCGACAAGCATATATTGTCGGTGAGCTCTTGGACGCTCAGATGAAGTCGACTCCTTCATGGATTCATCAGATGATGAAGCGGCATTCATGACCATAGAGCTTGAAGCTGAAGAAGACGCTGAAAAGTGTCTCATGGCAGGAGAAGAGGATGAGGTAAACTCTTACGCTCCATTTAACTCCTCTTCACACTGCACACACGACACTATTTTAGGAGCAGATGAGAAGCTGGAAGTCGCAATTGCATACGAAGAACTACTCGACGAGAAGATTCAGATGAGTCTGCAGGAGTTGGATACCCTGAAAGTGGAGAATCAGAGACTTTCTTAGGAGAGTCTGGTTGCTACTAAGTCAGAAGGACTTGTGTTGAAACTCAGGGAGGAGATAAACTCTCTGATGGCCAAGTCTCAGCATCAAGAAGATCAGATCTCAGTACTGACCAATGACTTGACTCAGAAAGATACTGAACTGAGTCTACTGAAGCAAGAGATGTCAGGACTACAGACCGAGCATGAATTGCTGAAGAAAAGTGATGATGTCTGGAGGAACCTGATGACAGAGCGGTACATGGGCGCTGAAAAGAAGCATGAGGCGATGCTAGCAAGCAACAAGCCTAAGCATTGTAAGGAGGGACTCGGATTCAGCCATGGAGCCTCCACATCTACCCCCGTACGCCCAGAAAATCGGCTAGCTGATAGGTTTGTTCAAGGGGAGACCATCAACTCAGAAATTCAGAACCCCTAACCAAGAACAAATAGAAGATGAAAGCACCTCATCCCAGCTGTCAGCACTCTGACAAAAAGATCAGCACCAAATCACCCCAGTTCAACCAAGGGGGAACCAACAAAGCAAAGTGGGCTGATCAGTATGGACCTGCGCAGCTGACACATGCAGCTCAGTATGGGTCATATTACTATGATCCTATAGTCAGAAGGAAACCTAAGAGTCAGAAGAAGAAGAAAGTCGTACAGAAGGCAAATGTCAGCAGTCCACCTACTCAGAAGATCATGACTCCTCGAACCCGTAAAGTCTCAAAAGTCGGCATTGACCGATCCGGTGGTCAAATATGTTGATCAAAGTGGAAAGAAATTGTCTGAGACCACAAGGTCGTAAGACAGATCTGGGTTTTCAAAACTAACATCTAAGGACCCAAAATCAAAAATAAAGGGTACCTAAATATAATTTTGTTTTGAAGGTGCATAAGGACCCTTGGTATGTGGACACCAGATGCTCAAGACATATGACATACCAAAAGGACCTTATGAAGAATTATACTACTGAAGAAGGACCCCGAATCGAGTTTGGAGACAACGCAAAAGGCTATACCAGAGGCTATGGAACACTCAGCATTGGAACCGCAGTAGTTCCAAGAGTATCATATGTTGAAGGACTTCAGCATAATCTTTTATTTGTTAGTCAATTTTGTGATAACTCGAATAGAGTGATTTTTTACGTTGGTTTCTGCGATGTCATTGATAAATCTACAGGGAAAACAGTGTTGTCAGGTTCGCGCAAAAAGAACATCTATGTAGCTGACTGGAACTCAGCTGAACGTGAAGCTTGTTTGTTGGCGAAGAACGACAACAGAACGGGGTGGCTCTGGCACAGAAGACTCAGCCATCTAAACTTCAAGACGCTCAACAAATTAGCGAGAAACACTTTAGCAAGAGGACTGCCGAATGAAGTATTCAACAAAGACACTCAGTGTGAAGCATGTCTGAAGGGAAAGCAAACAAGGAATCAAAATCCTCCTGTTCCATATCCTTCCACTGATGGAATCCTTCAGCTGCTACATATGAATTTGTTCGATACAGTCTCTCCGGTGACGATCAGAGGCAAGAAGTATGCATTAGTGGTCATTGATGACTACTCGCGCTACACATGGGTCATATTTATTGCCAACAAGTCTGACGTCAAAATAGAGTTACCAACGCTTCTAAAAAAGCTCAGTGTCGATCAGAACACCAAGATCATCAAGATACGTTCAGACAGAGGAACTGAGTTCCTGAATTCTATGGTAGAGGAGTTCTGCAAGGCACAAGGAATAGATCATGAGACGTCTGCCGCGCGTACGCCTCAACAAAATGGGGTTGCTAAAAGAAAGAATAGAACACTCAAAGAAGCAGCAAGAAACCTGCTCGCAGACTCAGGACTCCCAACCAAATTCTGGGCAGAAGCTATGATACTACATGTTATACTCAGAATAGATCACTACTGACAAAACAGCATAAGAAGACACCATATGAATTATGGAACGGCAGGAAGCCTTCTTTATCTTATTTCCATATTTTTGGGTGTTCGTGCTTTATCCATAATAATGAGAAAGATCAGCTAAAAACTTTTGACAGCAAGTCAGACCAGGGAGTCTTCTTAGTATACTCCTGGGTCAGCAAAGCCTTCAGAGTCTTTAACTATCGGACCCTTTGTGTGGAGGAAAGCACTCATGTTGTTTTTAATGAGTTTGCTACTGAAGACAGGAGCAGGAACTCTAAACCTGAATCTGAGGACATCAATAAGCAGCTACAGGATCTGAGCTTAAAAGATAAAGTTGAAAAGATCCAGCTATGTTGGGATGATGATTCAGATGAAGAAACTGAAGATAAGTCTACTGAATCTCAGCCAGCAGCAGAAGTAGTTGAACAGATTGATTCTACTGAACAGAGTCAATCCCAGGTAACTCAGGTCGATGAAGAAACCCAAGTGGTAACTGAGACCTCTACTGAGGATAATAATTCAGGTGGAACAAATGATGTTCCTGAGCTAAATGCCCCTGACCCTGATGACTCAGTAGATCATACTCTTGTAACTGAATTGCTTCAATCTCAGAATAGTACAACTGACATGCCTAACTCACCTACTATCTGTGTTGAACAAATTTCAGATGAAGAGTTGAAACATTGTAGATCGTGGCTGGACGCTCACACTTTTGATTTGATTATTGGAGATCCTTCAGCAAGCGTAAAGACAAGATCCAGATTCTGTCAGGGAGAAAGTGCCTTATATTCCTGCTTCTTGTCTACTAAAGAACCTTAGTCAGTTGAGGATGCACTTAAGGACACTGATTGGATCATAGCCATGCAGGAGGAGCTGAATCAGTTCACGAGAAACGAAGTTTGAGAGCTTGTTGACAGACCCCGGCATCAACATGTGATTGGAACTAAATGGGTCTTCAAGAACAATCGAGATGAAAACAACGTTATAGTAAGGAACAAAGCAAGACTCGTGGCAAAAGGCTACTGTCAAGCTGAAGGGATAGATTTCGACGAAACGTTCGCTCCAGTTGCAAGATTGGAGGCAATCAGACTATTCCTAGCCTACGCAACACATCAGAGATTTAGAGTTTATCAAATGGATGTGAAGTCTGCGTTCCTAAGCGGCGTACTGAAAGAAGAAGTCTATGTAGAACAGCCTCCCGGCTTTCAGCAGGGACATCAAATTTACAGACTTAGAAAGGCTCTGTATGGGTTAAAACAAGCACCCAGGGCTTGGTACGATACCCTATATGAGTTTCTTCTTTAGAAAGATTTTCAGAAAGGCACAATAGACCGCACATTATTCAGTATTCGACTGGAAGACGATATCCTACTTGTGCAGATCTACGTAGACGACATAATCTTTGGTTCAAAGAACGTCATCATGTGTCAGCAATTTGAGAAAATGATGAAGGATACGTTCGAGATGTCAATGATGGGAGAGATGAACTATTTCCTCGGATTTCATGTCAAACAATCTGAGAAGGGAACGTTCATCAATCAAAGCAAATACACTCGATACCTCATCAAGAAATTCGGTTGCACATCTGGCAAACCAATCAAGATCCCGATGAACACGAACATGAAAATCAATCTTGATAAAGAGGGAGTATCAGTAGACCATACTGAATTTCGTGCTATTATTGGTTCTTTATTATACTTAAGAGCTACTCGTCCTAACATAACTTATGCTGTAGGTGTCTGCGCTCGATTTCAGGCGAATCCCAAGCAGAGTCATATGGACTCAGCAAAGAAGATTGTTGGGTGATGATTCCATCCTCAGCACTGTTTCACTCAGTGGGAAATGATTCGGTCTTAGACACTGATCTTAAGCTCAGTAGCCTTGTGCTCTGTACTTGTCTGAAGATTTGAAGATCCAAAAACCCTATCTGAATGATGAACCATTCCCTTGTATCTGTGTTGTCTCTGAGGTTTTAGACTCAGTAGACACTCTGCTCTGGTCAAGGCGCTCAGTAGCTTATCTGCCTCAGCACCAGTGCAGAAGACTCAGTGATACTTGGACTCGGCGGGAGCAAGATATGCGAGAGTCAGTTGAACTGAACTCAGCAGGAGTACTTCACTGGACTCAGAGCTGATCTTCAATAGACTTATCTCAGCAGTCTATCTACTGAATACAAGGTCAGACTCAGCAACGGCAGATAGTCTTCAGGACTGTCAGAATCTTTTGAAAGACAATCAGCATTGTCATGTACGAGGAAGAGATAAGTCAGCTTCAGTCTGTCTCGAAGTTTGTGCTGTCTCAACCACTCCATCCACCTCGACGAATGACAAGCATACACGTGTCTTCTCACCTGCTAAAGCTGCAGTCAACCTTTTACCTAAAGAGGTTGGAAAGAACACTGTTACCTACACCAAAAGAGCCGTTTGCTACCAAAAAGAGAGAGAGAGAAGAAGATCGTCTCCAATGGATCTATTTCAATCTCTGCTCTATAAATAGAGGGATCATTCAAGATTTTAAGCACACCTAGAACACGAGAGAGCGCGAAAAACGAGCGAATTCCAAAGAACAAAGTCTTAGCAAGAACTTGAAGAACATTCTCCGGCGAAAGACTACATTCTAGCTCATAGGGAATTAAGCTAAACCGACATATAAAGCCTCTAGTATCCAAATCGACGTTACACGAACTCAAAGCTTACCTTCAGCTGTTCGTCGATCTAGAAGCTACTCTCATATTCCCTATCCCTCTAACCCTAAGCTCAACTGTTCTTATCCATAGCTTAGACGAAGGAGTTCACATTTGAACCCAATCCTTATTGTATAAGGACTCCTTCACTGTTGGAGAAGTTTGTCAAACACTTTAAGTTTGATAGTGTTGTAAACTGAGACTTCGATCAGTATAAAAACCAAGACGCGGCTTTGCCTAGTGTGCAAGCTGACTGAGACTAACTCAGGATAATAAATAGCCTCCTGATCATTCGGGACAGTGGACGTAGGATTTGAGCGATATCCGAACCACTTTAAAAATCCTCGTGTCTCTTCTTGCTTTCTTAAGCGTTGCATTGATTTTACTATTCATACCGAACATCATATTTAAAATCAATCAACTGTCTCAAAGATACCGAACTTTTAATCTACCGAACCGAGACTTAAAACGTTTTCTCACAAAAACTGATTTGGGCCTACACTATTCCGCACTGAACTCTTACTGTAGATACTGAATTCTGACCTAGTCAGTTAGCAGATCTCAGCTGAGTCAGTACTCTTAGCCTTTAACTCAATTCGGAACGCGTTATGCAGTCCGTTGAATTCGATCGAGACACCATCCCGAATAGGATCTGTTCGTGTTCGAAGTTGAGAAATCGAATCAAGTGTATTAACCCCCCCCTCTACACCTGACCGTACACTCGGGACCAACAATTGGTATCAGAGCAGGAGTTCTTTAAGACTCTTGTCACTTTGAGACTGGTCTATTCGAATGGATCCGAAGGAAAACGTTTTCACTGCATATCACTCTACATTCATATCTATATTCTTCATGGCTGATATGTCAGGTATAAGGATGGTACCCATGTTCTCGGTGGAGAATTATGGAGTATGGCGAGTCGAAATGGAAGCACATCCGACATCCCTCCATGACAAGATGATCGAAGTGCTTGAAGATGGACCTATCGTTCCCATGATCGATAGTGTCGTAACTCAGGACCAAGCTCAAGGAGGAGGAATGGTGACTGGGAAGAAGATTCCCAAAGACAGAAGTCTCTTCACTCCTAAGGAGAAGAAGCTTCACAACTTAGACCGTGTTGCCAGAAACGCTATACTGACCACCCTTAGTGATTCTTATCTTGGCAGGGTTCAGGAATGCAAGACTGCAAAAGAACTCTGGGACGCTCTAGCGCTACTGAGTCGAGGGACTCAGAAGATTAAAGCGAATAAACTAGCGCTGGAACTCCAAAAGCTGGAAAGTTTGTCTCTCATGCCCGGTGACAAAATCGAAGATCTGAACGTCAGATTTACCAATCTAATGAACTCTATCAATGGGCTGGGAAAGACATTCAGCAACCGAGAGATGAATCTGAAGATTCTGAGGGCACTGCCGGACGGACACTGGACACCTTTTGCCACTCTATTGCGACATTCCGACTTAGATGCTTTGTGTCTCCCGACCATATCTTTTCGTAATTACAGTGCAGAGGAGTTTGAGTTCGACGAGACCTCAAAGAAAGCAGAGAGTCAAGCCGACACAAAAATCGACCATGCTTTCAAAGCATCGGTCGGCCACAAGATCTCCGGCCGACGAGCAAAACGATGAGTAAGACCGAGCCTTCACTCAATGATCTACAAGAAGGAAGTCTCGCTCGAAGTATGCGCCGCTCGCCTGTAAAAGTATCGAAGGAGAAGGAGCGACGCGAAAAGTGACTAAAGCCTATCGGGAAACGAAAGGTGAGTCAAATTATATGTCGAAACACACTCCTGACTCACAATCTTCTGAATACAGAAAGAAGGATGACTCAGAACCGTCAAAGAATAGCGAAAGCAAAGAAGAAAAAGTCATCACTTGCTGTAATTGCAAAAAGCCGGGACATTATCAATATGATTGTCCTGAGCTCGGTAGTGCTGAACGCGCAGCACGTAAGGCAAGGAGAGAGAAATTCGCCCAGAAAAGACAAGCTTATATTGCGGGCGAAATCTCGGACGACTCGAAGAAGTCGACTCCTTTATGGATTCATCTGACGATGAAGCAGCCTTCATGGCCTTAGAGCATGAAGCAGATGAATCAGCTGAAAAGTGCATGATGGCAGGCGAAGAGGATGAGGTAAATTCTCATGAACCACTTAACTCCTCTTCACACTGCACACACGACACTATTTCAGGTGCAGATGAGAATTTGGACGTCGCGACCGCATACAAAGAACTGCTCGACGAACAAATTCAGATGAGTCTGCAGCTCAGCAAGACTCTTCAGGAGTTGGATACCCTGAAAGTAGAGAATCAGAGACTTTCTCAGGAGAGTCAGGTTGCTCCCGAGGCCGAAGGACTTGTGTTGAGACTCGGGGGAGGAGATAAACTCTCCCGATGGCCAAGTCTCGAAGATCAAGAAGATCGGATTTCGGTTTTGACCAATGACTTGACTCGTAAAGATACTCGAAGTGAGTCTCCATCAAGCAAGAAATGTCGGGACTTCGGATCGAGCTCGACACACCGAAGAAAAGTGATGATATCCGGAGGAACCCGATGGCCGAGAGGTACAAGGGTGCTGAGAAGAAATTAGAGGCAATGCTAGCAAGCAATAAGCCAAAGCACCGCAAGGAAGGACTTGGATTCGGTCCTAGGAGCTTCCTCATCCGCCCATAGACACTCGGAAGTACGGCTTGCGATAGATTTGTTCGAGGGGAGACTATCAACGCAGATATACTGAACCCCCTAGCAAAGAACAAACAGAAGATGAAAGCACCTCATCCCACACATCAGCATTCTGACAAGAAGATTAGTGCCAAGAAACCCCGGTTCGGTCAAGGGGGAACCAAAGAAATCAAAATTGGCGGATCAGTATGGACCTCCAAAGGCGACACATCCAGCTCGGTATGGGTCATATTATTATGAACCTATAGTCGAAGAGGCTCCAAAGGTCGAAGAAAAAAGAAAGCCACACGTAAGGCTAAGGTCGGCGATCCACCGCTCGAAGATTAGGACTCTTGAACCTCGAAGCCTCGGAAGTCACCTATGACCAGTCCGGTGGTCGATATGTTGACTCTAGTGGAAAGAAGATGTCCGAAACCACCGGGGTTGTTAGACAGATTTGGGTTATGAAAACTAACATCTAAGGACCCAAAATCAAAAATAAAGGGTACCCGAATATAATTCCGTTTTTGCGGGTGCGCGAGAGACCCATGGTATGTGGACGGCGGATGCTCAAGACATATGACATACCAAAGGAGTCTACGAAGAATTATGTTATCGAAGATGGACCCGAATGAGTTTGGAGATAATGCCAAAGGCTACACGAGAGGATACGGCACACTCAAAGCATAGGAACCGCCAAAGTTCCAAGAGTATCCTATGTTGAAGGACTTCAAGATAATCTTCTCTCTCGTTAGTCAATTTTGTGATAACTCGAATAGAGTGATTTTTGACGCCGGTTTTACGTGATGTCATTGATAAATCTACAGGGAAAACAAGTTATCGGGTTCGCGCAAAAAGAACATATACGTGGTGGATCGGAACTCAGCGAACTCGAAGCTTGTTTGCTGGCGAAGAATGAAAACAGAACGGGGTGGCTATGGCATAGAAGGCTCAGTCATCTCAACTTTAAGACGCTCAACAAGCTAGCAAGAAACATTCTAGCAAGGGACTGCCGAATGAAGTATTCAGCAAAGACACTCAGTGTGAAGCATGTCTGAAGGGAAAGCAAATAAAGAAAGAAAATCCACCTGTTCCATCTCCTTCCACTGATGGAATCCTTCAGCTGCTACATATGGATTTGTTCGTTCCAGTCTCCCCAGTGATGATCAGAGGCAGAAAATATGCATTAGTGGTCATAGATGACTACTCGCGCTGCACATGGGTCATATTCATTGCCAACAAGTCTGACGTCAAAACAGAGTTACCAACGCTTCTGAAAAAGCTCAGTGTCGAGAAGAACACCAAGATCAGAAAAATACGTTCAGACAGAGGAACTGAGTTCCTTAATTCCATGGTAGAGGAGTTTTGCAAAGCAGAAGGAAGAGAGCATGAGACTTCAGCTGCACGCACACCTCAGCAAAATGGAGTTGCTGAACGAAAGAACAGAACTCTAAAAGAGGCAGCTAGGACTCTACTCGCAGACTCAGGACTCCCAACCAAATTCCGGCGTGAAGCTACCGATACGCATGTTACACTCAGAACCGATCTTTACTGACAAAGCAGCATAAGAGGACACCATATGAACTATGGAACGGCAGGAAGCCTTCTCTATCTTATTTCCATATCTTTGGTTGTTCATGCTTTATCCACAATAATGGGAAAGATCAGCTGAAGACTTTTGATAGCAAGTCAGATCAGGGAGTATTCTTAGGATACTCTCGGGTCGGCAAAGCTTTCGAGTATTCAACTATCGAGACTCTTTGCGTGGAGGAAAGCCCTCATGTTGTGTTTAACGAGTTTGCTGCGAAGACAGGAGCAATAACTCAAATTCCGAATCGAGGACATCGGTAGACGGCTACGGGATCTAAGCTTAAAGGACAAATCGAAAAGATCCAACCTATGTTGGGATGATGATTCGGACGAAGAAACGAAGACAAATCTATCGAATCTCAACCAGCAGAGCAAGTAGCTGAGCAGATTGATTCTCCCGAACAGAATCAATCCTAGGTAACTCAGTCGATGAGGAAACCGTAGAGGTAATCGAGACCCCTACCGAGAATAACAACTCGGGGGGGAACATCTAGTAATGTTCCTGAGCTGAATGCCCCTGAACCTGGTGACTCAGTAGATCATACTCTTATCACTGAAATTCTTCAATCTCAGAATAGTACAACTGAAATGCCTAACTCACCTACTATCTGTGTTGAACAAATTTCAAATGAAGAGCTGAAACATCGTAGATCGTGGCTGGATGCTCACACTCCTAATTTGATCATTGGAGATCCTTCAGCTAATGTCAAGACAAGATCCAGATTCTGTCAAGGAGAAAGCGCATTATTTTCCTGCTTCTTGTCTACTGAAGAGCCTCAGAACATTGAGGATGCATTAAAGGATGCTGACTGGATCATAGCTATGCAGGAGGAGCTGAATCAGTTCACGAGAAACGAAGTATGGGAGCTTGTAGACAGACCCCGGCATCAACATGTCATTGGAACCAAATGGGTCTTCAAAAACAAGCGAGATGAAAACAACGTTATAGTCAGGAACAAAGCAAGGCTCGTGGCTAAAGGCTACGCGCTAAGCCGAAGGAATAGATTTCGATGAAACTTTCGCTCCGGTTGCAAGATTGGAGGCAATTAGACTATTCCTAGCCTATGCAACACATCAAAGATTCGAGTTTATCAAATGGATGTGAAGTCTGCGTTCTCGAATGGCGTGCTTGAAAGAAGAAGTCTATGTGGAACAACCGCCCGGCTTTCGAGCAGGGACATCAAGTATATAGACTCAGAAAGGCTCTGTACGGGTTAAAACAAGCACCCAGGGCTTGGTACGATACCCTGTCTGAGTTTCTTCTTCAGAAAGGTTTTCAGAAGGGCACAGTAGATCGCACGTTGTTCAGCATTCGACTGGAAGACGACCTATTACTCGTGCAGATCTATGTGGATGACATCATCTTCGGTTCGAAGAATGTCATTATGTGTCGGCCAGTTTGAAAGAATGATGAAGGATAAGTTCGAGATGTCGATGATGGGAGAAATGAACTACTTCCTTGGTTTTCAAGTCAAGCAATCTGAAAAGGGAACGTTCATCAACCAAGGCAAATACACTCGAGACCTCATCAAAAGATTCGGCTGCACATCCGGCAAACCCATCAAGATCCCGATGAACACGAATATGAAGATAGATCTTGATAAAGAGGGAGTATCGATGAGACCAAACCGAATACCGTGCTATAATTGGTTCTTTATTATATTTAATCGCTACCCGCCCCGACATAACTTATGTCGAGGTGTGCGTGCTCGATTTCAGGGGCGAATCCCAAGCGAGCCATATGGACTCGGCCCAAGAAGATTCTCCGCTATCTCCGAGGAACACCTGACATGGGTTTATGGTATCCAGCTGATGATAATATTAAACTAACTGGCTATTCTGATGCTGACTATGTAGGATGTAGAATTGACCGAAAATCAACTTCAGGAACATGTCAATTCCTTGGCAGCAAGCTGATCTCATGGTTTTCAAAGAAACAGCACTCAGTAGCTACGTCGACTACTGAAGCTGAATACATGGCTGCTGGAAGTTGTTGCGCCCAAATCCTTTGGCTAAGACAGCAGCTGAGAGACTATGACGTCATTCAGAATGAAGTGCCAATCTTCTGCGATAGTACCAGTGCCATTGCAATCACTCAGAATCCTGTACTACACACGAGATGCAAGAACGTGGACATCAGACATCACTTCATTCGTGACCATGTCGAAAAGAAGGATATCAGGATGGAAAAGATCCATACTGACAAGCAACGAGCTGATATACTGACCAAGCCTCTAGCTGAATCCAGATTCAGAGAACTTTCAGTAGAGCTAGGTCTGTTGGACCCTACTGACCCCGGTCCAAGAAGAGGTTTCGGGAGAGAGACATTTCGGTAAGGGGGGAATGTTCACTCTCGCATCGAATGTATTCAGTACGTAGAGATTCAGAAACCATCTACACGAGGTATCAACTGACTACTATGTTCAGCTGACAGGTTTGCGTATCTCTACTCAGTAGTAACTTATATTTCAGAACTTTGCATTTATGTCAAAGATTCAGCATGATATTTAATATCTTTTGGTTTGTCTTTATTATTAACGAATTTCATTTATTGCACGACATTCCATACATAAGTTTGTTGAACTCTGCGCGCATTTAATGCATGTCTTTTCGCAGTTACTACTTAGGTTATTTTACAACTGTCTTTTGACTTAGGCGGCTTATGCGATCATTGCCTATTATATAACGTCTAATCTTGACCGTCCTTTCTAAAAGCAGTTTTAAACTCAGCCTTTTGATCAAATAACTGTTCGTCTTCTCGTTAGATATATATATATTCGATCATATCCTAGAAACCGCCATTAGCATACAAATCTTTCAAGTCCGAGAAATCTGAAGCATCTTTTAGAACGAATCTCATCCGTATTTCACATTATATCCTTCTAAAGCATTAGATTTCTCACTGGTATGCATATTAGAACTGTTACGATAGCTTATATTATTATTCAGAATCGATATATATATATATATACTGTTCTATCCAAGAATCGGTACTGATAAATTTCTTGTAACAGTTACGATGGCTGGTATCTCTCAGAACCGTTCTCGACAAGATAGAGGAGATCCTCAGCAAAGGCCGTGTCTGGTGCGAACCAGTCATGGAGTTCGATGCTTGCGAGCTCGAATACATGGAGGAAGTACTCACGTACCTCCGAGCGTCTGGACTAGAAGAGTTCTTATCGAGGAAGCCTACTTTCTTCCTTCCTCGACAAGTGGCAGAGCTGTATCTGAACTCCGACTCCGTCAAAGGCGATATTATGGCAAGTTTTGCTGTTCACGCGATTGGCGACGCCTCAAAGATTCCCGGGCGGATGTCGATAAAGCAAGCCCCCGAAGAAAAGCTTCAATCTTCCATCCGAAGGTATCGCACGATAGGCTACAATGACGATTCGGTAGATGAATACCGATGGTATTCTCGTGGCAAGCCGACTACCTTCAGAGCTGCCTTCCCGAAGAACGCAATGCTCCCCCGATCGAGCATTGGCCTATATCGTCACGCAGCGGCCGACGAGCCAGCCGGGATCGTTCGATCAGGTCTCGCGACCTAAGATCCACCCGATGATGGCCATATATGATTGCGCCAAGGTCAACTGGATCGAAGTTCTTCATTTGGGAGTTCATGATCCAAGCGGCTAAATTTGACAAGCCCACGCGCACGCCGAGCGCAAAAAGGAAAGCTACTCTACGGGCTCAAACTGTCAGTGATGATTGAAGACTTCTGTGGCTCTGAGCAGATCACATATGACGCCAAGGAGTACTTCAATATCAAGAAGATTCGGTTTCATAACCAAACTGCGGCCCTTCAAAGAATCGGGTCGGGTCCTTCGCCAGAGGCGAATCTCGTAAGGCTACTCCACGTAAGAGGAGAACGCCTCAAGCAAAAACCCCGAAGGCACCGGCTAAGAAACCGAAGAAAGCCGTCGAGGTGCCTCGCTGAACTCGAGGCCCCTGCCGAACTGGCCACTCGGCCAGACTACTCGGCCCCCGCAGGCCGATAGATGAGTCTGGAGTCTTCCGAGAAGACTCAATCGGTGGAGAAGATCGTCTCCACCGAAGCATCCGAAGAGATGGAACAAGAGGAGGCTACCGAAGCTCAAAGTGAAGAAGTTCAGGCGCCTTGACAGCCCCCCTCGCAGCTTCCTCCACTCAGCGAGTGCGGCACTCGCCGAGACTCGAGCGTCTCCACCAATTGACGAATCCGAGACGGCGTCTGAAGAAGAAACAATCGGGATGGAAGCTTCAGTGATTATATCCAGAGCATCCCGAGAGATTCTTCAACTGGTTCCGGAGCTTGCTGACTACTCAGACTTGTTGCTCATCGCCAAGTCAGCAAGGTTCCACATGTTGCTTGCGACATCGGAGGTGGCCTCGTCTGGCGCGCCTAGTCCTCCACTACTCCTGCCAACAGCTGCATGAAGAGGAATTGAGACTGAGAGAGGAGATAGGCTATTCAGAGCCTGAAGACCTCAGCTCAATGGACAATCTGAGAGCTGCGATGCTGGCAATGATTCATGATCGACAGCTCGCCTCCGGCCCAGCACCCTCAGATGGGTCAGACCATGACGACCCACCCAGTGATTCAGGCCCTGAAAAGCCTGATGAGGGAACTCCCCAGGACAAGGATACACAAATTACTGAAGAACCTCAGCGTCCACTCAGTATCCTTGGTTCTGAGAAGTCGACGGCTGGTACCTCATCAACAGAGCCTGCTCAGCTCCTGCTGAAATCAAATTTTGAGGTAGCGCCCAGCCCGCATCGTCGACGCTCCAAGTCTGTGGCGAAGGCTCTACAAAGCCAAGGCACTCAGAACCGTGCCCTCGCCAAGGCAGTTCACAGAGCTTGGAAGAAGACTACTGAAGCCACAGCTACTGAGCTTCAGGGGCTGAAATCCTCAATGTCCCAATCAGCCGCCCCTGATGTCTCTGAAATTGTCACTCAAGCATTGGCTCAGTAGCAGACCAACTTTGAATCTCAGCTCAGGATCTTTCAGGAGAGCCAAGCCAAACTACTTCAAGATTTTCAGGCTTCTAAACTGGCTCATACTGCAGCTATTGCTGAACAAGCCCAGGCCACTGAGATCAGATTAGACAACATTCAACTGGTCCTGGAGGATAAGATCGCTGAGAAGCTGAAAGACTACAAGGAAGCAGCTAACCTCTCTCACAAGCAGTACACGGCAGACCTTGTCATGGAGAGGAACGAGTTGCATGAGGCTCTGACTAAGCTCCACCATCGTCTTGATGAGTTGTCAACCTCCTACGAAAGTCTGAAGAAGTCAGTCTTAGTCCCTACCCCGGTGCTCATTGATGATGCCAAAAAGGGGGAAAGTGAAGGAAAAAGGGAAGGAAAGAGGACTGAAGGAAGAGAAGGAAAGAAGAGTACTGAGAAGCTGACCCCCACCAAAAGTCCAAAATCTAAGGGGGAAGCTACACTGGAGTCATCCCAGATTCAGACTCAGACTCAGAAGGGTGAGGCCCAGGGTGTCCCAGCTGCGAGCACAGCTGCGACCGGCCCAAGTGGCTCAGGATCCCAGGCTACTCATGTAACCCAGACTCCCATTGATATCATCAAGGAGGTTGCAGAGTATGCTGAACAGAACGAGGACTCAGATGATGATGAAGAAGTCCCTCTACCTCCACCTGTTCAAGGCAAAGGTATGAAAGTTCTGAAACTCCCGACCCCTCCAGCAAAGAAACCCAAGAGATACATCTCAGCTGAGGAGGAGGCTCAGATTGCCGCTGATGAAAAGCTGGCAAGGGAGATCGCTGATGCTGAAGCCGCCAACAAACCAAAGTCTAAGCCTGCTAAAGGAAAGACTAAGGCACCAGCACGCGGTAGAAAAAAGAAGGCGCCTGCTAGATTGCCTCCCAGAAAACTCAGAATTGAAGATGATGAAGATAGGGAGAGGCAACAAGAAAAAAGGCACCGAGCAAAGAAGGTACATCCAAAACCAAATCCAGTACCTCTGCTGACTCTGAACAAGCTCCTCAGAAGCCTCAAGAGCAAGATGCAGAAATTGAAGAAATCTTCGCTCAGATGGATAGATATCTCTACAGAGGACAGGAAGCTAGACAGATAGAGGCTGCCAGGCAGAGGATACATTTGGCAGACCTTGAGGCACTCAGGAAGCATACTGAACAAGAGGCCAGGTGAGAGTTCCTTCGAAAGCTGACATTCCTTATCGATACAGAAGGTTCAGGAAGCCAAACGATCTGAAAACACATAGATGGCCGAGATCAGACGAATGGATGCCTATTCGGTTCAATCGAGAGATGGGAATCGGCCAAGATAGAGTTTATCAAGAGAAATTATTTCCGGCGATTCCGGCTCGAAATGTCTAAGGCCGATGCCTATGTCGAGTGGATGACCATTACCGAACCTCGATCTTTACCCATATATGCACGAGCAAGAATCGAAGGGGTAGTAGTCGGCGTTCTCGAAGCAAGGATCATTCCTCCACCCGGAAGACAAGACGACTCAAGACATCTCGGAATGATTGAACAAGAAGTGAAGAATGCTTGCGTTGAACGCAGGTCTAGAACAAGATGAACCAAACAGACTTCGCCGAATACCTGAAGCTGAGGAAGAACACGTTCAGAATGTATGGAGTCCCACTGCCTGAAGATAAATCCCAAGGTTTCATGAATAGGATTCAGCAGTTTAAGGGTTCTTCTCCTTAGTTCTCCTTTTAGCTTAGCAAGATTTGTAATGTACTGAACTGTTTATCATATATATACAAATCTTCTTTTGGCTCTGACAACTACTTGTTGTCTAAATAGCCATGTTTGATTTATGCTTTAACACTCAGAATCACTGAAGTGATTACTGACACACACACACCTTGTTTATTTACTTGTCAGTTTTTGCTCGGTTAGATTTCTGATAGACTAGACTTTCATTGAGTTACTATTTCTTCAGTAAGGGAAAATTGTTGCTTGAGAAAATAGTTGTAATTTCTCTTAGGGGGAAATTGTTGCATGGGGGAAAATATTGTAAAGGGGGAAATTGTTCTGCCCTGTCTCCCTCAGTAGTCTAGCACTTACCAGACAACTCCACTGATCGATCCTACTTGTAATATTTGTAAGGAGCTCTGTTTCTGAGTAAGTTAGTGTTTAGCATAGTTGATAGGACATAGATGATAGGTTTTGGCATCATCAAATAGGGGGAAATTGTTGGGTGATGATTCCATCCTCAGCACTGTTTCACTCAGTGGGAAATGATTCGGTCTTAGACACTGATCTTAAGCTCAGTAGCCTTGTGCTCTGTACTTGTCTGAAGATTTGAAGATCCAAAAACCCTATCTAAATGATGAACCATTCCCTTGTATCTGTGTTGTCTCTGAGGTTTTAGACTCAGTAGACACTCTGCTCTGGTCAAGGCGCTCAGTAGCTTATCTGCCTCAGCACCAGTGCAGAAGACTCAGTGATACTGGACTCGGCAGGAGCAAGATATGCGAGAGAGTCGGTTGAACCGAACTCGGCAGGAGTACTTCATCTGGACTCGTAGCTGATCTTCGATAGACTTATCTCGGCAGCCTATCTACCGAATACAAGGTCGGACTCAAGAACGGCGGATAGTCTTCGGGACTGTCGAGAATCTTTTGAAAGACAATCGGCATTGTCATGTACGAGGAAGAGAGAAGTCGGCTTCATGCCGTCTCGAAGTTTGTCTTTGTCTCAACCACTCCATCCACCTCGACGAATGACAAGCATACACGTGTCTTCTCACCTGCTAAAGCTGCAGTCAACCTTTTACCTAAAAAGGTAGGAAAGAACACTGTTACCTACACTAAAAGAGCCGTTTGCTACCAAAAAGAGAGAGAGAGAAGAAGATCGTCTCCAACGGATCTATTTCAATCTCTGCTCTATAAATAGAGGGATCATTCAAGATTTGAAGCACACCTAGAACACGAGAGAGCGCAAAAAACGAGCGAATTCCAAAGAACAAAGTCTTAGCAAGAACTTGAAGAACAATCTCCGGCGAAAGACTACATTCTAGCTCATAGGGAATTAAGCTAAACCGACATATAAAGCCTCTAGAATCCAAATCGACGTTACACGAACTCAAAGCTTACCTTCAGCTGTTCGTCGATCTAGAAGCTACTCTCATATTCCCTATCCCTCTAACCCTAAGCTCAACTGTTCTTATCCATAGCTTAGACGAAGGAGTTCACATTTGAACCCAATCCTTATTGTATAAGGACTCCTTCACTGTTGGAGAAGTTTGTCAAACACTTTAAGTTTGATAGTGTTGTAAACGAGACTTGGATCGCATAAAAAAACCAAGACGCAGCTTTGCCCGTGTGCAAGCCGACGAGACTAACTCGGGATAATAAATAGCCTCCCGATCATTCGGGACAGGTGGACGTAGGATTTGAGCGATATCCGAACCACTTTAAAAATCCCGTGTCTCTTCTTGCTTTCTTAATCATTGCATTGATTTTACTATTCATACTTGAACATCATATTTAAAATCAATCATTGTCTCAAAGATACCGAACTTTTAATCTACTGAACTGAGACTTAAAACGTTTTCTCACAAAAACTGATTTGGGCCTACACTATTCCGCACTGAACTCTTACTGTAGATACTGAATTCTGACCTAGTCAGTTAGCAGATCTCAGCTGAGTCAGTACTCTTAGCCTTTAACTCGATTCAGAACAGTTATCTGGTCTGCTGAACTATTTCAGTCAGACACCATCCTGAATAGGACTGTTCGTGTTCGAAGTTGAGAAATCGAATCAAGTGTATTCACCCCCCCCTCTACACCTGACCGTACACTCGGGACCAACAAAGATTCTTCATTCTGAATAACATCATAGTCGCGTAGCTGCTGTTTCAGCCAAAGGATTTGGGCGCAGCAACTTCCGGCAGCCATATATTCAGCTTCAGTAGTTGACGTCGCTACTGAGTGCTGTTTCTTTGAAAACCATGAGATCAGCTTGCTGCCAAGGAACTGACATGTTCCAGAAGTTGACTTTTGGTCAATTCTACATCCTGCATAGTCAGCATCAGAATAACCAGTTAGTTCAATATTATCATCAGCTGGATCCCATAAACCCATGCTGATACCTCGTGTAGATGGTTGCTGAGTCTCTACGTACTGAATTTACTCAGTACTGAGAGTGAACATTCCCCCTTGCTGAATGTTCCTCTCCTGAATCCTCTTACTGACTGGAGTCAGTAGGGTCCAGCAAACCTAGCTCTACTGAAAGTTCTCTGAATCTGGCTTCAGCTAGAGGCTTGGTTAGTATATCTGCCCTTTGGTGGTCAGTATGGATCTTTTCCATCCTGATATCCTTCTTTTCGACATGATCGCGAATGAAGTGGTGTCTGATGTCCACGTGCTCTCATCTCGTATGAAGTACAAGATTCTGAGTAATTGCAATTGCACTGAGTAGCCAATGAAATATTTCTGTGCATTTATGACTCAGATTCAGCTTCGTATTCAATGCCTTAGAAAATGTCATTTAATATAACGGTTTACATTAAATACACGACATTCTATGTAAAGCATGCTGAACTCTGCGGCGCATTTAATGCATTTCGTATCAAGTTACTTCTTTGGCTATATACAACTGTATTTTGACTTAGGCGGCTAAATTGATCATTGCCTATTTTATAAAATCAAATCCTGGCCGTCCATCTCATAAAGCGAATTCAAACTGAACTGTGGATAATTAAATGTTCATCTTCTTTAAGATATATATACACGTTCAAAGTTTAGAAACTGCCATTTTTACTCTGCATAATTTTCGAACCCTAGTTTCTCTGAGAACATACTTGCCTCCTTGCAAAACTCATTTTCCAAAACTCTCAAAAAAATCTTTGGTAAATTTTTAATGATCATTCAGTATCGTGTATAATAACTTCAATACTTTTTTGTCAATACTGATCTATTACTCTTGCAGATTACTAAATATGGCAGGACGAGAAGTTATCGTTCCAAAGGATATGCAAGAGATCCTGGAAAAGGATCGGGTCTGGTGCGAGCCCGTGATGGAGTTCGATGTTTGTGAACTCGATTACATGGAGGAGATCTTCTACGCCCTCAGAGAGACTGGCCTCAAAGGATTTCTGACGAGGAAGCCATCATTCTTCCTCCCGTGCCAGATAGCTGAGCTCTATCTGAACTCATAATCGGTTGATGGGGACATCCGTTGTCGTTAAACCCTGTCGATGAAAGAGGTACTTAAGAGAAGCTTCCAACTCCCTAGTGAAGGCTTCAGCACCGTGGCGTATAAAGACGACTTGATGGACGAGTATCTATCTGAGTTCTGCGGGAAGCCGACTACATTTAGAGCTGCATTTCCGAAGAATGTGATGCTTCCTCAGTACAGAGCGCTGGCCTATATAGTGACTCAGCTGCTGACGAGTCAGGCTGGGTCCTTTGATCGAAACCTCTAGGCCGAAGCTTCAGCTTATGATGGCCATACACGATCGAGCAAAGATCAACTGGACCGAATTCTTTCTAAAAGAATTCATGACGCAGTCCGCGAAGTTTGATAAGAAGAGTTTTTGCCTTGATGTGAAGGGAAAACTACTTTATGGACTGAATCTATCAGTGATGATAGAAGACTTCTGTGGAACGGATAATATTACCTTTGCTGACAAGCAATACTTCAACCCGAAGAAAGTCCGGTTCCAGAGCAGGGCAGCGGCCCTTCAGCAGATAGGGTCAGGGCCCGTTGATCCTAAGTCCAGAGCTCAGAAGACCTCGACTCCCACAAAGAAGAGGTCCCCTCCGAAAACTACTCCGAAAACTCCGACAAAGAGGCTGAAGAAAGTCAGTGAGGTCGTGCCGGAGGTAGTGACAGAGGCAGTAGTTTCTGACCCTCATCTGCAAATGAGGGATGCGTCTGAGTAATCCGAGAAGACTCCGTCAGTGGAGAAGGCCGTCTCCACTGAACGTGATGAAACAGTGGACCAAGGGGTCCAAGCTGAATCAATTCCAACACCTCAGAGCCCCTTGGACATTCCACCATTGAGCAACATACCTTCTGCTGAGAAGCAACCGTCTCCAATAGAAGTTGAAGATTCGGAGACAACTTCTGAGTCAGAATCTATCGGGATAGAGGCTTCAGCTCTTCAATCCAGAGCCTCCCGAGAGATTGCTAAAAGGATCCCGGAGATAGCCAGCCATACTGATCTCATTCTACTGGCAAGACAGGCTAGGCTCCACATGCTGATCCGGTTCCAAGAGTGGAACAATCTGAACCGCCTTATCAAACACCACTCCTGCGAACAGCTCCACGAGGAGGAGCTACTGATAAGGAGCAAGATTGGCTACTCCGAGCCATCTGACTTGTGCTCCTTAGAAGACTTCAGGGCTGCCATGCTAGCCATGCTGAACGACCGCTAACCCATTTCAGCATCGGCACCCTCAGATGGGTCTGACCCCGATGGTCAGGACCCACCCCGTGATTCAGGCACTGAGAATCCTGATGAGGGAACTCAACTGGACAAGGATGCTCCCACATCCACTGTTGAACCGCCTCTCAGCATCCTTGGTCCAAGACAGTCGGCAGCTGGTACTTCGAAGACAGCAGAACCATCGCAGCTGTTACTTGAATCTGCCTTCGAGGTAGCGCCCAGCCCGAGAAGCCGACGCTCGAAGTTAGTGGCCAGGGCCCTGAGGAGTCAAGGGACTCAGAACCGACTCCTCGCTCACGCCGTCCACAATACATAGAGGCAGACCACTCAGTCTCACAACGCAAAGATAAAGGGGCTCAGAACAACCATCCAGAACACGCCTGCCCCTGACTTCTCCACTATCCTGAATGATGCGCTCGCCACCCAAAGAGCCGACTTCGATGAGCAACTGAAGCTGATTCAGGCTGGCCAAGCACAACTTCTTGAAGACTATAAGGCCGCTCAGAAAGCTCATACTGAATCAGTTTCCTCCATCTCTCAGGCCTCAGACCTCAGGCTTCGATCCATTCAGAAGGCCATAGAAGAGAGGGTGGACAAACAGTTGCAGGAGTTCCAGACAGCAGTAGACGCCTCCCACAATAAATATAGTGAACAACTAACCGAGGAGAGGAACGAGCTGCATGAACGACTGACTAAGCTACAATATGCCTTGGGCAATTTGGCAACAGCTTACAAAAGTCTGGACAAGAAGGTATCCGTTCCAACCCCTGGCGTATTTGTTGATGCCAAAAAGGGGGAAGGAAAACAGAAGGGTACTGAAGGTACCGAAAGGAGTGAGGACAGTGGCAGGGGCATCTTAGAGTCAGCTTCCAGCTCCCACTGGTACCTCCACTTAGACTGGCGAGGCCCAGGGTGTCTCAACAGCAGGCGATGTAGTGTCTGCTGAGACCGGCCCAAGCGGCTCATGACCCAAAGATGTAGCTACTCAGGCAACCCAAACTCCATCTGACATAATCAAGGAGGTTGCTGAGTACGCAGACGAGGATTCTGAAGAGGAAGAGGTTCCTCTGCCTCCTCCAGTTGCCGGCAAAGGCAAGAAGATTCTGACGCTTCCTACCCCTTCCTCTAAAAAGAAGGGACCTAAGAGGTATGTGAAGCTCAGATTGCTGCCGATGAAAAATTAGCTAGAGAGATTGCTGAGGCTGAGGCTGCTAACAAGCCAAAGAAAAATCCCGCCAAAGGCAAGACTAAGGCTCTAGCAGGTGGAAGAAAAACTTGACCCAGACTGCCTCCCAGAACGCTGAAGCAGAGGGATGAGGCAGATAAGGAGAAAGAGAAGGAACAGTAGCAGACAGCTGGTCAGCAGGCACTTCGAAAGAAAAATCTACAACACCTGCTGATTCAAAAGAAGAACCTCATGTACCCTCCTATGTCCCTTCTAAGGAACAAGATCTTGAGATGCAAGAGATTTGGACTCAGATGGAGAGGTATCTGTATAGAGGAGAAGAGGCAAGACTGTTGGTCCGGAGACGAAAAGTCAGGTGTAGAGGGGGGGGGGGTGAATACACCTGAGCTCTGTTTCTTTTTCTCAGTGAAGGTCAGCTGAAGCTGATGTTTGCAACTGATGAACAGTGCCAAGTAAGCCTTCGATCACTGGGGTCAAAGTGAGTCAGCTTCTGAGCTCTTCTACTGACTGATGTCAGTATTACGAAACTCAATCGAAGAATGTAGTGCGGATAAGTGTTAGGCCCGGAGTCGTCTCTTTCGAAAACATGTTTTTGCAAGTTAAATCTTTTAGCTGTGCACTTTATAAAATACGTTTTATGCAAACTTATGATTTTCAAGTCAGTTGAATGCAATGCAATAAAACAGTAAATGAACACAAGCGATTTAACGTGGTTCGGATACGCAAGATCCTACGTCCACGGTCCTGAACAAGGCAGGAGAACTTGTTGATTATTCTGAGCAAGCCTCAGCAGGGATATCGCGTGCCTTTGGACAGTTCCCTCTAAGTTATAGTCCTTAGCGACTTTACAATCCAAACCTAAGTTTAGAAGGGAGGGAATATTCTCCAACTGAGAAGGAGTTCTTACAACAAGAACAATTCACTAAATGTGAACTCCTTCGGATCTAAGCTATGAATCTAGCAATGAGCTTAGTCTAGAGAAGATAGGGATCAAAGTGCTCTAGAGAGATGAACTACAAGAAGTGTTCTATGAAAACTAGTTCGTCTCTCGGATAAGCTTGAAGGTTCTAGAGCGTTGTGAGTTTGAATGATTTCCCTTGATTTCGCGTATATTCCTCTTATCGAAATCTTCAAATCCTTCTCTATTTATAGTTGTGAGTTGTGACATATGTCCGTTGGAGACGACGATGCCACGTGTCACAAGCGTCCAAAGAAAACGGCCACTATTCAACTTTGTTGCGAGCAGGCGCTTAATGCACCGTTCATGAGAGCAAACTTTTCTGTGTAGAGTAGGTAAGCGTTGTCGGCTTCTCATTGGTCGAGGTTTGTAGTTGGTGAGTGTCGAGTTGACCGTTCAAACTACCTCGTATGTCTTCTCGCCGAACATTTGAAAGGACTTTTAGTCTTTGGGTCGCTTTCTATCGGATACGATACTTGAAAGTCTCGTCTTCTTCGGCCGAGTCGTCCGACCGATAAAGTGAGCTTCGATAGTCGGTTGGTCGATCGCGAAGGTATACCTTGCTCTGCCTTGGTTCTTCTACCGATGACCATCGGCTTGTAGAGAATGCTTCTGCCGAGGTCCGGGCCACCGATGCGGGATCTTCAACCGAGTTTGATATCAGCGGCCGACGAAGAGTGCAAGCGATTACACCGATGACGTGGGGTTACGAAAAGTATCTTCGGCGGAAGATCGGTTCAACAACTACCCCGTACAGGGACTTAGACAAAAATAATAAGCATTACATCAAGTCTAACCTATACATCGCCTAATCCTATCGACACACTAATCTACTGATATCAGCTCGGTTTTGGGATCTTCAATTCCATAGTACTACTATGATTTCCCCCAATTTCTTTTAACCCTAGAACAGCTGAGTATCAATCTACTGACTCATATCCAACAATTTCCCCCTAATTGATGATACCAAAACCTCTATACTCTAATATCTATCAAGGATACTGTCCTACTGACAACAATTTCCCCCTTTAAACTTCTGAGGAAAAAAAACTGATAATCATAAACGAACTTCAGGCAGGGGGAGCCTTGGCAAGATCGAAGAAACTGATGTGAGTGTGTGTCAGATCCTTAGTGATCCGTTGTGTAAACACAAAGACAAAGGCCGAGAGACAATGAGTAATTGTCTAGCAAGCAGAGGAACTGATATATATATCAAGAATTACAGAGTTCCTATGCTATTACAAAAGATGAGGAGAAAAAATCACTGCTGCTGCTTCTTGAACTTCTGCATTTTCTTCTTGAAGTCAGTGGATTTTTCCTCGACAGGATCCAGGTAATAGTATTTATACACTCTAGCTCGAATCTCCTGGATCTCCAAGTTATCATCCGGCCTTTCCGGGAGCGGACTCGAGCGTAGGCGGCTTCCTCCACTTCTCTTTCTATGTCCTTAGTGCTCGCCAGTCCATTAGCAAGTCTCGGCGGTGGAATACGTCGGAAAGTCGGGGCACGGAAGGTTACATTCTCGTGATTCCATGACTTGCTTCAGCCGTTCACCGAATTCAACATTAAATCTCGTAATCAACTCCTCAAAGAGCTGATCGGCCGGGCGATCAAGTGGGTAAATGCGCCATACGTAGTAGCCTTTGATAAAAGTTTCTTTCAATCTCTCCCAATGTTCATTCATATCAGCCGGCACCCACTTATACACATGCTTTGAATCGGTTGTTGCTTGATGTGGGGGCCCCCGATGAACTTAGATCCTCTCGGGATCTACCTTCTTGATCGGCCTTTGGTTTATCGAGATAGGCTTTTCATTCTTGCCGGGTCGGCCATCCTTTTCTTCTCACGGAGAGCGGCCGCTCTAGTGTCTCCTCGTCCGAGACTCGGTCCTTGCGCGTCGCCTCCCGTGTCGTTTGATCTTCCGCTATCCGCTCAGGTGTAAGAGTAGATATGGGAATACTCGAGCAAGAGCTTTGATTTCGATCGGAAGAGCCTTAGCAAATTCTTCTTGGGCTTTCTTCTTTTGCTCTTCGACCGTATTAATGACCTTTCTCTTTCCTTTGCCCCCGACAGCTTTGCCCTTAGGCTTTTTTTTTGCTTCACTGCCTCCTCTAGCCGACGCTCCCGGTCCAACCTTGTCTTGCGGCTCTTGGGCTATTCCTAGGTCGAATGCCTCTTGCTCCGCTTTTGATTTAAACTTCTTGATCGGGGGAGGAAGGAGTAGTGGATTCGATAGCGATTTCCTTCCCCGACCTCTGCGGCAATGTTGAGACTCTTCTTCTTCATCGGCTCTTCAAGGAATTGAGCGATTTCGTCTATGTGCACAGTCGAAGAGGAGATGGGGGTGGCTTGTAGTGGGAAATCAAGGAGAAGGACCTCGGTAGATGTACCTTTACGAGTAGGTGGTCCCGCCTCCGGAGCCCGTTCCCCCCCGAATCTCTGCGGTCGAGGGCTCTGGCTGCCGAGGAGGGTCCCGCCTCCTTAGCTTGTCCCTCGAGGATCCGGACGTCGGCGTATCCGTATCGGGTTCATCTTTCACAATATCTTCCCCCCTTTTTGGCATCGGCAATATTCGCCGGGGAGGTGCGGATAGCTTTTACGTCCCGCTCCGGATTGTGCACGAAATCTTTGATCCGGGTAATCGTGTCATCAAAATCACCGACTAAGTTACGGTAGTTTTCCCGGTCTTTCTCTCGATCGGCTCTAGATTTCTTCAATCGAGCGGCCGACTCCTGACGGAGTTTCAGCAGAGCTTGATCATTTGATTCTCGTCATTTCTTTACGAATGGCTTTCAAGGCCTCACTTGTTGCTTGATGGCCGTTTGAAGAGAGGTGGTTGCTATCTTGTTTCTCTCATCTATGAAGCCTTGAACTGTTTTCATGGCTTGAGTCACCGCTCCGAGAAAGTTTTATGCTTGAGCGGCAAGCAATGCCGACTCGTGGCCGATAAATCGGCCTTTTGAGCACTTAGGGCCTGCTCAACTATCTCCTTGAAATTTGGCTGAGAAGCCTCTTTAGGAGTTGAGACGTCAGCGGCCAACTTACTTAGAACTTCGTTCTGAGCCTTGGTGTACTTCTCCCATTTGAAATGAACATCTTTGGCTAGGAGTCGATTTTTCTCACCTTGGCGTTTGATAGCCCCTGTTGACATAACGTGAGGACACGGAACCGATGGGTTGTATCTGATAAGAGCTAGTTCCGAGCCTCTGCTCAGAGAACGAGATCAACTGCTCCCTACTGTACTTCGGAGCAGTTGTAGCCTCACCTGATGGGATTATGGGTGGTGTTGGGCTCTTCTCTTGGGGAGTTTGTCCCTCTGCAGATTCTCCCTGATCTGCTTCCTTGGGTTTGCCATCCATCTCCTCATCTTGATCATCATTATCGCCTTTATCAGAAGGTGGAGATGGGGGCGGAGGCAGTTTTCGATCGGAGCTCTCAAGCTCGGTAAATAGAGCATTGCAGCTCTCAAATCTTCGAAAGACGCCACATCAGCTGGCTCTCCGAATCCAATCTTGGCTTGGAGCTCTTGCTCCTCTGTCAGTAGCTCATCTGGTGACTGCTGGGATTTGGCAAAGTCAATAAGAATGTCCCAGTGCAGAAACCTTAAGAGCATCTGAGCTCTTGTCCTTACTGCTATTTCAACCAGATCTGCGTGCTCAGCAATTTCTGGTATCTCTTGCTGAATCTCAGGTTTGCAGCACGCAATCGAGTGGTGTCGGTTGTTGTCCACTCAGCGGTAGAGGTTCGGGTGACGGTTCCCTCTTGTCGGACTCTGTTTCCTCAGAGCTGATCACTTGGACTTTGTCCTTGATCGTCGCTTCCTCGATTGCAGTATCTGAATCGAGTAGTTGCTCCTCTTGAGTAGGAGGAACTGGCTCAATAAAGGTAAGTGGCTGAGCCACTGTGACCTCAGCAGGTCGATTCTTAGCCAACCTCCTCTTCTTTGGTACTTGGATAGATGGGGGCAGAGCAGACGCAGCTCTCTTAGGCTCAGGCGGTCCCTTGCCTATGGATTTCTCAGCTCCAGCTTTCGTCTGGAATTTGATAGACTTCTTGTCAAAGTACTTGGAGTCCTCAAAGGCTGAGTTCTCAACAGCTGAGTTCCTCTGAACTATGCATTCTATCGAACGTACATCTTTGTTCCGAATAGAAGTTTACCCACACCGGCTATCCTCCTCTCGCCGGTGGGTAATGTGGTGAACTTCCGAGCCCCGTGCCTTCATCTCGAGTAGTATAATACTCGGCCCGGTTCACTTCAACCCCATCGTCTATTGCCATCATCAGCGAATCCTAGGTTTGGACAGTTGATTATATGATCCAATGAACTTGTCGAATGTGCGATACCACGTAAGCTAGACCTCTCGTACCGAGGTAGCAACATATTCCTCGGTAAAAGCCGTTTTGAACGCCACATCCTTGCGTCCACGTAATTTCGCACATATGCGTTGATCTCCTTCTCCTTGTATCCAATCGGAGAAATGCCGAAGTTGGGAAGATCGAATGAGAGAGCTAGAGCATCTTGAATATCGAAGGTAAGAACAGCTGACTCCCACTCATCTTGATCGACTTCCTTCTGATAAGAGAAGGACGATTCCTCTCCTCCCGACGCTAGAGATTTCCAGTTGAAATAAACTTCAGCGACCTGTCGAGGGAGATAAGCACGGGGGTGCTTCGAAACCAGCATCTCCAACCCTGAACGCTCCAAAGCATCAAACACGGGTTCAAGGAAAGAGATCTCCACTTGGCGGAAGGCCAAGGTAGGTTCAAACGAGAATCCGGAGGCTACAATCTCCTCAATGTTGTCTGGAGTTTGAACGTTCGCCATTGAAATCTGCAAAACAACATATTAGCACTTGAAAATAGAGTAAGTTAGTAGTTGCTAGCAGACATCTGATACATTACCGTGTATAAGAGCTTTAAGAGATGCGAAAGCAAAGTTGTTTAGGAGATTTGGATAAGAAAACAAAGTTGCGAGATAAGCTCTTTGAGAAAATGAAGAATGGCGAAAAATGAGGAGTTGTTAGAAGATGAAAGATTTTGTATATTTCGTTTGATCTTCAGTTTGAATCGCATGGTTCAAATTTAATCTTTCAAAATCAAGGGGCGGCTAAGATTAAATGTTATAAAAGAATGATTACAATAGCCGCCAAAAATATAGATATACGTAATAAAGCTAATGGAGAAGACATGCATTAAATGCGCGACAGAGCATTAATTACGCAGGCGAGGAGTCCTGCTGACCTTTCCTCAAACCTTAAACATAATAAATGGTAAGGAATAAATGCTCCTAGGCAACTGAATGCAAGCGACTGATGCATTAAATGCGGCATGCTTCTGAACAAATTAAGTAACGATACTACGCAAACCTCTTCGGTCGAACTTATCACCGGTTACCATCATTTATCAGGAGGATGGTTGTGCTGATGACCATGTTCTCCCTTGTTGTGTACAGTGTGCATCTCCCAACTGAGTCACTGTACTAAGTTTTCTGACCTGTCGTGCTGATTCCATACTGATACACATTGTTGCTAAGTATATTATTATCAGTAGTCGGCTTCTACCGACTTGTCTCGGTAGGATCTAGCAGACCTAGCTCAACCGATAGTTCTCCGAACTCGTTCTCGGCTAGTGGTTTGGTCGGTATATACGCCCCTTTGCTTGTCGGTATGGATTTTCTCCATCCCGATGTCCTTTTCGACATGGTCTCCGATGAAGTGGTGTCGAATGTCCACGTGCTTGCATCCGGTATGTAGAACTGGGTTCCGAGTTATAGCTATTGCCTTTGGTGGAGTCACGGTAGATGGGCACTTCATCCCGAGTTATACCATAATCTCTCAATTGCTGTCGAAGCCAAAGGATGCGGGCACAAGCAACTTCCTCGCAGCCCATGTACTCGGCCTCGGTAGTGGACGTAGCTACCGAGTGCTTTGTTTCTTTGAAAACCACGATATCGCCTTGCCGCCTAGGAACCGACATGTTCCGGAAGTTGATTTTCGATCTATCCCGCATCTCGCATAATCGGCATCGAAATAACCTTGTCGGTATTAGATTATCATCGGCAGGATACCATAACCCGACCTCGGGTGTTCCTCTTAGGTATCGCAGAATCTTCTTCGCCGAGTCTAGATGACTTCGCTTGGGATTCGCTCGAAATCTTGCGCATACACCTACAAAGCATAAGTTATGTCGAGTCGGCTAGTTTGTTAAATAAAGTAAAGAACCAATAATAGCTCTATAATCGGTAGAGTTAACGAAGCTCCCTCTTTGTCTAGATCGATTTTAAAGTTCGTGTTCATGGGGATCTTGACCGGTTTGTTTGGAATCACACCGAATCTTTTGAGAAGATCTCGAGTGTATTTGGGTTGATTGATGAAGATTCCTTCAGCTGATTGTTTTACTTGAAATCCAAGGAAATAATTCATCTCTCCCATCATGGACATCTCGAATTTCTCCTTCATCATCTTCTCGAACTGGCCGACATATGACTTCGTTTCTGCAGGCCGAAAATGATGTCGTCCACGTAGATTTGCACCGGTAGAATGTCATCTTCCGACTTTATGCTTGAATAGGGTGCGATCTACTCGTCCCCTTTTGAAAACCTTTCTCAAGTAGAAAGTCCGATAGGGTATCATACCAAGCCACGGGTGCTTGTTTTAACCCATACTGAGCTTTCCTCGGCCGTACACTCGATGTCCCCGCTTGAAAGCCGGGCGGTTGTTCCACGTAGACTTCTTCCTTCGATGCGCCGTTCGGAAAAGCCGACTTAACATCCATCTCGATATACCTTAAATCTCGATGTGTTGCATAAGCTAGGAAAAGACGAATGGTTTCCAATCGGGCGACCGGAGCAAATGTTTCATCAAAGTCAATTCCTCTCTGCTCGATCGTATCCTTTAGCAACTAGTCGAGCTTTATTTCGACAATGACGTTGTTTTCATCTCGCTTGTTCTTGAAGACCCACTTAGTTCCAATCACGTGCTAATGTCTAAGTCTCGTCGACAAGCTCCCAAACTTCATTTCGACGAACTGGTTCAGCTCTTCTTGCATAGCAATGACCCGGCCAAGATCTTTAAGTGCGTCCTCTATCGACCGAGGTTCTTACGTAGACGTAAAACAAGAGTAAAGTGAGCTTTCTCCTTGATTTAATCTTGATCTCGTCCTTATAGTTGCTGATGGATCTCCAATGATAAGATCTCGAAGAATGAGCATCGAGCCACGAACGCCCGAGTCGGGCTTCTTCTTCGATACCACTTCGCACGCCGGTAGGTGTATTAGGCATTTCAAGAGTACCTTGTTTTGTGACCGTAGTAATTCGAGAAGAAGGTTAGGATCTACCGAGTTTCCGTGGTTCAGTGGCATTTAGCTCGGGAACATTAATCGTTCCCCCCGAGTTTATATTCTCGGTAGAGGTCTCGGTTACCACGAGGGGCTTCCTCATCGACCGAAGTTACCTGTTGTTGATTCCGTTCGATAGAATCAACTAGGTTAGCTACATTGCTTGTTGGTCGAGTCCGAATTTCTTCATCTTCCGACTCATCATCCCAACAATGCTTTGGATCTTTTCAGCTTTGTCATTTAGTTCGAGATCCCGTAGCTTGCTGCCGACATCCTCGGTGCTTGACTTTGTATCTTTCCCGTTCTCGGTAACAAATTCATCAAAAACAACATGAGGGCTTTCCTCCACGCAAAGAGTTCGATAGTTAAAAACTCGAAGGCTTTATCGACTCGGGAGTATCCTAAGAATACTCCTTGATCAGATTTGCTATCAAAGACCTTCAACTGATCTTTCCCATTGTTGTGGATAAAGCAAGGACAGCCGAAAACATGAAAATGAGAAATAGAAGGAATTCTCCCTTTCCACAGTTCGTATGGCGTCTTCATGTGTTCTTTGTGTCGGTAGTGATCGATTCCGAGTGTAACAAAGCGGTGTCGGTAGCATCAGCCCAAAACTTTGAGGGTAGTCCAGAATCTGCGAGGAGCGTGCTTGCTGCTTCTTTGAGAGTTCTGTTCTTACGTTCAGCAAGTCCGTTCTGCTGAGGGGTGCGCGCAGCTGATGTCTCGTGCTGAATTCCCTCTTTATCGCAAGTATGTCTTAACTACCGAGTTTAGAAACTCGTTCCTCCGTCTCGAGCGTATCTTCTTAATCTTGATGTTCTTTTCCACATTGAGTTTCTTCGATAGATTAGGTAACTCGGTCCGAACATCGATTTGTTGGCGATGAAGATGACCCAAGTATATCTCGAGTAGTCGTCTATGACGACGAGGGCATACTTCTTGCCTCTTATAGTCACCGGAGAGACGGCCCGAATAAGTCCATGTGAAGCGGTGAAAGGATTCCATCGGTGGAAGGTGACGGAATAGGTGGATTGCTACTCTTTGTTTGCTTTCCCTTCGTGCACGCTTCACAATTTCCGTCTTTGATAAACGATTCGTTGGGCGGTCCTCGACTTTAGAGTTCTTGGCAAGCTTGTTCATGGTTTTGAAGTTCAGGTGGCTGAGTCTCTTGTGCCATAGCCAGCCTGACATGTTACCTGATTTAGTCTGTGCGAGCAAGCAAGCCTCGGGTTCTGCGGTATTCCGGTTTGCAACATAGATGTTCTTCCTCCGCGAACCCGATAACACCGTTTTCCCCGTAGATTTGTCAACAATATCACGAAACTAGCGTCAAAGATTACTCGTTAAGATTATCACGAATTGGTCGATCGAAAGGAGATCATGTTGAAGTCCTTCAACATATGTTACTCTTGGAACCGTGGCGGTCCCCAATGTTCGGCGTTCCGTATCCCCTTGTGTAGCCTTTGGAATTGTCACCGAATTCAATTCTGGGACCATCTTCTTGTACGTAGTTGGTCAGTGGCTCTTCTGGTAAGTCATGTGTCTCGAGCAGCCGCTGTCCACTATCCACGGGTCCTTATGCACCTCAGCCTCTTCTCCGGCCATCGAGCGGTATTCGGCTGACTCATCAGGAACTGTCTCTGCGACCTCAACTGCGACGAACGCGGCTTCATCTTCGAAGAATACATGAATGTATCCTCCTCAATTGAGTTGTCGGATATCTCTCCGGCTATATAGGCCTGTCGTCTCTCGGCGAATTTCTTTCTCCCGGCTCGCCGTTCGCTCTTTGAGCGGTCGAGAGTTCGGGACAATCGTGCGATAGTGTCCCTCCTTCTTGCGGTTGTAGCAGGTAGATGTTCTGCTTTGCTCTTACCACCGAGTCTTTAGACGGACGCGGCGCAGACTCCGATTTCCCGCATTCGGTAGAAGGATTAGATTCTTCTTTCTTATGATAGTCTTTCTTACCCGAGGAAGAATCTCGGTTGTATTTCCTCGGCTTTCGACTCTCTCCTTTTCCCTCTCGATATTTGAGAGCCATCGGTGCTAGGCCGGTCGTGGCCCGAAGTCTCGGAAGACTTTGCTACCGATGTGGCCACAGCTTTGCTTGAGGAAATAGGCTTGGCTCCGGTATTGCTGACTGTTGCCTTGAAGGCGTGGTCGAACTGTGTGTCAGCTGGAGCGCTTAAGCACTTTTGGGGTAGGCTATGCTCTTAATTCTGAAAATATAACATCAGGAGTTAGAGCATTTAGATCAGAGCAACGTAAATAAGTAGCAAATGGAAGCCACTTCTGTCGGGGCAACGCTCTCAAGATCTTGGTGTTCATCTCCTTGTTGGTGAACGACCTCCCCAGCCCATTGATGACATTGACTTGATTGGTGAATCGACACTCGGCTCGTCAATGGTTTCGGTAAGAGCTCCATTGCAAAGGCGTCGAACTTCTGAAGTTCTAGCTCGAGCTTGTTTTCTTTGATCTGAGGGGTTCCATGGCTCAGTACAGCCAAGGCGTCCCATAGCTCTTTCGCCGTTTTGCAATCTTGTACTCTTCCGAGGTGTGAGTCACTGAGCGTAGTCAGTATGGCATTACGTGCAACTCGGTCAAGGTTGTGCAACTTCTTTTCTTCAGGCGTGAAGGCAGATTTGTCTTTGGGAACCTTAGCACCAGTTTGTGCTCCCACGCCTCCTCCAGCAGCAAATACTATGCTGTCGATCATAGGAATGATCGGTCCTGACTCTAGGACATCTGACATGCTATCGTGGAGTGACGTTAGGTGTGCCTCCATACGTACGCACCATACCGTGTAGTTCTCTATTGAGAACATCGGCACCATCCTAATACCTGACATATCAGACATTGTAAGAGTAAGAGTATAAGGATGCTGAAAAGATGCTTATGCAGTGAAAACGGTTTTCAGGATCAGTTCGAGAGGAACAGTATTTCAGAACCGGCGATCAGTTGAACACCATGTGCTCTGATACCAATTGTTGGTCCGGAGACGAAAAGTCAGGTGTAGAGGGGGGGGGTGAATACACCTGAGCTCTGTTTCTTTTTCTCAGTGAAGGTTAGCTGAAGCTGATGTTTGCAACTGATGAACAGTGCCAAGTAAGCCTTCGATCACTGGGTCAAAGTGAGTCGGCTTCGAGCTCTTCTGCCGACCGATGTCGGTATTACGAAACTCCGGTCGGAGACCGTAGTGCGGATAAGTGTTAGGCCCTGAGTCGTCTCTTTTGAAAACGCGTTTTTGCAAGTTAAATCTTTTGGCTGTGCACTTTATAAAATACGTTTTATGCAAACTTATGATTTTCAAGTCAGTTGTATGCTATGTAATAAAACAATAAATGAACACAAGCGATTTAACGTGGTTCGGATACGCAAGATCCTACGTCCACGGTCCCGAACAAGGCGGGAGAACTTGTTGATTATTCCGAGCAAGCCTCGGCGGGGATACCGTGCCTTTGGACAGGTTCCCTCTAAGTTATAGTCCTTAGCGACTTTACAATCCAAACCTAAGTTTAGAAGGGAGGGAATATTCTCCAAGCGAGAAGGAGTTCTTACAACAAGAACAATTCACTAAATGTGAACTCCTTCGGATCTAAGCTATGAATCTAGCAATGAGCTTAGTCTAGAGAAGATAGGGATCAAAGTGCTCTAGAGAGATGAACTACAAGAAGTGTTCTATGAAAACTAGTTCGTCTCTCGGATAAGCTTGAAGGTTCTAGAGCGTTGTGAGTTTGAATGATTTCCCTTGATTTCGCGTATATTCCTCTTATCGAAATCTTCAAATCCTTCTCTATTTATAGTTGTGAGTTGTGACATATGTCCGTTGGAGACGACGATGCCACGTGTCACAAGCGTCCAAAGAAAACGGCCACTATTCAACTTTGTTGCGGCGGGGCGCTTAATGCACTGTTCATGAGAGCAAACTTTTACGTGTAGAGTAGGTAAGCGTTGTCGGCTTCTCATTGGTCGAGGTTTGTAGTTGGTGAGTGTCGAGTTGACCGTTCAAACTACCTCGTATGTCTTCTGCCGAACATTTGAAAGGACTTTTAGTGCTTTGGGTCGCTTTCTATCGGATACGGATACTTGAAAGTCTGTGTCTTCTTCGGTCGAGTCGTCGACCGATAAAGTGAGCTTCGATAGTCGGTTGGTCGATCGCGAAGGTATACTGCTTGCACTTGGTTCTTCTACCGATGACCATCGGCTTGTAGAGAATGCTTCTGCGAGGTCCGGTCGGCTGATGCGGGATCTTCAACTGAGTTTGATATCAGCTGCTGACGAAGAGTGCAAGCGATTACACTGATGACGTGGGGTTCTGAAAAGTATCTTCAGCAGAAGATCAGTTCAACAACTACCCCGTACAGGACTTAGACAAAAATAATAAGCATTACATCAAGTCTAACCTATACATCAGCTAATCCTATCGACACACTAATCTACTGATATCAGCTCGGTTTTGGGATCTTCAATTCCATAGTACTACTATGATTTCCCCCAATTTCTTTTAACCCTAGAACAGCTGAGTATCAATCTACTGACTCATATCCAACAAAGACAGATAGAAGCAGCTAGAGAAAGGCTCAGACTAGCAGACTTGGAAGCTCTGAGGCTGAAAGCTGAAAAAGAAGCGAGTCAAAGGATTCCTGAAAAAGCTGACATTCCCTACAGGTATAGAAGGTTCAGGAAACCTAATGATCTCAAACTCCACAGATGGCCAAGAGTTGATTTATGGATGCCTTGGGAAAGAACTCAAAAGTGGGAGTCTCTGAAGGCTGATTACATAAAGAGATACTATTTCTGGAGGTACTGGCCTGAAAAGCACAAATCTGTCGCCTTTGCTGAATGACTTCTGAGGGCCGACATAGAGATATTTGCCAGAGTTCAGAAGGCCATTGCAGATAAGGTCGATGTCAGAGTCCCATCCCCAAGAATCATGCCGCCCCCACTGAAATTAGATGGCTATGTTCACTATGGAGTTATTGAGAAAGAGATCAAGGATGCTGCTGAAGCCAAGTGTTTAGAGGAAGATGATCCAGCTGACTTTGCAGAGATACTGAAGCTGAGGAAGATCACCTACAGGATGTATGAACTGCCCCTTCCTGAATCTAAATCAAAGGACTTCAAAGACAGGATTCAGCAGTTCAGATGATTGTTAGCTTCTGTGTTTCTTGTAATTTCTATTCTGTTCTGATTAGTATAGCAGATGATGTAAATGTACTAAACTTCCTCACATCTATAAAACATCATTGTTATTGGCCCTGACAATTCCTTATTGTCTATATGGCCTTGGTTGCTTTTATGCTTAACACAGAGAATCACTCAAGTGATTACTGACTCACACACTCACTGTTCTCATATATTCTGTCAGTTTTACTTTATCAGATTCTGTTAGATTGTGTAGTTGGGGGAAAATGTTGTTAGAAAGGGGGAAATTGCTGATTAGCTTCTGTATAGGTTATGATATTTCTTCCCTGATTCCCTCAGTAGTCTAGGACTTGAAGAACAACTCCACTGATTCTATTTGTAATACTTATAAGGAGCTCTGTTTCTGATAAGTCATAGTGTTAGGTTTTGGCATCATCAAATAAGGGGAAAATGTTGGGAGATGATTCAGTCTTCTCACAACTAGTTAAGACATTACTCAGTAGCCCTGTGCTCTGAATATTTACTAAAGATTAGAAGATCCCAAAACCCTATCTTGGCTGATGAACCATTCAGTTGTAACCTGTTCTATTTTATCTCTGAGGATTCAGACTCAGTAGACACTCTGCATCTGGTTCAGGTGCTCAGTAGATTACCTGCCTCAGTACCAGAAGTAGAAGACTCAATGATACTGGACTCAGCAGGAGCAGTATACTGAAAGGAGTCAGTGGAACTGAACTCAGCAGGAGTAGTTCACTGAACTCAGAGTTGATCTTCAGTAGAGCCGACTGAGCAGGAGCATGCTACTGAATAAAGATCAGACTCAGCAACGGCTGGACAGTCTTCTGATTGTCAAATTCTCTAAAAGTCAAATCAGCAGAGTCAATACGAGGATGAGAGAAGTTAGCTTCAGATCTCCTTGAAGTCTATTCTGTCTCACCCACTTTTCTGAACCTCGACCAATGATAAGCAGCCACCTGTCTTATATCTGTTAAAGCTGCAAGTCAACAACTTTCCAGAAATGGAGGGAAAGGACACTGCAACCATACTTCAAAGGAGCCGTTAGCTACCCAAAAGAGAGAGAGACAAAAGGATCGTCGTCTCCAACGGATCTATCCTTATCTCTGCTCCACAAATAGAGGGATAAAATAAAATTGAAGCTCACCTAGAAATCTAAGAACACACGAGCATTCACGAGCAACTCTAAAACGTTTTAAGTCTTCCGCAAGTAATTCGAAGAAGTAATCTCCGGCGAAAGACGACATACCTGCTCATAGGTAACCAAGCGAAACCAGAATCATATAGCCTCTAGTATCCAAGCGACTGAACACGAACCCAAGTCTATACTTAGCCGTTCGTCGCTCTAGAAGCCACTTTCTTGTTCCCTATCCCTCTAGTTGTTCATATCTATAACTTAGACGAAGGAGTTCATAGTCGAACTGATCGTTATTTTAAAGGACTCCTTCATAGTTGGAGAGTTTTTCAAACACTTAGTTTGATACCCTGTAAACTGAGACTTGCTCAGTATAAATATCAAGACCAGTGTTTGTCTAGTGTACAAACCAACTGAGACTACCTCAGTATAATACATAGCCTCCTGATCTTTCGGGACAGTGGACGTAGGATTGTTGGATCCGAACCACTTTAAAAATTGTCTGTGTTCTGTGTTCGTTATTTACTGTTGCATTGATTACTGTGCATGCTGAAATTATCTTTAAAATCATTCAACTGAGTTTCAGCAAGCTTAATCGACTGCACTAATATACTGAAACAATTTTGCTAAAAACGTTTTCTTAACTCAACTGAATTTGGGCCTACACATTTCCGCACTACTGAACTTTATCTGAACGGTACTGAATTATGACTCTAGTCAACTAGCAGACCTCAGTAAAGTCAGTCACTCTGCCACGCGATTCAGAACAGCTTATTTGGTCTGTTGAACTCGTTCAATACGACACTCTCCTGAAAAGGACTGTTCGCGTTTAAAGTTGAGAAATTAGTTTTCAGGTGTATTACTCTCGGGACCAACAAAACATATTCCTCAATCGAGTGGACTTATCCAACACGACAACATTCTCATCCCGTGATTGCCTCTAGCAAATCACCATCCGCGCGCACCATCATAAACAGTTCCAAAAGCATAATTTTAGACATACCTTTTTGTTGAGGGCAGTGTGACGACAAGCTGGGGGTTACCATAAACATTTGCAAGTCTAGAGATACTATTCTAGACTCAAGACAATCAACTTTAGGACACAGAGCCAAGAACTTATGCTCTGATACCACTTTGTCACACCCCGATTTTCGAAGAAGGACACGATCATCAGGGTGCGACTGGGGTTGGAGAAAAGAAGCGGGGAAAGAAAAAGGGTTTGTATTATCTGGAATAAACCAAGCGGAAAACCCGATAAATGGTGTAACAAATCTTTCAATAATGAATCATGTGAAAACAAAGATGATAATAGTACAAAAGAATTTTATATTCAAAGACTCGACTCAAATTGAGTCTTTAAGCAATTAAGCATCAAAGCAAGTATCACAGGGCCCAAAAACAATACACAAGATAAGCCCATCAGAGTTCTTAATAAAAGTATTTGAACTTAAGCGGAAGCAATACATAATATAGATATACATCAGAAACCCTCGCCTCAGCTTTGTTCGTCACCACAGTCCGCCCAACCTGAAAACATTTTAAAAATAGTTTGGGTTGAGCACTAGTGTACTCAGTGGGTGAAGCAATTCATAAATTTTTTTATAAATAGTTTATCCACGCATAAATCATATGACTTGGAAGGTTTTGAAACAAAAGTCACTCCCAATCATACCAACATTTATCTCCTTGTGTGCGCACTGTCATGTTCTACTGCTACTCTTACTATATACCTCCTTACTCTCGGACTTTGGGCTACAACCCAGTGAGTCCCATAAACATCTGATCTCGGGTCTTGACCCAGAGATCCCAACCGTTAGACTTAAAGCCGAAGCTCATAGGTCCTCTCCAACTGGTTAGCACACAATGGCGATCAACCTATTGCACTACTAACAATGGTGTACACAATTCTCACTAGAATGTTAGGCCAGTCAAGAATATCGATCGATTAAATTCAGAGCATTAAATAAGTAGAACACAAAAATATTTCCATGGATAAACATAACATTTCATAGAGCTCAATAACTCAAAATAGTTTTGAGAAAGTAAAACCCACCTCGAAGCTGCTACCATATTAATTTATTGTAAAACTGGATGCTACTTCTCTTCTTCAATAGGGCCTACAAGAAAACCCTATGCTTAATTGTAACGCCAAAAATTAAACTAATATAAGATAAGATTTAATTTGAATTTGAAAACCAACACCCTACTTCCCACTTTAATTCTAGCCCACCCGACCATCGGTTTATGGAAACAAGATTATGGTTGGAATATACGCTATTTAGGCTATACAATCCATAAACTAACTTGCCGATCCGACATCGATTTGATGCTCGAATCTCGACCCGAACCTGCGCCAAACACCTTGTGCGCAGTTCTGTCACATGCATTTCAAAGGCTTATAACTTTCGGGTTTGAAGTCTAATTTGAAATTCGAGGATATAGTTGTAAAGCCAACAACTAGAACTTTCCAACGGTATATAACATGATAGGGTTTGGACAAAATATTAGATCAGAAGTCGAGATGATACATTCAAAGGAAAATTGAGTTTCATCGACAAACCCACAACTTATAGGAATTATATCTTTCACCTCCTAACTCAATTTTACAAACCGAAGGTGTTTCTAGAAAGCTAATAGTGAGAGGTTTCCAACGATATATCATACCATGGAATTTGATTAACAGGAACAAGTAGAGATATGGCTGAAGGCAGCTGACATGTTTCAGCGAAAACATAAAACACAACCCGTCACCCCAACATTTAGGACCCATAACTTTTGGGTACGATCTATTATTTACAAACCAAAAGTGGCGTTGGAAAGACAGTGAAAAGAGCTTCCCGACGACATATAATATGTCAGATTTTGAATAACGGAAACAAGCAGAAGTTGGATTCAAAGTTGCTGCTTTACTCACGGAGAAAGAAAACCAGTAGCCGTAGTCTACTAATACTTCAACTTTCGGGAGCCATAACTTTCAAGTCCGAACTCGGAATTACGAATAAAAGATGGCGTTGGAAAGCCAGAAACGAGAGATTTCCAATGGTATATAATTTGATGACTTTTGGACAATAAAATCAAACAGAAACTGAGTTTTAACCTCCTGTTCTTACACAAAAGAAAACAGAGACACATGATCATGTATCGACACCAAAATCATGACAGCAGCCCCGCTGCCACCTCCGACTCTTCCCTTCTGGCAACCCTCTCCTAATACTAGCAAGACCACAACAAGAACATTCCCTTGAAGAAGCAAAACTCTAGAACATGATTCGAGAGACAACAAGTAGAGATGAACGTAAATACATCAAATTTTTAGATCATGATTCTACAAATAAGAGAATAATCGGCAAGAAGAAGAGGAAGGAACTTTACCTCTGATTTCTAGAGAGAAAGTTTACGAGGAAAGAGAGGAAGTGAGATGGTTGAAATGAGTGCAGGATGAAGAAATAAAAGGATTAAGAATCAGAGAGAGAAATGGCGGTGGAAGTCAGCCCAGCAACATCTACTCCCTTATTCTATTATTTTATTTTTCCTATTTACTATTTTTAGTAAACCTCTTGAATTATATCAACTTATTTTTTAGATTTGTCTCATCCGTAACATACGAAAAATGAAAATAATAGACATATCTTTGGCACACTAGTTAGCTTACCAATGAAGTTTCTCCCTCTTACCAAGCTTCACTATTTTGTATGTATACTATGCATATACATATACAAATGTCATTCTCTTTGTATTCTTAGGTGGAGGGTTGAAATTCATAATTTTTCAATGGACTAATCTCAACTAATTTTATTTCATATGAAAACTCGGGATATTACAGTGATGATTCAACACCCAAGGATGCAGAGCAGGGAGACTCTGCTGAGGGCAAGACTCCCAGCGAGAAGGGCAATTCACCACCTCCACCTCCTGCACCAAGTGCCGCCCTGGTTGCGTCTTCTTCAAGACAGCAACAACTCGCCTCCTCTGAGCAGAGGATCAGTACATCTTCTTACCAGATCAAACCGATTGGTACCGTATCCTCGAGGACAGTCAACCGAGCTATCAGGAAGCAAGGAGATAAAAATTTTCACCTGACAAAGGATGTGCACCTGAAATGGTCACAATACACGAAAGCTCAGACTGAGTGCGTTGACGTCCTCACCGGAGAAGTCAAGAAGATCTTAGAAGCTCCTACTTCAAATTTTCAAGAGATCATCGACACTGCTCTCGTCGCTCAGAAGATGGACTTGGTCACTCAATGTCAGTAGTTGCTAGAAGCTCAATCGAAGAAATTTTCAGAGCAACTGGCTGCAGCATTGGCTGATGTCCAGAAAACCATGGATGAAAGAAATAGAGTTGCGAGCTCTAGTGTGACTAAAGCTCTAGAAACTCAAGCTGCAGCTCTGAAAGTCATCCAGTCTGAAATGAAGAATTCTCTCGACGCATCTCTTCTGCAGCAGAGGAATCAAGTTGAATCCTAGATCAAGCAAATTCGCAAAGATCAAGAGAATGACTGGGAACATTACTGTGATGCCGTCGGGGACCTCAACTCCACTTTCGAACAACTCAAGACACCTGTCTACAACCTTCAAAGGGAAGTAGCAGCCATTAAGACTTTACTCACCTCAGCTGATGATGCCAAAAAGGGGGAAAGTAAAGGGAAAGTTCAGGAGAAGAAGTCCAATGGGAAAGCAAGGCAACGGGAACACGCTAAGGCGGAAGGAACGTCAGTGATAGAAGAGCTCAATGCTCTCCCCCTCCCCTCCATGCAAGAAAAGGCTAAGGGAAAAGCCACAGCTTAAGGCCCTGCAGAGCCTCAGCAAGTAATTACGCAGCTGTCAGTGCAAGCTGGTAGATCAGGTGAAGGATCCTCAGCTCAGGCACACATTGACGAAGTAGCTGAGTTCGTCGAGGGAGCAAAAGAGGACATTGCGCCTCCTCCGCCGAAGAGACATGGCAAGGAGATTGCTACTAATAGCTCTCCCCCTCCAACGCTTAAGTTCAAATCCAAACAAGAACAAGAGGCGCATGACGAACTCGTAGCTCAGCAGCTATAGGCTAAGCTAGACTATGAAGCCAGACTCGATCGAGACTGCTCTCGTCGCTCAGAAGATGGACTTGGTCACTCAATGTCAGCTTCTGAGTCTCCTAAAGACTTCGAGACTAACAACCTTCCACTCTCTCAAAGGCAGAAGAAAGCTCCCAAGCTCACAGTAGAACATACAGCAGAGGAGAAAGCCTTATGGGACGCAGTCGAACTAGGCCTCGACTTCAGAGCAAGAGACAGGCTTATGGCTGAAGCCAGAGAGAGACTGTGACAAGCTGAACTAGCAAAGCATATTGAGAAAACTGAGAAGTCTGCCAGGGAAGCAGTTCCGATTAAGAGTAGAGAGATCCCCAGAACTTCAAAATTCTACAGACGCGATGGGCAGAAGCCTCACGTCAGGAAAACTCCCTTCCGCCGCGTAGATAAGTGGATCCCTTGGAACCTGAATGAGGAATGGGAAGGTTTGAAGGAAGATTTTATCAAAGCTTACTATGTATGGCAATGCTACTCTAGAGAAGTTCCGGCGGTTGAATTGTTTGACCAATTCTTATACAACCACGACCCCAACTTCAGAGCACATATCAAATTGCTTCTTCGTAAGGAGAAACTGCCTTTCACTGCAACTACATATCGTCAGCTGATCACTCTTCAAGGAGCCATCTGTACAAAGGAGATAGAGGATGAAGTGGAGATAGCCGCGCGTCGCAATGATCTTGATATCGAGTCGCCGGACGATCTTCTACCCATCAAGGTATTGAGGGAAGCTATCTACAAATCGTATGGGCTTGATCCTCCTACTACCAAATCTGCTGACTTCAAAGCCAAGATTTAGAAGTTTAGATCCCAGAAGTAGCAGACTCTACCTTCCTCATATCTTTCCTTTTCTCTCTTAGATTTACTAATTGTAATGTACTCTCATGTCATATCTATAAAATCAGTATTTTTGTTGGTCAGACAACCACTCATTGTCATATGGCTGTGTTACTTACCTTTAACACTAACTGATCACTGAACTGATCAACACACACTCATTGTCCTAATTTCTTATGATGTGCCTATCTTATGTAAGCTGTTAACCTGTGTTTCAATCGTTCAACTATTATTAACTGAGTTGTTTTAGGGTTAGTAGTTTAGTACTTAGTGGTTTTGACATCATCAATTAAGGGGAAATTGTAGGGATATGAGTCAGTGATCTAGTAGATCATTTGCCAGGGGTTACGTAGAACTTAAATTAGTAGTTCATGTAACTTAGGACGATATTATAATATATGTTATGGGGGAAATTGTAGTGATATTGTATTGTATTACTGTAGAATTGGAGATCCCAAAACCTGTCCTGAACCCTGTGTGTGTGGAACCGTTATAGGCTAGACTTAGTGTGATTGTTTACATCTTTTTTGGTCTAAGTCCTGTAAGGGGTATATTGTTGGACTGAACTTTAGTAGAAAAGTTGAAGTTCCAGAACCCCAAGTCATCGGCTCAGTGGAGCTCAGTTGTCTTCAGAGTCTGTTGCTGACAGCACTGAGTAGAAGATCCTCTCATCAGACTTTTAGAAGAAGACTCAGTATGATCTTTGATTTACTGATTGAGTGAAGAGCTTCGTTGTCTTCGACTCAGAGCTGACTTCATTCAGCAGAATATCCTCATCAGCCGACTCAGATGAAGACTCAGTATGATCAGCCCTAATCTACTGAATGGATGCAACTCAGTTGTAGACCAAACAAGGAAAAACGACTGTCAAACTCTTATCAATCGAATATCAGCAGAGAACATTCAGCATACGAGGTTTAGAGAGTCAACTCAGATAGAAGACTGATGTCTGACAAGTCTCACCTACCACAAACCTTGACCAATGAGAAGCAACCAAAGCTTACATGCTCTGACACTAAAGCTGCTCTCATGTACAGAAAGTCAACCAATCTGCGACGCATTTTGAAAATATATGGCCATTTTTCTTGGAGTTTTGTGGCACGTGGCATTGTCTTCTCCAACGGATACATGCGTGGATCACAACTATAAATAGAGAAGAGTCTCCAAGCTCAACGAATGGGACATCAAGGGAACACAAGCTTACAAACATACAACTCTGTAATGCACTCAAAGCCAATCCAGCAAAGAACTTGCTTATTTGAATATTCTTAGTTCTTCTCTCTAGAGAATTTTTAGGAGCTAGGAGCAATTTAACCCCCTCTGGTTTCGACAAGTTGTAGTTTACCTCCCTATGGTTTAAAAAGGTGCAGTACACCTCCCTGTAGTTTTTATTTAAGTACACATTGCCCCCTGTATGTTATTTTGCCCGATTTTCGGCTTTTTTGGACAAGAATACCTCAAGCATATAATACATATGTTAAGATGATACCATAAATATTAAGATAAAAAATTATTAAACTATGAGGTGGCCTTGTAATTGTATTTCATCATATTTAATCGGAGGGGTGGATTGCACCAATTTGCAAATCACAAGGAGGCTTACTGCACCTACTAGAAATGATAAGGAGGAATTTACACCTATGTAAAACCATAGGGAGGTGAATAACAATTCTGTATAAATCATAAGGGGGCTTGGTACACCTTCTGAAACCATATAGGGGAATTTGCACCTAAGTAAAATCATAGGGAGGTTAGCTGATATTAACCCGAATTTTTAGTTCCCCTTCTCTATATCTAAGCCTCATTGTAATATCTTAGCTTAGAACCTTTGAAGAGTTCACATTCTGTGAATTGTTCTTATTGTCATAACTCCTTAATTGTTGGAGATCATCCCCTCCCCTTCAAACTTCGGTTTAATTTGTAAAAGTCGCTAAGGACTGTAACTTAGAAGGGATTGTCCAGTGCACAGATTACTTGTTGATGCTTGCTTAGATTAATCAACAAGACCTCCTGTTCAGCAGGATCGTGGACGTAGGATCTTGTGTATCCGAACCACGTTAAAAATTGCTTGTGTCGTTTATTGATCTATTGCATTGCATTCAAACTGTTTACAAAACCATCCTTTGCATAAAAGCGTTTTCAAAGAGACGAAGTCTACCGGGCCCCACACTTATTCGCACAATATTCTGCCGACTGAACTTCTTCTCATACTAACCTTTGTCAGTAGAAGGAACTCAACTGCTGAATCACTCTGACCTGCGACCAGAAGGTTTATCTGACACTAAATTTATTCAGTAGCAAAACTCAGCTTTCAGCTGACCTTTGTATTTGAGGAAAAACTTGCAATCAGATGTATTCACACCCCCCCCCCTTATACACATGATACTCGTCTCCGGACCAACAGAAACACACTCTAAATTAGAATGAGTTGTTGATAAGCTCTTACAAACAATGTCTTAGTCCATTTATCAAAAATATACAAATAGATAAAACTAGTAAGTTTGGATCAGTTGATGAGTTTTATAACCCTTCTTAGGCAATATTTGGTATAATTTTTAAAAGCATCTTTTAGCTACGTATGCTTATAGTTGCTTAAAGTTATTTTTAAGCAAAAGTTGTTAGTGTTTCTAATATTAGAAAAAAAATCAGCTTAATTTTAGAAAAAACCAGTAATACAAACACTCTCATAAGTTGTTTTTCAATTTTTTTTCTTCTACTTTAAAAATGCATCCCCGATCAGCTTATGCGCTTCTGCTTATTTTGACTTATTTTAAGCAAAAAAAAAAGCAGAAACATACATTCCAAATACTAAAAAAAATGTTTATGCGGTAAAAAAAAATCAAGAAGTTGCTTATTTAAGCCGTTACATACACTTCCTTATGCTTAAAGTTGCTTAAAGTCTTTTTTAAGCAAAAGTTGTTACTATTTGTAATATTAAGAAAAAAATTAATTTTAGAAAAAACACAAAGACTTTCATAAGCTGTTTTTCAGTTTTTTTTTTACTTCTACTTTTAAAAAACACACATTAACCAACTTATGAACTTCTTGTTCTTCTGGCTTATTTTAAACTTTAAAAAAAATTAGAAGCATACATGTCAAACATTAATAAAAATCCTTCTATAATGAAAAATTCATAAGCAACTTATTTAAATTTTTCAAACATTACTTTATACAAATATTGACTTTTTCAATATTTATCATTTAAGTGTCTTCGTAACGTATACGTCTCTTCCCTCTTTTTGCTCTGCCTTACTAATGATTCTATTTAATGTTAATTGTTGTTAAATAAGGTTAGTAATTTGTAAAATGAATATTTCTTAATAAATGTGCCATTGTCAAAACGACATACAATTAAAATAGGAGGGAGTATGTTTTATAGAATTGACTATAAAGTTTAAACGTACAAGTTTTGCATTATAACTCTAAAAAAAGTGATGGTTATGTGGAAAGAGGTAGTATATCTTTATGGATGATAATACTATTCATTGTTTAAAGAGATGAACTAGTGTGCATCATGTTGAACATGCAACATGATCCAATTACCTAATTTTGATTCATGTTTGACCCGTTGACCCGCTTTAACTCATGTGTTGACCTGTTTTTTTTTTCGTATTTGTTTTTTTTTTCATTTTTTTTGCTTTTTTTTCGTTTTTTTTCATTTTTTTTGTCTTTTTTCGTTTTTTTTGTTTTTTCCTTTTTTTTGTTTTTTTCGTTTTTTCGTCTTTTTTGTTTTTTTCGCCTTTTTCGTTTTTTCGTCTTTTTTCATTTTTTCGCCTTTTTCGTCTTTTTCGTTTTTTCTGTCTTTTTAGCTTTTTTTCGTTTTTTGTCTTTTTCATTTTTTTTTCGCCTTTTTCGTTTTTCGTCTTTTTTCATTTTTTCACCTTTTTCGTCTTTTTCGTTTTTTCCGTTTTTTTCGCCTTTTTCATTTTTTTCGCCTTTTTCGTCTTTTTTATTTTTTCGTCTTTTTCATTTTTTCATTTTTTTCGTCTTTTCGGAAATATAAAGAATGACACGACACTTTTTTTCATTTTTTCGTTTTGAAATACAAAAAATATTTTTCGTTTTTTTTCCCTTTATTATAAGGACGAGAGTGTCACTCTTTGTATACAAAAGTGTCGTTTGTTCTAAACAATAACACTTTTGTTCGTTTGTTCTAAACAATGACACTTTCATTCGGGACAATTGACACTTTTGTTTATTACGATTGACACTTTGGGTAACATTCTGGTTATTATGCTTCATATTGATTAGTGAAAGTGACACGTTCCTTAATTCCGAGTGCCAATTTACTTCAGTGTGATTGACACTTTAAGATAAATGACACTTTCGTTCGTTGTAATTGACACTTTTTTCATAAACAAAGGACATTTTTTTTCGAAACAAATCGCATTTTTTTAAAAAATAATTGATATTCAATAAATGATATTGTTGGTCCCGTGAGTGAGTTCAGGTGTAGAGGGGGGGGGGTGAATACACCTGAATCCATATTTCTCAACTTTCGAACACGAACAGTCCTATTCAGGAAGGTGCCGTACTGAAATAGTTCGGCCAGACCGCATAACCGTTTCCGAATCGTGTTAAAGGCTAAAAGAGTGCTGACTCAGCTGAGATCTGCTAACTGACTAGGTCAGAATTCAGTATCGATCAGTGAGAGTTCAGTGTGCGGAATTGTGTAGGCCCAAATCAGTTTTAATGAGGAAAACGTTTTATGCAAGTCTCAGTTCAGTAGATAAGTAGTTCGAGAATCCGAGACGGTTAAATCGATTTTAAATATGATGTTCGGTAAGCACGTAGAAAACCAATGAAACAAGTAAGTAAACGACACAGATATTTTTAAAGTGGTTCGGATATCAACAATCCTACGTCCACTATCCCGATAGATCAGGAGGCTATTTATTATACTGAGTTAGTCTCAGTCAGCTTGTACACTGGACAAAGCCGTGGCTTGGGGATTATACTGAGCAAGTCCAAGTTTACAATTCTATCAAACTTTAAGTGTTTGACAAACTTCTCCAACAATGAAGGAGTCCTTATACAATAAGGATTGGGTTCAAATGTGAACTCCTTCGTCTAAGCTATGGATATAACAAGTGAGCTTAGGGTTAGAGGGATAAGGAACGAGAATGTAGCTATCTAGAGCGACGAACAGCTGAGGGTTTAGCTATAGGTTCGTGTCAGTCGCTTGGATACTAGAAGCTTATGTCGGTTCAGCTTGGTTCCTTTTGAGCTGGATGTAGTCTTTCGCCGGAGATAACTCGGTTGATTCTTGCGGAAGACTTAGTCGTTAATTTCGCTCGTTTGAATGCTCTGTGCGTTGTTGGTCATTTTAAATCTTGAATGATCCCTCTATTTATAGAGTGGAGAGAAGAATAGATCCGTTGGAGACAATCTTCTTTTTTTCCCTCTTTTGTGGTAGCAAACGGCTCTTTTGTGTAGTAGGTATAGTGTCCTTTCCCTCCTTTTACGGAAATATGTTGACTGTAGCTTTAGTAGGTGAGACGACACGTGTATGCTTGTCATTTGTCAAGGTGGATGTGGTGGTTGAGACAGAACAAACTTCGAGGCAACTGAAGTTGACTTCTCTCTTCCTCGTACTTGACAACACTGATAGCTTATCAAAAGATTCAGACAGTTCAGAAGACTGTCAGCCGATGCTGAGTCTGATTTTGTATTCAGTAGATAGACAATGAGAAGGGTCTACCGAAAATCGGCTCACGAATCCAGTGAACTACTCTGCGGAGTTCGGTTCAACCGACTCTCTCGCATATCTTGCTCTCGCCGAGTCCAAGATTCACTAAGTCTTCTACACCGGTGCCGAGGCCGATGAGCTACCGAGCGCCTTGACCGGAGCAGAGTGTCTACCGAGTCCGAAACCTCGTGAGACAAATACGAATACAAAGGAATGGTTCACCAATCGGATAGGGTTTTGGGATCTTCAAATCTTCTCAACGGTCGAGCACGAGGCTACCGAGCGTGATTCAAGATAGAAGATAGAATCATTTCCCACAAGTATGATCATGCCGAGGATTGAATCATCACCCAACAATTCCCCCCTATTTGATGATGCCAAAACCTATCATCTATGCTAACACTAAACGAGATAGAAACAAAAACTCCTTACAAATATTACAAGTAGGATCAGTGGAGATGTTCCATCGGTTCTAGACTATAAAGCAAACAGGGTAAACGAACGGTTTCCCCCATTGCAAACAAAACAAAGCTAGCGTGAATCTATCAAAGCAATCAGCTGACATGTAATAAAGAGAGTGTGAGCCAGCAATCACTTCAGTGATTCTGAGTGTTAAAGCATAAAACAAACACGGCTGTATAAACAACAAGTAGTTGTCAGAGCCAAAAGCAAATTGTATAAATATAAGAGAAATTCAGTACAGATACAATCTTGCTATGCTAAGAGAATGAGCTAAAGGTCTAAGGAGGAGGGCCACTGAACTTCTTGATTCTGTCCATGAACTCTTGAGTCTGATCTTCAGGGAGCGGCACTCCATACATCCTGTATGTGATCTTCCTTAGCTTCAGAAATTCTGCAAAATCAGTAGGCTCATCTTCAGCAAGTTCTTTCTTCGCTGCGGCATGCTTTACTTCAGCTTCAATCGTACCAAAATGTACTGAGTCATCCTGTCTTCTCGGTGGAGGTATGATTCTGGGTCCCGAAACACTGACTTCTATACCTTCAGATATGGCTTTGTCGAGGTATGGGTAGAGTTCGAGGTTCGGAGCGAACATCCATTCCATGTAAGCTTCAATCCTTGTCTCGTTGGACCGTAACCTCCGGAAATAGTTCCTCTTGATGAACTCAATTTTCGCATTTTCCCATCTTTGATTGAGTTGAGCTGGTATCCATTCATCTGTTCTTGGCCATCTTTGAAATTTCAGGTCAGCTGGCTTCCTGAATTTCCTGTATCTGTATGGAATATCAACTTTAGAAGGCACTCTCAGCCTGGCCTCCTCTTCATCCTTTTCATCGAGCTTCAAGGTCCGCTTCCAAATTCTGTCTCTCGGGCACCTGAATCTGTCTTGCCTCCTCGCCTCGTATAGATATCTCGTTCATCGGATCAAATATGGCTTCGATTTCATCTCCTTGTGTATCGGTGGCTTGCGGAGGGGCTTCTTCGATTCAGCAGGGGGTACTAGATCTAGATTTGGACGTACCCCGCCTTTCAGCACACTTCGCCGCTCTTGCTCCTTTTCCTTTTCTCTCGTCCTCTTCATCTCGTTATGATGAGCTTTCTCGGAGGCAGTCTAGCAGTTTTCTTTCCTCCTCTGGATGGGGCTTTAGTCTTTCCTTTAGCAGGCTTAGACTTTGGCTTGTTAGCTGCTTCGGCCTCTGCAATTTCTCTGGCCAGCCTCTCATCCGCAGCCTATTTGGGCTTCCTCCTCGGCCAGATATGTACCTTAACGCTTTCTTTGGAGGGGTTGGAATTTTAAGCTTTTGTTTGCCCTTGCCTTCTTGAACTGGTGGTGGAAGAGGAGCCTCTTCTTCTTCTGAGTCCTCCACCGCCTGTTCAGCGTACTCAGCAACCTCCTTAATAATGTCTTTGGGAGTCTGGGTTGCCTGAGTAGTCTGCTGGGGTCCCTGAGCCACTGGGGCCGGTTTCCAGTGTGTGCTCGCAGCCGAAACACCCCCGGGCCTTACCCGAGTCCGAGTCTCGAGTTTTACGAGACTGAGTTTTGCTAAGGTCAGCAATAGATTTCTTCTTCTCAGTCCCCTTCTTTTCTTCAGTAGCTGTCCCCTTCAGTAGTCTAGAAGGTTTAGTGGGAGTCAGCTTCTCAGTACTCTTTTTCTTTCCTTCACTTCCTTCACTTTCTTTCTCAGTACCCTTCTTCTTTCCTTCCCCCTTTTTGGCATCATCAAGTACAGCCGAGGTTGGGATGAGTACCTTCTTTTCTAGCTTCTGATAAACAGTGGACAAGACGTTTAGTCTGTTGTGCACTTTCTCCAAAGCTAGATGCAGCTCGTTCCTCTCAGATATGAGTGCGTCCTTGTATGCTGTATGAGAGAGAGCGGCTTTTGACTTCAGTTCAGCTAGTTTCTCACCGATCTTGTCCTCCACGACCAGTTGAATGAGGTCTAGTCTGTTCTCCGTGGCCTGGGCTTGCTCGGTGAATGACTCAGTATGAGCGGACAAGGCGTTCTGAAATTGTTCAAGGAGCTTGGCCTGTCCCTCCCGAATTGTCCTTAGCCGAGTCCGAAACCGCTTCGTTGCTGCTTGGGCCAATGGTTCGGATATGAGAGCGGAGACATCAGGGGCTGATGTAGAGATGCTGGATTTCAGCCCCTGAAGCTCAGAGTTGGTGGCCAATGCAGACTTCTTCCACACCTTGTGGACTGCCTTCGCCAATTCCCGATTTTTAACTCCTTGTGCAGTTAGAGCTTTGGCAATTGAACGGGATCTCTTGGCAGATGGACTGGGCGCTGCCTCGTATGTCGACTTGAGCAGGAGCTGAGCAGGCTCTACTGAGGACGAGACACCAGTCGAAGGCTTCTCAGGCCCAAGGATACTGAGTGGTGCTGCTTCTTCAGTATGGGTATCCTTGTCCTATGGATGTCCCTCATCAGGCTTTCCAGGGCCTGAATCACTGGGTGGGTCCTGACCGTCGTGGTCAGACCCATCTGAGGGCGGCGAGCCAGCTGCTTGGCGTCGATCAGCAATGATTGCAAGCGTGGCTGCCCTTAGATTCTCCATCGTATTGAGGTTCTCAGGCTCTGAATAGCCTATCTCCTCACGCAATCTCAGTTCTTCCAAGTGTAGGCTGCCGACGTAAGTAGTGTAGAACAAGGCGTTGAAGCCGAGGCCACTCCCGAAAGCGTAGGATCATATGGAGCCTTGCCGACTTGGCTAGGACGAGCAAATGCGAATGGTCGGCAAGCTCGGGAATGAACTGGATGATCTCTCGGGAAGCTCTAGAGATAATAACCGCCGCTTCCATCCCGAGAGTCTCTTACGTAGACGCGAAATCCGACTCGATATCAACGAAGTCAGTCTCGTGGTCGAGCAGTGGTGGTAGGCTGGCCGAGCGGAGGCACGAGAGAGGGCTATCCGGACGTTGGACTTCTTCGCTTTGGGCTTCGTAGCCTCTCCCCTGTTCCTCTTGAACTTGTTCCTCGGTGGAGACGGCTTTCTCCACGCGACTTGGTCTTCTCGAGATGAGGAAGACTCATCTACCAACCGTAGTGGCCGAATAGGAGTTGGTTCGGTAGCCACTTCGGTAGTAGTCCCGGTTCACAGGGTGTATCCGGTATGGCCTTCCTCGGCCTCTTGGCTGGTGCCTTAGGTGATTTTGCCGGAGGTGTCCTTTTCTTAGGAGTCGCTCGCCGAGGCTTAGATGGCCGCTGAAGCTTCGCGGCCCGGTCCCGAACCAATCATTGCGGGGCCGCGGACTTGTTGTGAAAGCGGATTTTCTTCACATTAAAATATTCCTTGCCGTCATATGTGATCTGCTCGCCACCGCAGAAATCCTCGATCATGACCGACAATTTAAGTCCGTAGAGAAGCTTTCCTTTTGCGGTCAATGTTCGCGTAGCTTTGTCGAACTTGGCTGCCCGAGCCATAAATTCGCGAACAAAGAAGTCGGTCCAATTGACTTTCACGCAGCCATAAATCGCCATCATCATATGGATCTTGGGTCGGGAGACCTCGATCGAAAGAGCCGCGCTGGCTCGTCAACACCGAGTGACGATGTATGCCGGTGCTCAAGCTGCGGTAGCATTGCATTCTTAGGAAATGCTGCTCTGAAGGTTGTGGGCTTGCCACAGAAAATGGAGAGGTATGTGTCGACAGCGTCGTTATTGTACCCCAAGGTGCTGACACCTTCAGACGGGAGGTTGAAGCTCTTCTTCAGCGCTTGTTTAATAGACATCTGCTTCAGTATCTTCGATGCGTCGTCAATGGTGTCAACAGCGAACCTCGCCGTAATGTCTCCTCCAACCGAGTCGGAGTTCGATATACGGTTCCGCCACTTGTCGAGGAAGGAAGAAGGTCGGCTTCCTCGATAGAAACTCCTCAAGTCCAGATTTCCTCAGATATGTGAAGATCTCGTCCATGTACTCGAGCTCGCACGCGTCGAACTCCATGACTGGTTCGCACCAGATGCGGCCCTTGCTGACGATTTCCTCTATCTTATCGGGAGAACTGACAGATAGACCAGCCATAGTACCTGTTACAAGAAATGAATCAGTATCGTTTCTTGGATAGAGCAGTGCTTTACAATGCGATACTGAAAAATACATTAACAGATATAAGCATACCAATAGATAAAATTCGAGATAAGATTGAGAATGAAGTTGCAAGTAAGGATTGTGTATGCAGATCTCGGATTTTTCGGAATTTGAAAGTTATGAAGTATGCTAATGGCGGTTTCAAAGATATGATCGAATATATATATCAACTATGAAGATGAACGGTTTTCGATCGAAGGCTGAATTTAAACTTGCTTTATGATATGGACGGTTAAGATTAGAAGTTAAAAATAGGCAATGATCACAAAAGGCGCCTAAGTCAAAGCCAGTTGTAAAATAGCCTAAGTAGTAACTACGAAAAGACATGCATTAAATGCGTGCAGAGTTCAGCAAGCTTATGTATGGAATGTCGTGCATTAAATGTGAGCCGTTAATAATAAAGACAAACCAAAAGATATTAATGTCATGCTGAATCTTTGTCATAAATGCAAAGTACCGTTGTATTAAATTACTACCGAGTAGAGATACGCAAACCCGTCGGCGAACATAGTAGTCAGCGATACCTCGTGTAGATGGTTTACGTCTCTACGCATCGAATGTATCGCATCGAGAGTGAACATTCCCCCTTACTTGAAATGTCTCTCTCCCGAAACCTCTTACTGACCGGGGTCGGTAGGGGTCCAAAAGACCTAGCTCTACCGAAAGTTCTCCGAATCCGGATTCGGCTAGAGGCTTGGTCGAGTATATCGGCCCGTTGCTTGTCGGTATGGATCTTCTCCATCCCGATATCCTTTTTCTCGACATGGTCACGAATGAAGTGATGTCCGATGTCCACGTGCTTGCATCTCGTGTGAAGTACGGGGTTCCGAGTGATTGCAATAGCACCGGTACTTGTCGCAGTAAAATCGGCACTTCATTCCGAATGACGTCATAGTCTCTCACCGCTTTGTCTCGGCCCAAAGGATCTGGGGCGCAACAACTTCCAAGCAGCCCATGTATTCGGCTTCGGTAGTCGACGTGGCCACTGAGTGCTGTTTCTTTGAAAACCATGAGATCAGCTTGCTGCCAAGGAACTGACATGTTCCTGAAGTTGATTTTCGGTCTATTCTACATCCTGCATAGTCAGCATCAGAATAACCAGTTAGTTCAATATTATCATCACCTGGATACCACAAACCCATGTCAGGTGTTCCTCGTAGATAGCGGAGAATCTTCTTTGCTGAGTCCATATGACTCTGCTTGGGATTCGCCTGAAATCGAGCACAGACACCTACAGCATAAGTTATGTCAGGACGAGTAGCTGTTAGATATAATAAGGAACCAATTATAGCACGGTATTCAGTTTTTGTCTATCGATACTCCCTCTTTATCAAGATCTATCTTCATATTCGTGTTCATCGGGATCTTGATTGATTTGCCGGATGTGCAGCCGAATCTTTTGATGAGGTCTCGAGTGTATTTGCCTTGGTTGATGAACGTTCCCTTTTCAGATTGCTTGACTTGAAAACCAAGGAAGTAGTTCATTTCACCCATCATCGACATCTCGAACTTATCCTTCATCATCTTTTCAAATTGCTGACACATGATGACATTCTTTGATCCGAATATAATGTCATCCACGTAGATCTGCACAAGTAATAAGTCTTCTTCCAGTCGAATGCTGAATAGAGTGCGGTCTCATCGTGCCTTTTCGAAAACCTTTACGAAGAAGAAACTCGAGACGTGGTATCGTACCAAGCCCTGGGTGCTTGTTTTAACCCGTATAGAGCCTTTCTGAGTCTATATACTTGATGTCCCTGCTGAAAGCCGGGCGGTTGTTCCACATAGACTTCTTCTTTCAAGCACGCCATTCGGGAACGCAGACTTCACATCCATTTGATAACTCTGAATCGTTGATGTGTTGCGTAGGCCAGGAATAGTCTGATTGCCTCCAATCTTGCAACCGGAGCGAACGTCTCATCAAAATCTATCCCTTCGGCTTGACAGTAGCCTTTAGCCACGAGTCTTGCTTTGTTCCTTACTATAACGTTGTTTTCATCTCGCTTGTTTTTGAAGACCCATTTGGTTCCAATGCCATGTTGATGCCGGGTCTCGTCTACAAGCTCCCATACTTCGTTTCTCGTGAACCGATTCAGCTCCTCCCCCGCATAGCAATGATCCGGGCCAAGATCTTTCGGTGCATCCTCAATGGTCCGAGGCTCTTCATGAGACAAGAAGCAGGGAAAATAATGCGCTTTCTCCTTGACGAATCTGGATCTTGTCTTGACATTTACTTGAAGGATCTCCAATGATTAAATCAAGCGGTGTGAGCATCGAGCCACGATCTACGATGTTTCAACTCTTCATCCGAAACTTGTTCAACACGGATAGTAGGTGAGTTAGGCATTTCGGTTGTACTATTCCGAGATTGAAGTAATTCAAGAACAAGAGTATGGTCTACCGAGTCACCGGGTTCAGGGGGCATTCAGCTCGGGAACATTACTAGACGTTCCCCCCCGAGGTGTTGCTCTCGGTAGTGTTGGTCTCGAGTTACCTCAACGGTTTCTTCATCGACCCGAGTTACCCGGGATTGATTACGTTCGGGAGAATCAATCCGTTCGGCCTACTTGCTCGCCGAGTTGAGATTCGATAGATTTGTCTTCGGTTTCTTCGTCTAAATCATCATCCCAACATAGCCGGATCTTTTCGGATTTGTCTTTTAAGCTTAGATCCCGTAGCCGCTTACGATGTCCTCGGATTCGAATTTGAGTTATTGCTCCCGTCTTCGTAGCAAACTCGTTAAAAACAACATGAGGGCTTTCCTCCACGCAAAGAGTCCGATAGTTGAATACTCGAAAGCTTTGTTGACCCGAGAGTATCCTAAGAATACTCCCCGATCCGACTTGCTATCAAAAGTCTTCACTGATCTTTCCCATTATTGTGAATAAAGCATGAACAACCAAAAATATGGAAATAAGATAGAGAAGGCTTCCTGTCGTTCCATAGTTCATATGGTGTCCGCTTATGCTGCTTTGTCAGTAGAGATCTATTCTGAGTATAACATGCAGTATCCGTTGCTTCTGCCCAGAATTTGGTTGGGAGTCCTGAGTCTGCGAGTAGAGTCCTAGCTGCCTCTTTTAGAGTTCTCGTTCTTTCGTTCGAAGCAACTCCATTCCGTTGAGGTGTGCGTGCGGTGAAGTCTCATGCTCTATTCCTTCGCTTTGCCAAACTCCTTTACCATGGAATTAAGGAACTCAGTTCCTCTTGCCGAACGTATTTTTCTGGATCTTGGTGTTCTTCTCGACACTGAGCTTTTTTAGAAGCGTTGGTAACTCTGTTTTGACGTCAGACTTGTTGGCAATGAATATGACCCATGTGTAGCGCGAGTAGTCATCTATGACCACTAATGCATATTTTCTGCCTCTGATCGTCACTGGGGAGACTGGACCAAACAAATCCATATGTAGCAGCTGAAGGATTCCATCAGTGGAAGGCGATGGAACTGGAGGATTTTGATTCCTTGTTTGCTTTCCCTTCAGACATGCTTCACACTGAGTGTCTTTGCTGAATACTTCATTCGATAGTCCCCTTGCTAGAGTGTCTCTTGCAAGCTTGTTGAGCGTCTTAAAGTTGAGATGGCTGAGTCTTCTGTGCCATAGCCATCCCTTGCGGTTGTCATTCTTCGCCAATAAGCAAGCTTCAGGTTCAGCTGAGTTCCAGTCAGCCACATATATGTTCTTTCTGCGCGAACCTGATAACACTGTTTTCCCTGTGGATTTATCAATAACATCACAGAAACCAGCGTCAAATATCACTCTATTTGAGTTATCACAAAATTGACTAACAGAGAGAAGATTATGCTAAAGTCCTTCAACATATGATACTCTTGGAACGTTGGCAGTTTCAATGCTGAGTGTTCCATATCCTCTGGTATAGCCTTTTGCATTGTCTCCGAACTCAATTCTGGGTCCTTCTTCAGTGATATAATTCTTCAGTGTTCCATATGATACTCTCCGAACGTTGGCATTGTCTTGAGCATCCGCTGTCCACATACCATGGGTCTTTACGCACCTGCAAAACAGAATTATATTCAGGTACCCTTTATTTTTGATTTTGGGTCCTTAGATGTTAGTTTTAGTAACCCAAATCTGTCTAACAACCCTGGTGATTTCAGATATTTTCTTTCCACTGGAGTCAATATATCTGACCACTGGACTGGTCACAGCTGACTTCTGAGGCTTCTGAGGTTCAGGAGTCCTGATCTTCTGAGTTGGTGGACTGCTGACCTTTGCCTTCTGTGCGACCTTTTTCTTCTTCTGACTTTTGGAGCCTCTTCGGACTATAGGTTCATAGTAATATGATCCATACTGAGCAGGATGAGTCAGCTTCGGAGGTCCATACTGATCTGCCAAGTTTGATTTGCTGGTTCCCCCCTGACTGAACTGGGGTTTCTTGGCATTGATCTTCTTGTCAGAATGCTGATGTGTGGGATGAGGTGCTTTCATCTTCTGTTTGTTCTTTGCTAGGGGGTTCAGTATATCTGCGTTGATAGTCTCCCCTCGAACAAATCTATCGGCAAGCCGTACTTCCGAGTGTACTTGGGGCGTATGAGGAAGCTCCTAGGACCGAATCCAAGTCCTTCCTTGCAGGTGCTTTGGCTTATTGCTTGCTAGCATAGCCTCCAATTTCTTCTCTCGCGCCCATATACCTCTCGGTCATCAGGGTTCCTCCGGACATCATCACTTTTCTTCGGTGCGTCGTGCTCGGCCTGGAAGTCCCGACGGTTCTTGCTTCGGTAGACTCGGTTCAAGATCTTTCCGAGTCAAGTCATTGGTCAAGACTCGAAATCCGATCTTCTTGATGCCGAGACTTGGCCATCGGAGAGTTTATCTCCTCCCCGAGTCTCAACACAAGTCCTTCGGCCTCAGTAACAACCTGACTCTCCTGAGAAAGTCTCTGATTCTCCACTTTCAGGGTATCCAACTCCTGAAGAGTCTTACTGAGCTGCAGACTCATCTGAATTTGTTCATCTAGTAGATCTTCATATGCGGTCGAGATGTCCAAATTTCCATCTGCACCTGAAATAGTGTCGTGTGTGCAGTGAAGAGGAGTTAACTGGTTCATGAGAATTTACCTCATCCTCTTCGCCTGCCATCATGCACATTTCAGTTGATTCATCTGCTTCATGCTCTAAGGCCATGAAAGCTGCTTCATCGTCAGATGAATCCATAAAGGAGTCGATCTCTTCTGAGTCGTCTGAGATTTCGCCAGCTATGTAGGATTGTCTTTTCTGGGCGAATTTCTCTCTACTTGCCTTGCGTGCTGCGCGTTCAGCACTACTGAGCTCAGGACAATCATACTAATAATGTCCCGGCTTCTTGCAGTTGTAGCAAGTGATGACTTTTTCTTCTTTGGTTGCACTATCCCTTGAGGGTGCTGAGTCATCCTTCTTTCTGCATTCAGAAGATTGAGTATCAGGAGCGCGTTTAGGTGTATATTCTGACTTACCTTTTGTATCTTGGTATGCTTTGGTCAGTTTTCTACGCCTTTCTTTCTCCTTCGATACTTCATCGCGAGCAGCGCGTACTTCTGAGCTAGACTTCCTTCTTGTAGGTCAGTGAATGAAGGCTCAGTCTTACTCGTCGTCTTGCTCGTAGCGGGAGATGTTGTGCTGACTGTAGCTTTGAAAGCATGGTCAATCTTCGTATCAGCTTCAGCTCTCAGCTTTCTTTGAGGTCTGTCGAACTCATACTCCTCTGCCTGTAATTCTGAAAAGATATGGTCGGGAGACACAAGCATCTAAATCGAATGTCGCAATAAAGTGGCAAAAGGTGTCCAGTGTCCGTCCGGCAAGGTGCCCTCGAATCTTCGATTCATCTCTCGGTTCTTCGAATGTCTTTCCCAACCCATTGATAGAATTCATCAGATTGGTAAATCTGACGTTTAGAGCTTCGATTTTGTCCCCGGGCATGAGAGACAAGCTTTCCAGCTTTTGGAGTTCCAGCGCTAATTTGTTGGCTTTAATCTTCTGAGTCCCTCGACTCGGTTAGCGCAAGAGCATCCCGCAGTTCTTTAGCGGTCTTGCATTCCCGAACCCCCGCCAAGATAAGAATCACTAAGGGTGGTTAGTATAGCATTCCCCGGCGACTCGGTCTAGATTGTGAAGCTTCTTCTCTTCGGGAGTGAAGAGACTTCGTCTTTGGGGATCTTCTTCCCGGTCCACGATTCCTCCTCCTTGAGCTTGGTCCCGAGTCACGACACTATCAATCATAGGAACGATAGGTCCATCTTCAAGCACTTCAGTCATACTGTCATGGAGGGATGTCAGATGAGCTTCCATCCTGACTCGCCATACTCCGTAGTTCTCCACCGAGAACATAGGTACCATCCTTATACCTGACATATCAGCCATGAGGAATAATGATATGAATGTAGAGTGATATGCGGTGAAAAACGCTTTCCCTCGGATCCGTTCGAATAGACCGGCTCTCAAAGATAACAAGAGTCAAAGAACTCCTCGCTCCGATACCAATTGTTGGTCCCGTGAGTGAGTTCGGGTGTAGGGGGGGGAATACACCCGAATCCGGATTTCTCAACTTTCGAACACGAACAGTCCTATTCGGGAAGGTGCCGTATCGAAATAGTTCGGCAGACACTGCATAACCGTTACGAATCGTGTTAAAGGCTAAAAGAGTGCCGACTCACCGAGATCCGCTAACCGACTAGGTCGAATTCCGTATCGATCGGTGAGAGTTCGGTGTGCGGAATTGTGTAGGCCCAAATCGGTTTTAATGAGGAAAACATTTTATGCAAGTCTCGGTTCGGTAGATAAGTAGTTCGGAATACCGAGACAGCTTAAATCGATTTTAAATATGATGTTCGGTATGCACAAGAAAAACCAATGAAACAAGTAAGTAAACGACACGTATATTTTTAAAGTGGTTCGGATATCAACAATCCTACGTCCACTGTCCCGATAGATCAGGAGGCTATTTATTATACTGAGTTAGTCTCAGTCAGCTTGAACAGTGGACAAAGCCGTGGCTTGGGGATTATACTGAGCAAGTCCCAGTTTACAATTCTATCAAACTTTAAGTGTTTGACAAACTTCTCCAACAATGAAGGAGTCC